>OW203766.1:27225505-27912949 GCA_934045905.1 Leuctra nigra
GATCGAGTTGTAAGCAAAGTCAAACCAAAGAAATCATGAATTTTAAAAACGAAAACTTACAAATGTATGCTCTAATTGCATGTAACAACGCATCATGATCGAATTTTCAGTGTGAACAGGGTATTAGGAAAAATCACGTCTCTTTTTGAAAGATATATTTTGAAATCATTTCTGTGTCATACTATTTTATTTAAAACTCTGTTCTGTACGGTTTTTTTTTTTTTTTTTTAGTTTTTACCGGAATTGAAAAGAAAATGGATAATCGTTGAAGAAAAGCATCCTTGAAACAGAAACGGCGTGCAATTTAATTGGAACCCTTCCCTACGTGATCGGACGATGTAATTATGTAGTTTTGGGGTGAAGAGAACGTTTTCTACGGACTGAAAGTGATTGAAAATAAGGAGGGTATCAATGTGATTATCCTTATCGATTGAGGAAATTAATTCAATGGCCCAATAGAGAAGTCTTTAAAAGTACACTTTCAATGCAGATCGGTTCCTATAACAATTTGATCCAATTTAAAACAATTACTAACTATTCACATTAGAGATTATCTTAATTTCAATATCAATTTTCAAGTTTAATATTATCTAAAATACCAAAAAAATCGCGAGATGTAAAGTCGAAGCTATTTTTAGCTTTCAGGAAATATTTTAATTAAGTAAATGCTATTTCTTCATCGTCAAAAGAATTGTCTTCATAGCCTAGGATTGCAAAATGGATTAAACATAGCCGCAGTTATCGTTGATGCTGGATTCACATCAATGCATTGACAAGAAGAAAACAAAACAGCAATTTCTTGGTTTCTCTTTCTTGTTTCTTTTGACTTGTGTCTTTTTGTGTGTTTTTTATTTGTCAGATAAAGTGGACGCGGCATAACGCACAAGGTTTAACACTTTTTGGAGTAGAAACAAATTACAGGCATCAATAACGTCATTTCAAGAATGTCGAAGCTTGGCTCAAAACATGATCTTTATATTATACAAAAAAATATCCGTGTAATTTAGGTTTTGGAGATTTCATATTTTTGTAATAATTAAATATTTTGTATGGTTTGAATATTCTAAAATATATATCATGAGTTTTAAAATCAATAAAAAGACTCCCGTTGGTAGTTCACAAATTAATTGCTTAGTCATCCTTAGGAATTACTATCACTAAATCACCAATAAAATATTAGCCACTGATAAAAACTAAAAATCTATAGGTACCTGCTATTATATAAAGATAGCTTTATAGCTTTGAGAATCGTGATCTCCCATTTTTCAACGTCAGTAAACAAACAAAATGGCCACTTGATCAGATAGAGAATTGCCGCAAATGTTAGTTTAGCAGGCTATTAAATTGCGAAGTTAATACACATGAAGTTTTCAATGGATTTAGTGCATGAATGGGATTGGATACATTCTGAAAGCCGGCTGTGTTTGTGCTTGATATCTCTGAAATAAGCCTAATCCAGTTGGAGGCCTCCCATAAGCTACTTGGGGGGTGTAATACTAGAACTACCCCTATCCGAGCCAACTGCTCTGACAAATAACGAGGGGTAGCACAACACAGCTAAGATCCGACCAAACGATGCCGGAAAATTCACTACAATTTTAACTCTGTTTTTGATATTTCGATTCCAATAAACTGTTTACTTTGTGAGAGTTTTGTAAATTTGCTTGAAAACTTCGGTGAAAGTAAATGTTGTTTTATAATTGCTTATATCAATATTGTAGATTTTGTGGTCGAATTTGTTGATTTAAGAATGTTCTCGTTGTTTTAATTTCTCCTAAAAAAATGTAGTATCAAAAAATTATTACAAAATAAAAATGAGAACACCTAACACAATTTACAATTAACATTAGATACAGTATCTAAATAATCGTCATGTCCTTAATTTTGTAGATTTTAAATGGGATGTTCCAAAAGATTTCGACTCGACTACGAAATAAAAAATAAAAACATATAAAATTCCTTTAAAAGTCTCTAAAGCCTGAATAATAAGATGAGATTTCTCAACATTGTGAATGAATTGCTCAGATCATGGTATATTTTAAAGAATTAAAACACAGAAACAGGACAACATAAATTGAAAAAAAAACATAAGGACAAACTTTTCGCTCTTAAAACATGTAATATCTGAAAAGTTTTGGCTTGATTTTGAGTCTTGAATCCAAAACTTATCCCCCCCCCCCCCCCGGATTCCCAGAAGTCCCAGATGCACTGCAACGCACCACAACACAACAATGGGCATGTTGTGAATGGGATAGTTTCAATGCTATAATCAAATGAGGGTTGCATTTATGTCATCTAATCCCTACATCGTTTCAGCCCACAGTTGACAATCATTTCATTCGGCTCCTCGGTTATCTGTTTTATTATAATCAGCTAGACGAATGTGAAAACATGTTCTGGTTTTGTTCAACAGAATACAGTCCGGGATAAAAGTTTGCAACGATATTTTATATTTAGGGGGCCCATGCTTTTGTGATATGAACAAAACTTTGGTCTAGTTTAATATTTTATTAAAATTGTTTTCTTCATAAAAGCTTACAATCGTGTACAAGCAATTACCAAAATAAAATATTCCCATATACCCCATAGAAATTGTGTGTTTATTTTCAGAGGGTTTGCCATTAAAGAATAGTAAAAAAATAGAAAATCACATTCCATTGTAATTTCAGTACCATTTGGAATAGGTATAAATATGTGTTATTTATTTTAAACCAAATCGAGTAAAATAATTAATTTTATTCATTGAGCTTTTAATATTGTGTGTGTAATTTTCTAAATATTGTTTTCTTAGGAAAAAGTACGCTTGACTTTTGTGTGTGAGTGATTATAGGCTTAAACCTTCCCCCCCCCCTCAATTTCGCATTACATTGCCCATACCTAGAGTGACATAAATTGTGAAGGCTTCTGTACTTTTGTCCTGCCCTTAATCCAATGTAGTTTATTAGAAAAAGCTTAGGGATATTCAAATCGTTGCCGTTCAAATAAACTGTCCCACTGGGATCTTCTTTGCTGCACTCGTGATGCAGAAAAACAATTGGTTTCAGTTGAGTCAGTTGATGCAATGTTGACGTTGCACTTTCAATCTGCATTGGCCCACAAACGTTATTTACAATCTACTGCATCGTTTCCCCGCAGGACAATTTCGTTCTTCTGCCAGTTCTGTGGAAATGCCTGTCTCTTTAGTACATATTTATTTTTCTCTTGTAAAACACGTTGCAACTATTCCTAGTTACCGAACTAAAATGTGGAGAGAATTAATTAATCGAATCTGCTAGTCACCATTAAATTTTTAAATTTTTAACCACACTGTTAAAAAAATTAAACTGTTATACATTTGATACATACATTTTACATAGAAATGCATGTATCCTGGTAATGGTTTATTACTTCTCTCCTAGATAATGCAAAAGATTATATATATAAAAAATGTATGAAGTAGGTGGTAGTTAAAAGCTTTGAATATTAAGGATCTTGGTAAATACCTCTTTTAGACAGAAATAAAATGCACCTTTTCAGCAACGAAATCAATTCTAGTTTAGGGCCGGTCTTTCAATGCCTTGCTAACTTTTATACACTCAATTAGGACTATATTGCCATGGCAACAACCAATGACATTCCTAGAATGACCACTAACTAACTGTTAAGAGCTAATTGAGACTTTAGCAGAGTTTTGAAAGACCGGGCCTTAATCATAGAGTGAAAATGGAATTTTCTTTCTGTGAGGAATTGCAACATGATAATTGTAACGGACAAGATGACACTATTTTGAATGCAATAACTAAGTAATCTGGAACTGTGTTGGACTTCGAAAATCCACACCATGGGACATGAGACATAGTTCATTAGCATCCTACACTATCCCATGCGGACTTAGAGCAATGGCTACTCAATTTGAATATCGGTTAATATTAAGTTTCCCGACGACTAGTAATGGAATTGCTCCATAAGACTCTGTCCACTGTGCAATGCCGACTTCAATTCCCGTGTAACGTGAAGCTAAGAGGTAATATCTTGGTTTGTACTGCGTCGTATGCAGATCTAAGATGGGATTAGGTTTCAGTTCGGAATTGAATTGTATCTGTTGTCGGAACTTGCTACTAACATAGGTAGATGTTTGTTGGTGATGCCGCTTTCTGTGTTAGTTTGTATGATTAATAAATTGTTTGTTTTTATAGGCACCGCCCAGGTCAAGCTAGCAATCTGAAAATCTGCACTAACAGACAGTTGTGTAAGTATATTTTTTTAACATAATTCTCCACTGAATATTTGGAAAGTAAATAGGTATGACTTATTTGGGCATATCAAGATCAAATTTATAAGGTCATTGAGAGAAAAAGGTTTCATTTTTGAAAAAATTTCGGCGTTAAATCGTCAAGGTAACGAATGATAATTGATATTTCATGGTTATTTTGAAATAAATGTCAAAATCTCAATCGATAAAAGTAAATACACTGCAACTTAATCACTGGCAAATTTTGTTATTTGTGTGTTTAACAACGCTCACAATCATTTTCATATAACGCCGAATTTTTTTCAAATATGAAACCTTTTTCTCTTAATTGTGAAACAAGCTTTCATTGGTCGGTTAAAAGATATTTGTGCCGATATATAAAAAGAAATAGAGAAATTTTAAATTTTCCACGATTTTGGGCTCAAATATTGTTGTTATAAGTTGGTGTTTATACCAAAGTCGTCCCAAAAATTAGATACACTAACTAGTTTTCAAATTTTTCATAATTTTAATTGTTATTTTCATTGTTTACTTTTTAGTACAGTCGACTCAAACAATCCAGCAAACTAAAATTGTACCCCTTTTATAAAAACTGAAGATACCAAATTAATAAATTAGTCAACATCCAAAAAGTTATACCTATTAGCATTGATTCTATTCCCTCATGAAACGCTACCCGACATTGTTCTTCACCCTCTACAGTGAGCCCTGATCAACAGCGACTGGCATATGAGATGAGGATGCAGCAGTGCGGATGCTGAGTCGATCTTTGTGTGGACCACTTCGAGCGAGATAATCTAGCTAAACAGTTGGTCAGATTCAATGAGGATGCATATTGAACGTCCCGTCTGTTATAGCCGACAGATATGTGATACATTGATGCAGAACTGCAGTTTATGATGCATCGGAAATGCAATATGACTTGGGGCTGTGTGTTCTGAATTAGGTGCTTTTTGTTTAGTAAAGTAATTATATGTGCACGGAAAATCCATACTTGCGTAAGTTCACATGTTTGTTTATCTTTTTGTAGTTAGAGCTTGGTGAACTTTGGAGATACCCCGAGCAAAATTGGTAAATTAATACACGAAAGGAGCTTTAGATATGAAATTGAAAATGTTGATCTCAGGTCCAAAAAAAGCGTCTCTACTTGGCAACTATGGCTCGAAAAGCTGTTCTTTTTTTTGTACTTTTCGCATTAAAAGTCAAATGAAGTAATGGATCAGGCCAAATTTTTCACAGAACATTTACTATCCCTCTTTTCTCTAAACGTGCAACTTATAATTAAAGTTTTAATCAGAACGATTTCATTTTATACTGATTTCCTGTGGGTTACTACATAATTTCATAGATTTGAACAAGTGTATTATACTTGTGTTTGTTTCATTTAATTTGTAGAATTTCGTTTATACTTTGACCTTTGTTTGTCTACACTACAATTATAGATATATGATCGAGCGTACCACCGTCTCAATCCAAAATATCACCTAAATAGACAAAACAATTTAACCATGAACACATTATGATTTCATTTCGTCTACTGCCATTAGCACACCCGATGATATAATTTCAAACTATTTCATTACAACGCATGTAGAAATGAACGAGTAATGGATTAATTAGATTGCTATTAACACGAAATCGGCTTATAATGTGGTGTATACGAGGGGAAGAGTTTCACTAAAACACTAATCACAACTAATTTGTCCAGCGTGAAATTTGTTTATGCGTTGTTTATTACTGTTAAATGACAGTAGGTGAGGGTTCGTTTTGATACCAATTTGGAGTTTACACGCTTCTTTTGATATCAACACCTGTAAATCGGCCAGGCTTCTGATTATGATGTAATTGAGTCATTTTCCTAGCAGCCATCAGGAAAACAAGTTTATTAACTCACATTTTGAAAGAAAATACAGATTGTCTTGTACACGATAAAAATGTATATTACGATAAAGCTACGTCTGCCGCAAATAGTCATGACAAACTACTCTTTTCAGGACAATATCAGAAACAGCTCATGAGGCATGGGTTTTAGTTGATATTAATGGATGTGTAACGCGAAAAATATTTAACCGAACCGAGGCTTGAACTCGAAACCTCTCACTTGTCGGGCGAGAGCTCTACCACTGAGCTACCGGCGGACGGATATTATTGAGCGAGCGACTCCTTTGGGCTCTTTTGGCACGGACCTCCGTTTTTTTTTGTTTTTTTTCCTGCTACTAACCGATACACAGGTTGCACCGTTTCACCGATCGATCTGAAATTTGGCACACATGTAAAGACCACCTTTTCTGTTTGCCTACCATAATTTTTACTGTTCATTGGTTCATAGATAAAATAAATATCTCAGATTGAAAAATGAAAGTGGTCTTCGAGAAATTAAATCAAACTCATATTTTGAATATATATATTTTGCATAAACTCATATTTTGCATGGTCATTAAGACCAACATTGTCTCTTATTTTAAAAATGTTCATCCGAATCAGTCAAGAATGTATGAACGAACTTATTGACATTTTTAATATCTGTCAGAAATGAAGTATCGAAATGAATGTTTTTCCACTGCCACTGAACCTGATTTGCTTTAGGTATCCTTTAGGTATGCTTTAGGTAATGAGCTTAGTGTTTAGATGCTATTTTTAAGTTTCATTGAAAAGCATATACTTTACTTTTATGTTGATTTAGTGGATCATATTTCAATTCAATATGGATGTATATGATTTCTGTGCGTTTGGTACGGAATTACAGTTCGAGAATTTGCACGTACCGGTGCTCGCTCATCAAAGCGTTACACTGAGCGTTTTCCTAGTACTGATTAGGAAGATCTTCTGTTAATCTCTACATACTTATTAAAATAATATTAAACCTATTATTGAAACATAATCCGGAGTAATAAGTAATCGGATTATACTTTCATCTCATCCAACATGTAATATTCCAACGCCTCGTTTCGCATCAATGTCAGAGATGATCCATCCATCACATTATGTAGAACAGCTGGAAGGCATTTTGATCACAACGTTGTGAGCTAATGATGAGGCATTGTACATACTCACACAGGAGTCACTGAGGATTAATCCGAACATTTGTATCCATTATTAATACAACTAATGGCGGTTTCGTATTAGCGAGAATTCGAGTGCCTAAATGGAAATACCAGCTGGACTGTGAATATGCCTTCATTGCCAGGGTATTTATAAACTAATCACAAATTATAGCATATCGTAGTTAGGTATAGTTGTCCTGCAAAGTATGCATGATATATTATTTTAATTTTCACACTCTGAATTTTACCTCCTTCATTTTAACACACTTTTGTAAAACCTAAATCCGTTGCATGATGTAAGGTACCATACAAAGAGATTGAATATCTTTTTTTTGTCTGGGGCTTAACGTCGCACTGTTCTGCAGCGAGGCTAATGGCGACGGATGAATGATTATGATGCTGATTGGGAGATGATGGTGAAGAGTAGGTAAGGATGGAAGATAGGAAGGAGGCCGTCGTGGCCTATTAGTAGGTTACCTTCCCAGCATTTGCCTGTCGACTAAGGGAATACCATGAAAAGAACCCAGTCAGGAAGGACGGCCGTGGGAATCGAACCCGGGCATCCGGAATACAAGTTCAGACAGTTACCACTCAGCCAACCTGTCCGTAGATTGAATATCAACCCAACCAATGACAATTCTATGCTCAATCATCTGAGAAATATTGTTGTATGTAAATCAATTAATACTTTTAATGAGCTTATTATTCATCATTCACAGAACACATTTACTGTATATCTTAAATATGTTAATCTGTGTTCTATGCAAAACGCACGAGATTTCTATGCAAAATGATAAATTTACGAGGAATGTATGAAACATATTTATGACTATTACAACTGTTGAGTATATATCATTGCTACAGGTTATTGTTTCATTACGACAAAGTAATTAGTTAATGCATTTCACGTAAACACAAGAAACACTTACATTTCTCAGGAATTACTTGAATAATATGTAATAGTTCTCTTTGTATCTCTTTTGATTTCTTCATTTTCTCATGGGATGTCCACGTCAATGAGTTTGAAATGAAACATTTTCTTCGACTAAGAATGACATTATGGAAAATCCTTACTCTAAGCACGTACGCAAATATTCCATGGTGATGATATAAGATAATCATATGGTTTCCAGTAATAAAATAGATTTTATGTTAGAAGCAAGGTTCATCTTTTTACATGAACTTGAGGTTGGATTATCATACAATATGCATGTATATGTAGATTAATACTGTCTTGTTTGTTATGTTCATTAAGTACGTATTACATTAGACGATTCCATGAAAGAGTACTCTGAAAATTATTTCAATTTATACATTTCATTTTTTTGCTCGAAATTTTTTGTTTGATATCATTTGATTGAGATATCCAATGATCCACATAATTTCGGATTGAGTCAACTTTGTCCAGAAAATATTAAAATAAATATTTATCAAGTCTAGAATTTGAAACTATCTTAGATTATGTAAATAGTAAAATATTTCAATTAAAACAATCGCTATTGTCACATTTACTGAAGTCTTTTGCTAGTAAGGATAATGCGACCAATGAGAGGACTAGAAATCAAGTTATGCTCTGTATTCAATTGGAATTTTGTAAAAGCAATCCTTACACAGGTAATACGGATTTTCTCAACTTTATATCTGTACACTTTTGTGGGTAAAGTTTTGTCTTATCTAATCTCGTTTTATTGAGAAATTGTGCTCAACAATATACCAACAACGACAAAACGTAGGTACCTAAAAGGTATACTACGAAAGTGTTCAAAATGAGCTTACAGATTGCATATTTTATAATCATTATGTTTATTATTGTAGATAATATTTCCCTTGTTCTCTTCTTCGTTTATGTAAAAACTTACCACATCCACGGAGTGACTTGTCCTTCGTGGTTACTATAACACATTGTGTGTGTGTGATGTAACTTTTAATTACGACAATTACCAAGATACCGACTTAATAAGTTCGCACTAAGTTCGCACTTCTGGGGCCTTTCTCGAGTTATTTGAAAATGTTGGGCATGCGGTAATGAACCACTGCACAGTATATGCAGCTACTTTATCATTGATAAAACAAACGATTTCACTTGATTTCGGATAGTCGAACATTTTCGCATGCGGTTTGGAGACCGCAGGCTCCAGCTCCAGGTTTAAATATGGTTTACTTTTTCACCTACATGACTGTATGCATATACAACACATTTTCTAAACTATTGCTCACAGAGTAAATTTCGTATATTTACTGCCTACAAACGCTACTATGTACATTATTGTTGATTCATAGTCTCCACAGAAGCCCTGGACTAATTTAATAATTTAGGATATCAATAGCCTAGTTGACTCGATTGTTTTTGGCAAAATTTATCAAGTCTGGTTTCTGTTTGTGAAACGTAAGTATACTTAAGTATACTATACATGTGGTAAGTGCTTTTCCGGCAAATCGGTTCAAATAAAACTCCGTTTTTATCTTTTCAACTATAACACATATTTTTTTTTAATGTTTAGTATACTTTTTTCATATATATCAGTATAAATTTAGCAATTAAACATTTAGCGAATTCGGCAATTGTACACGAATTGTTCCCTTGGAAATCAACCTGTGAGACTCATCCTTCACAATCAAATGAAATGAGTCACACAATCAAAGCTCGGCCTTCTCCATCACATGATATGCTAAATCAACACGTAATCGATTCCAGACAGTGAGAGCAGTTAGCAGTTTATCAAAGCGCGATCAAACAGATAGCACTGTTCAAGTAGTTTATTAGTAATCCATGTCATTCCCATTGATTCACGCCGGTCGGTGATTTATCGGTCACGTGACATCCACTGGAGGTGACGCAATGTTTATCCCAGTCTGATCGAAATATTCACTTGATGCCCAGCTTCATTTGTAACATTGCCACGAGAGAAGGGGTATGGAATCTTGATGCGTTTTTAACATTTTAAGTTGCCAAAAGCTCACCTACAAAGTTCAACCTTTCAATAGCCTGACTTTAGAGAGGCCAGCTTTAGCAATTTAATAGTTGTAAACACGCATTTATTTCCCAATTAATGGAGCCTTTCTGTGTATTCTATTTGAACAGTTCCGCAAGATATTATTGGGGGTGGGGGGATTATATTGTTAAAAACAAATTGAAAGCTATGGTTCGTTGATACTTCGAAGTTCGAGGCAACTTCAACAGTTTCCTGATGATCGAAGATCGAAGCATTATCAATATAATAGGTACCAACTTGGTTTTCCAATAAGGGAGTCCTTTTAATAGACGGTGATCAACACCTTCAGTTTTTTAATAACTTAATCCGAGCTGTAAAACGCATGAATCCAGAAATAAAGAAGCATTTTGAGCTTATCCCACCTTCGCTTGCTGTACGGAAGAATGCATAAATCCATGGTGTTTCATGGCCGTTCGGTAATCAATCTTGACACTTTAATTTATAAGAAATGTAAACCTGTAGTTAGGAAACTTTTTGTGTATACTTGTCTCGATCAAAATAAGTACCCATAGGATGAGCAGAGGAAAAAATTAAAACAACGTATTTAAGAATTAAGCAGACAAAGAACTACTTAAAACTCTGCTTCCTTAGAGATTATCTCAGTGTGATCATAAAAAAAATACAAATAGTATACTAAATTGTATTTCTTTCGATTTTAGTTGGTTTCATGACCACATAATAATTATTAAATTTAAAAATTCTAATTGGTTGAAAAATCTAAATGTTTTTACTTATTTACTTTATTCTTTATTATTTATTTCATTTATACTTAGCTCATTAACGTGTTATACTAAACGTTTAAGTGGTGTCATTTTGAATTATGTACTCGTTACCTACTGTGTAATTTTATCAAAGCTGGATTGTTTATTCACATAGTACATTCGTAGGCTATCTACTAAAAAGGTACATGGTACTTATTGGGAATGTTAAAATTAAAATATACGTAATTATTTCAATTAGACACTTTCATAATTTACGCACTTTTGTTGTTTCGGAACCTTGTGAAATTCATTTCCCTAATTATTGCGTTAAGCCGGTTTTACATAAAGCGCGTTTCGCGTTTTGCGTTTTCGCGTTTTGTCTTTTTTTATACGCCTAGAAAAGGCCGTCAAAAACAGAATGTTGACATAAATGTATTATTCTTGTTAGTAACAATTTGGGTGTTGTTAGATATGATTAGATGGAATAATATGCACAGGTAAGCAATTATTAACACTAGGAAAACGCTCTGTGTAACGCGTTGATGAGCGAGCACGGACAGGCGCAACACCTCGAACCGAAATTATGTCTATCGAAAATATCATTAAAAGCCAATAATTCTTGAATTTCGTCAGACTCAAGTATAAAAATCTCAAATTTGTCCTAAAACATTAGTCCCAATAACCATGCATAGCTTGAACCTTTTGAACCTTTCTGATTGAACTGTTCCTCGTTAATATTCAAAAATCACAGGATCTCTTAAAAAAAATAGACCTGGGACCACTCATATGATATTATTGTGTGTACTTACACAATATTAGATTGATCTGTTGAATGGTCATATCAGTTTCATACGTTTGAAAGTTTCTACTCTAACTACCTTGCAACTATAAAGAGTCGAAGTAGCCGTGATCAACATTTTCGAGTAATTTGACAGCCAACACGCAAAATGTCCGTAAAACGTCAATAACTTTTGGATTTAAACATAGATTAGTCTGAAAATTGTCAAAAATGCAGATAATGTTAGTCCCAATGACCATGCAAAGTTTTAAGTTGATCAGTCATACGGTTCAAGTTTAAATATAAAAAATGACATAAAAGATTTTTTTAAATTTTAACCAATGGGAGGATTTGGCTGAAACTTTGTAAGATTGGGTACAATGTTGGTCGCCATGACTAGTCAAAATTTCAAATTGATCGGAACTACCAATCGAAAGATTTTTTTTTTAAATTTGAACCAATCACATGAGTCCGTTCAAAAACGATCCCAGGGACCGCATAGATTACGTTAGTATATGTGCAAAATTTCAGATCGATTGGTTGTGCCGTTTGACCGGGCAGTGAACACAAAAAAAAAAAAAAAAAAAAAAAAAAAAAAAAAAAAAACACAGAGAAAGTGTCGTAAGAGTACCGTGGTGACGCTCGCTACGCTCGCTCAATTATAGTCTTATTTTACAGTTATTTTATAGTTTATTTTAAAGTTATTAATATTTATATTAATATTTATAATAATATTTATATTTATTAATATTAATATTATATTTTATTTTATAGTGACGTCATTTTCGCCACGCGCGGTACGGAAAAAAACCTCCCTACAATCGAGATGGGGCGGCTTAAAAATAAAACGAGTGCGGCAAAATTTTCGGTGGTTTTGATGGGTCAATAAAAAAACGCGAAGCGCAAAACGCGAATCGCGCTTTAAGTGAAACCGGCTTTAATTAATGCGTGGAAAATAATCATAATTTATTTTCATTCATTTTTGTATCCAAATTAATTGGATAAAATCAAATCAAAGGAACACACACTAGGGCCTTGTATTAGACTGATGCACGTTGGCAAATTCTGTCTCATCATTTTGTCGTTCTGCTTGTATAATTCCAATTATCGCTATCTGTCTCTTGCGCTATCACAGTACATCTCTCCCCTCTCCACTTCTCTTCACCACCTTCCAAGCTCCACTTTAATAAATCCTCCTTTCGTGATACTATTTTGACTTTGACTGATACTATTTTTGACAGTTATATTTGAACATTTTCAAAAGCGAATTGGTTCGCCGTGTTCATTATTGAGCGGGCGACTACTTTTGACGCCTTTGGCACGGACCTCTGCCCTTTTTGTTAGTTTTTCACAGCTTCGATGATGCCAGGTCACTCCGATCGAGCTGAAATTATTCACACATGTAATGTTATTCACTTCAGTATTTTTAGACATATATTTTAATAAAATCCGCTGATAGTTTAAAATGTAAAAATATCTTCACATTGTTAAAAAAATCAAAATGTTCCTATTACATTGAAATTTTGCATTGCTATCAAGAAGATCAACATTATATATAATTATGTAGTCAAATCGGTAAAGCGTCCTTTTAACGTTTGAAGCATTTGTTCAGGTACAGGGAAATAACGCTATAAGTCCATTTTTTGACAAAAATAGTTTAAGGAGTGGTTTTTATGAGCTTTCAGAATATACCCTCGGTTTTTAGAAAATATTGACACTAAGTCTTGAAAAACATAATTTAAATATCGATTGGTATGGAAGATAGATACAAGTTTCAACATAAAACTTCGTTGATCTCAGTTTCATCCGAATGTGACTCATAGCGTTCTTTCCCTGTACCCTTCGTTTGAAAAGTAACCGTCAGAATTTCGATATGAAATTCATATCGTATATGCATACGTATGCATATATGCATATTCATATGCATACGTCAGAATTCACATTTCGATTTCGATATGAAATAAATGTATAAAATATTTTTTAATACAAGCTAAATATGTTACTAAAATTAAAATAACTCTTAAATTTCTTTACAGATTTCCGATTTGATTTAAAATAGTCAACAACATCTATATTATATTTAGCCCATGATCATGCGAAATTTTAATTTGATACGGTTCCATTTTTAAGTTTAATCCAATCAGCGGATTTTTATTCATATGACATTAGTGTGTGTGCAACATTTCAGATCAATTAGTTTCACTGTGTGATCTAGGCATTGCCTTCAAAACACACAAACAAAAACAGAAAAATACCGTATTAAAATTTTAAATAGTTGGTTAAGACTATATTGCCATGGCAACAACAAATGACCTTCCTTGAATTACCTATTCAATATTCAATTGAATTACCTATTTACCTATTTTCATTATTGTTCCCTTCTTCTTAGTAATAGTATTTATTGAAATTATATTGTATTTGTAGAAATTCCTTGCCACCTTGGTAATTCCATTACCAATTTGTAAGATGTTAATAAAATGAATGAATGAATGACTGCTTAAACCTAACTACTAGTAATAGCAGAGTATTGAAAAACTGACCCTAAATGGGGACGTTAGCTTTATAATATTTTATTTTAATTTCACAATTTCGTATCCCCATATACACTTATATTTTTATTCAGTGGAGGAGCCAGTTTCCTCACCGCCATATTTCATTGCATATGACATAAAATCCACTCGCGTGTCAGTGAATTGCATAATAACCCTAACTCTATCGTGGATTGGCATATAAAGCAGGTAACAATATCAATTAATATGCGTGACCAAATGCACACGCATTGTCACACACACGCACAATATCTGAACCAAGTTAAATTTGCTCGCCGTTAAGCTAACATTGGTCGGGACTATCACAGTTTATGTACTGTTGAGTCCATGGCTAAGCTCCCTATTATAAACATACACCCCCGCACTCGAGTATTTTATGATGCAGTTTATACTGGATTCACGGGAAGTGTATTAATTCTGCATGCTAGGTTGGCCTCTCGTTATAGTGTAGTTTCTAGAGGGGGTTGAATAGGAGTAAATATTGTGTCCTTTTAGTACTTTTTGTGGTTGAATGCATACATTTGGGAAGTTTAAGACCCTAGATAAGATTAAATTAAAAACTTATGCTCAGCTTTTTTGTAATTTTTAAATTGTTGAAAGTAGGCTGAATTTTTATGGTGAAATAAGTAATTAACCGTTGGCAAACTATTAAATATTCAGATTTGAATATAGCGTAAAACGTTCACTTTTAATTTTTTCTATACAGGTGAAGGGAAACATTTTCTATATTCGATTATAATGCCATTTCCTATTTTACAATTTACAATATGTTTGTTTTCAAGACTAGGTATCACAAATAATTTTTAAATAGAAATACCCACATCTGCCACCATTTGTTGTGAGGATATTTCTTTTGCGCTCGCAAGTTCATTTCATCTTCAATAAAGTTCATTCTTGGCTATAATGACTTAATAATTGGTTTATACTTGAATGAGTCTTTTGAGTTTATAGGTGGATGAAGACTGCTTTACGCAAATTTACGAAATTCCGATAATTAATTTTTGAACATGTGAATTAGCTAGAAATCAAACATTCCAGAAAGATGTAATATAAAAGGGAATGTTTAATCCTGGTTTGTTAAGCTTCACTTCTCTATAGTATATTAAAATAGCCGCAAGTTATAAATTGAAACAGCGTTGCCCAATATTAATATTTATAAATGTAATGGAAGTATACAAAGCAGTTCACCACTAATAACGATCTTCAGAAAAACATCATGCGATCAAATACTTGTATTAAAAGCAATATCGTGTTTTATTATGGCCAGGAGCTATTCCGTTTCCAATTTACTCACAAAGTGATGAAATTTTCAACTTATTGCCTCATCGGACTTTAATATTCTGACTAAAACTCGACGAACATAAAGAGAGAGAGAGAGAGCCCATATAGATAGAGAGAGAGAGAGAGGCGCATAATATTTCAGATGTATGGCCAACAAACTACCAAATCTGTTAAAATTAGTTTTGTTTCCAAATAGGTTCAAAAAAATATTTGTAAACAAATGTATAAAAGTTGTCTTATTTTCCATTTTTAGGGAATAAATACTGTTTATTTTTAGTTCCATTCCCACGTAATTCATTAGCTGATTTTATAATATGAGGTTTGCAGTTATTTTCTTTAAATGTAATCTTATAGGTGTCATATTTAATTACTAGGAAAACGCTCAGTGTAACGCGTTGATGAGCGAGCACGGATACACGCAACACCTCGAACCGAAATTATGTCTATCGAATGTCATTAAAAGCCAATAATTCTTTAATTTCGTCACAGACTTGTATAAAAATCTCCAAAATCTCCAAAAATATTGGTGCTAATCATTGCTAAGTTTTAAGTTGATCGATTAAACCTTTATGATTGAACGGTTCCTTGTTAATTTTCAAAAATCACAGGATCTCGTTCAAAAAATATACCTGGGACCACCCATATGATATGATATGTAGTGTGTGTACACAATATCAGATCAATCTGTTGAACGATCATTATTAGTTTCATATCGTTTAAAACTTTCTGCTCTAACTACCTTGCCTTGAACTGAAGATTCGAAGTCGCCGTGAATTTGACAGCCAACATGCAAAATGTCCCTAAAATGACAAAAACTTTTGAAAATAACGACAGATTAGACTGAAAATTGGCAAAAATACCTTAAATGTTGGTACCAATGACCATGCGAAGTTTTTAGTTGGTCGGTCAATCGGTTCCAGTTTTAATTTCAAAAATCACAGGAAAATGGTTTCAAATTTGAACCAATTGGAGGATTTGGCTGAAAATTTTTATGATTGGGTACAATGTTAGTTGCAATGACTTTGCTAAATTTCAAATTGATCGAACCAACCAATCGAAAGATAATTTTTATAAAATTTGAACCAATCACAGGATCCCGTTTAGAAAAGATCCCAGGGATCGCATAGATTACGATAGTATGTTTGCAAAATTTCAGATCGATTGGTTGTGCGGTTTGACCTGGGCAGTGCAGGCAAAAAAAATACAAACAAACAAACAAACAAAAAAAAAAAAAACACACAGAGAAAGTGCCATAAGAGTACCGTGGTGACGCTCGCTACGCTCGCTCAACAATTTTGAAATGATTGAAACACACATAGGTATAAAAGTAATTCAAATATCATAATGCGTAGGTATATCAAAATATAACTAAATTCAAGATGATCAACAGTAAAAATGACAACAATGTTTACTGCAATAACATTTAACTCAATGCTTACAAAATATGCATACAAATTCGTCGTAACTTTTCGAACGAATTTTCAGTAACTCTCTGTGAATGTAATAAACCCGGCTTTGACTCACCTACATGAGATGAAATCCTCTCGGCACACACAACCCGCGGCACTCAATCTGTTAATGCAATGACAGTGTAATTACTTGACACTTTGGTTGCTATCATTCCCTCGTCCTCTCTTCTGATAGCACATGGGGAGATAATTAACACCTTTTATCTCGTTGAATGAGGCGACGCCACGGGCGCGTCAGGCGTCGGAATGTGGGGTTGGCGTCGGGGTGGAGGTGAAAAACATGAAGACGGTGAGAATTGTTAGCAAAATAGTAAAAATTAAAAATTAAAATGTACGTCACGGTAACGCCATTTTATTTTTTAACACAATGTGTCTTCACATTCACATAAACTGACTGGCATAGTGGAGAACTAGCAATTGGAAATCAATGCATATTAGCATTATAACTATTTATCATACCGATAACTTATTCGACAGATTGTATAAAGCCAGGAGATAAATATACCTTAACCTACTGAAGTAAATTCTGACGCGTCTCCAGATAGTAGCCTTAGTCTTGGGCATATTTGCATTATATAATTAAAATTTTCGGGACAATATAAATGCCAGTGCTTCGCTTTGAATTCAGAGGTTTTTGTTATATTTTTTCTGGGCCTTTGGTTTCTAGAATTTGTTACATATCGTGATGTCAAAAAAATATTTCGGCCAACATCCCTCGTCTTTCTTTTTATATTCCTATGTCAAAAGCACGCAGCATAATTTATATTGTAAAAGAAAGATGGAATGTAGAGATATTATTGTTCGACGTCCCTTCGCAAGCCAAGATAAAATATTGATTTTTAATTGAAACACTCAAACGAAATGAAAATAACAAAATATGCGTCGCCAACATTCAACACTTTTGACTAAGACTTATACAATACTAGGAAAACGCTCAGTGTAACGCGTTGATGAGCGAGCACGGATACGCGCAAATTCTCGAACCGGAAATGCGTACACAACGCACAGAAAACATATACATCCATATTGAATTGATTATGATATCAACTTAAAAGTGTATGCTTTTCATCGAAACTTTAAAATAGCATCTAAGCACCTGGTTCATAAAGCAAATCAGAATCAATTTTCAATTGGCACTGGAAAACATTCATTTCGATACTTCATTACTGACAGATATTCGGATACACGCAACACCTCGAACCGAAATTATGTCTATCGAATGTCATTAAAAGCCATTAATTCTTTAGTTTCGTCACATACTTGTATAAAAATCTCCAAAATCTCCAAAAATATTGGTGCCAATCCTTGCTAAGTTTTAAGTTGATCGATTAAACCTTTATGATTGAACGGTTCCTTGTTAATTTTCAAAAATCACAGGATCTCGTTCAAAAAATATACCTGGGACCACCCATATGATATGATATGTAGTGTGTGTACACAATATCAGATCAATCTGTTGAACGGTCATTATAAGTTTCATATCGTTTAAAACTTTCTGCTCTAACTACCTTGCCTTGAACTGTAGATTCGAAGTCGCCGTGAATTTGACAGCCAACACGCAAAATGTCCCTAAAATGACAAAAACTTTTGAAAATAACGACAGATTAGAGTAAAAATTGGCAAAAATACTTTAAATGTTGGTACCAATGACCATGCGAAGTTTTTAGCTGGTCGGTCAATCGGTTCCAGTTTAAATTTCAAAAAATCACAGGAAAAATGGTTTTAAATTTGAACCAATTGGAGGATTTGGCTGAAATTTTTTTTGATTGGGTACAATGTTGGTTGCAATGACTTTGCTAAATTTCAAATTGATCAAACCAACCAATCGAAAGATAATGTTTATAAAATTTGAACCAATCACAGGATACCGTTCAGAAAAGATCCCAGGGATCGCATAGATTACGTTAGTATGTGTACAAAATTTCAGATCGATTGGTTGTGCGGTTTGACCTGGGCAGTGCAGGCAAAAAAACAAACAAAAAAACAAACAAAAAAAAAAAAAAAAACACACAGAGAAAGTGCCATAAGAGTACCGTGGTGACGCTCGCTACGCTCGCTCAATTAAATAATTGTTACATTTTCACAGTAATATCTTTGGCATTATATTGTCATGTTTAATCATTAATTTTTGTATTTTATTCAAGATTAAACATGTCGAAATATCCCAAATACATTACTTTTGAAAATTTAAAATATTAACGAAATTTTCAAAACATGAATAATTAGTACATTATTTACGATCTGAGTCAGTGCGTTCAGAAAAATTAATAAAATCCACTTCAATTAAAACATTTATAAAACTGTAATATTCCGAAACCAAATGATCGCATTTCCTAAAACATTCTATTTTTCCTAAAACGAGTCAAAGATTAATTCTTGCGGTCTATAATTACACATTGTCGTGCCAGTGGAACTCCGAGAACTTCTAAAAGCGAGGACTTTTCTCTGAACGAGTCGTGTCGTCTTCATAATGGCCCAAATCGTTTCCTTCTCGGAGTAAATCAGAGGAACACATGAGTCGAAAACTACCAGTTCGTCTGAATATTGCCTGACGACACGAGAATTAGTCGCCAATCAGATTCCATTCAAGTACAAAACAAAGAAAATATAACGAGGACAAATGGTTTTACAGAAGTATAAATATAGTGGTGGGTTTTGATTCATGGGTTGGTAAGTGGTTTTCGTGTGAAAAAATACCGGGCCACGAATTCAATTTGGCAGTCTGTCAAAATGTATAACGAATCAGAACAAGTTAGGAATTTCATGATTTTTCAATAAGTATTCTAATTCTTACCCAAGTTGAACCATTTAGCTGAGGAAATCTTAAGAGATATAACATTTTTTACCAATAAAATGCCCCCCAAATTTTAAATTATAATTTATGTAGGCAAAAAAAAAAAAAAAAAAGAAAAAAAAGGAGGGGAAGAGGAGGAGAAGGAAGACAAATGTGACAGGCCTGGCTAGCCGGCATTACTAAATGTATGTAGCATATAAAAAATGTACTCTACCTAGTGTGGAATAAAATTTTTATGTAAATAAATGTGATAATAAAAAAAATTAAAATTAAAATTGCATTTAAAAATCACAACGTTGTGATTTTTAAATGCAATTTTTTTAACAAAATATTTTAACAAAACACAAGTGTTTTGTTAAAATATTAATTTCATTTAACACAAACTAGAAAATTTGAGCGTTGTGATTTTTAAATGCAATTTTTTTTTTTATTATCACATTTATTTACATAAAAATTTTAATACATTTTTAATAAATTTTTAATATTTTAATACATTTAATAATTTTCAATACAAATAAAATACTTTTCATTAAAATCTCATCATAAAATCTCATCATAGCTTATGATGAGATTTTAATGAAAAGTATTTTATTTGTATTGTCCTAAAATTTTACTCCTGATATATTACATTTTAATAAAAAGTAAGTACACTCAACAATTCATAAAACGGTATTTGAACGAAACAGATTGGCTACTGGTCAGCTTCCTTGACAATCAATCAATTGATTGATCAATCAATCAATCAATTGTTATTATCAATGAAATCAGAGCTCACCTACTAGAGGTAGATGACGAGTAAGTATAGACTTCATCAGATGATGCCATCACATTTTTTTCAGACAATCCATTTCTTTCAAATAACGTTATATGAATTGTCGAGTGTACCAAATTTAATATTTTAAAATGTTTGTAATTGACGTTATAGTAACAGTCAACCGAGAAACAGTAATAGACATTACTTTTCTTTTATCCCCCAGAACACCAGCTGACTTGACACAAAAAGTAAATAATATAAATTGTCACAGGTATTTGATATCGATCAGTCTACAGAGACATGTCAAACAAACGAATATTCTGAGAACTATTATAGCCTAAAGGACTCTGACCCTATATAATGCAGTGTTGAGTGAATTGTGGGTTGGGGGGGGGGGGGGGAGTCGTTAGATATTGAGGCAGGACTGAAAGGATTATCTGCACATGAAAGACAGATGGTCAGTTAGCAACCCCTTCACATCCCCTGGCGAAATTTAATAGTTGTGATAAATGTGCAAATCAAGTAGGTTTCTCCGTTATAGGGGAATGGGGTACGTTTCAACTATAGAGACGTGTTTTCGTCAAAGGTTTGTATCATTTCATTTCAATTGCAACTTTCTTAATTTATTTTCATGAATTTCCATAGCATGTAAAAATTAATAATTTCAGTAGTTTCATAGACAATTAGTTTTAAAAAAATATTTAAAAAAATTAAAATAAATATAAATATCATTACGAAATGGATGGAGAAGCATAATAACAGTATACACATATTTTGTTTTAGGTATCAATTCATAGTTCGCACGAACTTCTTTGGGTTTGTATCAGCAATGCAATAATTGAAGTTTTTCCCAGAGATCGGACATGTTAGCTTAGTTGACGGATAATTTTAACATAATATAATTGAAGATTTTTATAAAATGAATGATTTCTCTTCACAGATTCACAGCTATTTATTCTGAATGGTACCATAAATGGTGCAACAATGAATGAAGCCACATGCAAGCTATTTATTGGTAACTCAAACATTTGTAACCATTCTGTTGATTTTTTCAGGGATAGGTAGGCACTGTAATGTTGTAAGTTTGTGTAATTTTTAAAATAAAATTAAATTTCTACTCAGAAAAAGTATTCAATTTACTAACGATAAACACTAGTCTAGACTAGTCATTACATCACAAAGACCTCCATCGACCCATTCTAATGCCAAGATTTCAGTCGACTTCTGCCAAAAACCATTAACAGAGTTAGCAATGAGACAAGAGAGGCTAATCTCGTTCATATATTCACGCCAGTTGGGAATGATCATGTCTCATTGGCTGTTGATTCCTGTTTGTTGGACATTTCTTGCTGTTTGCTGTTCAGCGGTTGAGATTAAGACAAGTAATTATACCATGGCGTCGATTTGGCAACCAGAGCGTCACGACGCCTATTGGTTGACGTCTGGAGAAGAAGATTTAAACGCCATTTAGTTGAGACGTACAAATCTGTTTTGTAAAAAGTGTTAGCAAATGTCTATAGCAAGGAGGTATATGATTAAATTGTGTCTTTAAGCTTTAATTGAATATTATTTACGATAATGCCATAATAACCCTAATATTTTCCATTTGATCCATGTCTGGATATAAGTTGTCATTTACCTAGAAGTACAGGCGCGTAGGAAGGGGGGGAATGGGGGGAAAATCTCCCCCCAATCTCTGATCTCTGATCTTTGATTCAATCTCTGATTCAATTCCCCTACCTATGCTCTTATACATTTATATGTCAAGATAAAAATATGCAATAAAAAGTGTTAAAATCGCGTAGAAATGCACCAAATTCATGTATTAAATTCAAGATTTTTTCGGGGTTGTGCGCCCCTTACCCGCATTTTACTGGGGGGGGGGGGGCATCCCCCCAGAAGACAGATTGTCTTCGTAGACACTTATAGTATCTCCAGCTCAAGTTATTTTCCAATATTATCCCTCCCCCCCCCCCCCCCCCTCCCTTGCAAATTTAGTTCCTACGCGCCTGTAGAAGTATATCTCTACGAACCTTTCATTCAAGTTTATTCGTGCGATATACTACCTACACGATTATAATCTATATTGTTATATTCCCCTCCTTTATATTCTTTATTTCTATTATATTATTCCTCAATAGGGTGGTTCATGTTTTAAAGGTTTAAACAATTAGTATTTCGTGTTATAATTTTTTACTTTTTATTTCATTTACTAATGTAGGTATTAAATATTATTTGCAGGACGCATCCCGCAATATTTCTTTGCAGTATTATCGTCCCAGCAGCTGGCGCTTGAAGCGGCGACAAGTAGAAGCTGTGGTGTACAATTCATCCACTAGATGGCGCAAGCGTATTGAATATCCAGCAACAAGTGAATTTGAATACCAATCATCAGACATGAGCTCCTGATATATTTGCTCAGTATTTTGTTCCTGCAACCATCTTATTTGGTTGGTGGAACCAAACTGTTTGGTTAGAAAAAGACGCGGGAAAAGCGTGATAATAATTCATTTTAATCCCGCAGCTTTTTTATATATACATTTTTAAATATTTTAAGGGCATGATAATGGGCAGGCACAGAGATTACGTCAGAATTAAATCTGTTTGACACATGCAACCTATGATAAATATAACTTTAACCTATATTTAAAATTATCACGAGTGGAAAATGTTGGGCGTTTGAAAAATGTGAAAAATGTTTGGAAATAAGTCGGTTGATAACCTAAGAATTTCCTGCTACACTACAATATAAGCTGTATCTGGAATTCAAGGAATGGCAGGCAATTTAATAATCTTAATATTTTGAATCACAATAATAATCTTGAAGGAGAATCATTTTCCATATGAATATTATTCTGTCATACAAACAAAATAATAATAATTGTAATAATATTATGTAGTATACGAGTATACAATAACCTAACAGTAGGTACCTATAAGTACGTTTATTTATTGAGAAAGTGCAATATCATAAGCCAGGATCATTAGAATTATTCATAAATAACTTCAATTTTAGACATAAGATATTTTGTTGCCATTTATACTTCGTATTGCCAAGGATTTCTTTTAACAAAAGTGAAGTCTATTCGCACTTCAAAAAAAGAAATAAAAAAAATCCACATAACTCGAAATGATTTCGAATCCTGACATTGAGTTTGATTTGATTTGCATATCGGCCCTGAGTTTGATGCAGACTAATCTGCCACGTGACTAGACCACGTGTCAGAGAGAGAAAGACTGGACCGTCTATCAGGATGGAGAGGGAGAGAGATCAAAGATAACCAAGTGTCTGCCAGAGTGACAGAGATGGAGCTCGATCAAGATTTAGGAGCTTCTGAGGAGTTCTGTGAAAGAATGACATCATCAAGAAACAATCGGAAAACAGCGACGTCAATCAGGCTGATTAGTGGCGGTATTTTTGATTTGGTATAATTAATTCGAATTATTCCCGTGGGGGAGGGGGGGGGGGGATTTCATTGGAGATGCGAAATCAAATTTAATTGGTTCAAAATCCCGATTTATAAAGTCCTTAAATATATTCTAATTTTGAATGTAAAATTCTGTATCAATTTAACCTGGTTTTGAGAAAGTAATTCTTAGAGAAATAATGACAATTCACGTTTATTGATTGGGATACTGTAGCTTACTGTTTCATTTATTTCATTTTACATTATTATTGGAGTTGTTCAGTCCATTTGACTCCATTTAAAATACTTTTCATCGCAAAAACAATAAAAAAAATAAAGAAAAGTACCAACAACGAATCTTCTATAAGTGTTTAAATCAAACGAGACTTTTATCATTTAAAATGAAACGATGATGAAATATCGTAAACATTCAATCAAACATTTATTATTATAAATCTAGTCCTAAAAGTTCACTTACCTACTTTTATTATGGATCATGCAGTAATGCAATTGGTAAAACGCACCATAATATAAAATTACATTTCAAAGTTCCTCCAAGAGTTTTATTTCAAAAACTATATAATAGATTTTTAAAATCCTCAAGTTACGCACTCAAAAAGTTTCTAGACTTGTATTAGTTTTCTTCCATGTAACCAAACTCTGAATTTTAGTGTGAAAGATTTCAGAATTCGAGCTCATCAGAAAATGCGGTTTCAAAACTCAAACATAAGTTATTCATGAGAAAACTTTCCTGAATTCAGATAGTAAAATAATATTGTATTATAATATAAATCTAAACCTATAGGGCGGAATTAATTACTGCAGAGTATACTAGAGTTCCCACGATGTGTGGGTATTCTAATTTTCCGCCAAGTTTTGGTGGTCGAGCATGTAGGACCCACCACGATGTAAGTACACATCACGGAGAGGGGATGTGTCTTCACCTTTGCCTTCTCTTCCTGCGTGGAAGGAAGGAAATAGATACAAGCTCAGTCAGGCTCCTCCTTTTAAACATTCATTTCGATCACTTTGTCTATGTGGTGATTATGTTGTTAGAGAAGGAGTGGTGGTGGAGGTGCCGTACTTTCCATGTGAAGAGCATCAAGTTTTTGAGAGGTGAGGAAAATATGTAAAATTTAGGAATTCGTAGAATATTTTTTTTTTAATACATATTGCTACACCATATTGTAGAAAGTTGTATTTAAAAGTTCTACATTATTTTCTCAAATTGTGAATTTAAACTCACAAAAAATGTTAATTCCGAAAAGAATCAATAAATCTTGAATACCCATTGAAAAATACTGAGCATTTTAGAAGAATTATAAGGACACAATTCTTAAAAATGGCACCCAAATTATGAATTAAAAATATGTGCAATTCGTAACATTAAAGTTATGTTATAAATCAATGGATATTTAAGATATTTAAATAAAATTTTCTAAAATGTGACCAAACATTCTTCGAACAGTTTGAAAATGTTTAAAATGAAATATGCAAAAGCAGCAGTTAAATAGTCAAAAGGGGTGTTTAAGTCCGTGAAATCACGCACACTTCCTCCTGTTCGGTCGTACATCAGTCTTGTCAGGAAGTAATTTGCCTGAAGTTGTATTAATTTGCGACTACTAATTGTTCATGAGTAATCCTGACGATGTCGACCATGTGTGGATGTGCTCCATGGACCACTAATTGGAGCCATAAGTCAGGAGCAATCTCCTCCTCCTGTCGTTGGCTCCATGGCAGATGGAGGCGCCGTTCTGCAGCATATGTCAGCAAGATGATAGCTTACAGGCGAAATAGAAGAATTCGCAGCTCGCTGAATTCATATTTGGATTTTATATTAAGTCACCTATCTTTGTTTTTATTGATTTCTTCTATGCACGTTATTTCATTGCAAATAATCTTCAAAACTTGTTAGGGCAATTGTTTACGTTTTAAAATGATTCTTTCCTCTAAGGTAAGCTACGAAGCGGGGCTGATCGAAAGTCAGACCCTTACAAGCTACAAAAATGAAATATAATATAAATTACATTTTCCACATTTTAAATGATTTTAAAGCTAAAGCTTAAAAAGTCGTGAAAATTGCAAGCGTGAGCTTTCCACGAGTTTTCAATTTGATGGTTTCGCAGTAAAAAGAAAATCTTAAGAAAATCACTGCGTGCGTTGTTTTGTTTTTTGGAATAACCACGTTGAATTGCTTTAATTTTTTCTCAGAAATTAGACACAAAGTTTTAATCTTGGGAGAGACCGTGTACACACACCCACGTGGATTATCCTCTTTGCTTGAAACTTTAAATTAAAATGCATTTACTTCTATAATATTTTTGGGGAAAAAGTAAAAATTCAGAGAGAATGCAAAAATATGGCTATGTCCGATAAATCTAAGATCTTACGTAGACCAAGCCAGATTCAAATTATTATTATTTCACAATTTAATGACTAATTCCAACAATTATTTTTAATTTAGAGGTCAATTAATTTAATTAAAACTCGTTTAAGAAAAATCAAGTCCAGCTCGTCGACTCAGTTCAAACATTTCACAAACACATCGCTTGTGCTTCAAAACACTTTTACTACCCATAAAGTCATACCGACGTTTATTTTGATAAATGATCACCCCCCGCTGAATTTGCATCCTTAACAATGTTAAATAAGGTCAATATAATCTCTTTTAGATGAATGCAAGCAACAGCTAAACCGAAGACACAACAAAAACATCACCCACAGCTGTTTATTATTATGATGGTGGGGCAGGGAATCTGAGCGCCCATATGTAATCCATCAAACTTGTGTCAAGACGAATAAGAGCTGGCATTTTAAGACTCGTGGACACGTTCAGCCGAATTTCACGAACTGTAATTCTTATTCTTATTGTTAGCTTTTCACGTTTGTTGGTTGATATCACGAATACCTGTTAAAATATAATTTTGTTTCCTTATTAATGTAAAAAATCCATTATATTTCATAAAGAAAAGAACATAGACCCATTTCTAATTAAATCAAGAGCATTGTACGATGCTGTTATTTCTAAAATCTACGGACTTTTTAAGTAAATCACTTACATTTATCGAGAATGTAAAAATGGTTAAGTACCACAAATATATTTGAAACAGTTTTTAAGGATGGCCAATAATTGCAGCTGGAAGCTACAAAGTGCTAATTTTTAAATTACGATGTATTAAAACAATTTCTTTTCTAACTTTTAGAAAAACTTTTAGGAACTTGGGCCAATTTTTCAATGCTTTGTCAATATTGCCATGGCAACTACCAAAGATATTCCTTGAATGACCACTAAGGCCCAGTTTTGCAATGTCATTGGATGTTGCCATGTGGCAAAAGTCCTAATCAACTGTTTTCATTTAACAGGTAAATTAAAAACCAGTCTAAAGCGACAGTTAAACTTAACAATTGATTAACAGAGCTTAAAAAAAGTCCATAAATAACAAAAAAAAAAATCTGGTAGAAAACACAAATTTTGCCACATAGGTGATTTCTGACCGTACCTAAAGCTCTTATCCACCTATCATATCCACCACGGCTCCAAGTAAACATATCCTACCCCTTTGATATGGCATTCTATTAAGTCTCAAGAGCCTGTCAACCGAGTACAATGACCGATTCATCTATTAACAATAACAGAGTGTGGTTAAATGAACTACTGTATCCTCGTAGTTCATGATATTTGGTGTGGGGTCATCTTTGACGTGATGCTGGGTGATATGGACCAACACCCAGTGGTATTCAGATGATAATGTATTGCTCAGTGCCTAGAAGGATCCGTATAAATATGGGCGAACACACTACATGCCAACTTTAGATGGAGTTTTGATATTAGAGTGGGAATTGTAAATTTTGCAAATCATTGGTGGATGGGAGGGTGGTGCTCGGAGAGAATATGTTGGCAAACAAAAGCAATTACGTTCACTTTATGTTTTAATAAGGTTAGTTTGACATTTTAATATAGTTTATCTGTATTCGTTACAGATAAATTAAAGACACTCAACTTTTTCTCGTGCAAATTATCTAAATCAAATTTTAACCATTTGAAACCACAATAAACATAGCAATTTGACATAAGAAATAAAGCATAGCGTAGCTGCAAACAATTTGAACAAAATGTGGACACAATAATAATTGATAGGGGGCATTGTGAAAAATATCCGACCGAACCGGGGCTCGAACACGGGACCTCTCACTTGTCGAGCGAGAGCTCTACCAACTGAGCTACCCTGTCGGATTATCCAAAATATGAGACTCAAAAAATTATTTGAACACAGAACAAATGGCATATACCCAGTTGGAAACAATTTGAAGACCAAACTTCAACAATTTGGAAAATAACCAAAATCCAAAACTGTCAATAACTGATCAGTTAAAAATAAAACAAATTGCTAACTTTTCTTAAGTGAAAAAATTAAAGAAGGACGATAAACATCATTAAACTCCAGTTCATTACTCATTTTCGTCTTCAAATTCTTATTTAAATAAGTATGACAAATGGGTCTTCCCATCCCATAAATTTTTGACTGACCATAATCCATACAACAATGGATTACCACATCATCAAAACGAACTCATTGTCTAACACATAATCCAGTCTTACAAACCACTTCCCAACCTCACGTTGATTGGCTAAACCAATCCTGCAGGAGGCCAATTAAACAACTCGAATCCGCAAGAGCTGAGGCGTCCCATCAAGTCCTCGTTATCTCTGTGTCGAGATCATGTAGCTTGTTGCAATCAGACTCTCAACCGATCTGGACCCATCGATCACGATGAGATGAACGTGACAACTGGCTCGAGATTACAAGGACTGCATCATCAGGGGGTCCAGACTGTCAGGGAGGCTGCGGATTTCATAATGGATGAGATGGGGATAGAGGGAAATTGAAAGTGTTTTATGACAATAGGAAGTTTGTGACTTCTTTTCTTATAGGTACTAATGCAATACTAAGTCACGCTTATAATATGGGTTTTTACGAAATCTGATCTACATTGGTAGGTATTTATTTACTAAACTGTACCAAACCGACATAAAACGATTACGTAAAACTTGCATGTTACAAAAATCCTGACCTGTGATGTGTTCCCTCATATAAAATTCCAAAATACCTGAAATTCGGCAATACCTATGCACTGAATTATTATCTTTGATGCATAACAATCGAAAAAAATGATGTCTCGTAGATGTATAGGTAAACACTTCTATGAAATGTTCTAAATACCTTCCATTCCACAATCCAATTATTTTAAGTGTTTACCTCAAGTTGATTTTTTAATGTTTCAATGTCAAATGTATTTTCGTTTAGTAAAAGTAAGTACATGTAATTTTCTTCTCAGCAATAAAATTTGAACAATCAAAAGAAAACGAAAGTTTGTCACGGTATCGTGATAGTTGAATACCCTACAACAATACAAATAGACATGATCCTGTAAATATTACTTCAAGGACATGTATACAATTATCGTACAATCAAAATAAGGTTTGAGCATATCAATTTTATTGACTTTCGATATTAAAAAACAAAAACATCGAACTCAATGTGACTGAGAACTGGTGGGGCCCCAAACCCAAGCATCTTCACAAATTAGTCCTTCTTTTGAGCCACAATCCACCAAATCTCCGACAATAAACCCTCACTTGACTCCTCCGCGTCAGTGTTTTGACTCGCGTAGTGTCATCCAGATGAGCGAGTGACCCACCGCGGTGCGCGCCGGCGCATTGTTGTGGATTCTTCTAGACCCTTGGCTGCACTCGCTCAGGGGGTTCTAGTTATTCACCTAACTATTTGATATCCCGCTGACACACCGTCTTCTGGAGGTGAGAAGAATGTCTGCTTTCGCGTGCGCAAGATTTTGATCTTCTTCAACAACAAATCCATCAACAGAAATACATTTTCAGATTGTTATATAAACTTTCGTTTTTGATGGAAGTAATACCATTCACACCATTGGCTCTATGATTACATAATTATAATCTAAAGTTATGTTTACTTCAATCATGTCAGGTACTCACAATCGATTTCCTGAAATCTATATCCAGAAGTCAGAAGTAAGGAAAGGGAAGATAATATAGGAAAAATAGAGAAAGTTTGTGTAAGAAGAGGAAGAAGACAGGAGATTGTGAGGAGCCAGAAGGGCTGCACTAGTACTGATTGGACTCTTCTTCTGACCCATTTGCATGCTAATTTTAACCTAGGTCACTTGTAAGAAAAGTGCACATACTAATAATTTTCGGCATTATAAATGTAAGAAGAACGATAATCACATTTTAAAAATTATTTTTATTCATTTATTGGAAGTGAATCCACTCTTTATTTTAATTTCAAAATAAGGCTTCTGAGAAGTTCAGTTCCGACTAGAAAATTGACCAAATCCACATAAAAAGTTATTACAAACCGTTTGTTTCATGAAGTAATGGTGTAAAATCTTCGTTTTCGTTATACCTTCTCTGAAGACACTACAATGAAACAAATGTGAATTATTTCAGCGTAATGTGTCTGAGCTCAGTTTTCTGTGTCATGTTGTTGGTGTGATTGGACCCCCATGATATGATAAGCTTTTCATTTTCTAGCAAACTGTTTTCTCAATAAATAATAACAGCACTTTTGTGGACGGAAAATAAAACTTAGTTGCCACTTGCTCCAGATGACTTCCATCAGATATAGGAAAATGCAACTGTATTGCTTAAGTGCCACGGAGAATTGAATTGGCTGCTTCTTTATTTGTTTTCTCCTCCAGGAAATTGTTTTAATGTCCTGGAGATACGGAAGAAAACGCAGACTTTTGTATGAAAAATAGTTTGACCATTTTCAGACAGCTGATATGTATTTTTCAAACTTTTAGCTCGAGTTTCCTTTGTATGTTCTTTTAGAAAACGAAGTAACGGGGTAAAATTAATTTCTTTCACAAAAGATTATAATTACTTCATATTTGTTTACCTATTGATCGGTATCTTGGTTCCTCCGGAAATATGATTCAGCTTTACTGATGGATAATCTGAAAGTAAAGATGTGTTCAAGGTCATGAGGTCAGGCATTTCGATGGCTGACACTTTATGTAGTACACAAATAATTGGAATACATTTTTTTGTTTAAAAAATCAAAAATTTATGAAATTCGATTTGCGAATTTGCAGTTTTAACATCGTAAAATGGAACTGTATAAAATCACAGTTTTTGAGAAATATGTGCTTTTTGCGATTATTTGCTTATAATAGGTACCTACACTCAACAAATGAAAAAACGGTATTTGAAAGAAATGGATTGGCTGAAAAAGATTTGATGGCATCATCCGATGAAGTCTATGATAACTCATCATTTACCTCTAGTAGTTGAGCTTTGATTTCATTGATAATAACAAGGATTGATTGTCAAGGAACCTGACCAGCAGCCAATCCGTTTCGTTCAAATACCGTTTATGATTTGTTGGGTGTACATACTTTAGAACTTGATATTCCATTCGCGTTTACTTTATTCCAATTCACACAATGTCTTATCTTCTACTGTCCAGTTTAATATTTGCATTTTTTATTTCCGTGCAAGTTTTGAATTCCGCATGGACATCGTCTTTGAATCTTCTTACTGAAACAATTACGTCGTGAAAGGAATGCATATGGCGGCTCTGCACGGAAGATTGGCACAAATCTGCAAGTTTCCGAGCTAGCAAAGAAGAATTTGCATATAGAAAGGATTCTGGCGATTCCTCGTCGGCTTGCTTCGTGACCACAAGTCTAATTTTCATCGCGCATGCTCAGATGATACCTGATGAATCTTGAACAGAAGACAACAAAGGTAAATATGGTTTTAATAACGGTATTGTTAGAAGGCTTTGTTATAAAATGATGTCACCATCAAGGACAATTTGTAAGAATGAAACGTTTTCAAATTTAGATATTGTAGAAAATGGTAAGCGATAGATTAACCAAATTTAGATTTAAATAACTTTGTGATATTTTGTATTCAGACAGTTATACATTTTTCAGGCTGTATTCTGCACTTTCGCTTTCAAATATTCATTAAAACTTGATTTTAAAAAAGATATGTAGTATATCTAACTATCTTCTAAAAAAATTAAGAAACATTGTAATAAGTTTAATATGTTTGGACCCTCAAACAATTTCACACTAAAAATTTTTATACTCGAGCATACACTTTTGTTGTCAATAATTAATATAAACACGATTTTAAAAAGAAACAGGTAGTAATTACGACTGACTAATTTCTTAATTTGTAATTTCTCAAAATTTTTAAATTTATATAAAATTACACAACAGATGCACATCAGGAAATGACACCGTATCCAACGCCCTTAACTTGGACGGCTGCAATGCTGACAATTGTTCAGAAATCTTCTTACATTTGTCTCGGTTTCTTTCTAAGAGTCTAAACCACAAGTCACAACAGTCATTGTGTGTGTTCGGTTGACTTCTATCGGTGTATTCAGGTATTGAATCACCTCAGCAAGGTATCGTAACATTGCATCACATGAGATATTTCACACCCAAGAAGACACAGGGTGGTTGGTCCTTCTTGCAGGGTTGACGTGACCGAGAAGGAATTTGGGCGTCTTGGACTTTATTGCTCACATAAATTTTAAAGTGTGTAGGTATTTTTTGAAATAAATAAAAGTGTGTGAAATACAACGTAAACTACAGATTGTTAGTTAAAGTAAGTCTTGAAGATCAAGATTATAATACAGAAACACAGAAACACAAAAGTAACAGAAATAATATGTTGGGATATTTGGCCATCTTAATCTTTTATTGAAATTATTTTGTCTACATAGATTCTTTTCTCTACTGGGATCTTCTTATAAAACACACTCACACTTTCAATCAAGGATATTATTTATGAACATTGAAAGGCATGCTTAAAAACGAGTAAAATAAATGTAATTTTAAAAAACTGGCACCTCCACCAAAACTAATTTACAATACAAATATTTTTGCCTCAAATATTTTTTATTTTTATTTTTGTTAGAAGTTTGTGCAAGAAATGGATTGGTGATTGGAAATAGTATGTTTGAGAAGAATGAAAAGAATATGATCACGAGGTATGGTTGGGATGGGAGATCGAAATCGGTAATTGATTATATAATATACAGTGACGCACTTAGAAAAATGGTATTGGATGTCAAGGTTGTACCGCATGTGGCGTTTGATGGTGATCATCGACTATTAATAGCGGATATACGAATGCCAAGAAAATGTGTTGAAAGAAGAAAAGCGAAGAGAAGAAGAAAATTGAAGGTATGGAGATTGCAGAATGATGAAATAAGAAAAGAATTTAAAATGGCAATAGAAGAAAATATGCCAGTTGGGGATCTTAATTTGGTAGAAGAGGAATGGATGAGTTTTAAAAATGCTATATTGACTATTACAGAAAATATATGCGGGAGGACAAAGGGATTGAGAAGAAGAAAGGAAACACCGTGGTGGACAAATGCAATTAAGTGTGCAGTAAGAAAGAAAAGAAAAGCATGGGTTAAAAAAGAAGAGTGCAGAACAATATTGAATATAAATAAATATCAAAGGATGAAGAGATATGTTCACTTTTTGGTTTCAGAAGAAAAATCGAAGACAATGAACGAATTTGTTGAATGTCTAGAGAGGGACTTTGAGGCAAACAAAAAGATGTTATATTCTGTAGTAAAATGTAAGAGGCAAGATAATAGAACAACTAATTATATGGTAAATGAAAGGGGATGCCTTACAAATGATGTGGAGGAAATACAAGATATGTGGAAGCACTACTTTTCAAAGTTATTGAATGATGACAAAGGTGGTACTGAAGACAAGGAAATAAGTGAAGAGTGCGATAAATTGAATTGTCAAGATGATATGGTAATGTTTGGGGAAGTTGAGGTGGCAGTAAAAGGGATGAAAAATGGAAGATCGCCGGGAGTGGATGAGATAAGTGTGGAAATGATAAAGGCAGGTGGTAAAGCTGGATTGGAGTGGTTTTACAGAGTTGTGGCATCGGCATGGATTCAAAAAACTGTACCAAGGGATTGGAGGAGAGGTGTTATTGTACCATTGTTTAAGAAAGGGGATCGCAAGAAATGTAGCAACTATAGAGGGATAACACTCATGAGCCAAGGAGCGAAGATATACGAACGAATTATAGAGAAGAGGATACGAAGTGTAGTTGAAGAGGATTTGAAAGATGAACAATATGGATTTAGAAGAAACAGATCTACGATAGACCTTATATTCGCTATAAGGACCATTATGGAGAGAAATTGGGAGATGGGAAAGGAAATATGGTTAGTGTTTCTGGATATTGAAAAAGCGTATGATCATTTGCCAAGGGATAGGGTGTGGGAGAGTTTAGAAAAGAGGGAAATAGACAAGAAGTTGATTGAAAGAGTACAGAGTTTGTATGTTGGATGTGAGAGTTGTGTGGAAACAGTGGGAGGAAGAACGGGCTGGTTTAGTGTGAGATCAGGAGTAAGGCAAGGCAGTGTGTTGTCACCTTTGCTGTTCATTATGGTAATGGATGATATAATTCGGGAGGTGGAAAGGAATGAAGATCTAGATTCGCAAACTGGGGTATATGCGGATGATGTTGTAATTTGGGGAGAGACTGAAGAGTTGGTACAGAAGAAAGTGGATGTGTGGAACGAAGTGATAAAAAGATATGGAATGAAGATTAGTAGTGAGAAGAGTGAATATTTGGTTTTGGAGAAGAAGAAAAATGGGCTTGTAAGAAATGGTTTGAAATTGGATGGAAAAGATATTAAACAAGTAGAAGATTTTAGTTATCTAGGAAGTTTGGTTACAAAAGACGGAAAGTGTTCGAAAGAAGTTAAAAGAAGAATACAGAAAGCAGACGGGTTTTATCAAAAAGTTAGAAAATTAGTATGGAATAGGGATTTACCACTTAAATTTAAATTAGTATTATACAAGCAATATTTTTTACCGATATTATGTTATGGGGCGGTGACGTGGAATTTGGGATGGAAGGAGGAGAGTATGGTACAAGCAGAAGAGATGAAGTTCGTGAGAGGAATGGCAAATATATCGATGAAGGAACATGTAAGAAGTATGGTGATAAGGAAGAAGATGGGTGTGGAGAGTGTTGGGTTCAAAATTGGGCGAGAAAGACTGAGGTGGTTTGGTAAACTTAAGAGAATGAAAGACAGTAGAAGAGCCAAAAGTGAATTTGGAAAGTATGTGGAAGGTAAAAGAAAAGTTGGGAGGCCAAGAGATAGATGGATTGAACAGGTGAAAAGAGATGTTGAGGAACGAGGTGAAAGATGGGAAGAAGTTGAAAGGAAACATTTGTGGGAAAATCAAGAATTATGGGAACAAATAGTTACTAAAGTGGAGGTAGTAGAGGAGGATGAGGATGAAGAAGAAAAAGACGGAGGAGAAGAAGAAGAATAAGAAGAAGGAGAAGAAGAACAAGAAGAAAAAAGGAAGGAGGGGAGGAGGATGAGAAGGAAGACAAATGTGACAGGCCTGGCTAGCCGGCATTACTAAATGTATTTAGCCTATAAGAAATTTTTACTCTACCTAGTGTGGAATTAAGTGTTTATAAATGTAAATAAATATGTGATAATAAAAAAAAAAAAAAAAAATTCATATAGGTATGTTCGAAAAGAGAAGAAAGACCTGGAAATGTCATTTGAAATAAGTATGATGTTAATCTTTAAAATTACACAGCTATAATCTGAGAAGAATTTTAAAAATCTATGTGACACTCCATTTTATTAAAATTGTACCATTTTTACTGTACAATCTCGTAAAAGATTATAGGTTTTATGAAGAAAATATATTTTGTTGATTAATAATTTTAAAAAATTGCAAAAGATAAAATTAATTTTCTACAAATGGTTAGAAATTTCCTACCTACAATTTTTGGAACAGTCTGTGGCATCACGTCACTCCAAAATCGTGCGAGAAACCTCCCCCATATTCACCGTACATATTACACGCTTCCGATAAGAATAGGGGATGATCTCTAAGAATCTTGCTCTATACTTCACACTAGACAATATTTAGACGGCATCCTGACTTTGTAACACCGGATTTATGAGCCATCTGGACCCAAACGCATCCCATTCATAATAATAAGCAATATCAAAACCACCTCTACCGATATATTACTAATGTTCAGTATAATAAAACATCTAAAAAGCGAGGACTACGGGAAATGTATTAAAATGATGCTCAGTTCGGGGTGGAAAAGTAATCATTCTGCAAAACCCCCAGCTACTTTCTAAGAGTAATATAATTCCCAGATGTTAGGGTGATGAGGTTTACAGATGTGGAAAGACTAGTGTACTTTTTATCACAACCATTCGTCATCCTTCTTGTAACATTACGTGACTGTTTTATCATGAAAATCTGTTGTCTGTTATTAATTTTATTTATTAGTTTTCGAAAATTCATTAGAATGGAACATGCGATGGAGACAGTTGGTTTTATCATTAGGAGGTTTGAGGCCCTAGTTACGTATAGCTATTATGATATTATTTTCATAAAACTTGCAAGAAAATGTTGGGCTATAGTTACACTTTTGTTATTCTCCACAAAATACAAAATATATATTTCTAACGTCAATTTCCTTTTTTAAATATAGTTATTGATATTTATTTGCAATACAGCCAAAACTAGCTTATACCAACAGTTTAAAGCTATAACCTTGATATAATGATCAAATTGATCTATTGGTGAAGTAATTGCACCGCACATTGATCACCTACAAATTATTGGGGTTTACATTTGTCTTCAGAGCATATAAATCAGCAAATCAAGCACAGCATGTACCTATACTTGAAAATGGCTGGCTATCCATACGTTATTGTACGAGTTTTAATAGAAACCTGGAAATAAGATAGATTTGAAGTGCGTATAACCGGATCTGTGTACAAGTATGTATAGATACTCAAAACTATGTATTTGACAAGAAGAGATGATTGACATAAATAGAAATTTTGAAAAATGTATTTCTAAAGATCCCACCCAGTTGTAGAAAATATGAAATATCTTCGAAGAAAAAAAATAACACAATAATTCTCCAACCCCAATATCCATTCAGCACACCATATATCTAACCGCAGCATTGAATAGATGCGGTAGGTTAGTTCCACGCAGGAGTCAAGATGACATTGGTGGGTCCTATTTTATCACCCAACAATGACAACACTGACAATCCCGTGTCTCTTCTCTCACCTGACTCCTGCTTTTTATTTATAGTCCTCTTCCACGATTCCGTTTAACGATCACAACAATTGTCGCTGTGCGGCAGCTGTGTATCCTGGAGCGGTTGTTGAGGTGCCAGGTTCGTTGTCGGGGGAAGGGGATGGGGGTTGCGTGAATATGCTGCTAATTGGAGGGATGTTTACAGAGCTAATGAATTACGCCCAGTGAAAGGAATTGCTTCCGCATCGGTGGATGTTGCAAATGATGTAAAGGGCGATTGAAATGATGGACATTTTGAACTTTATAAATTGAATGGTTGGGCTGGCCGTTTATGGGGTATAGATGCGTTTTAGCAGCTTTCATGTAGTTAAAAGTTCAAAAATATCTGCCATTCATTATTTTACTAGTTCAAAGAGAACTTTTGATTGACAACTTAAAGCTCTTAAAAAGTTTAAAGTAGTATTAATTCCATTATCTAGTGCTATTTTCTTTGATACAATCGTATACATTTATCAATAGCTGATTTTTAAATCTCTTATGACCAGTTATGATGCCGGTCAAGAGATACCAAATGTTGAATAATGAAATAATTTACCAGCCAAGAAAATCGCTCAAAACTGCATTTTTTTTAATTTAGTATTTTTTAATAATAAGGTAAATCCGAGCTTACAATAAATAATTGTATATTCGAAGAATATCCAAAACAGAGAAATCTGAAGTTTAATTTGCAATACAGCAAATGTATTTAACATTGAACTTTGGTCCAACCGGTTCTTAATAATAGACGAAGTTTGACATTTTCTTAACCTATTGGATTCTAATATCACCCCAGAGACACTTTGAAAAATGGAAGACAGACAATCAAAGAGTTGAATAATTGATAATCTACACTTCAAACTACGTTATTGATGAAGTAACCTCAAATCAAAACTCAAAACGGCACTTTCTTGTCACCTGCTGTTGTATTTTTTTACGCTTGAAATCTTTGAGTTATGACTTATATTGTTGAGGTTCTCTTCCTTGTCTCTTTCCCTTGACTGATAGAGAATAATATACAACAAGCATTGTTGTCGTAGCTGTTTCTTTGTATTGTTGTGTTTGTAGGGGATTGAAAGAGTACCGTAGCTGTAAGGAAGGGAAATAAAAATTAGAGAAGAATTCTTGAAACCGTATTGGTCTCGGTTTCTTGTATTTAGAATTCTAGCCGTAAATAATTCTACCCCTTAGATTGGGGTTGTTAAATGACAAAGGGATGTCTTCGATGGTCATTCACCTGGGTGAATCAACACGGGTCTTTGCCCCCTGGACCTTCGAAATAATGAGATTTGTGGAAATTGTGAGTTTTGTGCGTTCGTCTTCATGGAATTAGGGTTGGTAACAGGATTCAAGACGGAAATCTATTGTAATACTTTTATTCCAAATAAGCTAGATTCTTCGTTATCACTAATCTTGCTTCAAATCGGTCTCCAGGCAAAATAAAATATCAATGCATTATCGTCAATAAATTTTGGTTTTCGAAGACAACCCAACTGAATTACTGTATATAAACAATTTATTGATTAAATCAAAATTCTTTAACAAGTCTTGCAAACCAAATATTTAACCAAATTGAACTGATAAATACAAGCTATTTCAAGTGCAATTCTTTAAAATTCTTCAAGATATGTTGTTTTCACTCCACTTTTTCTATTCTCCAATTATGGTTTTAGAATAGTTGTCCAGTTGCAGTGTTTCAAATAATTAGTCATTCAAAATCATTATTATTGATGAAAAATGGTATAATGGTATAAAATAATAATAATAAACGTCTTTAATGTTAATTAAAAAAAAAATTTGGTAAACGTAGAATAATATTATAAACTACAAGTGTCCTTTAAAAAGAATGCTCTCAGAAATCACAATGATAAGAAATATACATACCAACATTCTTATCGCTAAACAAATTCTACGATATTTTACGTCATCACCTCCCTATTCAAAACAATTCATAGAAACCACCCCACTGTGTCGTTGAACTAGAATTAAAAACACGGACTGCATTGCGGTTTGGGCGCCAGCTTTTTAGTGTCGAATACATAATAATCGTGTTGTTCTTTTCACTTTCCATTTTAGGCTCATAGCCCCAATTATCCATAGTTTAACCCACTTTTTTATATTTAATTACAACCATTGAACGAATAGAAACATAAATACCACCTTTTTAATACCCACATCTGCATTTTGCTTGTTCTTGCGTGTATTTTCAACTCAACCCTCTTACCACGGAAGTGGGCGGTCGCCTCTCCGTTCCCTACCTCTTCCCACCTCACTTTACCCCTTCCCACTCCCACTTCATTTACCCAAGGTTTATTATCCACAAACCTGAGACTTTTCGCCTCTGCACATAACTGTCTTTATGACACGCCAATATAATCTATTGGTCAATTGACCAAACTATCTTTACTGGCCAGACATTGTATAATGTGTCATTGCCCTTATGGGAATTTGGAACTGCAAGGATTTTGTGATGTTTGTGTGAAAAGTTGGGACAAAAATACCTTTTGTAACAAATAGACAACATGGGGTTTGAAAGTTTCTTGGGAAACAGCAACGAAAGTCCAAACAATTAATGTCGTGTGATTTCCTGGTCTGTTTCTCTTCTCTTTCTCGAACATCCTCATGAAATATAATGTACAATTAGATTTTTGGTACTATGAAAAACATGTGCATTATAATGTGAGATATAATGTCAAAAGAGTATAATAATTTTTTGTTAATACCTAGAATCTTGAATTCAATTGATTGTTTTAGTTATATTTTCTAATGTTTTGTATCACAGTTGATTTTTATATAGTATCAATTAATTGTATAATGTGGAAATTAAATTAGTGATTTTTACTTCCTTAAGTCTGAATTACACGGTTCAAGCTTTGCATCTATAATCCAGTTTCCTTGAAGGGGTTGAATTCAACCCTTGATTTCAATGAAACATGATAGAGAATTTAGACGATTTAACGTTTGTTGTTGATTGCAGTTGCGGTGAAATTAACAAAACTTGAAATGCTTCAATGTTTTCATTTAGATTGTCCAAGTCTTGAATTCAACCCCCTTGAAAGGGTTGAATTCAAGGAAACTTGAATCGTGTAATTCAGGCTTTACCATCTTGTCTGTAAATCACAATTTTGTATTTAGCAAAATAAGTGCACCCAAACCATGAATGTGAATAAAGTGAATTTGCAAGGAAGAATTGGCCAACAATGACTATGAAAATGTACACATCATCAAGCGTAATCTTGATCATTGCGAGCGTTGCTACGCGACTCGCACTTTCCTGTGTTTTTTCGCCTGTTTATTTGTGTTCTTGCCTGCCCAGGTCACACAGTTCAACCGTTGAATATTAAAGCCTAAAGGTTCAACCAACATATCCATGAAGTGTTGCACTCACACTGATGTCATATGACTATGAGCGGTTGAGTATAGTTTTTGGACACGATCCTGTCATTGGTTGAAAATTGAAACTTGGACAACTTCACGTTTATACTCGCTCATCAACGCGTTACGCAAAGCGTTTTCTTAGTTGTTATCGATATTCAAACCTAACGATGCACTGACTTGCCCATGCAGAATACGCCAATAGTATTTCATGAATTGAAAAGTATTTCTTGTCGTATTTAGGCAGTGATATTAGAACCACCCTGTACCGACCGATTTTATTTAGCCTCTTTGTGACATCACTTTTTATAGCAGTGAAAATTCCAGAAAGTCCTTTCTGTGATTGACTTTTATCAGTTTTGTGACAATGCTAAGACCGCTAGCAAAGTCACAAGAAAGTAAAATACGAGCAACAACATTTCATAAAGGGATGATATTCAGAGATTCATCTTCAACCTCAAGCCACACTTTATGTTGTCATGTTTACTTGTTTGTAAACCAGTATTCACTGTCTTCACATTCTGTACCAGTTCTACAAATGCAGCATCTCTTTGAAAAGCAACAGATATTTCTCACCGCGCATCGTTTTGTGTGGTCTTTAGGTCCTCTTGTGCATCGAAAGCGGTTTAAGACCCATATTTTACCCAAAGTCGTCACTATTAGGGGGTTCAGTATATAAAGCATACGGAAAGTTGGCTTTTTCAAGTTTCGCCTCCTGTCATGGCATTGTTTCTCCATTGAAATATGGTCGTATTTTTTTCGGTGGGAGGGAAAAGTCGCAACCTTTGGGATCTTCTTTCAACAATTGTTTGGCTTGTACTGACATGGGGGAATGTGTTCTACAAACCACCTATAGGACTAGATAATAATGCTAAGAGATTCACCAGAACATGCCGCGGCTTCGACTAAAGGTGACTTTTCTATTCACCAGGATCTGTCCAGCTGATTCAATATATAGTTCATGATCGTGCGCTGGTCAAAAGATGCTTTGGTTTTCACCGAACGACAAGAAATTTGTGTTTCTTGACCTGAAGAAAGCAGCTGAAACAGTCTATTTTCTTTAATTTTGAAGATACATACGCGTAGTTTTTATTTTCATTCCTCGCTTTTCTTTTTTTTATAGGAAGCCGAAAACTTCATCCAATTATTTTAAATAAGGTATAAGCCCTTATTGGCCCTTATAGGCAAGACAATATTAAAATAACAGGGCACGTATAGAACATCTTACCTCATTATTGAAAGTAAATTTAATTTTTCAGCTATTATTTTGCATTGCAAAAGGAGCAACCCGATTCCAATTTATCAATAGGAGAATATCACAAAACAAAATAACTACATTAGTCAAACTTCGAATCAAGTTCGTTGAACATCATGTAAAAATATTGTTAATGTAATTTCAATCTGTCCCACATATTCAATTAAAAAGTTTTCTCATCTACACCGGCACATCACATTCTCTCCTCTCTTTGAATATGCAACTCGTTCTTCTGATCTTCAAACTCCATGTCGATGTTTGTCGATGATCTGCAGACGGAGCAACATCAACGCCCAAGATGCCCTCACAAAAACCTGACCAAAAACAGCCCATTGCGTGCAGACCAAAAGCAAACAACATGCAAATTATACCAAGCTGCGAATCTGCTTTGCAAATATTTATTTTTGAGCATTTAATGAATAACCAGTAATTAAACTAATAGCTATTATTATTGCTTCTTTATGCAACGGAATAAGAGTGGAATAACATGAATTATAATAACTTGTGCTAATTTATTTAAGTTAGAAGAAGAAGTACGCAGCTTGCTAAGCAGTGCATCATTCATTATGTACTAGAGACAGCTCCATTAAATATTAACACAGTTTTAAAAGAACTCTTATATTCAAAACTGCTTATTGTACTCTTTTTGAAGTGCGTTTTTTAATTAACATTTCACCTGTCTCTGTAGAACATTAGCCTGTGATTTAGTTAGATTATATCTCTCTGGATTCATATCTAACTTTGTAAATGTGGAATAGCATGCACTCAATTGCATTTTATCTTGGATACTTTGCATGCATTTTCTTATAATTCTTTTTGCAATTATGATGAGTGATAGAATGAGTGCGAGCAAACATAATAGCAATGTGGGGAAAATGGTAATCTGTATGAAAAGTGAGTTGTCAATTATTTCAAATTTGCATTCGCCATGGCATGGAAAATACAAAAAATCGAACATCTCTTGTGAACTATTTTTACACCAGGGTATTCGAATCTTATTTAGGTACAATTTGTACGGAATTTTGCTTTAACTTCGCAATGTTTCTCTATACTGAATTTTCGCAAACGTGTTTTAAACCTACCTTTCATCACATAACTTCTAGGGAATTAAAATCAATCTTTCAGCTCATTTCAAATACATGCGGACAGTAAAGTGACTATTAAATTCACCTCACATGTATATTGCAGGTCTCAAAGCCACAAAATTGAACCAGGTAAATATTTGACTCTTTGAAAAGGTCAATGCGAGTATTTTGAATCAATCCTCTTCCACTAGCATCAGCTCCGTGTACATGTTCCTTCCAAACTTCATTCGCTTCGAATACTTGATCAGCTCGCCAATAATGTCGTACGTTTGACACAAACTCGTACATTCAACACCCAACGACGGTCATCAAATTCGACGGTTCTTTAAACTCTTACTGCTTCTCAATCCAAGTTTATTTTATTTTTAATATTTCGGTCTCGCCTAAAACCGTTTTGTACACGGTCATTATAACAGTAACTAAACTGTCATGTATAAACATCATTAATTATTTTTCGGCACACATTCTTTTAGAATAACATAACTCATTGTTTTCTTAATCATCGGTGTGCTTTTATCTAATGGAATAGACATGCATTGATGAAGGGTCAATCTTCTATTAATTGCTGTTCTGACACCAATAATATGCATACAATTATAGGAATAGCCTGCACGAGATTTTGTAATGCATGCAATACAATACAATATGCTGTATAAGAGTTACTGATTTAGTGGAAAGGAAGGTATAAAGACACAAAACAAAGATGTTTTTTGTAATCAACGTTCGTATTGGATTGGTCGACGTAGTTTTTTTTAAATTAGCATAATAAAATCGTCTTCTTTTCCCAATCAGCCCCAAACAGATTTCTACTCATATTGGAATAATCTTGACCTATTTAAGAAGGATCTACATTGACAATGGAGCAATTGAACTCACTTGTTTTCTGTAACAAAATACTTGGTCTAATTGCAAAATGAACCAAAAGAGCAAACAAAATGACATCTGATTACCAAAAACAGCAAGGAAAAGCTCTTTCACTTAGTTGAAACCCTGCAATTTCTATGGTAATTTCTATGACCACACATGCACTCTCTATACTCTGATTGAACTGTTCCATCGACTAAAACCCCAAGTCAAGTTATCGATTACGTCTTGATCGATAAATAAAGCAGTATTGGCTCGCGGGCTTGCAACGCTGTTTAAGATTACTAAAGAAGAACGTGCGCAGCATTGGGATATGGTCATCAAGCACAGCTTCCCAGATCAACCGAGAGGAGGTTAAGAAAGATAGATAGGAGGCCGGGAAAATAATATCGAATTATAGGAGGGTGGGAGACGATAATGGCGGTGCTTGTCCCCAAGTAATACAGTTAATCCTGGTTTGGTAAATATGGCAATTTTAAAATAAAAGAGGGTTGGATGGTGGATTCCTTACAGATATTTTTAGGGTTGGTTTAAAATTAAAGTCGTAAAAGTATATTATAGTAAATTTTTTTGGGGTAATAAAATTGTTCGCTAAATGGTCTGGATTCATGAATGAGTCGGAATGCTGTTCTCTAATAGGTATTGTACAGGAGCTCTGAGTTGTTTTGGAAATATTGAAAGCTCTTAGGACTTTTCAAGATAAAATATCGTATACAAAAGAAACACAAGCTCTTCGCAAGACGCCAGACAGGGAACGAATTTCCATAACCGGCCCAAGGGAAGGAAAACTACGAGCTTTTCTTCGTGACGATGAAAATCGGAACAAAGGAATTTCCTCGTTGAATTACACCAATGATTTTTTAATGTAACAAAGTTTTCATTCATTTTCTTCTGTTTGTTCTTCTTTCAAAGACGTGCTTCAATTTAGTTTTCTATCTATCCAATTTTTATAGTTTTTTTTTCTCCCCACGACTCTCAAGGTTCTTTGATAAAAGCATTATTGGCACCCCTTACGTCTGGGGAATACACCATGCTTTTAGTTTTAAAATAACACGGCTAGGCTGCGATATTCTTGGTGAATTAAGCTCGGAATCAAGACACATCACGCGCTCGATAAAGACAAATGTCCATCGCCCCGGGTGAGGTCGGGGGGCCCAGTTCATCACCCGAGCACGTCGATCTCTCCAGCATCGCACTGCTCCTGAGGGCATCGTAGAACCAGCTTCTTCCACTGCATCGACGATAACTTGCATTAGCGCTTTTCATTAACTGAACGAAATGTGCAATAGATGATTGATTAATTTTATTAAATTCCAGAATAATTTGAAATGTATTCTTTTTATAAAATTAGGTAAAAGATAAATAAAATTAGGGACAGTTTTTCAATACTCTACTAAAACCAAGGGATGTGATCATGGTTGTTGCCAAGGTAAACCTACTCACTCAAAATAATCTGCTTAAAATTTAGCCGAGTATTGACCAACGGGCCCTTAGTGTTTAATGGAATGCAAAGTTTGAATTACAATGAGAATGCCCAGGGGCCCTATTCTATAACTGTCAAATTCCCAATTTGGTCAGAATATGATTCGGTGCAATGTTATTGTTACCTAACCCTTATGGCCGTATATTTGATTTTGATTTGATTTAAAGTTATAGAATTTTCATTTCCAATTACCGACGAATTTTCTATTCCATTTTTTACGATTTTGATTAAGTAAAATGGTTTATAGAATAGATAGGTACCATATTTAGATTTTTATAATCATTTTTTAAATATGATTTTTGTTTGAGGATAAAAAGAGTGGTGATAAGATTATGAGAATAATATCAAAACAGCGTAGCACATAAAATTAGCTTTTATAAATATGTTACGCATCCCGGATAAGCTGATGGTTTGATAAGTATGTTTTTCATGGAGCAGTGCAGGAAGATGCGAAGTTCTTGCCGGCAGCTTCAAGAATAGTCCTTCAGGGAGTTGTGACTGTGTAATACTAGCGAGTGTCAGGGTTGTCCAAACCACAGCGTTTAATCACCTTTTAGACCAAACGCCAGAGTTCAGAGTTAAAATGACCCGGTAGACGAATTATTATGACATTAGAAACAGACTAAACACACTAATAACAGACTAACGTGGACTTTATGACTTGTATGACAATCATTTCATATTTCATACATTCAGAAACATTTATAGGTATAGGTACAATTGCAATAAATACCTAAAGATATTGAATATTGGCTCAGTGGATAAACAAAATGACATTCAGGAAAGCAGAAAGCAAATTGATACAACTACCTTTTTTTGAGATAATGATGCAAATGTCTTAAACTGGTATCCAAGGAAAAGTACATGCGGATGCAAATACTAACAAATAGAACAAATATCCCTTTTTCACCCTTTCCGTTCTTTCTTCAACTTATTCCTCAATAACACTCAGTCGCCATTTTAGCCCTGCGGCTTCAAAGTACAGGAAAACCTAAAAAGGATGGGATGTAAGGATGTACTGAAAGTAAAAAACGAGATGTAAAAAGTATGTTTTCTGTTTTTTTTCACCCCTGCTTTATGATTCGGGTGGGGTGTTAAATTCAACACACATCACTAGCCATTTCATTGGCGGCGGATTGATCACGGGGCTTGGGGGAGGGTTAGGGGGCCAGGGGGTAGTTACGCGGGGGTAATCTTACTTTACGGCGAGTCCTCACGGAATTAGAACCATCTCATCATTGAGAATTATTATTTATGAAGTATAATAGAGCTTATAATGCATTTTCTTGCGATTTATAAGAATTTTGATTTGTTATTTATAACATTTGTGAGTGTAGGGGATGTGGGGGGGGGGGGGTGATGTGGAACAGATATTCAGAAGTCAGCAGATCAAATCTCTTCATGGGCGAGGAGAGAGCGGTACAAAATATTGCACTTTTGGATTTGTATACCAGTATATTAAAAAAAAAAAACTAAAAGGCCACATTCATAAATTAAAATCGTCGATTCCGGAAAAACTCAAAATTTTTAATCTAAAAAATTTCTAAAAATAAATCACAACATTTATTTTAAAGGGATTGTTATGGTGATTATTACTTTTCAAAAACTAAACTTTCCCTGTAGGTATAGTAGGTAAATAAAGAAAGAAGCTTTATAAACAAAGCACTTAGAAAATATAAAACTTTCAAAACTTTCAGCATAATCATAAAGTTTAGTCTGAGAAAGGAAATTGAATGCACATTGGGCTATATTTCTTGGGAAAAGTATGCGTTTTGTAACAACTCTTCTGTTGTACTTTTAAAAGTTTGGTATAAGCTCAATTGTTCGACAAAAAAGCGATAGAAGCACCAATGGAGCCTTATTGTGTGGATGCCATTCCTCTTCTCTCGTGGTTATACAGATATTATCAAATTTGTATGCCATATTGATTCGCTATACTCAGTATATTAAAAGTTATATTTCACGAGCCTCATCTTTGATTATAGATTTCTTTGTATAAAAATAAGATACCATCAAATTTTATGAACAGTCATGTCATGAGCCGCCAAATATTTCACTACACAAAGAAGTATTAATCGAAAAGAAGGCACCAAAAGTCGAGTTCAGGACATGAAAAAGGATGGTTTTCGGCTTGCAATATTAACCACGCCATTCTGATGTTTAGTTAATATTTGCTTGCTACCCTCTTATAGAGTTAACTGCGGTATCGACTCATTGTCGAAACTTACAATTCTAGACTATTCAAAATGAAAAAGGACTTGGTGAAAAACTTTTCAATTTAGCTTTCCGGTCGAAGCCTCCATCATCCCTTACCACTTCAATATTTAATTACGGGGATTTTCAATTAAGAATCTTTTTTCTCGTCATAGATGCTTCAGCAATTCTTTTAACTTAAATATTTATAGAACTTTTACGAATAGGTATATTCTTTAATACAATCCATGAAACGTTTCACTTTGATTAATAAAACTTAGTCGTCATAGTTATATAGTCTCGATCTCATCGTTTCAAAATAAAAGAATAATTGATATAATTACATAGAATTCAATTAAAGTTGTAATTAGTTTGATACGGAAGAGAATTCAGTTGATCGCGCTCAGAATTTCAATTATCATCTCATTTTCTTTGATCATTGCCAGAAGTCATATACTTTACTATATAAAGTATAATTTATTATAAGTCAATTTATTATTTTACTATACTGTGTCCTAGTGGCAGTCATGTCTGATGACAGTGTTTTGTTTATTAAATAAAAGTTTTCTCTCTTCTCAATGATTTCAATTCATTCCTTTATGACTCCAATAAGAATGGAACGTAACTGCAAACTTTGTAAAGTTAGAGCTTGCATTATGCACTTTAGGTGTTGGTTAACAGTCACTAGGGATATTTTATACACTAAGTTATAAAGGAAATGTTGGGATAGTCCCCATTAACAGGTCATATAACTTTTGGTACAACTTCTTTTTAGAAAATAAGTAATTATATATTTGTTAATTTTCCGAGTTTCCCTCACGTTTCTCTTATAAGGGGCGTGTTACATTATTCTGGTATGCTTATTTTATTTACGGTACGGGTGTATTGTACTTGTGTACAGTATTTATTTACGGTACGGGCTTGATGGTAAATTTTAGGCCTTTCTAATGAATTGAAGTTGCCAAAATACTGTGTTCCTTTCAAAATGTTGTGTACATAGCAGTAGTATGCATGGTAGTTTGGTCCAACAAAGGATGCCGCCGTCAATCATCATTAGTCACGGTCAATTAGTCAAAGGGTACCGCCTATTGTCCTGTCACTCATAATCACACGGTCAATTAAACATGTCAATCCGGTCAATTAAACCTGTCAATCAATATTACTTCCGGTCAATTAAACAAATTTGCATAATCAATCTAATTAATCAAAAAGTGCATCCAATCAATTAAAAAGTGCATAATCAATCCATTTAATCAAGTGCATATTAAATTCAATCAATTAAAAAGTGCATTCAATCAATCAAAAAGCGCATCCAATCAAAAAGCGCATAATCAATCTAATCAATCAAAAAAAGCGCATATTAAATTCAATCAATCTAATCAATTAAAAAGTGCATTCAATCAATCAAAAAGCGCATCCAATCAAAAAGCGCATAATCAATCTAATCAATCAAAAAAAAAAGCGCATATTAAATTCAATCAATCTAATCAATCAAAAAGTGCATCTAATCAATCAAAAAGCGCATATTAATCGTGGTCGTCAGAGGCGCGCGCATTGCTGTGTCATCTTGGAATCAGTAACTCACTAGTCTTAACTTGAAAACGCAGGTGTAGTACTACGTCATCGTGACCAGGTAGTGCAAGGGTGTGGTCCTTTTGTATCCAACAACAACATCACTTGACATTGAGTGACCATCAATAGAAACAAGGGTTAAGCTCTATTGTTAATGCGTACACCTGAGTACGTATATAGTGCGCTTCATTGGTTTTCTTTAGACTATAATCTTTAACTGACAGTAAGTGACATTATGCCCGGGTAGCTCAGTCGGTAGAGCATTAGGCTTTTAACTTAATGGTCCAGGGTTCGATCCCCTGCTAGGGCGAATCTCTTTTTTATTTCGCGAAGCCCGAGGGATCTCCTTTTTTTATTATTTTTCCTGCGCTTATCTCTTTTCAATTAAAATAAAACGATTTGTTATTAACACTATATGGAAGAGGCGGGGTTTACTCAATAACAAAACAGATTTCCCATTAACCAGTATATTGAATGAAAAAGTACACAGTACATTCATGAAAATACATAGTCATACATAATCAATTATTAGAATCAGCATCCCACCAACCACTTTGGTACTCTAAAATATTGTCTATATCCAACTTCATAATCACTTCACGAACACTAAAATAATTGTTCTGATCTTCAAATGCTTCGATTCACTTTCTTGCAGTCGCTTCAATGTCTGGGAGTAGATTCTTAGAAACATATTATGAACCAATGCCAAACCCAAAATAGTCATACATAATCATATTCTGAAATTCGATACTTGTTATGATACGGGGTTTGATATGTAAAAGATGTTCAATTGTTGATTGCTCGAGAAATATACTATTTCCACGGTTAATTGGCTTGATGCCTACTACATATTCACCGTTACTTAGCTCGGTTGTAAATAATAAATTAGGGCCAATAGTTAGCACAACAGAACTTTCTTTAAAAGGTAGCAAGGCAGTGGTGACGTCTTGTTCCGATGAAAGTGCTGGTGGCCCCGATAAGGGCCGTTCGCGGCGTTTCGGAAACTTTAATACTTCCATATTATGGCGGCGACTGGGTTCGAAAACATTGGCATCCACAACTGCTAATTCACTGTAAAACTTGATCCATTCTTGTGAAGAAAAGTATATCTTACCCTCATGTCTTGATGACAGAGTAACAATGGGCATGTAATTCTTCAGAGGGTCTGATCCCACGATAACACTTTGTGTTTTATTAAGAGTAAATAGGCTATTCATTACCGTAGCAATTTCTTCTTGTTTCACGTTCTTCACACTTTGAATTTCTTCAACAGCACTCCGCTTGTGTGATGCACCGAAACCTACTTCAGCACTCAGCTTAAACATGTTGCTTGTTTGGATATTGGAATCAAACTGCCTCTTTACAGCTCTTTAGAAAAAGGTGTAGATGAGGGAGACACAGTCACTTGCAGGTACCAGTTTCAACAGGTTTCCAACATGTACACGATACAAGTTATCCCAACCCTTTGAACATTTTTAGTTATCAGTACAGGCCATAGTTAAATATTAGGTTCCAGCTCTCTAAGAATTCTTATATCATACGATGTACGATTGTTTACCAAATCTCGCTCTATTTCGGCTATATAGTGCAATTAATTGTACATCCGTCCCCTTTTCTTCAAAATACATCTTTTTAGCGAACCCAATCTGCCAATTCCTCGTAAATATTCTCACAGTGCTGTCATTTTCTTTCACAATAGAAGAGAGGGTGCGACCTCCCAACCCTTGGCACAGGTGCTTTGAAATAACAACTGAACGAGGTGAAAGTAAAGAAGGACTCTTGGTGTAGATCACTAACCGCATATTTTAAAAGTGTAAAGTGGCAGTGGCTCGACCCCCGAGGGTTCTCCTTTTTTTTTTTTCCAGCAGCGCTTATCTCTTTTCAATTAAAATAAAACGACCCGTTATAGGAATCCTGCTCGTGACGTCACAGTGGTAGAAAAATGGAGACTGCGCTGGTAGGGGAAATGTGTCAAAGCTATAAATAATAGCTATAAATCATATTTCTCAGATGAATATTTAACTTGAAGATGTGTATGGATAAATATTGCGTATTATTATTAACTTGTACTTACTTAAATATCTTTCTTTCACAAGTAATAACTCTAAATATGATATTTGGATTGCCGCTGTCAGATTTGTTTATTCCCTATACTTTTTTATGTAGGTTGCTATGGCAACCTTTTCTCACGCAGGATGCCTATTAAAAGCTATAAGGAAGAGGTAAGGTTTACTCAATAACAAAACAGATTTCCCCATTAACCAGTATATTAAATGAAAAAAGTACACAATACATTCATGAAAATACATAGTCATACAAATCAATTACACACTAGTAACATCATCCCACCAGCCACTTTGGTGCTCTAAAATATTGTCTATATCCAACTCCATCATCACTTCACGTACACTAAAATGAATGTCCTGATCTTCAAATGCTTCGATCCACGTTTTTGCTGTTGATTTTGGAGGTACACTTTCAATAAAAAAATCATCATCCTCACTGTCTAAGCACTCGTCCTTAAACATTTCCCAGTACTCTTCAAGTGTAGTCTTCGGCGGTGGACCTTCGCGAATCCTCTGCAGAGAGCCCGCAAAACAAAGTGCATAGAGTCTGCTTTTACTTTCCAGAACTTCGACGCTTATCATGATACAGGGTTTGATTTTAAAAAGATGTTCAATTGTTGCTTGCTCGAGAAATATACTGTTTCCACCGTTGATTGGCTTGATGCCTACTACAGATTCACCATTTCTTAGCTCGGTTGTGAATAATACATTAGGGCCAATAGTTCTCGAAGCAAAACTTACTTTAAAAGGTTCGAAAACATTTACGTAGGCGACTGATAAATCACTGTAGAACTGGATCCATTCTTGCGAAGAAAAGTATATTTTATCTTCGCATCTTGATGACAGAGTAACAACGGCCAAGAACGCCTTCAGAGGGTCCGCTCCCACGATGACACTTTGTGTTTTATTAAGAGTAAATAGTCTATTCATTACCGTTGAAATGTCTTCTTGTTTCACGTTCACCACACTTTCTTCAACATCACTCGGCCCATGTGATACTTCAGCACTCAGTTTAAACATATTGCTTGTTTGGATATTGGAATCAAACTGACTCTTTACAGCTCTTTCGAAAAGGTGCAGTGGAGGGAGACACCGGCGCCTGCATGCACTATACAAAAGAGGAGTAAGTTTCATTGTGAATGATTATACACTTGATTACCCTTCAGTGATTTTCTTTAGACACCCCAAACTATTTCTCTTCTTAAACAATAGAAGCGAAGGTGCGCCATCCTAACCCTTAGAAAATCAGGTCAGACGACAGCGTGAGAAGTGGGTTATAGGATTCTACGTCACACGGAGGACAGCGAATAGCAAAGCTCGAAATGGGAATAGGGGTGTATACATTTAAGGATAGGTTTCTCTAGCCAGACGTTACAGAATATGCGCATAGGTCTTTGCGCATCATTTGTCTTTGTATAATAGTCAGAAATGTAACAACAATCTGTTTTATATTGTCACCGTCAGAAATTAGCTGTGGCGAACGCTGTTTAGCATCAAATTTATATATTCAGTTAAAATATTATGTGAATGTTCTCATTGCAGAATATAATATTGATGAGATTGTTGAAAACATTTAAATATTGATATTATATATGATATAGGAAAAGGATAGGTGTACTCAATGACAAGGCAGATTCCCAGTTAACCAGTATAATTAAATTCAAATTGATACATTACATTCATGAAAATATATTGAGAGAGACATACATCTACAATTATTCACTCGAAACTTCTTCACACTGTGGCACTACTATTATTCAATTATCATCTATATATCATCTTTAATCAAATTCGACGTCGCTTTACCTATACTATACACTATATGGATTGTACTTAATCTTCAAATGTTCTGATCCGCTTTTGCGCAATTGATTCCAATTCATTATTGCTACATTTAAATATTACACATTCTTTATTTTCCACCATCCTTGTTGAGTAAGCATACCATCAATGTTCAATTCAAGCATGGCTATTCTGACTCCAATGGGAACTCCGATGTCTTTAAACCGGCTCTGCCATTTCTCTCTGACTGAGAGTTCCAGTAACGCATTGTCTTTATTCATTTCTCCAGGGCGATTAGGTTTCAAAAGGAGTTCTTCCTCGTCGTCTCCTTCTTGTTTTACCATGCGTGGTTGGTTAGTAAGTTGAAAAGTGTTGAAAATATGTACAAACCACTGTTTATACATTTGACTGCAATTCCTCATTTCCTCAATACATAGGTTAATACTTGGAATTAATTTTACAAGATGTTCAACTGTAGAAACCGCTAGTAGCATCTCCTTACTGTACCTTGATTTGACAGATACACAAGGACCATATGTAGCCTCAGATATGAAAATGGTGTGTGACGCACACACGCCACCCATATATAATTGTCTTAACCTATGATTTGCAACAGCGTCCCTTGCTTCAACTATTAAGGGATGTGCAGATAACCATTCATCTGCAGAGAAACTCACTTTAAAGCCCTCTTGTGAACCTAGAATGATAACCGGTTGAAACTCTTTTAAGGGATGCACACCTACAAGTATGTGCTTACTGCGAGAAGTACTCAGATAAAACAAGCGGTTCATGATAGTTGGTACGTCATTCTGTTGAACCATCCTCGATTTGATCTAGACGTTACTCTAAAACAAGCAAAAAGATACACTGTTTTATGTTAGAGCAATAATTGTGAATATACAAAGTTTTGCTCTGTTATAGTGTGACATAGCTTATAGCGTAGATACCTACCTCGATTATGTTTTAGCGTTGAAATGTTGAAGGGTATGAAATAAATTATTACACAGCGTGCTGATCGTCTTCTTTCTTCAGATTCTTTTATTTATTAAAATGCTGTAATTAGCAATTAAATTAACCCACCGTCTTAACTTAAAATGTACGACAAATTTCCAAGTTTAGTTTGATTAAGACGAAACACTATGAAACATGCGCGTAAACGAATTGCTTATGTAGAGCACAATAATATTCGCAGCCACCAGCACTGATCCAAGAACGTTAGACGAATGACATGCGCAGCTTACAATTTCAGACGGTTCTTTAATTTAAAGACATGATTGTGACGTGTTTTGACAAGATCTGACTAGTCAATTCATGCCCAAAGATGATAAAATTTAACATTGCAGTTGCTGCCAATTTTCTTTTTACTTCACAGCAATCACGAAAATGCAACAACTCATGAATATACCACACTGTTTTCGGATACTTTCACTCTAGGACTTAAAATCACCTAGATCCCTGAATTCGGAAAATTAGCTGCAGTTACACAGTAGTTAAGAACTTCATTACACACAGGATTGTAGCATCCTTTCCTGGAGCAGTTATTTTTCTTCTTCACGCGCTTCCCTTCTGTCAGAAGGTATAACTTCACAAGTTTACATCTGATTAGCTCCTCTGGACAATGCACACAATGTACAACACAATACACACAGTGTACAACACAATGCACACAATATACAACGCAATGCATACTATGTACAACACAATGCACACAATATACAACACAATGTACAACACAATACATACAATGTACAACACAATGCACACCATATACAACACAATGCACACAATGTACAACGCAATGCACACAATGTACAACGCAATGCACACATTGTACAACACAATGCACACAATGTACAACACAATTCACACAATGTACAACACATTGCACACAATGAACAACACAATACACATAGTGTACAGCGCAATGCACACAATGTACATCACAGTGCACACAGTGTACATCACAGTGCACACAGTGTACATCACAATGCACACAGCGTACAACGCAATGCAAGCAGTGCAATTACCTGCTACCTTTACAATTATCAATCATATTTTAGTGAAAGATAGGAAGAAGAAACAACTTACTGAGGAGATGAAAATTAAGATTCATCTTGTTATGTCTAAAGAAGATCATATTATATTATATTTAGAAATGCTGTAGTGTGTAGAATTTGTAGTAAACCACTAAGTGGAGATCGCGTCTGTGACCATGACCATATGTGTGTGTTAGTTTCAGAGGAGCAGCCCATAGCACATGCAATGTAAACTCTGTTCAAGCAAAACATATACCTGTTGTGTTTCATAATCTACGTGAGTACGATTCTCATTTGATTATGAAGGAAATCGGTATTTCAGTAATTCAAAATAACATGGAAAAGTATATCTCCTTCACTTTCGGTCGATTAAGATTCATTGATTCATTCCAGCTCATGAGCACATCATTGGAATCATAGTAAACAACCTTAGAAAGGACGTTTCAAGTAAATTCACTATGTTAAAAGAATGATTTGATTCTGATTCCCTCCCACTTCTGTTGCGTAAATGAGTATTTCCATATAGCTATGTCGATTCTGAGGGAAAGCTGATGGAAAGTTCTCTACCTCCTAAGTCTGCCTTCAGGAATGATCTCACTGGAGATGAAATCTCCAATGACGATTACAACCATGCACATGAAGTGTGGAGGAAATTCGAAATATCAAGCATCGGTGAGTACCTACCAGGATCTATACATCACCACTGGTATTCTCTTGCTTGTCGATGTATTTGAGAGTGTTCGTAGTCTGTGTCTGTAATTCTACTGCACCGACCCCCTGTCATACGTTCAAAGCTCCAGGATTAGCCTCGTAGAGTTTCTTGACAATGACATATGCTCGTCTGGAGCTCATTACTGATCTCGATATGTATCTGATTGTCTTTCCAACCAACCAATTTAGTCTAAGCTCTCCAATCAGCACCGTTCATTATAGAAATATAGATTTTCTTGATTATTTTCTTAATTAATTTTCTTGAAACATGGAGAAACAGTGTCTATGTACCTAACTGAGTTCAATTCGATGGGTTATAGGTTTTGTACTGCAATTGAGGAATGTCCCTTGCTCGGAGTCCTGTGTTATTGATGGGTGATCAAAACATTCACAACATTCACATAACATTCACATAATATTTTAACTGAATATATAAATTTGATGCTAAAACAGCGTTCGCCACAGCTAATTTCTGACGGTGACAATATAAAACAGATTGTTGTTACATTTCTGACTATTATACAAAGACAAATGATGCGCAAAGACCTATGCGCATATTCTGTAACGTCTGGCTAGAGAAACCTATCCTTAAATGTATACACCCCTATTCCCATTTCGAGCTTTGCTATTCGCTGTCCTCCGTGTGACGTAGAATCCTATAACCCACTTCTCACGCTGTCGTCTGACCTGATTTTCTAAGGGTTAGGATGGCGCACCTTCGCTTCTATTGTTTAAGAAGAGAAATAGTTTGGGGTGTCTAAAGAAAATCACTGAAGGGTAATCAAGTGTATAATCATTCACAATGAAACTTACTCCTCTTTTGTATAGTGCATGCAGGCGCCGGTGTCTCCCTCCACTGCACCTTTTCGAAAGAGCTGTAAAGAGTCAGTTTGATTCCAATATCCAAACAAGCAATATGTTTAAACTGAGTGCTGAAGTATCACATGGGCCGAGTGATGTTGAAGAAAGTGTGGTGAACGTGAAACAAGAAGACATTTCAACGGTAATGAATAGACTATTTACTCTTAATAAAACACAAAGTGTCATCGTGGGAGCGGACCCTCTGAAGGCGTTCTTGGCCGTTGTTACTCTGTCATCAAGATGCGAAGATAAAATATACTTTTCTTCGCAAGAATGGATCCAGTTCTACAGTGATTTATCAGTCGCCTACGTAAATGTTTTCGAACCTTTTAAAGTAAGTTTTGCTTCGAGAACTATTGGCCCTAATGTATTATTCACAACCGAGCTAAGAAATGGTGAATCTGTAGTAGGCATCAAGCCAATCAACGGTGGAAACAGTATATTTCTCGAGCAAGCAACAATTGAACATCTTTTTAAAATCAAACCCTGTATCATGATAAGCGTCGAAGTTCTGGAAAGTAAAAGCAGACTCTATGCACTTTGTTTTGCGGGCTCTCTGCAGAGGATTCGCGAAGGTCCACCGCCGAAGACTACACTTGAAGAGTACTGGGAAATGTTTAAGGACGAGTGCTTAGACAGTGAGGATGATGATTTTTTTATTGAAAGTGTACCTCCAAAATCAACAGCAAAAAAGTGGATCGAAGCATTTGAAGATCAGGACATTCATTTTAGTGTACGTGAAGTGATGATGGAGTTGGATATAGACAATATTTTAGAGCACCAAAGTGGCTGGTGGGATGATGTTACTAGTGTGTAATTGATTTGTATGACTATGTATTTTCATGAATGTATTGTGTACTTTTTTCATTTAATATACTGGTTAATGGGGAAATCTGTTTTGTTATTGAGTAAACCTTACCTCTTCCTTATAGCTTTTAATAGGCATCCTGCGTGAGAAAAGGTTGCCATAGCAACCTACATAAAAAAGTATAGGGAATAAACAAATCTGACAGCGGCAATCCAAATATCATATTTAGAGTTATTACTTGTGAAAGAAAGATATTTAAGTAAGTACAAGTTAATAATAATACGCAATATTTATCCATACACATCTTCAAGTTAAATATTCATCTGAGAAATATGATTTATAGCTATTATTTATAGCTTTGACACATTTCCCCTACCAGCGCAGTCTCCATTTTTCTACCACTGTGACGTCACGAGCAGGATTCCTATAACGGGTCGTTTTATTTTAATTGAAAAGAGATAAGCGCTGCTGGAAAAAAAAAAAGGAGAACCCTCGGGGGTCGAGCCACTGCCACTTTACACTTTTAAAATATGCGGTTAGTGATCTACACCAAGAGTCCTTCTTTACTTTCACCTCGTTCAGTTGTTATTTCAAAGCACCTGTGCCAAGGGTTGGGAGGTCGCACCCTCTCTTCTATTGTGAAAGAAAATGACAGCACTGTGAGAATATTTACGAGGAATTGGCAGATTGGGTTGGCTTCGTACAAACGGCTATCGCTAAAAAGATGTATTTTGAAGAAAAGGGGACGGATGTACAATTAATTGCACTATATAGCCGAAATAGAGCGAGATTTGGTAAACAATCGTACATCGTATGATATAAGAATTCTTAGAGAGCTGGAACCTAATATTTAACTATGGCCTGTACTGATAACTAAAAATGTTCAAAGGGTTGGGATAACTTGTATCGTGTACATGTTGGAAACCTGTTGAAACTGGTACCTGCAAGTGACTGTGTCTCCCTCATCTACACCTTTTTCTAAAGAGCTGTAAAGAGGCAGTTTGATTCCAATATCCAAACAAGCAACATGTTTAAGCTGAGTGCTGAAGTAGGTTTCGGTGCATCACACAAGCGGAGTGCTGTTGAAGAAATTCAAAGTGTGAAGAACGTGAAACAAGAAGAAATTGCTACGGTAATGAATAGCCTATTTACTCTTAATAAAACACAAAGTGTTATCGTGGGATCAGACCCTCTGAAGAATTACATGCCCATTGTTACTCTGTCATCAAGACATGAGGGTAAGATATACTTTTCTTCACAAGAATGGATCAAGTTTTACAGTGAATTAGCAGTTGTGGATGCCAATGTTTTCGAACCCAGTCGCCGCCATAATATGGAAGTATTAAAGTTTCCGAAACGCCGCGAACGGCCCTTATCGGGGCCACCAGCACTTTCATCGGAACAAGACGTCACCACTGCCTTGCTACCTTTTAAAGAAAGTTCTGTTGTGCTAACTATTGGCCCTAATTTATTATTTACAACCGAGCTAAGTAACGGTGAATATGTAGTAGGCATCAAGCCAATTAACCGTGGAAATAGTATATTTCTCGAGCAATCAACAATTGAACATCTTTTACATATCAAACCCCGTATCATAACAAGTATCGAATTTCAGAATATGATTATGTATGACTATTTTGGGTTTGGCATTGGTTCATAATATGTTTCTAAGAATCTACTCCCAGACATTGAAGCGACTGCAAGAAAGTGAATCGAAGCATTTGAAGATCAGAACAATTATTTTAGTGTTCGTGAAGTGATTATGAAGTTGGATATAGACAATATTTTAGAGTACCAAAGTGGTTGGTGGGATGCTGATTCTAATAATTGATTATGTATGACTATGTATTTTCATGAATGTACTGTGTACTTTTTCATTCAATATACTGGTTAATGGGAAATCTGTTTTGTTATTGAGTAAACCCCGCCTCTTCCATATAGTGTTAATAACAAATCGTTTTATTTTAATTGAAAAGAGATAAGCGCAGGAAAAATAATAAAAAAAGGAGATCCCTCGGGCTTCGCGAAATAAAAAAGAGATTCGCCCTAGCAGGGGATCGAACCCTGGACCATTAAGTTAAAAGCCTAATGCTCTACCGACTGAGCTACCCGGGCATAATGTCACTTACTGTCAGTTAAAGATTATAGTCTAAAGAAAACCAATGAAGCGCACTATATACGTACTCAGGTGTACGCATTAACAATAGAGCTTAACCCTTGTTTCTATTGATGGTCACTCAATGTCAAGTGATGTTGTTGTTGGATACAAAAGGACCACACCCTTGCACTACCTGGTCACGATGACGTAGTACTACACCTGCGTTTTCAAGTTAAGACTAGTGAGTTACTGATTCCAAGATGACACAGCAATGCGCGCGCCTCTGACGACCACGATTAATATGCGCTTTTTGATTGATTAGATGCACTTTTTGATTGATTAGATTGATTGAATTTAATATGCGCTTTTTTTTTTGATTGATTAGATTGATTATGCGCTTTTTGATTGGATGCGCTTTTTGATTGATTGAATGCACTTTTTAATTGATTAGATTGATTGAATTTAATATGCGCTTTTTTTGCTTGATTAGATTGATTATGCGCTTTTTGATTGGATGCGCTTTTTGATTGATTGAATGCACTTTTTAATTGATTGAATTTAATATGCACTTGATTAAATGGATTGATTATGCACTTTTTAATTGATTGGATGCACTTTTTGATTAATTAGATTGATTATGCAAATTTGTTTAATTGACCGGAAGTAATATTGATTGACAGGTTTAATTGACCGGATTGACATGTTTAATTGACCGTGTGATTATGAGTGACAGGACAATAGGCGGTACCCTTTGACTAATTGACCGTGACTAATGATGATTGACGGCGGCATCCTTTGTTGGACCAAACTACCATGCATACTACTCATAGCAGAACTTTTTCAATGGAAACCTTTAGATTTCTTTGACTTACAAATAAGTTACACATTATTACCAAATCTGTAGATAAGTACAATTTTAAAATTTCTGCAGCCATAGTTGTGTATACATAGCTTATAATATAAGCTATAAGCTTATATAAGTTCGCCAATTAGTAATAATAGAGATTTAATAAAATTTCTTATATCTTCATACATTTAAGACGGCTGGGTAGTGAGTTCGTCCTTGAATAGTTTTTTAATCGATTTTTATCAATATCTTTTACCAATGTCTTAATTGTTAATAAAATAAGGCTTTTTACGAGTATTCAGAACAGTTCAATGAAAATAATTCCGTAGCTGTAATGGTTTATTAGATTTACTTTGTCCAGACATTTAGGCCCGAAAATTTGTAAAATTATGGCACTAAACATCTGTTGTACAAAATTAAACTAATAACTTATTCCAAAACTATGAAATTATTTTCATTGAACTGTTCTGAATACTCGCACAAAGCCCTATTTTGTTAACAATTACATTGGTAAAAGATATTGATAAAAATCGATTTAAAAAGTCTTCAAGGCCACGCTCACTACTCAGCCCTTTAACTTCTTTCCAAAATACTCCGAATAAACAACTTCGATTAAATGCGTTCCACTACAAATAATTTCCTCCCGTATCTGCATCGTCTAGACAAAAGGAAATCGAAACTTTCCCAAATGTTCTGTGACTTTGCCTGTGGGCCTCACAGGAGACTGCGGGAGATTGCATCTCCACGGTGCATTGCTATGTGGGCCATCTGCCCGCAGGACGGCAGTTTCCCAGATATATTATCACGGAGTTTCCACCGGACCGGCGCTATCACGTGGTCTGGATGGTCACGTGGTGTACTAGCTGCCGAAATTACGTGGGGCAGTGCAACTTGCCCGAGACCGGGTTACATCGGGGGTGAATGTGAACTGGGGGCAGTGAGAAGTTATATGATAATATGCACTTATTGTTATTTAAGTGTATGTTAATTTAATGTAGAGATAACACAGATTTATGGACTCAATTTGGCAAAAAATTACTGTTCGATATTTATGGATTTTTTTTTCAAATTCAAATTTATACAAAATTGGTACATCACGATTTTAGTTTTCACCATGCCCGACTAGATGCTTTGGATAGAATTTCAATATATATTTATAATTTTTCAAAATTGTGGTATTTTCAAATGAAGGAATGAAAATAAGTTTTCTCCCCCCTTGTTTAGTATGCTATTAAAATATTACGACGTGTTTACGTTACAATATCATTACATACTATTGATTATATACATATTTTTTTTAAATACCTATTGATGAGAAACAACAATTTTCTAATATATATAAAATTATCATACCTGTGGTACCTAATACCTATCTTTTTAACACATAAAAATGCAATGTTTCTGTTCTGGCAAATAGTTTTTCGGTTGGTTATGGCGTCTCAAATAATAGTTCATTTTCGCGATTTCTGTGCACTAGTGTAATACGTTCTTAAGGACATTGCAATTTTATTCGCAGATAACGACTTTGCAATTTCAGTTACATGAAGGTCTTAGTCAATTAAAATCAAGTTTAATTTCTCAAAGTCTTGCTTTGGACAACGGTCGTAGGTTTTACGTTCCAGATTCATCAAAAGAAAATTACTAGATAATTCACTTGGTGAAGAACAAAGCATATGATTAGTGTTGTTTATGGAACTATTTTTCAAAAGCAAAGTATCCATTGCTAAAGAGAAGTCTGCGTGTATTCGTGATTCGATTACTGCAATTCAAGTACTCTATCGTGTAATCGATCACCGGTTCGCATTACAATTGCACTCGACGTAGGCGAAAGAAATGAGTACCTTGAAACAGCCTTATTGGACCACGTAGTTTTCAGAATGGAATTATAACATGCACATTTTTTTTTTTGAATGTGTTACAATTAATTTTTGCCTAGTTATACAATAAACAGAAATGGGCAGAGTACTCTACCTTGCGGTACACCAGCCGTTATTGATAGTGTCTACGAAATGCTAACCAACAGTTTTCATATGATTTTTATTAGACATAATATAATATCCTACGGATTGTCAGAATTTAACAATGGGATCCTGTGAGGTATCCTGTTTTCTTAACTTTTAAAAATCAGCTATAGCAATGCTATGACATCATTGGATAACAGTAAATATCTTTTAAACTTTAAGATGATGATAAATACGGTTAAAGACTAATTGGCTGAGAACAGAGTTTGAAGATTTTTTTGATATCGACCAATTAGCCAATTTGCCAAAACAATTCAGTCTCAACCAATAAGACCGCTAAAAAAGTACTTGAAACAAAAAGCTAACATGACCACCCTCAACTCTTAAGAAAAGTTTTAATAGTCGAACAGAATGTGGAATTACATGAGCAGGGTTATAATAATAATAATTTGTACACAATACAATTACACAAATAATTACAAAATACAATTACCAATAATTACATGGCATGTTTACATTACATTTCAATACGTTTACGTACGTATTTACTTACAATACAATACGTTCAATACATTTACTACACACCTTGATCATCTTGCATTATCTGCATTACGGAAAGTATTTGTACAAATTATACAATACAATTACGATTACAGAATAAAACTTCACAATACAATTACACGTTGCAATCTTTAAAAAAAAATCCCAAGTGTATTACAAGAAGCTCTCTTGTTAGTTTATCACGACGCTAACTTCCAGCCGCAAGAAAAAATAAATTGAAAACAAAATTTGTATAACAGTTTTTTAAAGTGTTAATCAGATACTAATAAATTTGAAACGTTGAAAAACAAGATGAAGACCGCGTGATGGAAACAAAACCTGTCTAGTTGATGAAAAGGATATCATAATTATTATGATTAGTTTGTATAAGAATTTTTACCCAAACCGCTATTCATTCGGGTTTAAGCGGAACTGACCACAATGTGTAAATTTGTTGAATTCACAATGGCTGGGCGCTCCGGTTAGACTCGGATCACTGTTATTACTGGCGTCGATATTCATTCTTGGTTTCAGCTTTTCAATGAAACCTAGAGGGAGAAAAAACAAGAAAAACCACGGTCCACACATGACGATACCGCAATATTAATCATCAAATGATTTATACACTCCAACACAATAAGCTATAAAACATTTTCTCCTTCATCTGTGTGCAATCACCTTAGTGTTCTTTGTTTAAATATTTACCTTGATCAAGATGAGAAGACCTGTGGGTGGACCAGAGATTTATTATTTTAGAACCTTCAATAAAAAAAAGTAAAATAAAAATAAACATTTAGGTACAAGTCAAATATCGTTAACGAACTTTATAGCGTTATTTGAACATGGGTGTAATAAATTTGGTTAGAAGTGAATTCCATGTTATTAGGAAATCTTGAATCGATCAATGTGAAGTATTGATTGTAAAATATGGACGTCAATTGACTGACTCCTGATTGCCTCCTGATTGGCTACTCCGATTGTCAAGAAGCTGTTTATTATCCTGATCCGTCAAATATCGTCACGATTATGATCCTTCATGATCCTGATCCTTCAAACTTCATGATCCTGTTCCTTCAAACACGATGCTTCATTATCCTGATTCTACATACACGATAATTCGTTATCAGGATCCTATAGATAATCCTCGTGATCCTAATCCTTCCCACATGATCCTTCATGAGTATATCGTCCTGTATTATCCTTCGGTATCTTGATCCTTCAAAAATAATCCCTCATCCTAATCCTTCAATATGAGTAGAAGACTTTACTGGTGGACTTTGTAAAATTTCATGTGGGGTTTTACTACTTGGAGTACAGCATGGGGTTTTATAAAATGCTAGATAGTTACAATCTCAAGACAAATCCTGCTTTCTTATATCCTATAAGTATCCTATTTATACTGATAATAATAGTCCACACATTATTTATACAATCTCGATAGGGTGTGTCATCGATCACAATGCAGAATGAGAAAACTAGAAAAACACGGCACCTCCACCCAAGACCAACATCATCACAAACATTTTCTTCCAAATTATTGTGGAAAATTCGCCTTACCATAAATGAGTCCCTTTCCATTTCTAAAATTTCTTCAAATCACTCTCCTTGAAACGGTTATTTTCAACAATATGTCCTAAAAGCACTCCAAAGTCTGCAGAAACTTGTCGCCGCAATTCTGTCTACCTGCTCCAATAAAATCAGATTGTTCCTTTCCTTGTCTAATGTTCAATGTTCTTGCTCTTGCTTTCATCACATCACTTGAAGAGATCGTATTCCCTGCGGATTCTTCATCGGGAGGAGAGCACAAAAAAAGCAAACTAAGGGTTTGGCAGTCATTACCTCAAATTAGAGGGGCAAGAGCTGTAAAAGTAAATATTGAAAGCTGGCCACTATAGCCCCCGTGGTATGAGAAGGTAACTGGCATCTATCTTGCTCTCTTGCTCTTATATCAAGGGGTGGGGGAAATCGTCTTCCTCTGCTAAAATAATAGAATTATCGCTAGAAGATGATGATGGGTTTGCGTTCACAAGTTCAGGGGTGTACAAAGACGAGTACGTTTCTTATTGGTAACAAGATGTCTTGTTAGCAGCGTCGTAGATAATGATTAGTTTTAACTTGAATTGCCACAAGTTGCTTTTGAGAAGTGTTGTATTTTGTATTTCGTGATATAACTGAAGATGGAACATTAATCAGTGATTGCCATTACGTTTTCTAAAGGATCCAAAATGATTATAACTCAATGAGAAAATATGACAATAGACTTTTGCAAATTGAATTAAAGTGTACCTACAGATAACAAATCCTAGATGATGCATTCTTGTTCCTTGATTGTCGGGTTACGAAATCACGTACATCACAACGGAACAATGTCCATACACGAATTCAAGACAACAATCTTGTATAAAACCGGATGCAACACTCACGGAAGTCGCCATCTTAGTTTCTCTAAACCAATCACATCTCAGATAAGGAGAAAAAGGAATTACAATTGGCCTAAACATATTCTTGTCTGTGATGATGAATGAACGGTTGTAGACCCCTGAAAAGAAGGCTAACTCGAAGCTAGTGGTTACTTGGGCCGGACTGCTAGGAAGACTTGGAATCTTGCTTTACGTTCTCTACTATATAATTAACCTTGTTGCTTGGCTCCGGCCCTGTTTGAGTAGGGGAAAGGGGGGCAGAACAAGGTATGCAAGAGAGATGAGCAACTAGAGGGTAATTGAGATCGACCAGGGAAGCACAAAATGTCGAAGATCACGTCGTGTTTGACCTATATTTTAGTCACATCGATAATCAATAGATTTGTTCGTTTTTTAATATATTATAATGTTTTCTTTTATAATATATGAGGATAATAATGGAACACAAAAAACTTATCTCGATATTTAATCGTTTGTGGCTCATACAAAAGGAGCTTGAAAGATTCAAATGTCATACAATTAAGATCTTTAAAAGTTCTAATTAAACGAATTACTGTTTTAATTATGGCTGTTATAAAAGATACGTTAATTTGAAGTGTAATTATAAGACCAATCTCGTTAGGAGCCTCTGATTCTTATATTTAAGATCCGAGGAAATTAGGTATGTGATGAGATCTAACAAAAGAATATTTGTCACTTTTATGTAGCATGTTAGAATAACAATAGAGACTATCAGCAATTACTGAACTAATTATTATGTCTTGAAAACCGTGAGAAAACCACGATATTTTAAACAGATTTCAATCAAAAAAATATTACGTGACACTTCGTTTAGCGTATTATTTAATAAATCGTGATGAAAATTATTTAGAAAGACGCCATTTGGTCCAGGTAAAGGTCAGGGCCCTCCTTCAAGGAAAAATTGAACTCTTTTATTGTCTGTTTACACAGCAAATAAAAGTTATACTTTAGTTAGCAAAATTATGAAGAAGTTAATAATATTTTTAAATTGACAGAGTTGTTCCAATATCAATGCGTGTCCTGGTGAGATTGTATAATGTTCAAATAACTGGTAATTCAATCGAACCTAAGTATACTGAAAGGAATATCAGAGAACATGTTTCGATTCAATTCGTATTATCACTACTTTTATGAGAGCAAGAAGAGACATTGGTCGTTTTCTGTTTTTATATTTGTCATTAAACTAGAATTGTGTAATATTAGTCATTAAACTAGAATTGTGTAATGCTAATTTAAGTGGTTATTCACATTTCCACGATTTTATCAGAAAAAGAAGGCAATTCCAGTCTCACCCTTTTACTGAAACACACATTTTACATTTGCATTTTTTTAACTAAATAATAGAAATAAACAATACAGCATACAGAAACAATTCAAATAACACATACAGTGGGTAATAAAGCACCATCAGATTTATCGGCCAGTAATTGGTCAAAAATGGTGCATAAATAAAAACGTCAAAAAAACGAATGACCACCGAGTCTTCTTTAAAATCAACAGTTTAAGAAACGTTTATATAACAGATTTGGTTAGCCCTGCCTCTCGCACGGTCCATCATCAATGCCATGTTACGTTAGTTCTTCTGTATCACAACCTAGTGAGGTATACGATCTCCATTGTTCCCTCCTCCTGAAGGCTCTCTGTATCACAGCATCCCGACAGGGGTAGACGTCTCTCGCATCACAGATGAGCCCCTAAACATGTCCTCTCTGATTCAACTCGAAAGAATTCAGAGAATCTATCTAATTTGTTTCAATCAGAATGCATTTAGGTTGTTTTCAAGGCATGGCGAATTGTCGTGATCTTAAAGAAGGCATCGTGATTTCGTAATCCCAGGGAGAAAAATCATAGTCGAGTTCGTGGCTTCTTTTCAGACGATGTCAACATTTACATCTTTAAAGATATATTTGAATAATTCTAGTTTTAAACTGTATCTCATTTTCTTGGTGGTAGTCCGTTGAGCTTCTTGAGTTGGTCTGGTTATTCCAAGAAACAGACAACATGGGTAATATTAACAGTGACATTTGTTACTCACTCTCTGGCAATTTTCTACATATTTTAATAACAAATAATTATGTATAATAAACATATAAACATTATCTTTATACTCTGTAGTAAAGTAATAAAAACACAATAATTGCATATTTAATACCATATTATAAGATGGATAGACAATAAGATAATAAAATCTGAGTGTGAATATGATACCATAAATTGAATAACATCTTCATACAACTCATATTGTGGGTATTAAAAGTTAACAACTCTTCATAATAACATGGTTTAACAAGTTTCCATTTCCATAAACATCAGTTTTCTGTTTCTCCTCTCGATTTTCTTGTTAGCATCTCGAAACATAAAACAGTTCACGGGTGGTCATCACATATCTAGAAACATTTGCTATCATAATTGCTGTATTTATCTGGTGATGAAGAGTCTACAAATCCTCCCTTCGAGGTATATTTTCTATCCTCCTACAGGGGCGTCAACATGCAAGGTATTCCGAGAATGCTGATCTAAGTATACCATTCACTATACGTACACTAATTTAAACCATGAAATTACTATTTAATAAAGTTACTCTGGCGCGGCTAATCTGTTCCTATCTGAATCGAGAAGCCAGTTTATTGTCATTAGAGTATTGAATAGATGGTTGGACCTTTTCCTGACGATGATGATGATAAATGATTGTATTGACGGGTGAATAGGTTAATATGGAGGAAGCTAAAGACGAGACTTGAAAGATTTCATCTCACAGCTTTCGGTACGTTCGAAAATACTTGAAGAGAAAATCGATGTAAACCACCAGTATTTTTGTGATGGTCGTTTATCATTATTGTGTTTGACATAGGTTAATTTTTCTGTTGCTTAAGGGTGAACCGGCATCGGAGTTTGATAAATAATTGTTGTAATTCGAGACAAAGTTATCAACGAACTGACACTTCCGGTAAAACTTTGTGAAACCTGGCACCTCCACTGCAAAGTAGATTACTTGAGGCAGTTTTCTAAGTTAGTATTTTTCCACTCAAATGGTATAAGAAATGTATGAAAAGTTCAAACATCTATATTATAATAAAACTAAAAGGAACATACGTTTGTATAAAAAGTTTTTATCGAATGTTGTGGTACTCAGCCTTATTATCTTAGTTCAAAAGTAAAAATAATATTTTCGTCCATTTTAAACCATTCATTCTTTAGAGAACTCCTGAGATGATGGAAATTCAGTTCCTGGTTGTAACTTTTAATCATTTGATAAGATTATCCACTTAGATTATTAGCAAAAGTATCAAAATGCTCCCATGATTTCGTTCCGAGTGTGAAAAGCACTACGAACTATTTTAGAAGCAAACTATTCCTTTCTAATCAAGAAATCATGATTATTATCTTTATTTATGTGGCAAATAACTATGAGATGTTGCCTACTCTTCCGGGGTAAATTACTAATAACTTATAAGTAAAGTCTCTTTAGTTATACACTTCGATACTGCCCCTGGTAGTCTATTCTATACCTAACACTACTGCCCCTGGTAGTCCACTACCTATATACACTACTGCCCCTGGTAGTACACTACAGACACTACTTCTGCCCCTGGCGGCTAGGCTGTGCGTGAGTCCACAACAGGTGGTTGGAGAGACAATCAAACAATCATTATCATCTCTCATCTCTCTTCCTCTCATGCTTCCCTCTTACTTCATCTCACATGAACACTTACGAGGTGATTAACAATTAGTCGACATGTTGTAATATTTACTCTACTGATAAAGTAGAACATAAATTATAATAATTACTTTCGGAAAATAATGCTAAAATATCACCGGGATAATTGCAAAAAATGATGTAATGCAATTATGCGTCTTTAAAATGGTTCCTCTTGTTGGTTTTTTAAACATAGCCACCCATGTAGTGCACGAGCTTATTATGCTAAAACAAAAAATATGCATCTGGTTGCTGTATTTCAAATTCGTGAAGCTCTTACTCTTTGGATGTATCACTGACTACTAAGTGTATGCAAACTGCAGCCATAAGAACATCTGACGATAAAAGCAAAAAAATATACGACACTGAGAAAAAATATATATTTGTAACCCTAGTCTAAACGGATCAAAGTACACTACTTTCTTAAATATTTTTCCCATTTTTCTTCATTACAATGTTGTTTGTATACCTTTTATTTTCTATGTTATTCAATTTAGTTTTTAGATTGTCTGTTGTTGTGTTTTAATTTGCTAAATTATGTATTGCTCCTAAATTTGCATTCATTGATATCTTTGTATTTAATAAGATTATTATCATTATGAAATAGAATTGATAATATCATTATGAAGTAGATAATGAAATTATAAAATTTCTCAAAACTAAACTCTAAAAAACTGTCCGATAGCCTATACCAATCGAAACTTGAAAAGAGATTTCTTTGGCTGTTGCCATGGCAATTATATTGATTCCTGAATTATTGTTACCGATAATTTTATTAGCCCTCAAAAGTTTCGAAAGTTTTCAAACAACTGGTAACTTGAAGAATCCAATTCGTTGAGATGGCAAGTTCTCTTCCTACCGAAAGTGAGGTACAATTTTCCAAGATCGAGCCGACTGTTTGAATATCCGAGCTGGTTTATCTCAAGAATGTTTCATCTCTAGGCTATCTGCTCTACGTGAATGTATTACAGAACTTTGTCACAAGCGCGGGTTACACGATATCACTTTTACTAGTGGAAACTTGGACTTCAAGTCAAACAGAATGTGGATGTTAATATTAAGATTTGCCATATAAAGTAATCTTGCTGGCTTTCGTAAGTTACTACCAAATGAATAAATCCTCTTGAAAGTCTAAACAAATAAAAGTCAAAATTTTTTCAAAATCATTTCGCACACCTTATCAAGACACAAAATTAGAAAACTTGCAGACGAAATACATACGACAACGAACGAACTAATTTAAAAAAAATCAATCCATGCATATACAACAATTCAGTTAATGCAATTAAATATTTTTACATTTAAATTAAAAAGTATAGGGCCGATCACTATGCCCTGTAGTACACACCAAATACAAAAACAATCTTAACATCCCAAACAAAGCGACATTTAAACTCTAATAGTGTAACACGAGCTTAATTCTTCCAATGAATGAACGGAACTCGGTTACTATTGCGACAAAGTGATACAATTAAATACTAACTCCATCCTGAAAGTTCTGTATACTTCCACCGTGTACTGAAGCGATGTCTCAATCATACATTCATCATTGTCTTGTTTGAACCAACCTGTTGGACTAATTTATTACCGCACCCAATGAATAATGGAACAGAATTTTCCACCGAGTGATGTTTCTTTATTAGTGTGTACATTCATCATTCGGATGCATGCATATCATGTAGGCACGGATGACTTTAGAGGAGATCAAACATAAAGCTTAGTTGTTACACTGTTGATCGTTGTTTTGTTCTTCGGGTTTAATTTATTTACTCTTCAATGTCCGCCGGGCGTTTACGAAGGAGGATTATATGCTTGAAATTGTTTCAGCGTGGTGGATGAGAAATGGTTTTCGAAGAGAACAATTGTTTTGAACATATTTGATGATTTTACTATCTGTTTTGTAAAAGAAAAGCTTTCTTAATAACTAAAACTGACACCTCCACAGACATTTTGATTAGTAACAACAACTTTACTGATAAAAGAATTGGTATCTAAATTTAAAAATAAATCATGATCTGATAACAAACAGCATCGTGTGGAAATTTAATTACAATTTTTTTTTAAAGAAAAGCTTTTTTGAATTAGCTTTTTATAAACATGAAGTTCTTTTAAAAAAAATATACCCCAAACTCATTCCGCACTGATGTGAAAGTACCTCATTTCCTCCCCACCAAATCTCTCTAAATTACACACAGATTTCTTTTTATTCCACAGACTTAAAATAATTAATGAACTTTTAATTTGTAGTAATTACTCTTCTTCCCACCCCCGTGGTCGCTATACGCAAGTTGACTTTTGACGCACGCATGGCCGCATAATTCTGCCGTCTCCGTTCATTCGGTTCCGGGTATTCTATAATCGTCCCTAACACTGTTTCCCTTGATTAGTGGTGAAATAAATTAAGTGGCGACGGCCGTAGTTTTACTCCCCCCCCCCCCCCCCCCCCCCCACTTCTCTTCTACCGCGCCGCCGTGTGGTTTAGTTCATTAGTTGCGCTATGTCAAGTGTTGAGATTTCTTCAGGCATTTGTGTTGACATTCAATCAGTTTCTTACACTGAGAGGTACTCATATTCTTTGCCAAGATTCTCTATACCGTGATTCATTGTAATTTGTTACGCGCAATTTGATTAGCTACATTTGTAATGAAAATGAACGTCACATTAAAACAATTAGAACTTTGTGTTGCCATTTTTCCTCAACATTTTGGTTTATTTCCTGATCGACAGGTTGTTTTACAACCTAGAGCCTAACCTCAAACCTAATCCTCACAACAAGTTTTACGTATGCGTTTTATTCAATACGATAAAATGCAATACAATACAATAAAATATCAAAAAATATATCATTCAAAAAAGGAAATCTAAAAAGTCTAATTGCTTTTGGATGTTTTTAAATTTTAGTTCCAGCGCATTTTAGAAGATTTATGTTTTTTGGAATAATAAAGTGAAAAATCAAAATTCAAAAATTATGAAATGAATGAATTTTTTTTGAATATTTTGTCTTAAAATGCAGTATAATTGGTAGGTATGTTATTGTTGTCAAAACCATAGGTATATTTGTATAAGCCAATATTATTTTTTGCTAAATTATTATCTTACGAGTGATGTTGAGGATGAGGATGTAGCTTGTATTGCATGGCTAACGAGAAGTACTTAAATAATGTCTTAATAATATCTGAGCATTGAATAATGTATTTAATGTGAGAATAATACAGTCAATTAATTACCTAATAAGTAATAATTATATTACTTTAAATTTAATTGTAGATATCCAGAGGTTAGTCGAATCAAGTTCAAGGAAGGAGAATAATAATTACAACATTCTAATTCACAAGTAATACTTTCATTCATTATACTAAAGTACAGTGTTTTCTTCAACTACATCCTTGTTGAACAAGGAGCAAATTTTACCACAGAAATACCACACAAAATCAGTCCGATTGGTTCATAAAATTTGATATCCAACAAAAAAAGTTTGCTTCAAAGATTTGACTATTCTTGGTCTGGGGTGGATTCCAAAGACAACCCTATAATCTATTATTTTCAATTATACTTGGATTGGATCCACTCGAAAGGAGGAAAATGGAATATACATAAAAGGGCTTCATTTATACGAAAATCCACTTCAAGGCAAAAAAGCTCATCCAAAGAGTTTAGTAATTGTTTTATGACTTTCATCAACTTAAAAGTTGTAAAAATGCGTATTTAATTTCGCAAGAAATTGTGCCTTTTTGAGTAGCTATTCCCATTTTCTATCGTAACAAAAAATGTTTCTGAGATAACACATTCATTTGGCCACGATTAATGTGAAAGATTTTTTTCTTTTAAAAAAAGAATGAATTGGTTTGAAAGAATTGGTGAAAATTGTGTTGATAATCTTTAGAAAGGTGTGCATTTTCTGTAATAATTGCGGGTGGTAAATGACAGATCATTTCTCTCACTGACCTCTCATTGTGCCGACAACAATGCTATATATATTCCGATGTCTGGTAGGCGTCGGTAGCTCGGTCGGTGCTGTGTTCAAGAAGGCAGTGAAGAATGCGAAGGAAGTTGTTCACAGCTGCAAGTCATCTGGGACTTCTACTATCTTTGTCTCCTAATTTGTTCCTGTCACTTCATCCTAATTCCCTTATACATTATCATAGCGCCCCGAGTCGCGAGATTTTTTTTTACAAAACACCGCCCAAGTTTGAGGGGGGGGGAGAAAGGGGTAGATTATTTTTGAGACAATTACGAAGTGCTGTCTTATGACATTTTTGACACTTGAATTTTTTGCTTTGATGTAAAGGTAGCAAGCCAGGATAAATTTAGCCAGAATTTGTCTTTGAAGTAATTTTAACTCGGAATTTTATTTTCAATGTGTCGTAGGGTGAATCACTTCTCAATTTATCTATGCGTTATTTGAGTTATGTTAGAAGCAACCTTAGGTATGTCATATAGTTATTAATAATTCATATTTCCCTATAAAGAGAGATTTTATTCTTATTTAGTCATTAATCCATCAAATCAATCAATTAATCAAAAAAATAATAGTCTGAACTTCATCATAGCTGACGAAGAAATTTTGTCAAGTAATTCACAAAGTTATTTAAAAGCGTAATATTTCACCCTCTGCTTATTTAGGGCTGCTATGGCAATTATAGTCTTAACCAACTGTTTAAAATCAGTAGAACGTTAGCAGAATTAGATTTGTCTAATAAGTTTTCTAATTGTAAAACTGAATAGTGCTTCTACTCACTACTCAAAAATTGGTGACACATCAAAAATATTTTTGTTTAGTTGGAAAGAATAAAACTGTCCACCACCACATACAATCAAAAGATAAAATCCTAAGAAGCTGCATCAATTTTCCGTAGTATCAATAAATCCTTCTTATCCTTGATACTCATGGTTGGGTCTTCGCACCCTTGTCCGTGTTTTTATTGTGTTCCTTGTCTTTTTTATCGCCTCCCAAACTTCAAATATCACAAGAAGAGGGGCAAGAAATTTACGAGAGTTTTGCTCAATTGAATTTCTGTCTTATCGGAAACAAGTTTTCCTCAGTCATGATTCGGCGTCGTAAAACAAGTTCATTTTAAATGAATTTAATCATTGTTATCTTAAATTAGTTCAGGACATGAGTCCTTAAGATTTTGTTGGAATATGGCGGGAAAAGTTTATGAAACATCACTGGCTTAATGGGGGTGAATAAATAAAACACTCTTCTTTGATTACGTAACATTAACTATAGTAAAAACTTATTTCCTCTTTCATGTATAATAGAAGATGATAATTTTTGCTTTTTCATGGTTCTTGGAAAGTTTGTGTGCACGACGTGCCTGAAAATGGAATACAATTGTAAATATCATAAGCCCATAAGACTACAATATACACGGTTCGCCACTTGGCTCAAATATAAAATATGTTGAGGTTTCTCCTTTTCTCATTCACATTTTGTGCTGGATCTTTCGACACTGCATGAATGTTCTCTTCTCTTTGAAATGATAGACTTGGGGGTTTGGAGTAAAACAACTTTAACTAGGAAAACGCTCAGTGTAACGCGTTGATGAGCGAGCACGGGTACGTGCAAATTCTCGAACCGGAAATGCGTACACAACGCACAGAAAACATATACAACCATATTGAATTGATTATGATCAGTGCTCGAAGCAGGAATTAAATAGTGGCGGTATGGTAACATAAGAATACCACGTGCGGGGGGGGGGGGGGGGTACGATATTAGATGAGGGTCCAGATTCCAGAATTACACTGACAACCATTGTCATGTCATTAGTTAGATTAGTCTTTTACCTTGATGAAACAACTAAATTAAATAATGAATTTTACTTTATCTTGTAGTGGATGTTCATAGTTCATAGTTATGCTTGAAATATGCAGTCAAAAGATAACCATGAAATACGAGTAAATTAGAATCTAAAATTACGTAAATTTCCAAGAATATCTGATTTTAAGCATTCCGTTTTTTCTGAGAAGTAACGATATGAAATCAAATGTGTAAAGAAGTACCGGTATATCATACCGTCCCATACCGGCCCACTTCGAGCACTGATTATGATATCAACTTAAAAGTAGGTATTATGCTTTTCATCGAAACTTTAAAATAGCATCTAAGCACCTGGTTCATAAAGCAAATCAGAATCAATTCAATAGGCATCCTGCGTGAGAAAAGGTTGCCATAGTAACCTATACAAAAGTATAGGGAAAAACAAATCTGACAGCGGCAATCCAAATCTCATATTTTGAGTGATTACTTGTGAAAGAAAGATATTTAAGTATGTACAAGCTAATAATAATACGCAATATTTATCTTTACACATGTTCAAGTTAAATATTCATCTGATAAATATGATTTATTGCTATTATTTAGAGCTTTGACACATTTCCCCTACCATAGCAGCCTCCATTTTTCTACCACTGTGACGTCACGAGCAGGATTCCTATTGGCACTGGAAAACATTCATTTCGATACTTCATTACTGACAGATATTAAAAATGTCAATAAGTTCATACGTTCATAACTGATTGGGATGAAATTTTGTAAAATAAGAGACAATATTGGTCTTAATGATCATGCAAAATATGAGTTTGATCAGAATTATCGAAGACCGTTTTCATTTTTCAGCCTATCAGGAGATATTTATTTAAATTTTAACCAATGAATGGATTTCAAAAAAAATTATGGTGTGCAAACAGAGAAGGTTGGTTTTACATGTGTGCAAAATTTCAGCTCGATCAAAGAAAAACTCTGACCTGAATAGCCAAAATATGATTTTGATCAGATTTATCGAAGACCAGTTTAATTTTTCAACCTACCATCAGGAGATGTTTATTTAAATTTTAGCCAATTAATAAATTTCAAAAAAATTTGGGGTCTGCAAACAGAAAAGTTTGTCTCTACATGTGTGCAAAATTTCAGCTCGATCGAGGAAAAACTCTAGACATGTATAGCCAAAATATGAGTTTGATCAGATTTGTCGAAGACCATTTTCACTGTTTAACCTATCAGGAGATGTTTATTTAAATTTTAACCAATCAGTAGATATCAAAAAAATTAGGGTCTGCAACGCCCAGAGAATGTCCAAACACGTGTGCAAAATTTCAGCTCGATCGAAGAAAAACTCTGACCTTTATATCGTCAGTAACAGAAAAAAACAAAAACAAAAACAAAAACAAAAAAAAAACAAAAAAAAAACAGAGGTCCGTGCCAAATGAGCCAAAAGGAGACGCTCGCTTCGCTCGCTCAATTAATGCATTTAAAACACATTTGACTTTGAAATTCTACGTTATTTTGAATGTTTTGTTAGTGAATGAGATAATGAAAGAGGCGATTAATTTATTTAGATAATCAAGCCTTTGGCTCCTAAAGGGAAATATGAATAATTAACAATGTTTATGTTTAATTAATTATTAACAATAATAGACCAACGGGAAAGGAGAAGGCGTACCAAATTTCACGTTGTTTACGTTGCTCATAAAACAAACATATAAAAATAGATATATGAAATATTGTTAATCATTATAGTGTTCTTCATACAGGAGAGATTAGTAAATTAATAATAAACAAAGTTGGAAGGCCAATTTGTCGAGAATGTACAAAATAAAATAGCAGTACGAGTTTTGAAAAATTTTCCATAGTTTCTTCATTTGTGATCAATTTTCATTTATCCTATCCCCTCAGAAAATGATGCAATTTCATAAATAATCAAAGAAAACAGACACCAAACTCCTAAACCCCAATCGAAAATCATCATGACGATAATCGATTTCGATGATAATTTGTTAAGTCGTTTGGTGACGTCATAGTTCATCAAGCCCAAGTTTTTCAGACAGGTTATAATTAATGAGCCAAGGTTTTGACAGGGCCTCATTTCCTATTGTCTGCTAGTTGCTGTGGAGAGAGCAGGGGAATTAAGTTACCTATTACAAGCAAGTGTTTGGAACACGGCCCCCGCCTAGCTGAGTCCGTAAGTGTGTGCTTAGAAGCCCAGGGGTTGGCAACTCTGGGAGTTGATACGTAATTACAACATACATTATTTGTTTCCCAGTAGGAACTGGAGGATTTTTGACAGTTGGCTTATTTTGTTCAAGGCTCTACTCTGGGTGAATCATCAGGAGCATTGAGGTACATGGACTTTAACAGTCTGTTAGTTAATCAATACTTTGACAAGGTTTTGAAAGACGGGTGATCGATGGAATTGTAACTGTGTGTTTTATTATTTTTCTCTCGATTTGAGTTTCCGATTGCTATCTGCCAGATAATTAATATGATTCAACGGAGGCGGTCAAAGAATAACTTGTTTTTGTAAGGTCTTCCCGGTAGCTTTGGGTCATGTAACCGTCATTACTTTCAAAAATAGTACAACTAAAATGTATGCAGAATTAAAGAATATACGCATATTGACAGTGAAGCGCTTATGGACTTTTTTACACAGATACTATTGTTTTCATATTAATTGGTCATCCTTTAGGGATTGTTTTATTTTTAAATATCTCAATCAATATGAAAATAAATACAGATACTATTTACTCATTTATAAGTCACTCTTATTGATCAAGTCACTCAATTACAAATAAATACTTTCTCAGAGAAAAAAATATAAATTCATCTTATTTTTGACACCTGTGTACTGTACCTATTCTATATCTTTTTTGATCTTGTCGCTATCGAATTCATTTCACTGCCATTAAGATAGCATTACGCCGAAATGGATTCGGTCGCGACGAAATAAAAAAGAGATAGAGAATAGGCCCCGAGATCTCTTTGACATGCTATCCCAGTTTGTTTCACCCAGGAAATTAGATTCTCCATTACGTATACAAGAACTTCGGATACACTACGTCAGTTCCAAATTGGAACTGACGTAGTGTATCCCAAGTCCCAACTTCCAATGCAGGAATCTATCAAACATAATCAATCTATCCCACTTTGTACACCCCTGACGGTCAGGTAAGCCTGTCAAAGTTTCTCATCATTCACTGAGTGACTCGGGTTAAATCATAATTTAACTCTTCTTCTCTCATCTCTCTCTTCTCATCTCATTCTCTATATCTTCTATCTTCGTCCGTTGCGCAGGGGTATTGCGACGATCTGGCTGGCCATCAGCGACACAGCCCAACGCATGCGCTCTCTTGCACTGCGCGGAACGTACTGCGCAAACAATACAAACACCCATTGCATTGTGGGAAGAACTTCAACAAAAAAGTCCAATTCACAGTTTGCACGAGCTTCTTTTGTTTTACATCAACAATGTAAATAAGAATTTCTTGTAGCCTGCAATTGCACAGGTATATAAAATACTATCAAAAATATACTGAAAAACAAATTTTTGACCCCCTCAATCAGATAGACAACCGTTCTGACTTTGTTACACCAAGATGGCGGCGCAACAATGAAATAATGTCACCTGCAAACTAAGTTAGATTTGTGTCCAAATAAACAATTGACAGAAGATTTTCTCTTCGGCTGTTTCTTTGGCAACTTCTCTCGCAAATATTATGTTGTTGTGTATATTATATAATTGTTAGTTTTAATATTAGTTTGTATAGCTCTGCAGAAAATTTGTATGTTTCTTCAATACAAACTTAATAAAAGGAAAGATTGACGTGGATGAATCTAATCTACTGATACTCCACTCTGTATAGACCAATTCAGAAATTATCTGGATGGCTCTGGATTCTAATGAATTTCACGTGCAGTATGATTTTCCAAGTGTGTATTCTTATTGTAACCCATTGTTGTAAAACACCAACAGATATATGGAAAACCAAACTGCATGTGAATTTATCTAGAAACCAGAGCCACCTAGATATTTTCTGAATTGGTCAATGTGCTTCCACGCTGCCATTTGCTCTAACTACGGAGCGCTAGGGTGAATTGTTCTTATTCCTTCCACGCATGCGTCTGTACAAAATGACAGCTAGATGACAGCTCACTTATAACTTCTTGTATTTGAAATATAATGCCAAACTCTTGTGTTCGGAGTGAAGGAAATTGTTTTAAAATGTAATATATACTTATTAAATAAAGAAATAATTTTAATTACTTACTTTTTATACTGGAAGATCACTTTATGTTGAACAACTTCTTTTGTTTTCAATTCTGACTAAGTAGCAACCTGTCAACAAACATTTGACTGTTGCCATAGCAACCAGGTATTATCGCCCGTGGCGCGCTCTATTCTAGCTTTGAGTTTGGAAGCCCATTGGCAGTATTTGAATCAGCAGTAAAGAGAGTATAAGCTGTTGGCAGTACATGAATCTGCATTACAATGTTTCTCCCCTAGAGGTGTATGCAGTACGTGGATCGGCAGTGAATGCGAGAAGACTGGACACTAGTTAACACACAAGATGAGCACTCGTCTACAATCCACAAGCAATGATAGAGATGAATTATGTCTGGACCAACAGTTCAGGCGGACGAAACTAGCGCCACGGGAAGGCAAATGAATCGGAAAACGAAACCTAATGGGCAATTCTCTTCTAGCTACAGAGTGTGATGCTGGGAATCAAGGATGGATTACACTTGGCGGCTTTTAGCTGAGCTGGGGAAATGTGGGAAAATTAGTCGAGTATTTTTCAGAAAGCAGAATACTTATTTGTGATGGGGTTCTTTGTTTTGGCGCGTTAGAATTTTTAATTAGGTCTATTAAATATGATTAAATACTGTAAATTTCAAGAAATGGAAGGTACAATTATTTTCCGAGCAATGGTACCACAATTACAAATCCGAAATTAGATTGTTATAATTACCGTTTTCTTGAAATTAATCCATCAAAGTTTATGTCTACATATGACCCATGTAAGAAAGTTTGACTATATCAGAGTGTTTTAGGGGATCCAATATTTGTTCTAGTTTCCCTTACGTGAAAAGTCCCCCCTCGTGAACAACTAATTTAAATCACATGTTGTAAGTTGAGTACCTACGTAGATAAAAATAAACCACAAAAATACACAAATAATCTGTATCTACTCCAAAATATTTGAGAATAAGATAGCATCCTATCTTCAAAAGTGTAACCCTGTTTGGTTAGGTCAGTCATGTTGCTCATACCGCATAGACGTCAACTCAAATCCTCAAAAAATTGCAACTCAACCAATATCAAAATAATGCATATGAATGTCTCAACCCTTTCAAGACAAAATCCCGACCTCCGGTCCAAAATCGATCCACGTAAACACAGACAAACTCCGACTTCTGAAACACCAACTCCATTCTTACAAGATAGAAAGGGACAGATAAGATTGTCTACTCTAACTCGCAATTCATATTCAAAACGAGCCTTCTGTTGTCTAGTATTTTGAGAGCTGTTTTGTGACCTCTGAGCCCATCACCTCCAGCATCCTGCATGGACCCCTGCCCCCCCCCCCCCCTGCCCGAGGGCCAATCAGTCGAGAGTTCGTCAACCTAATGAACAACACTTGTGGGTGCAACTTGTTGCCGAAAACTTTTGATTAAGTTGTGTGAGTCATTGATGGATGTCGTGGGGAGACTTGGGGGAGCTTTTCCACCGCGAGTATTGTTTTGATTCTGGGAAAAAGACGGTGATTTGGTAAACGATGAGGTGTGATGAATGATAAGACGCTTTGGGTCAAAGGTTAAAGGACAAGGATTTGCAATCAGTTGTCGGACGTTTAAAATATCGTGGCAGCAAGGCTTGGTCAGACAATCTCTAGCACCATTATTCAAATATGTACAGTTGGAATGTTTTTATTAATAACTCAATTAGTGTATGATAATGTACAGTTCACCAACCCATATTGAATTTGTCCAACATCATTTAGAGATTTTCCACACGATTTTGTTTCTTACTTCGTGATCCAACTTTGAAATTACCAATTTGATAAGTATTCAATGATTTATGAAGCTAATTAGCTTATTCGTTTGTCCACCAGTGAATCGCAGTAAAATGTTGATAGGAGACCCGTGTTCGTTTCCCATCACAGTCGATATTGTCAAACTCAAAGTCTTGCAGACTTCCTTATTCGTAAACCTAAAGTCCAGTTTGAATTCCAGTAAACCCGAGCTTTCTAGCTTCTTAGGGTCAGCTTTTCAATGCTCCGATAAATCAATTACAAAGTTCATTCTTGTAATGTCATTGGTGTTGCCATGGAAATCAAATCCTAATCATCTGTTTACATTTTACATGCATTAAAAAACGAAAAAAAAAACTTCGGCTGTACTAAGGTAAACATTGATAATATTTCCTAATTATCTCTATTACTTTAGAATCATGCAAGTTATGAAATATGTGAAAAATATTTAGTGTAGATAATTTTTTTCCAATCTTAGCAAATAAACAACAACACTTAATGACAATATTTGTGCCCAAACTTGTGGAAAACCTGAAAATTCTCTATTTTTCAGATTTTTCACGAGATTGGGCACAAATATTGCCGTTTAAATTTAGGAATACAATTGATAAGGTCCACTAAAAAATTAGTACACAAATTATTTTTCCCATTTTTCCTTGCATGATTCAAAAGTTAGCCTATATTATTTTAGGAAATATTTATCACCAATGTTCATACCTTATAGTACGAAGACTTTTCGTGTACATTCTGTTCTCTCTCGCTTTACAGATGTACTAATATGATATTCACAGCCTCCTCAACCCTCCAATGTCGGAGATGAAACAGGCAATCCCCCAGTCAGGTCCAGATCAAAGATGACTTCGCATCTCAACATACAACTCCCCTGACTGCTTCTCATTTGTCATCATTATTTAGTTGTGCATATCTCAGTGGTCCAGCCCCAGCCTCCGACGATGTACAAGTGGAGATGATCGGGCATCTTCTTGACCTCTGACACGCGCGTGATGAATCGTTGATATTCCGAGTTAGTTGGTTAATATTCATTAATATCAACCCTTGTGGGGGTAACAATCCTATATGATTCAACAATGTACCTAAATGAATTCAGTATTCATCAATTAGTAGTTAAACTATTTCGGTCGGTTTCTCAATGCTTTGTTAAAGTACTGATTAGGTAACTGATTAACTGTTAAAATTATAATCGCAGGCATGTCATTGGAGACCTAAACTCATGATTTAACAGAGTATTGATAAATATTTCTTATTTATGTATCTTTATAGTCTCTTATATAAAATGATGTAGGTAATTATAAATAATACGTCGTACTTTAAATCGTAGTCAACATTCCATTTTGAAATAATACAAAATTCTACAAAGCTGCCAAATTCAATCGTATACGTCATAATGTTGAAAATCTGAATGTTAGCATCTTTTCAAATTATTCAGATTATTTGATGAACACTTTTATATAAATCCAAATTTACCGTGGTTTATAGGAACCATTTTTTAAACCGGAAGTGCTGTCATGTCAAAAATTGCTTGACCGTTTGGAACGAAACAGCGCTTGCTCCTTGAAATATGGTTTAATTAATGCAATTATTCAGAATCGAGCCCACATTTTCGTGGTAACCAAATAGAAATTTCAATAATTACTACCTAGGTACTTAATAATATGGATGATTCACCTATAATTGGATGATTAATCAATCTTTGCTTATAATCCGACGTTCCTTGAAAAGTTTCTTTTGGCAAAGTGTCCTACTGAATACAGTCATTGATTCGTCATCAAGCAGCTGGAAACAATAAGTCTTCTAAACCAACAAATGGCGTCATTTTCAAAGAAGCCTGGATTGTCACACCTCAGCTGACAAATGCCCGGCTCAAAGAAGACCCCAGCGTCGAAGAATCTCTAATCAAATTATTGAATCGTCTTCGTCGATTAATATTCCACCGCTCCGTCTCATTATTCAGCGGATCACGTGATCGGATGATTGATTGATAACTTGACAACAATGATTATTTCACAGTCGAGAACATCCGTCAAGGCCTGATTACACTAGCATAGGTTACAGTGAGGAGTAATCATCGTTTATTCATGATTTGCGTGAACTTATTCAGTTCTATCAACAAGTAAAAAGATCTGTACCTCAGAAGGACAGCTGTCGATTTTCTCGATTTTGGTTTGCACACTTTTGGAATTATGTAATCAAGCTCATCAATTGCAGTTTAACTGAATTTACAGTGATATTGAATTATTCCCTTACTGGTGTCAATTACAAATATGATTGATTGGGGGGTTTGAGCTCATAGATTCAATAAAAGGGACACCGGGCATTTTACCTCTGATGTACTGATAAAGTCTATTGCGCGGCGGACATATTGTTGACACAGACGTCAGGTCAGCTTGTTGTACATAAAAATTAAAGTCAATCGATGATATTTTGTAAAATTCTTATTCTAAATTTTGTATAACATTTTTAGGGCATTGCACAATTAATTATAATAAAAATACCAAATCACATATAATAAAAAGCAATCTGAGACAAAGACTGACAAAATACACAAAATAGACGCACCTAAAGAAATTAGTAATATCTCACAATATTCAATGATGCATAACAGATTGAAAGCAAGATTTGACTGCCAAATTTATATTGAATAACATTCCAATACTATTTCGCCAATCTTCATAAATAACAAAGGTCCATTTCACAATAATTGTTAATTTTTAATAATGCCAGTGTAATACGCACGCGCACAAACATTCCATTTCGTCTTCGGATTCAAATCGCGCCTCCTAGATTGTCCGATTACCCGGAAAAAAATAAACAATCGCCTTCTTCAGACCGCCCACACATTCTAGCAAGAGGTGCTACACGGGTCCATTCTCCACATATTAATAGGGCCTCTTATCAGCCGATCAGGGGCGGCAATGTTTGATGTGCCTTTCAATACAAATACAATCAAACTTTCCCACATGTGAAATACATGATGATGAGAAAGAGGAGGTTATTGAGGATTTTTTTTGTTTTCACTTCCGGAAAAAGACAGCTTTTGACCTCACGATTAAATTAGTATTTGTTATAAAGCTGTTTAAGTTTTCGTTACATGTTTTATTGGTTTTGACGTGGCATGTTATGTTTCGGAATAAGTTGTTTGAGATGGGCGCTTTCACAAAGTGAGAGATTGCTGATAGAAAAATGGGATAGAAAGAAATCAAATAATTTACAATGAGCCACACATGATATCATCTCGTATGTTATGATGAATCAAGGAAGTACGCGAGAAAATCTGTATGACTCACTTTGAAGATTGCGAAATATTAAATTCATCGGAATCAATTCGCACATTATTTATAGATATTGAATCTACCATACCTACAAATGCCTCGATGAGCTCATTAGAATGAGCCCCAAATTGTAGAAAATTAAATACATGAAAGAAAATTAGAAAATCATATTTTGGTTATTCTAGGAATGTCATTAGTTGTTGCCATGGTAATAGTTTTTCTTATTCAACTGTTATTACTTTGGCAGAACATTGAAAAACTTGCCCAATAATTTGGTCTCATTTTTATTTCATATTTTTACGCAGATAAATTTAAATAGTAAAATGTATAAGAACGGTGCAGGATATTATGACATATCTTAGCTTGTACATATTTGCTATTCTTGTTCTTATATTTCTGTATGCGTTGATTTGTGGGCAGCTTAATCGTGAAAAGTTTGAGAACAAGATAGCCGCCATGTAAAGGAAGGAAAGTGTTGGAAGGAGAGAGAACGCGTGACACTGGGAAGGCTTATCTGATAAGGATAACCATGACGAATGACCTCACCCTGCAGCATAAACACAGAGTTGACCGACAAATATTCCCAGAGAAGACAGCAATAAGCACGTGAGTTATGCGGAGTGCGGAGAGCGCGTTGTCCACATATCCGCAGACAAGTTATCCGCAGGAGTCAGAAATCAAGCCATGAGAAAACTCTTCTGAATCGGTAACTTTTATTTTTATATTAATTTAGTTAACTTGGTCAAAATTTTCAATACCTATAACATGAATCGGCTGTGCGTTTTTTCCAGGTTGACCAATAGAATTCTAAGATGTTAATTAATATTTTTTTTTAGTTACATGTCATGATTTTTGGCTGATGGAACTTATTACGCGAACTTCTATTAATGGAAGTTCAGGTTATCAATTAAATACTCAGGGGCATTATTCTATAACTTTCAAGTTTCCGATTCCTCCATGAATCGGAATTCAGCAGATTCAGGAATTTTAAAGTTATAGAATAAGACCCCACAAACGATTCAGTTTAATTTGTTTTGTTTACGACAGAAATAAGACAGTGTTTGAGCACTTGACAGAAAGTATGCACAGTGTTCAATATCAAAAAAGTCTCTGCAATTTAGAAGCACACTGTTGTTATTTATTTAAAAACTTTACAAATGTGCCACGTTCCACCAAATCTATACAGAAAAACTCCTCTTTCCGTCCCACACATTTCATTTCGAAATCGCAATTTCCCCGATTCTCACTACGTGCTTTCTCATGCTTTCATCGTACGTCGAACATCGATATCGTTATCATCCCTTCTCCTGACAAACGATTGCTCTTATGTCACCGGCATCTTCGCCGTGTGGTTTATATATTTGTCGTTGTATCCCCGTCGTCACGTCTGCTCATGAAGAAAAGGCAAGCAACATGTTCCATTATTCAAAACCCCCGCCTTGACAAACGTGGTCGGCCTTCTTAAAATGCTCGCCCGGGTGCTTTATGAGAACCACACTGCCTTCTAGAGGTTTCAAAGGGTTTCAACGTTCAACTGTTTTTTGTTTTTAGAATATTCATATGTGTGGAAATGTGATTTTGAATTATTTGGAGCTGGAAAAAACTATAGAAATAGATTGTTTTTGGATTCATGGACGATTCAGTTTGACGATTGCTTCCGTTGAGAATTTAAATGTTTCTTCATACGAATACTGTGTGAAATAAAAGTGTAGTAAAAGTAAAGACTTTGTACGCTATTGACGTTCATGGTCGGTGTAAAGTGTTGGATCTTGTTTTATATGTTCCAGTTTTGGATCCAAAAACGAGTGAATTGTTGATATTGATGCAAAATTGCATATCACTACCAAATTTTACATGCTTTTAAGGGGGGAAAGTGTTATACAAATTTGAATATTTAAAATTTTATGAAAAACGCATTGTGCCTACCTATTCATGTTAAACCTGTGTTAAAACGTTCTTCATCCTTGAAACTTATTTTAAAATCAGGGTATTTCAAATATGTTACAAAATTCATCCGCCGAATTCGTGATGGTCAAGAAGTGGCCAGAAATATTTTGATGTCTTGATCCTGTTCTTTTTGTAAAATCTCAGCCATAACTTATCATCAATAGACCATTTTAAATGTTATCTCGGTATAGCTCTGCTTTCCAAGAAAAATCAAATGCAGTATTATTTCCAGACACCTTAGTCCCTGTTTTACCTATTGTTGAAACAGGGACTAAGGTGTCTGGAAATCAAACTGCAAATGATTTTTCTTAGAAAGCAGAGCCACCGAGATAATATTTAAAATGGTCCATAACATTTGCATCATCAATCAAGAAGTACCTCTTTTTAAAAAATATATTTAAACTCATCTGATTTAAAATACATTTCAGAGCCGAATCATATTTATATTGTTTTGTTACCAATCATATTGTGGACATTCTTATTTTTTAAGACGAATTTACCACCCTGATGGCGAAAAATCTTGTGTACCAAAGACATCTTTTGTCACTTTAGGTTTCTGTCTCTAGATGAGACTGGTAATAATTACCTATTTTCTGTCAAAGGTATACGTTTGATATACCTCGAATGCAGTGCAAAAAGCCCGTCCATATTTTCCAAGACAGCGGCGTTTCACTTGGGGATGACTGAAATTGTCCCCCGAGGAGTTTGACATTGTGTTGTCGAAATGTGACGTGAGGGTGCGGGTGTAAAACTGCGGGGTGATTTGGTTCACGCCGACTTTTGCACACCACTAACGCTATAAAATCGCACAAAGACAAGACATGCACGTCCATGGAAGATCTAACCTAAAATATGTCCGCCATATTGTCATGATGTTGTGACAAGATGTTGATAAGAGTTTCCGTGTTCTTTCAAGACGAATTGTCAAGTTTTTGTTTTGTTGGTTGAACTGTTTTCTTGGTTTAATACGTAAGTTTGGATGGCATATTTAAATTGCATCATAAAATTAAATGATTTTCTTAGCCATCCTTGTTTACGTTACCATGATCCATATTGGTAAAAATTATCAAATTTGTATAGGCTTCCATATTTGTATAATTTTAGCGAATTTCAGTATATTTGTCTTAAAACCACAACCTTCCATTAGTGGATTTAAATAAATTAACATGCTTATTTTAAATGAAAATAATAATTATGCAATCAAATGATGTTCTGAGTGGTTTTTCAAAATTATTTGGTACGAAATATGTTTTTAAACCGTATTAAAATACAGTCTCCAGAATTTTACTCCGTTACATCTTTATTACGACGTCAGCAGTGAATTACTTTATAATCAACTTTAATACATAACTAAGTCCTGCATAATATATTCCCTCTCTTTGTATCTGGCTTTTTGAAAAGACAATTAAAGTATAATTTCATTATATTCCCCTGGGTTTCTAGCGCAACTGTTTTTTAGCCATGATGTTGGAAGCTGCATTCCATGTGCATTAGAAGAATGAAATACAATTTCATTCACAGCTGATGAAATTTTATAAACTAAAACCCTTTTGCATTTCCCCAGAGAGACAACTGAACAAGTTAGTCGGAAAGTTGCACTTCAAAAGAGATGCATCCAAGCAAGATTGTTATGAAAGGAAATGGGATTTACTGACTGAACATATTACGACTTTAGAAACTTGAATAGTTTATTTTTAAGTAAATTGTGGTTTTGTTGATGATTAAAATTTTAGTTGTTTTTTAAGATTAGAGGTAGTTATATAAAATGCAATTTAGAATGAATTTGAATACCTGAAACCCGAATAGGACTCTATAGTTGAGTAATGAGTTCATTTTCATTTGCTTCTTCTGATTACATATTATGATATAATTCAATTGAGGATGCATATTTTAACAAAGAGTATCACATATATTATATACATTTTAGTAAGCTTTTATTTATTGTCTGCCATGGAAAAAAGATTCTTTATTTTACTCTTTGAATGTTTAGTATTTTATATAATTTCCTTAAACCTATTCTCCAAATGTGTACAACAACTACAACAACAACAACTACATTATCGTACAATTTTGATTATGCTGTCAAATTTCTTCAATCAATTTTTTCTCTCTTTCTATTCACAAAAATAGACGGCGAATTACGACTTTTCTATATTTAAATTCCGAGTGAAAATTATCTACGGTAGAAAACGGTCGATTAGAAACAAAAACCATGTTATATTTTCATGCTTGTGTTCTTCAATTTATTTTCATTGTCCATGCGTTCTCAGTTCATACATTGTTCAAAGTTTCATTAATTTTTTACTACATTAACTTCAAACCATCGTACATATTATTTTCAAATAACGCTTCGTCATCTTATAATTAAATTTCGGAATTATTTATAACAATTTAAGCGTATTAAAATGCTAAATGGTTTCGTAAGAAGATGCAGATCGACCAAGGTGTTTGATTAGGCAAAGTTCTGGTACTAATTGATTATGAAGGGAGCTGGGCACAGCAGGATGATGTGGAGAAATCTTTGACTGGACCGATTTTGCCGCTGCAAGATTGACTATCGTGACAAGATTTACAACTTCAGATGTCTTCTTCTTTTGTCTGTTACGTTTATTATTCATTCAAGTATTGAATAGTGTTATGAAAGCAATAATTACACATTATCCATATTTCATTGATTTTAACAAATAAATAGGTCAGAAACGCAAAGTTCCTCTCGTATTGATAAAAAAAAAATGAGTGAGTTTGTGAGTTTTTAATTATAATTTAAAACTTTCCTGAGGCCTTATTCTAGAACTTTTAAATTCCCAATTCTGATGGAAATCGAATCCAATTCCAATTCGATCCCAAATTTTGAAACCAGGATCTGTTTAAAAATCATAGTATAAGAGTGTTTATCAAATAAAACTAAATTTCTGTAGATAATTTGTAAAAATTATATTGACTCTCAATTTAAATTAACTTATGATTGATAGATTGACTTGAATTGAGTCGTCCAATGGCTATTTAAAAAATAAAAATAAAATATATTTCTTATGAGAATAACCAACTGATGGCGGTAAGAATTATGAGGACGGGTTTAAGCTGTTTATGGTAAAACATTTGTCTGTTAAATTCGGTTGTCTCTAAAAAAATATCCTCTCAATCCAATAGAAAGAAACATTCTACAAACAACTTGATTTCGAGATTGATTTAAAAGAGGGTACGTATAATAATTTTTCTTCCAGAATCTACAGACAAATAAATATTACAGAACAATCCATAAAAACATTCCTTTACAATCCACATTTTGATTTTTGACATAAGATAATCTGTTTAAATTTGTCTCCTGCTCCCAGTAATGGGTTTACTGTCAAAGGTCTAGGAAATCGTGTTGGTCGGAGTTTTTTCCCTCTCGTATGGGGTTTCTTTGGCCGGATTTCAAGTTGTATTTTTCTCCCTCATTGCATCTCTTTATGATACAGATAAGACTGTTCTTCCCGGCATGCCAAGATCCTGGTGTCAGATAACCAGTGGCGGACCGAACCCACCACATGCAAGCGTGCAGGATATTTCACGATACAACATTGAAATTATACCCTTGTTAATTGTGGAAACTTTTGATTGATACATTGACCTACAATATTATCAGACCCCTCAGCTTTAATACTTTTTATTTAAAAAATAGAATAGATTTTCTGAAGTAAAAAAGTATCAAATGTCTAGCCATGAAGTACACACATATTTCATTCAATAAGGGCCGGTATAACCAAAGTTAATCTGAGCCGGATTAACTAAATATTGGACTAAATTGGCGGAACAGCCAATCAGATACCTCAAAATGAGTGAAACAATTGAATATAATCCAAAAGTTAGTTAATCCAGCACAATTTAACTTCGGTTATTCCGGGCCTAATCAAGTTAAAATTTTGAGACAACTTTTTACTCAAATTCTTTTACAGCTATATATTCCTCGAGTTATTGTATTCAACTAATTATTTCACTTATTAAACATGTTTTTGTTAAAGTTCTTCACTAACAAATACTGCTGACATTATCTGTACCCTCGTAGCCGTAGGCAGATTTTGTATCCAGAGAAAAAATTGATTTGTCAAGTTTCTCTCTAAAACTAAATGCTATAGAATCAGCGTGGAATACATATTACGTGTATTCTGGAACACCAACGGAAGAAGTACTACATGATTTTTTTCAAAGCTGAAAAGCGCGAATTTACGTGAGTCAATGTGATGTACCAAGGAGTTGTAAGTACTGTTGAAAGCTCCTCCTCGGGTATAGTTTAGCTTCATTGTACAATTTTATTCAAATTATTCACGCGTATTTTTAAAAAGTTAGACTTTAATGAAAATGTTACCATATAATATTGTTGTTTTATTATAGAGGACATTGCTTTAGGTTATTTGAATGTTTAATGACGTCAAACGCGTTTGAAAGCTGGAGATAAAATACACCCTCAAACTTGGTTTAGGCGATACCTACAGAGGACTTATTCTAGCTTATTTTTAGGCCCAAAGCAAAATTATAATCAGAGAAATAGAGGTTTAGCGAATTCTGTTACCACTATACTATATTAAAACTGTGTTAGTAGGTATACCTACATGTCATAACATTCATGTTTTGGTTGGATTATTTTTAAATGAATGTTAAAATAAATAAAATGTTACATATTATTAAAGAATGTATCACCATAAAAGTTTGAAAATGTTAATAGTTTATTAATTTGAATTATAATGTATACAACATTTTGTGTCTATACACATAATAATAGTCTGAAATAACGGGACGTAACATACAATAATCAATATCAATATCAAATTTTGATCAATATGAATTTTGAATTTTTTGATCAATATAAAAAAATACGTATTTTCATTTCTTTATGTTTTTTTTACAAAACCATCACAAGGCTGGAATTACAGTGTACGAAAAACCATCTAGTAAATAAATATTTAAGATATCTTATAAACCTAAAGGTAAAAAACACGAATTAGTTTTAAAAAAATAAGGAAACTTTATAACATTACAGTGAAACATGTGCTCAAAAGGTCCAACCGCCAATATCTTCTCGTGGTGTCAGGACCTGGCCGCACGCCACTGGACTGTGATGATGATGATTAGATGGTCCCAGCCTCTCACAGGACCAACTCAAGAGTGCATCAACTGATCTGACAGCGAAGAGACGAAACACCGCCGATTTGACCAAACCAAGACGCCAGAATGACAGACCGAAACTTAGACGACGCAAAGAGGACAACAAAGCGTTCACGTCAGATCTACATGGCCATTAATGTGATGAGCAGTTCAAGATCAGAAGGCAAACTTCCAAAAGCGACACGTTATTTGACCTGAAGTACCTACATTGATGTTTAACGTCGCACTGGTCTGCAATTAGACTAATGACGACGAATGAATGGGACGAACGGATCAACAGAAGAAGGCAGTCTTAGGGGGAACCTTCCCATAATTTATCTCTCGATTTAGATATCCTCAAAAATTTCCTCAGTCAGGATGGTCCTATGGGCTTCTGGAAAGATAGTCCATAGAGAAGAACCGCCCATTTAAATATTCATATTTGTATTGAAATTAATAGATTGTAAAAAGTGGTCTTTATTTCATGTGTACAGCCATGGACTTATAAATTACACCTGGTAAAATGCTCCAAGTGTATTTTATGTGTCCACAGGGTAAAATACTTACAAATTTGCATAAAATATCACTGTAATTCCACACATAGAAATAAATATAAAAAAAAATCTTGGAAACTGCTCATAAATTGTACTATGATTTTTTTGTTTGGATTCATAAAATCGCGAATTTAATTATTTATGTGAGCAAATAAAACTAATGTGTTAATTTATCTTACCTACGTATTATTTCAATCGATGAAAATTAGTTTACTACAGTCTTACACACACCTTTTTTTGATCATCCAGTTTATTTGGCCCTAATATTTGCACCAATCTCCTTAGTAATGTCAGGATTTTCGTTCAATGCAGCGAATTCCGCAATCAGCAGAGTCGCCTCCCAAACTGTCTACTCTATTTGTGTCTGAAAGATGACGAGAGAGCGGGAAACTGTGGGCAGAATGAATCAGATGAAGGGGAGAGAAAAGAGAGAGAAATTCAGATCCAGTCAAGTGAAGATGGAACGAAATACTCATAAATAAACCATACAGATGATCATACATACACCGTGACAAATTGGACGGGGGGAACTGAGATGAGTTGAGTACAGGTTTACAAGTTATTATCTCCAGTAGTAGGGATTTACTTGACCATTGGATGACATCTTGAGTTAAGGCGCCGCAAGCGACGACGTCCGCACAGCTTTCTGGGTAGAAAGATGTACGAGGTTGACGAATCTCACATCAAGCAGTTAACGCATTTCGTGTCAGTACGAACATCCACCTCAGGAACAAAGAATCCAAACGGTCCACTCAGATAAGTTTGGGTTTGAGCCCACTCTCTAGAAGAGATCAAGCAGTCTCCACAATTAATTAGCAATATCAAACCATATCAACGGTTTCACCTTCTTTGGCAGAAATGAACACGGTTGGGTCATGCACTTACGAGTTGTCGAGGCACTCCACGAACATTGGTCGTTTGCCAATGTTTTTTTAATGTGTGTTAGGTATCTTTAAATTTTATGAGAAAAAAATAATTACACATTTTTTGAACAGGTTGATTTTGTAAAAATATTAATTTTCTAGTGTTATTTTATAATTCAAACTTTTGAAGTAATGTATAAAGTTTTTAAAAAAAGTTGTAAACAAAAAATAATGATTTTATCCATACTCCAAAAATTAAAATTATTTTCAGTCCTTCCATTAGTCCAGCTTATTAAAACATTGAGATTGTCTAAACCATGTTGATGTGAAAGGAAGGGAACCATGCCGCTTGAGAGGCCTTAAGATGACCAGTAGTCCGTCAAGGGGGAGCTGAATGGTCCAGTTACAGCAGACCCATCTCTCTGTCGATTGATTCGACATGGAATATATTTTATTGGTATTCACTATATTCAGTGCTGTAAGCAATCTCAGTAATTGCTCTGATTGGAGTGGGAAGAACGCACAGCCGACGGCCTGCTTGATTATTTCTTTGATTCAGTGAGTTTGATTATGGAGAGAGAGATGGTAATACCTTGTGTCATACAAGACTAAATGAGACCGGCGATCATACTACACAGAGATAGTTCTAGCAGTTGTTTAATTCTTCGCCGTTCTTTTCAATATGTCTATTTTATTAGAATCCCGCAAAATGTTTTGATCCCCACCGCTAGATATCAGCGCAAGCAGAGGTAATTTCGTCGCTGATTGTGCTGATGACTAACACCTTTTGCGGGATGCAAATAAAATAGACATATTTTGAAAATGAACAATCCCTGTAGTATAAGACCCGCTGCTGAGACTAAACGAAAATATACACATCACGTGAGATATGTTGAAAAGGCGAGAAATCATCAAAATCCAGTTGGACGGTCGCGTTTCACAGCCAAAATCTCACATTATTGTGATAATTGTCTTAATTTTTAGATATGAAATTGTACCTAAATTGTGAAATTATAATTGTGTTGAAATAAAACTTGATACAGAAATAGACTAGTTTCATTTGATACCACTAACTCACTGAAGGACAATTAGGTGCCTCCAGTTCCATAAATTACAGGTATCTAAACTGAAATAATGCATACGGATCAAATTATGAGCTCTAACTTATTTACGATACTTGCACAACGAATCAATCTGAAAGAGACCTACTGCCATTTTCACTAATTTTCCTGCCCTTCAGTAAAATGGGTAACAAACAACATACTGCATTAATTTATTAGCTTAAATTTGATACATTTTATGAAGTTTCATTATCTGCTTTTCAATAAAATGCACTTTTAACACATGTTCCTGCTTGTATTCATGAAGAAGACTTGTTTTCAATTCCCTGACATTCCGTCAACACGCAACACTTGCAACGACCAATTTGTTAGTGTTTTAAAAACACATATTCATATTTTAATAATTAAATGTCTGCACGGAAAAATATTACCTAGACTGCATCTAAAAACAAAATTTAAAATGCAAATTAAAACTGTTAAGACTGGTAAAATTTATAATTCCAAACTGTGTATTTGTATATTTTCTTGGTTTATTCCGTAATAGTTAAGTTTCCTCTACACAAATCAGCTAGATCAAAAAGATATATTATTTGAATTATTCGACATTCAGACTTGGCTGAAGTGATTTTATTGGAATATCAATTATTCTTGTTTAGTTGAATTTCTATTGAATAACATTGAATTGACAATCGACGGATTGGCAATGGATTTAAAAATATGACGTCAAAACGTAAGATTCAATTCCCCTGCTCTCGTTGTATAGTATTTCATAGGAAATATGACGAGAAAGACTAGAAAATACATTACATTTTCAGTGGCTTCTCCGTACATTCTATTAAAACCACTGCATTCTGCATCACCTCTTCTGCACCTGATAAAACCCATACTTAATCTCCTCTTGATTAAAATTGAAAACAGCGTAATACTAAACCTCTGTAAGCCACACGTGTGTCAACGTATACGTCACTACATCGACGCCACCGCCATAAACGACGCCGCCGTCGTGTCGAGATGACGCCGTGGTTTACAGGCTTTGAGGCGTCGGGACGGTGACCGGCGTCTCGAGAGGATCCAGGTAACGGGATGGAATGGAGTTAGGGACGTTCCCACATCCTGATATGGCAGGAATCCACGGATCTAAATGGGATGACGGGTCTGGTTCCAATCTTCCCAGGTACTTGAATATGTGTCACGAAATGGGATGCTGGAAGAAAATGCTGCGGCTTGTATTTGTTTTGTTTTGGTTTCAACTTTGATTCAATTATAGTGTGATGAGATGATTTTGGGATCGGATTACCTTTTTTTGGAGTCAACGCAATTTTGATTCGTGATTTATTTAAAGAAACTCTAACACCTGAAGAAAAAGCTGTATTTGAGATCCTAGATTCAAAACATTTTGTATACCTAGAGCTTTTTACAACATAAACTATGATTAAGAGTTTCAACAAAATAGAACGTTGCATTTTTACGAGAAAATTACTAGGGTCTCAACTGTAATTTATTCATTATGCTCCACATCCTAGAAAGAAAGAGCATATAATAACATGGTAAACTTTTAATAAGATTTTAATTAAATCATTGAAAATTGTGCAGGTCAATTGTGTATAATTTTTAATAATTGGTAATTGGCATTTCATCATATTGTAGCAGATTATAGGATGATGCAATACTTGAAGGTTCCCATTCTAATTTTATGAATAGCATTTGATGAAGATCCCCAATTAAAATGTGAAACTTTTGTATAAAAATTCTTTATGCATGGCACAGTTGCAAAATCAAGCTCTAACCATAACCATTAAATCATGTTGGATAATGGATGATTATTCTAAAAACCACAAGCGGCTTTCATGATACTTTTTTTTTAAATATCTGTGAAATCTTTCTTAAAAATTATGAAGGACAAAACAGTCGACGATATGAATTAGTCTCAACTATTTTTCATGTGCCATAACTTGAACGATTGGATTTATTCTCCACATTATCTGACAGTAATTTACCCTTATTCAAATTAAGGAGGGATGCCCAAGTAGATTTTCCGAAAATATTTTTTTGTTGAAATTTCCAATTTTTAATATTTTCAACATTTTAACTATATTTTTATGTAAAATATTCATCAAATGTTTTGTAACTTGCAACTCTCGACTTATATTGCGTTTTCAATATGATGTCTTCAGAATATGAGGAAATTTTAACACAGGAGGTATCGAAAAATTATTTAGAATATGGCGTCTAACTTTTAAAAACGTACGGGTAGGTGTATATATCAAAATCTTAATAAACACCTTAATGTCTAATACACATATAATATTAGTATTTTTGAAAAAATCTATCGGCGGAAAATAGTTTAAATCTAATATTTACTAGGAAAATGACTATGTTTTTTCGACTTGCCATGTTATCTTGGAAATTAGTTTGGCTATACCCCACTTTTTCTTGTGTTTCTATTATCTATTTATTATAGAAATTATCTATTTGTTCAGATATCTATTGGAGACCTCTACTTGGGCATCCTCCCTTAAGCCAGACGGTCTAATTTATAATGCTATGACATTGGAAAATCACCCTTAGATCGCAATAGCTATAAGGGTGACGCAATCAGAACATAATGCGATGACTGTACATTGATACACTCCTTGAAAAGGCGCTAAGACATTATCGACGGGTTTTCCTAGCGCCACAAAATCTACTGCAAGTTTACTTATCAATAAAACCTCACTGTTAATTACTTCTATTTGTGTATTTTGCCTGCAGATTCGAGTTAGCCCACCTCAGTGTACAAGCAGAGTTCGGCTGTGTGTGCAAAGATAGGAGCGTTCAGTGTTTTGTTGATCTCCACACCTTGTGCAGTCTTATTTTCTTTGCAAATTAAATCTCTGTCCTCTATTCTTGGGCCAACGATGCACACAAGTTTAATATCGGGTTGGGGGGGAGGTGGGTGAAGGTGTTTTCGGCGCTAATGGACGCCATGGAAATTGCTGAGAGAGGTTTCTGGTGTTTAGCACCTCAGTTGAAAGCAGTTTGTCGGATTATTTTGATAATAACGATTTTATGTTTGATAACAATTTGTAATTTAGATATGTTTTTTTATTTTACACTCTTTTAAAGTTATGAAAAACATTGATGATAATCCACGTTCGATGCCCGATGACAGATAATTTCATGATTTCCTCGGTGTAGCGTTATAAAACTGCTGGGATGGTTCACTATTAACAACGACTCGTCATATCCGAATCTTATCTGATAATCAATCACAGATTCCAAATTACAAAGCTCTGCGTCATAATGTATACTAATGTCTAGCTTGAATCATGATAAACCAATATCAGGATAGTTTAAACGTGTTCGAAATGGATGCCAAGAAAACTGTCACACAGTTAGTTTTCACTTTTATTAATTTGATTTTTATGGATGAAAAGTAGTACCTATTGAATGTTGATTATTCCAGTGATAGATTCGTACATCTCCATTAAATTCCAATCAATGTTCCCATTCCTAAACTTAGGATTAACTTTAGATTAAATGGAAACTAGATGCAAGTTGAAATTAGACTCTTCATTTCATAGAACTCACATCAGACGCTCTCAAAGTTATTTAATTACAGAATCAAATCCAGGTGGAATAATTCGGAATCCATCTTAAAATCTACATTACTCCAAGTTCGAATAATCGAATAATTATTCGAATTACAATTCAAATACTTGACTCATTTTCTATCTGAAATCCAATTCAACGATAACTCTATTACAGTCCGACTGATTGAGACTGCCGAAAGATAGTAATAGAATTCAAATTTCTTTGTCTCTTTGGCCCCTCCCTTCATGAGAACAAAGTATAACGCAGAACAACTGGTAAATACACCCCCCCCCCCCCTGCCTCCCCATTCGTCTTGTACACGCAGATTGAGCTGTGATCAAATTACGATCGACCACGCAACAATGAATCCAACATCGAATTCATTTCAACTTAATTCACTGGATTATGGATATTTCTAAGAGCTTGACAGTTCCGTGCTAAAAGTAAAAACAACCCTTATAAGCTGTTAATCGATGCAAGAGTAAAGGAAAAACCGTGCATAATTTGATGAAGTTCGTTGAGCACGCGAATTATTGTTGAAGTGGGGATTGTATTTCAGTACAGGAAGTAATGTTTATTATTTTTGCATAAGGACTGTGATTGAAGGGTGAGATAAGGTGTCAACTTGAATAACTATACAGTCCGAGTTTTAGGGCACATGTGATGTGACAGTTTAAACGTTTTATAGAGTAATTTTGATTGAGTAATCACGAAACTAGAGCCAACGTTTTGGTATAACAAAAAGCGACAAACATTACAATTTTATAGATTTTTAACAAACTTGAAGTCCTCTGAATTGCTCAAAACTGAACGTCAGAAGTATTGAGTAAAAACTTACGCAACTTTGTACATGGTAGTGAAACTTCATCGAAAGTATTCCTGTCGAAGATATAATGCCTTAAGGGGGATACAATTAGTCGAAAATTGAGAGAGTATAAACTAAAGTGAGATCGTCTCAGCATCCCAATCTCCACCCCCATGTCTGGGCCCGCTAAAGTGGCATCGATTTTTCTCCCAAGTTTATACGATTGTGGTCAACCCGTACTTTAAACTTTGATTTCCGGCATAATCCGAACAATGAAGAGGGTTTGAGCTTGCGGCTGATTAAAGTCAAATAGTTTTCTTTCTACTGCCAAGTTGCTAGCTCACAAAGCAAGCTGTGTGAATCCAATGACTATGGTTTCATATCATGGCAAATAAAAATGCAAAAAAGTTCAATTTTTATGGATGCCAATCAAAATAGCTGAACCATTCAGAGTTACTGAATTTAAATTTTGAGAAAATACTTAAAACCTCGTAAAATTCTATAGTGACTCACCCAATCTCTTTCCCTTATCTAGTGGTACTTATCAAGTCTATGGGAGCACATTTGTTTGTCCGGGATTGTTAATTTCTTTACACTGAAGCTGAAGCTTCAAGGAAAACAATGGTGCAACAAAAAATGTATCATCATCAAACCTATCATTACCAAAATTATAATTTTAGCCTTTAAGACAATTTAGACGTGAGCCATCTTACACTACAAGCTGCTGAAAACCACCTAAATGACTAATAACTTATCATTCATGAATTCCCCCCACCATTGTCTTCACCCTTTCAGCGGCGTCTCTTGCCAATCTAATGGAATCTCGAGTAATTAAGCCGGTAATCTTGTTAGCTCGATTCTGTATCGATGGTTGTTGGGGGGAGGGGGGGGGGATGGTCTTGCAAGCCCTCTGAGATTAGGCGTGATGAACACCACGATATGGTGATTGTTCCCTAAACTGGATCAGGATTAGTGCGATAGCCAGCGCTCGGGGTGGCAGGCGTCGATTACCAGATACACGATGGGAGAAGGGTCTAATTCTAACAGGAAAACATGAGTTCAAAGTTATTTGAAGAATCTTTTAAAAGGGATGTTCACATCAATCTATACATCCTCATTCTACTTGTAGTATTCTATAAAATTCAGGGTCTCTTTCAATTAAGTGATATGAGAAAGTTGGGATGAATTATTTTACGAAATTCATCCTTCACCATGTAAAATCAGCTTAAACCCCATTGAGCAACAATCAGACAACTCAGTGACAAATTATTGTCACTGAGCATAGTTTATATTTTAATAAACAAAAGTCACATGCTTATAATTTGATCGAGTCAAACTGAAAAACACTCGAAAAGGATGAAAATGCGTCACAATAGAGTGGTTTGAACTTATTTTTGAACGATTTTCATTCGCTCAAAACGAACAAGTGAACGATTTAATCAAATTTAGCTTGCAAGTAAAAAAACATTGCTACAAATGTTTTGGATTTTTATCTCGTCATTCAATACTAAAAACATATGTTCGTTGGGAAGGAGAGTGTAATATACACTTCAATGGAAACGTTCTCTTTCTGTACTTCAAACCGAAATTTAAGCGCCATGTTCGTATTGTGTGCAACGCATCTACAATCCCATTATCCTCTTTAACCATCACCTATTTATCAGCCAATCAGCAAATCGAATTACTCCGCCGTGTTATCATGATTACTTCTCATTTGGCCGGACAATTTAATCAGCACACAGGTGTCGCTGATAAACGAGATTCGTGTTACAATATTTATAAGAATCTGTTTCGATCACACTGCTGGACCATTCTCGCTGGAGAGCGGCAGTGAGTTTTAACACCCCCACAGGGAATTAGTGTTCACATTGTACTGCTAGTGCAACTACTGCAACATTCTTCCACAACATTGTATGCAGGTCATTGGGAGCAGCTCCATTTCACACGTGAAAATGAAAACTAGATTAAAACAAACATTTGACTTGATTGTTTACTATATATCTGTACCTCAGAGGTAGAAGGCCGTAAGTCCATTTTCTCGACTTTGCGTTGCACTCTTTTGAATGATTTAATCAAGCTCAATCAATTTCCATTTGACAATGTCAACAAATCCAGTTATATTGAAATAGGAATTATCTTACATCAGGATCTCAGGCCAAGATTACAAATATAATTGGATGAAGGCAGAATTAATGTTTTTAGCTAACCTCAAGAACCTCAAGCTTTGAATATTACATCCTTACGAGACTTCTGGCCTTCTACCTCTGAAGTACAGATTGTAAACTAATGTTGGTTTCATACAAGAATATTTGAATACATGTATAAAGATTTATTGTGAGAACATTACAGTCACTGACTTTTTGATTTTCATTCCTTTCACATTAAAATTTTGTAAACGTACTACTATGTATCTATTTTTACTATTTATGTGTTAATAAATAATTTATGAGCATAATGCAATTATATTTTAAATATGTACACTTCATAATTAATACAATTAGTACAATGTTTGAGATTTTTGAGCGAGCTTAGCGAGCGTCACCACGGTACTCTTATGGCACTTTCTCTGTGAGTTTTTTTTGTGTTTTTTTTGTGTTCACAGCCCAGGTCAAACCGCACAACCAATCGATCTGAAACTTTGCACATATACTAACGTATTCTATGCGGTCCCTGGGATCGTTTTTGAATGGGCTCATGTATTGGTTCAAATTTAAAAAAAATTATCTTTCGATTGGTTGTTCCGATCAATTTAAAATTTTGACAAGTCATTACGACCAACATTGTACCCACTCCTACAAAGTTTCAGCCAAATCCTCCCATTGGTTAAAATTTAAAAAAATCGTTTATGTGATTTTTGAAATTTAAACTAGAACCGTATGACCGATCAACTTAAAACTTTGCATGGTCATTGGGACCAACATTATCTGTAGTTTTGACAATTTTCAGACTAATCGGACATTTTGCGTGTTGGCTGTCAAATTTCTCGAAAATGTTGATCACGGCTACTTCGACTCCTTATAGTTCCAAGGTAGTTAGAGCAGAAACTTTCAAACGTATGAAACTGATATGACCATTCAACAGATCGATCTAATATTGTGTAAGTACACACACTTTTATCATATGAGTGGTCCCAGGTCAATTTTTTTTAAGAGATCCTGTGATTTTTAAATATTAACGAGGAACAGTTCAATCAGAAAGGTTCAAAAGGTTCAAGCTTTGCATGGTTATTGGGACTAATGTTTTAGGAATATTTTGAGATTGTTATACTTGAGCCTGACAAAATTCAAGAATTATTGGCTTTTAATGATATTTTCTATAGACATAATTTCGGTTCGAGGTATTGCGCGTGTCCGTGCTCGCTCATCAACGCGTTACACAGAGCGTTTTCCTAGTTATTTTTCTGATGCAAACACTGAACAAGAGATCCTGTTACATTTTACTACCCCATCGAGTCAAATAAATGTAATTCAAAATTAGCCAGTACACGAATAGCAGTAGATAGTTTCACACCCGCATTGTGTCATGGGAGGGGGTGGTGTGGTGGGTGGGGGGTGAGGGGGTAGTCGAGTAAAAGGGGTTTTATTTCCTTGTGGACCGATGCATTTGACAAGCTAATTTGCATGCATCTATTTATTGCGTCGAGAATTATCTTTAATTTGACTGCACGTTATCAAATTGCGTCCCGGCGTTAATTTGCTTTGGGGAGAGTTTTGCATTTGAAACGTGTGGTTTTAATATTTTCGTTGCAGCTTGCAGCAAACTGCCCCCCGTGCATGATGATGATGCGTCGGAGTGCAATTGTTAGGGGGGGTTTAATGCAGGGGGCGGATGTTTATGATGGTTTATTGCAAGAGATACATGCGAGGATGGGATTGGTTTTAGTAACAAAGTGGGGTATTTTATGTTGGTATGGTTTGTAAAGATTGGAATATCAAAGATCATTGGGGTTTGTAGAGAACTTTAAACATCGTTATCTGATTTTTTTTAAAATGTTATGCATAAATTTACATTATTTTATCAGCTACATATTCTCAAATACTATCTGAAGACTTATGGCTGAATGATAACATTCAGATTACAACGTTTCGGTATCCTGGAATTTTGATCATATTATCAAAATTCCTAGGCATTCTTCGAATTCTAAGAACTATTGGTTTCTGAATAAAACACCGAGAAGATCATATCCTAAATAATGAAACTATTTCTGAACTTTCTTCACTGGTATTGTCAATTTTTTTTTCTAAAAACGAGTAAATGTTCTCTATTTTATTCCCCCAGAATTAGTAATCAATCTCGATATTTGATATAAAAATATATATATAGAAATAGTTAATTTTATTTCTTTGATTAATTAAAATCTTGATCTTCAAAACTTGCTTCAAATACCAGAGCTTTCCATAGGATTAACACGGTTTTGGCTAAACGTTTTTCTATTGGTCATAAAGAAATTCTTGACATGACAATCGAACATCTTGAAATCCATCCATTACATGAACTATAATTCAAATCTGTTAATGCTTGACTATCTGGTAATCATTAGCCACCATTGAGTCCGTTATTGTCAAGCAACCATCTTTCATTGGTAAACAGATTGATCTCTTTGTGATGGAATCATCCTGAGATGGGGATTTATTGTAGGAGTTGACGAGAGGTCAGAGGTCGACTTTCAATAGACTCTGCTGAGGTGGACACTTGCTTTGTCACGCTTTGATACGTCACTCAAGAAGACGAAATTCCTAGCAGGAAATTGCTGGTGGTTTTTCACGATGAACTTGATACAGGAGATTGAATTTTGAAAACATGTTTTTCTAAGCATTTTTTTGTTGCTCTTGATTTTACTTTCTTGTTTTAATACTTACTTGATAATTAAAAACATAAAAATCAGCATGAAGTTTATGTCAATAACCTAAATTGGATTTGATTTCTACAATTTATACCAACTAAATAATGTGATGAAGAAAAAAATCTGCGATTTATATGAATATCAACAATTTTTTTTTTTATAATTTAATATAAATAATATGCTGTTACTAAAAGAGTTTAGCAGTGTTGTAAGATACCAATATAACTAAATATTTTAACATCATCATACATAATTTAGTTTTGGAATCTCCAGTCTTCTCCAGTTCTTAAATACACAATACTTTCACTTTTTCTGATTAACAAAATGAAGATGACAATTACGATTAAAAAATAACCATCTAAATTATATTTTGCATTCCGCACTTAGAACCTCCTCTTTTTAAGAAAGTTGATACAAAGAACCACGGTCTTAAACATGTCAGAAAGTGCAGTAAAACGTTGCAGATTCAAGAGGCGACGCCCCATCCCGACGCCAGCGACGCTCGAAGTGTCAGAGGTCAGAGAAGACGCCGCGTCATCAACGGGGTCACACGTGTCGAATACTCGCGCTGTTTACATGGTCCAGCTTCCATGCAAGTCATGTGACCGCTGTACCTTTTACGTGTACATCTTGTTGAATTAAGATGGTTCTGCAACTTATAGGTACATTGTAAGGAGAGATGAGCTAGTGAGGAGTGACAACGCCAAAAGAGAAGAGCTTGTAAGTGGCAAGTTTAACTGTAAATACACTTATTTGATATGACAGTCAAGCTTCCATTTTAGGTGGTTACAATTGCAGTTCAAGAATTCCTTAGATTGCTTCATTCTAATGAAATAATGACTATTTCCATTTAACAAGTTGACTCAGTCAGGTAAGCACACCCGACCAGCCTGACTGACGTAATATCAGGTTTTCCCTCAGTCGAGAGGCAAATGATGGGAAGGTTCTCTAGTAATAAACCGCGACCGCCTCCTTCCATCATCTCTCTGTAATAATCATTATAATCTGAAATCTCTGCTCAAATAATAAAGGGCTTCACGATTTTATTAGTCACATCTTGAGATTGAGAATAACCAAATAATTATAATTTTGTTGTAGCCCTGAGCTTTCAAAACATGACTAGTTCAAAAGGCACAATTAGGCTTCCAATGTTTATTAGCCAGCTTAAATCCCTAACGAGGAAAGAAAACATACATCCTGATCAACTTCTCAAGTCACTACACAAAAGCTCATTCTACACCAACCGGCTTATAAAATTGTATTTCAACCCCACACCTCATTGACGTTTAGTAATTAGAAGAGCTTTCGAGACTTGCCATAACACCATGTCAGTCAGTCATTAGCATTCAAATCATGCCACAGGGATCCTCCAGCCTGGCCTTTCAACTCATTAAACAGAATATTAGCAGAATTATACCCCCCCCCCCCCCCCCCACCCCCCGGGGGCCGTCGCGACGCCAACCACGTGTTTCTTTACGACGACATTAATATTATGAAATCTACTTAGCTTACATCTTCACGCATTTGGCGGCTTTCTTATCGCATGCTTTATGATCCTGTTTTTGTCGCGAATGGGAATTAGTAAGTAACTTGTGTGAGTTTCTCACGGCTAATCCCTGTTTTCCTGTAGGAATTGGGATGACTAACAGCTTCTTCCTTGTTGATGGTTTCTCTGGAATAAGGAGTGATGCAATCCCTTTACCAGTCCGTGTTCTTGTGTGAGTTGGGGAGGTGAAGGGGTGACTTCGTTTAGTATTCATGTGGGTTTTTTATTTGGGGATTAATGACGCATTGTTTTTTGGCCGCAAAGGAGTGTAAAGAGTTATGAAGATGCTGGAAAGCGGTGATGTAATAATGTAGGAAGGATATTGGAAGCTGAAATAAATGTTTAGTTTGAATTAGAAATAATTTTAAAATGTGAAAAGCTTACGAAAATTAAAAAATTGAGTAGACAATGGAATAATTCTTACAGAATGTTTGATTTTCTTGAAATAATTTACTAATTTATTGATATTGCAAGCTCACAACGCTTTTGCTTCTAAACATTAAAATAGAGCTAAAAAAGTAAAATTATTAAATCATGAAAATATGAAAGTGTAACAAGTTGGCCTATCTAGGTTAGAAAATTAACTTTAAAAAAAATAATAATGTTTGCTTGAAATAGGTTTAAAGAATGAACAAGCTTGTAGCATGGCATTCTTAGAGTCAAGGTTAACTGAACACAAAGTAATTAATTAGAATCATTATGTAAACTTACAATCTTAAAATTCAACAGCAATCAAAATATAGACAAAAATATAACGAGCAATCAAATAAGTTTAACAATGTGCAATTATATCAAGAAAGTGAGTGAATCCATATAAAAAGTATGTGACCTTACCTAAATTGTGATGTCACCACGTAATAACAAGTGAACCAGTCATTGTGATAACGCTACAAAACCAGTCAGCCAGACTAGTTTTCAGTGATTCCAAGAAAAGCATGGGCCTACGTGCAGAAAGAAAGTCGTTTCGCGGGCTTTAGAAATGACAGAATGTCTAAAATTAGCTACCACGTGTACGAAACCAACCAATCAGATTCTTTGGAGGGAAAACGATGTCAGAGGGTATAAAACGTCAGGCTACCAGCCAAACATCATCAGTCGGAGTTTTCTCAGAGCAGTGAGACCTGCCTCGCGAACCGTGAAGCCTTGTGCACGCAACATAGTATAATTTCAGCGAGACAGTGCCGATGTGATCGAAGGTAAACATTAAAATAACATTTTTGTATAAACGTCAACCCAGTAAATTCAAACTTCAAGCCTAATGCTGAGGCAAATAATATCGCATTAAGACAATTTCAAGTTACAAGTGATCAACTGAACAGTTTCAACATTAAAGTCAGTAAATGTTAAAGTATAAAAGTTAGTGAATTGCAACTCCGGGAGAAACCGACGAGTCTGCAGCCACGAACGTCATCAGCCTGAGCCAACTTGATCCAACTGCTCGAGGAGGTCACTCCTTGTGCACGGACTGCTGGACGTCCTGGTAACCAAGGGGTTATTAGACAACATCATCGCATCGCAGCTGAAGGAGGTGACATATCCAGTCATTTCATTCTGCTGGTGGACTGGAGTTCACGGGACACACTACGCAAGAGTCAACGCCATCCACTTGTTTACGCGGAAGTAAACAAACCAGACGACATCATCACTACTGCCGACGTATCGAACGTAATATTGTTTCATAATTTTTGATTGCTCTTTTCACATCAATGAACATTTATTTTCTTTGTAATAAACAGATTATAATATTGCTGATTCTTTGTGTTCTACCCTCTGAGCCAAATCCCGCAGGTTTCAGTGGCGCTCAACGTGTGGGGCTCGAATAACATTCCTGGGAGCAATTGTTTTGAAAGAAATAATTGTTTTCTTGATTGTGAAAGAGTACTCAGTTGTTCTGAAACTTGTGGACACAGGCATTGCGTAAAATTTTCATGTATTTGGAAATTTTACATAGAATCAACCCGTTAACGTAAAGATAAAGCCAACTGTAGATTTGTGCATGTTAGTTCATTACATCTGTTACGATGGCAGATCGAGATGCAAGTTTATCGTCAACAGTGAATTTCGATTATGTAGAGGGGGCAGAGCTTAGTGAATCAGAGGTCACGAGTATTCAGGTGATAGAGGGGGGCAGAAACATCAACTGTGTAGTTAATTGTCATGGGAACAAGTTTGTTGTTATTGATAGCGTGGGAACCAGATTAGGCATCGACAGAAATGACCTGACCCAGTCGCTGATTATTGTTGACGGAAGTCGTCTGAAGAAGATGTAAAGATTCAGAAAATTGAAGAATAAGTCGTAAAGAACTTTTACGATGGATGAAAAAGATGAAGAATATTGGAAATCCTGGGTCGAGCTAAATAAGAAGGAATATGAAGAACAAGAAGAAAATAGAAGTGTCAAATTAGAATTCTGCGAGTTTAGTAATCGGGATTTATACCATTTAATGAGAACAGAACGAATTGATGAATTGTCAAGAAGAATCTATATAGAATTTGAAAGAAGAAGAGAAGAAAAATGGACGATGAAAGAATTTGCTACATTGGATGAGGAAGAGTTGATGAGTATTTGTCACGACAGGACAGAAGAAAATGCGCAGATTAGTAAAAGGGCAAGGGCAGAATTACTTAGGAGATACGACAAAGAAGACGAAAATTGGAGAAGATATAGGGAATACAAATATGAAGCAGAGGAAACGTATTCCAAGCAAAGTTCCGAATATGATGACCACGTGTACGGAGCAGAATATTATGATGATTATGCAGATTCGGAAAGTGAAGATTTGAAGCAATTGTGGCATTGGGAACGCGTAAATCTCATAGAATACGTCCGTGAAGTTTCAAGAAAATGGAAGGATGAACTGGAGAAAGACGCTGCATTCGAAGCAGATGTTTTAACGAGAGAAGAAGAAGAAGAAGTTGTCTGCAATAGGTTGCAATCAGATGTGAATTCTGAGCAGAGCTGTGAGCAGCCTGACAAAGTTGAAGAAAGTTTTTATGAGGTTACAACGCCGCAAGAAGATGTTCAAGATTTTTGTCTGCCCAAGACACAGAAGAAGGAAGAAGAAGAAACGAAGATTCAGAGTCAGGATCGTGTTGAAATCGCTGATATTTCAGTACGAGAGAAAATTGAAGAAGATGCCGAGATTATACTTCCACAAGATAATTTCGAAGAAACCAGTGAACAATTTGAAGTTGAGAAAGTTGAGTTGCAGAACAACGACGTCATCACGAAAGAGCAAGAAGATTTAGACCAGCTGAAGACATGTGAAGTTGTCATTGAAGGTGTTAAAGAAGACGCTGTAAAGAAAGCAGAGAGTCAAGAAAACGAATCGTTCGAAGATGAAGTCATTCCAGAATGTTTGGTACAGGGAGTTGCAGAGGAAACCGTGAACAATTCACGAGATGAAAATGAAGAATTTGAGGTGACTAGACAAGCCTTGGTCAATATTGAGTTTGACGACGATAAAATGGAGACTGTTTGTTGTGAGGAGGATCTGGACTGTAATGTTGTTGTTGAATTGAATTTGGAGGAGGAAGAATTTGTTGATTTCAGACGCAAAGGTCGTACTGAAGATTTGGAGATTATTGAAGATTTGAAGATTATTGAGAATCTTGAAGATATTGAGATTATTGAGATGGTTACTGAAACCATAGTTATTGAAGAAAAAGCAGCAGATCAAGAACAATTAGTTAAATCCGAGTCTAGTTTTGTCCAAGAATTTGAGAAGAGCGAAAATTACAACTTTTGTGCGGAGCTTAGTTCGATTCCAGCCGCAAGTATTACTGAACGAGTGAATGACGAGTTATTAATAACATTGAACGACGAGTTGACCGAAACCAGTTATGACGAGAAAATACAACCCTTCGATTACGTATCAAACATGGAAATGCTCGAAGAAATTGCATACGAAGAAATGATGAAGATTACATGTCCGTTGATGCAAGAATCTCTACAAATTGAAGATAAAGACTTTCAAGATGAAGAAAGTAACGAAGAAACTGAAACGGAAGTCAAGAAAGAAAATGAAACTTATACATCGACCACTGCAAGGAATAAGCGTGAAGAATTCTTCTGGACACACCTAGTTGAGGTAATTTCAATAGGGCCAACGCAAGATGTTCAAGAAGATGCCAAAGTTACATTCCCATTCGATCGTGGACGGATGATAGAAAAACAATACGTCGAGCAGCTGATTCCTACTGATGACAACAACAATGTTGATGTTATGGTCGAAGTATGATGACCCAGCAAAAGTAGGTCACTAGGCCAATAACGGGATTGTGATAAGAGAGAGGGTTGAGTTGAGCATCGTTTCCGGGAAGTAGGATGAGGTTTGTTTTTGTTTTGGTAGGTGGAGGGGTGAGTTCATTCATTCAGGTTTAGATTAGACAGCTGTAAGGGGAAATAAACTTGCATCTGTTGAAGGAAACTTTTTGTTTGTCAAAAGGAAGAGATTATTCCTGCTAGATAGTCCAGTCTCTATGTGAATCCTTGTTTTATCACCATTTTCTCATTCAAAATTTCAATGTATTTCAAATTTGACTTCAGTCAAAAGGTGAACAACAAGAATTCAGGGGGCTCTGTAACAAGTTGGCCTATCTAGGTTAGAAAATTAACTTTAAAAAAAATAATAATGTTTGCTTGAAATAGGTTTAAAGAATGAACAAGCTTGTAGCATGGCATTCTTAGAGTCAAGGTTAACTGAACACAAAGTAATTAATTAGAATCATTATGTAAACTTACAATCTTAAAATTCAACAGCAATCAAAATATAGACAAAAATATAACGAGCAATCAAATAAGTTTAACAATGTGCAATTATATCAAGAAAGTGAGTGAATCCATATAAAAAGTATGTGACCTTACCTAAATTGTGATGTCACCACGTAATAACAAGTGAACCAGTCATTGTGATAACGCTACAAAACCAGTCAGCCAGACTAGTTTTCAGTGATTCCAAGAAAAGCATGGGCCTACGTGCAGAAAGAAAGTCGTTTCGCGGGCTTTAGAAATGACAGAATGTCTAAAATTAGCTACCACGTGTACGAAACCAACCAATCAGATTCTTTGGAGGGAAAACGATGTCAGAGGGTATAAAACGTCAGGCTACCAGCCAAACATCATCAGTCGGAGTTTTCTCAGAGCAGTGAGACCTGCCTCGCGAACCGTGAAGCCTTGTGCACGCAACATAGTATAATTTCAGCGAGACAGTGCCGATGTGATCGAAGGTAAACATTAAAATAACATTTTTGTATAAACGTCAACCCAGTAAATTCAAACTTCAAGCCTAATGCTGAGGCAAATAATATCGCATTAAGACAATTTCAAGTTACAAGTGATCAACTGAACAGTTTCAACATTAAAGTCAGTAAATGTTAAAGTATAAAAGTTAGTGAATTGCAACTCCGGGAGAAACCGACGAGTCTGCAGCCACGAACGTCATCAGCCTGAGCCAACTTGATCCAACTGCTCGAGGAGGTCACTCCTTGTGCACGGACTGCTGGACGTCCTGGTAACCAAGGGGTTATTAGACAACATCATCGCATCGCAGCTGAAGGAGGTGACATATCCAGTCATTTCATTCTGCTGGTGGACTGGAGTTCACGGGACACACTACGCAAGAGTCAACGCCATCCACTTGTTTACGCGGAAGTAAACAAACCAGACGACATCATCACTACTGCCGACGTATCGAACGTAATATTGTTTCATAATTTTTGATTGCTCTTTTCACATCAATGAACATTTATTTTCTTTGTAATAAACAGATTATAATATTGCTGATTCTTTGTGTTCTACCCTCTGAGCCAAATCCCGCAGGTTTCAAAAGTAATATGGCATGCAAAATAATCCAAGTAGGTAATTTGACTACAAGTACTTCCTAGAAGATCTACTCCATAAAAAATAACAGAAAAGTAGTAAATATGTAAATACTTATGCTCAGCGTTTTTAACAATTTTTGTATTTGGTACCAAAACCTCAATATTTGTATATTTCCCACATCAAACGCCGATATTTCCTAATTCCACCGAACCTTATTATATAATTTCTCAATCACAGAAGATCGTGAGCATCTTCATACACTAATCACTCTTAACATTGTACAAGAACCATTTGAACAGTGCGTAAATCACTCAGTAAAGTTGCTGCACGAAGACACGAGTATAATTCACCTTGACTCTCTGCGCACGCGCGCCTGTAGACTGGACTGCGAGGCCTGACAGCTCATGTTGATGCTGGATAGTCTAGGAAGACAGCCACTAGGATGCATCACTCAGTGAAGTTGTTGCACGAAGACACGAGTATAATTAACCACTAGAACGCTCCGCCTCCTGATACGTCACGAGTCACGTGACCCAAGTGGCGGGAACATGGTTGTGGGCCAGCTCGTCGCCGCGCGCCATTAGAACACATAGGGAAGTCAGTTCGGTTGATTCAAAAATCGTATTTCAGTGGCGAAAATGGTACCGAAATGTGTTGTGTCGGGGTGTTACATCAGCACAAAAGTTCCCTGAATAAAATTTCATAGATTTTCTAGTAACATTGCTGTGAGAAAAGAGAGAATTATAAGAATTCGATTGAACGAACGGCCGTTTGCTGTGTTGGCAAAGCGACCGTGTTTTATTTGCTTGTTTAATTCCCTATACATGTACATAATTCCCTAACTTGACTCATTTGATCATCCTGCTATATAGGTGATTACCAAGTGCAATGCCTTCATACCTTCATACCTAGACGAAAATATTTACCTACTTCTAGTTTAGACCTACAAGAGTAAAAAATACCACCAACAAACTGTTTGTAGGTAAGTGGGTGGGTATAGGTAGGTATGTAGAAATAATCAACAAACCGTCAATAAATCCGTGAATAATAAACATCCGTAATAAAAATAACGTTCACCAGTGAATTATTCCTATTTAGTATAGGTACCTATAGATTGCTTACATAAATGTAGAGAGTAAGAAATATTCAGCTTCCCGCGCTAGCAAAAGCCAGGAATCAACACATTTGTCTGAAGTCCATATCTCGGTATAATATCCACTCACCAACAAACTATAACATTCTTTGAGTAGCCAATGGCCTTTCTACTTGCCTACATACTTCATAAAATAACTTTGATTAAAACAATATAACTTTTTTAACGATTTTATCCACGTAAGTTGCTGCAGGAATCTTACGGCATCCTTGTTGGCCGGCAGAACTTGGGCCACGACAAAGCTGCCCCCTAGCGGCTGAGACGCGAACAAAAGTTAACTCCGCCCCGTTCTAGTGGTCAATTCACCTTGACTCTCTGCGCACGCGCGCCTGTAGACTGGACTGCGAGGCCTGACAGCTCATGTTGATGCTGGATAGTCTAGGAAGACAGCCACTAGGATGCATCACTCAGTGAAGTTGTTGCACGAAGACACGAGTATAATTCACCTTGACTCTCTGCGCACGCGCGCCTGTAGACTGGACTGCGCGGCCTGACAGCTCATGTTGATGCTGGATAGTCTAGGAAGACAGCCACTAGGATGCATCACTCAGTGAAGCTGCTGCACGAAGATATGAGTATAATTCACCTTGACTTTATGCGCACGCGCGCCTGTAGACTGGACTGCGTGGCCTGACAGCTCATGTTGATGCTGGATAGTCTAGGAAGACAGCCACTAGGATGCATCACTCAGTGAAGTTGTTGCACGAAGACATGAGTATAATTCACCTTGACTCTCTGCGCACGCGCGCCTGTAGACTGGACTGCGCGGCCTGACAGCTCATGTTGATGCTGGATAGTCTAGGAAGACAGCCACTAGGAGACAATGCAGTAATTTTTACATGAATTTGAGTGGAGATCGAGTGGAGCGATCCCTCCAATCAGCCAAGTCGCACATGAGATTGAAGAGAGAAGCAATTTTAATTTTGAAACGTTCAAAAACTATTCGATTTAAAATGTTTGCGTCAATATTGGATCGTACAGATCAAGCTGAAATTTTACACAAACTACCTATCAATTTCAGATAGTTTTATTATGTGTGTGTCGTATAATTGGTTGAATAAAAAAAATGTCATTGAGGTAGGGCCAACCAATTTTTTTTTACTCATTTCGAAAACTATACTCAGATTTATTTGACTATTGAGAGATAAGTCAAGATTTTTTAAGCAGTTATTTATCCAATGCGTAGCGTGAATTAAACTTCATTCTTCACTTTATGACATTGTCTCATATACCTACTTTCTATCAAAATCATTGCATCCATGATTCATGAAAATGTTCCTGTAGCTACATACATGATGGAGAGAGGATGAATTAGGATAGAGAGAGATAGTAAAGGCAACTATTTAGATTTAAATGTGTAAACATTTGAAACTAGTTGAGTTTTGCCGCACACTTCGTGACTGTAATCTCCACGTCTGTGTCCTGGAGATACCTCCATTGGCTGTTGTCGGTTTCCTCGAACTCCACTCGGTGTTATTATATCGCGAAACAATGGCGGATTAGACGCGGAATTGTTGTTTCCTTTCCTGCCGCTCGAGGGCTGATTCCGAGCAGGAGTTTGTTTAGAGGGGATTTCGTCTGACAAAACTCGATGGAAATGAAATAAATAATGACGTTGAGTTTGTGAGATCTTCGTCTCGATTTCATGATGCGAATTCAATGTGTTTTTGTCTCGCTCTTTCATCTTGTTAATAAAGAAGAACGTTTTTGAGGTTTGTAGCTTTCGGTTACCGATAGTTTTATTTAATATTATAGCATACCGATTCATGGTAATCTTATAGTTTTAAAGGTAATAATAACAATTCCTGGCTTTCGCCACTTTAGTTAATTTAAATAATTTTGGAGATAGTATTGGAATAAAATTGGAACATATCTGTACAAGGTCAGAAGTCCATTTCAATGATTCTATGAGGGAGCTCTATTTTCAATCATATTTGTAATGCTGACAATATTATTGCTTTGAATTGACATTAGTCGAATGGCAATTGAAAGATCTTGATTAATATTCCAAAAGGGAGCACAGCAACATCGAGATAATTGACTTCCGGCGTTCTGCCTCTGAAGTACAGATATTATTATTGATGATCAACGACGCACTCTTCTGCAAGTAGCTAATGGAGGCAGATTTGATGTTGAATTTGGTAAGGATACTGTGAGAGATGGCAGTCTTGGCTGTAATAAGGAACCTTCCCAGCATTTGTCTCGACTGAGGGAAAACTCCTCAGTAAGAGAGGACTGTCACGGGAATCGAAACTGCGACCTTCGGAGTGCAATATAAAATTGGTTCACCCTAAAATGCAGTAAGCATTTTTTATTATGTTCTACATTTTTCAACAAACAACTATGTTTATTTATTAGCAGGAGTACACATTAACATTAGGTACATAAACATTAGTTAATAATTAATTTCAATTGTGATTTTAGGAAAAATAAGCTGACCCGGACAGAAACAATAATATTATTTAAAAAATATAAAATTGATTTTATATTGGGGTTTCAGTTCTAGCTAGATGATAATATTTTTGTAATTGGCGTTTATTTAGCAGAATTCATGGCAATATTTTTGTTTTCAACATTCAAGTAAAATAATATGACAAATATTTTCTTCAGTTTTCCTCATTTATCCAAACATATTCACATACAAAAAGATAACTTTTTGATCTCAATAATCTGTCTCATGAGCGTCATTGCCGCGGTATCTTGACTCGAAGCCGCTATTATAATGATGAACCCCATATCACGTGTTTACCTGGGATCTTATGCAAACACCCGCAGGCAGATTGCAACCACACAACCCCCTCGCGTCCCGTCTGATCACGACACTGGCAAATAGCAGCACACTTGCGGACTATCAACCTCGTATGGAGTTGCATTTAACTGACGCCTTCCAGCGGTCTGGTCTAGTTTTATGTATTCGTGTTGCGATAGACGTCGTTATAGCAGATTCTTTGCCGAGTTGGAAGCCATTTGCTTTTTATCATACGAGCGGAAGAACAGTTTCACTTTAACTTTTTGTGTTTATTATCTCTTTTTATTATGAAACGCAACTAATTTAATTTTATAGATTTACAGTTTGTTCACAGTTTTTATTACAGTTTTTTTGTGTCTCTTATGTTTAACCACATCACAAAAATTGCACATTTTCCCTATATGTTATCTTATGGGGCAAATAAAATCGCTTTCAAAATTCCATTTATGTAGGAAAATTAATTGTTATTAAATTGATTACTTTTTAGACCTACAATTTTTACCTGAGGAACTAAGAAACTAAGTGAATACTGGAGAAATATTGCGTTAAAAATATAAAAAAGGATTATAATAAATTAGTTTGTGACAGTCTATAAAGTTATTAATTTATACATCCACACCATATCCACACTAAAACTTTCCAAATACTGAGCAAATTTTATAAAACATTGTTATTTTTTCAATCCATTGTTGACAGTCAAAGTGAAGTAAAGTAAAGTAAATTACAATGAAAAGTAATTGTAAAATCAAATAAAGTGTCGGTGGCGATAAGTTATTACTTTTTTGGTGGAGGTGCCAGGTTTTTAAATATTTACCGGATTATTTTTATAAATTTGGAACCGAAACACACCTCATTGCCTCATAGGTAATTTAGTAAAATTGTCGACTTTTTCTGGTCTCCCGAATGAGAAACCGGGCGCACATCTCACTGTCGACCCTGATCCTGATTTCTTTCATGAAACACCGCAATGCCGGGGGTGAAACAGTTAAAGAATCGGTCATTCCTCTCTATTTATTCCCTATTACGACCCCTGTATTGGTTTTGTATCCGGGACAATACACTCGGCGCAGTGAACACAAGTTGTGAAGATATCGAAAACACCTCCGGCATCTACAATAGAAACTTCACTCCGTGGTTAGTTGAGCAAGTGAACATCGTGGATTTAGAGAAGAAAATTGGATTGAAAGATTTCAGATCAATAACTATGCTCTGAAGATTGTTTATGAATGCGCGGCCGAAAGGCAAAAGCTGTATCAGAATGTAAGCGAAACCAATTCAAAAGATGTCAGTCAAAAGAAAAGAGGTTTGTTATTCGGGTATCGCAGAAGAGTAAATGAAATTGCATCATGAAGCATCAAGTTGTGAACTGTCAGGCACAATATTAGTTTATTTATCACTGAAAGTATTCAGGGTTGAGTAAATTCTATCTCCAAAATGAAATTGTGAATGAAATATTCTAATGAATGTGTGTATAATAAGGAAAACGCTCTGTAACGCTTTGATAAGCGAGCATTCGCATTGCATGCTAATTAATATTCGTGCCAATGTTGTTGCTCTAATACCTTGGAAGTAGAGGAAGATAATGCGTCAAAGGAGCAGGGATAATTTTTTATTTGAATTTCTTCGAATTAATTTCTAAACGTTTTCATTATAATCATAAAATCCGTCAAATTAAATACTCTTGAAGTTCTCGCCAAATTTGTCTGAAAATTTTCAAAAATATAACTAAAATGCTGGTCCCAATGACCATGCACATTTTTAAGTTGATTGTTCAAAGGGTTCCAATTTTTCAACCAATCACAGGAACTCTTTCAAAAGCTACCTACGCGTGGCTGCTCATATGACAAAATTTGTGTGTGCAAATTTTCAGATCGATTGGTTGCACGGTGTTACCTGGGCATTGCGTACAAAAACACTTACAAAAAACATGAAAGTGCCATAAGAGTCCGATAGAACTGAATGATAACAATCTTTATCATGTAGCTGTATTTTGTAAAAACAAAATTGTGTTTCAAACATCAATGTACCTCCCCGTAATTATTTCCTAAACCACATGTATTTTTCGGTAATAGTTTGATATTGGTATAATTTAAATTACGTTACATGAGCTATAAACTCATAAAAAGTTATTCAATAAATTCGTAGACGTTCAAACTTGCCCTTCGGTATTTGTCTGTGTAATAAGATCCTAAGATGCGGCCTGCCCAAACCTCCCCTTCATCGAACATTTTAATATAATTCCAAACTTTACATATTTCCAAGTTTATTAAGACGCTACATTGTTTTCCCCATGAATCTATCTCACGCAATACAGGACGACCAACCCTAGCCCGAGGGCAACACAAAATCCACAACCCATGTATTTGTTACATCTTCCAAAATCAACAACAACCCACCAGAACCGAAACAGCTGAAGATGTACCTCTAACCTCACTTGTCGCCCGAAGGAGATTCGTCAGCTGTTGGCAAACCGCCATCTTGGTATTCGCCATTCCATCATGTCGGTAAAACAAACATGGCACAATGAAATTGTAACAAGAAATTATCATCGCCTCTGGCAAGTTGAATATGTTGTAATCAGATGGTTAAGGTTTAGTGGATGATGAGGATGGGGAGGGCACCCTGGCATGTGGTGGAATGCCACTGAGTTACTCAACGGCATGATGGGTTTGGTTGGATGATGTGGTTAGGTAGGTTGTCATGATCAAAACTCTTGATATCAAGTTTTTTTTAGGTGTCAATGCTGTAATTATAATATTTAATTAAGGTCTGGATGTCCCTCGAGCGATGCTTTATTAACAAGTGTTTACACAATTGGCGTTTTTACTTTTTGCATGGTACGGAAGCAAGTTGGCAGCTTAATTCGAGGAATGTAAGAAACCTTTTTATAAGTTTGGTGGCTGCTTGATTGATATAATACCTTTTTTAGTGGGTTTCACAATCACACGTAACAAATTATATCATGAGCGTAAAAATATTTATCAACGAATAAAAATTTAAATTGACTGGATTCTTTCTCAGGCTCATTTAAAGTCGAATAAGCTGCAATTTGTCTCTTCTTCTAACGAGCACAGAGATGGACGTATCTCGATCTATTTCCACACACAATTCATCCGAGTGCTACTGTTTGGACATCTTAAGTATGTTAATGAAATGAAGGCTCGTTAGCTTGACGCCAGCTGTCCAGTGCGTGAAGCGAGGAAGCGCCGCGGGCCAAGTGTCATCATCGGCTGTTGATGACTCTCTCATTGCGATGGTCGCTAGTTCGAGTCCAGGTCCCGCCATGATACTACATGGGGGGGGGGGGGGGGGCACTGCGGATGTCAGGAAAAAATGAAACGTATACGTACGTTGTCTATAACAAAATTGTTTTAAGTGTCAAAAATCCAAAAGAATACGCACGAGAAGTTTAGTTGGGGGAGGGGGGTATTCACCCCCAAATGTTTTCCTTGCCCCCCCCCCCCCCTGGTAGGTGTGCCCACGATGTCATGCCTATTATTGGACTGGAATAGTATGAAATAAATACTAAATAATATGACGATTCAACAAAATATAGCCAAGAAATTCCGCAAAATTATGTATGACTACGTTAATAAATCGATTTATATTACTATTGATGTTTGTACCTAATTGTCATTATTGCTTGTATACAATTTCCTTGTTGTATTTTCTTAGAATACAACATTAACACTTAGAGAGCGGCAATTATAGGTAAATCATACTTACATCCATGTAAGTCACTATACCATGCAAAGAGAGTTCAATGCTGGATGTTACCCTGAAAAAGCGTAGCAACGTATTCAAGATGTATCATTCTCTCAGTTATCACTTGTATTATGTAACTCGAGCCCCCATGATTGTTCTCGCGAATGTTGTACTCAAGTTACCGGGTTCGAGATAAGTGTACGCACGCCTATCTCGATTATGGATGACCGTGATTTTGAACTACTGGCATAATGCCAGAGAAGTTCATGAACGTCTTGACTCCACCTTTAAAAACAATACAAGAGATATTTCTTTTCTGTCGTTATGTTCTGGAAAAACAAGCACAATATCAATAGTTAGTTTATTTGCCAATTTTAGAACTACTTTAAAACTTTGCCCCCTGCCAAATTGGAAATCATATTGTTTACTCATCAATGTTTATATTGAAATATCTATACTTTCCTTCGTCCTGCTTTTGCTGGGAGCTACAAATCACTAAATCTATACTTTTACTCTCCCTGAACCCAATTCATCTTGTTCAAAAGACATTGATTATGATTCCTCCACAGATATAAAACCAACAATTGAAGATGCTCTATCATCTAATTTGCCAGGTAGCTGAGCGCCATCCTCCGATCTGTAGCATGGAAAATATTAAATTATGTCAAAAGAGACGCGGTCATACACACACATACTACTATTATAACGAGAGGAGATGAAGGTTGAACCAACAAAAAAATTCCAAGCCCTGTAATCAAATTGAAAGGCGAAAAAGATTAAGATTAAAATTCACCTTAAAAAAAAGATTCCAACTTGTTCAGGATGTAATATTAAATAAATCATGATAATAAATCAAATTATTTAGTAATGGTATTGAATAACCATCGACGAATAATTTCTGATTAGATTGGGTCTCATTATTTAAAATTAATCACTTAATCATTGACGTCTAGTTTTATTAATGAACGTTAGATTTTGTGCCTAGAGGTCGTATGTTCGATGCCCGGTGTTGAAGTTTCGCCACAGGCATTCTCGTGCTGATAATTTTCCTTCAACATTTCGTTTTAACTGAGATCTTCGAAATGATTTTCGACAGGTGTTGACTGGTGTTTATTTTATTGATGATCTTATATTTACTCTGCTAATATATCTGCAAAAAAATGAGGATGGTCCTACAAAAAACTGACGACAGGTGTTTTGGTTAAAAAGATTCAAATTCAAAGTTAATTTATTATTTTGCGTTAATGTATTTCAAATATTTTCTTGACATAAAGTTTAATATACAATATTCACAGATGTTTCTTTTTCTCTATGTCCTTAGTTAAAATAGTTTATATATCATCCAGAGATGAATCTTAGCCCATTTGTCTGACAGCATTCTTGTTTCTATAGAAAAGGAAATTCAAGGATTTCAAGTGAAAAAGCACACGTGCCATTTAGAGACTTCTCACGTAATCTATTGCTACGTTTACTGTAAAATACGTATTAATTGACACAATATGTTGTACAAATTGATAATGAAGCGTGATCCTTCATGCAGGACTGGAATTCATCCGACAAAACAGTGTCTTTCAGTGTCACTTGTGATGTGTCTCATTGTTCTTTTTATCGTGTACAAGTTCTAGGTTTCGCGACAGAAACTGAGAAGCGAAACGTTAAGAGGACTTGACATGGATATTTGGATGATATAATATAATTTATGTTGAATATATTGAACCCTTTCTATATTTGAAAACACTCTTGCGTGTCGTTACCAATTATATTTGGTTTGTGATTTATAATTTTTTTAAGGATATCCGTCAATAAATAAATCTTTCATGAATATATAAAAAGAATCTAGTCTTATAATTTTGTAAATTACAGAAAATTGATTGAAATTAATATTTCTTTTTAGTTCCAAACCTGATTTTGAAACTAATATATCTTCACAGTTTAAATAAAATAATGTATTCCGGATGATATTTTTTTGCTGTTACCTAGATGATTATATTATTACCAATTAACATTGAAACAAATACTGCAACATCCCACACGCAAAGTAAAATAGAGTAAAAACTTTCATAATCAGTTATATTCACTCCAAAACTCTCAACTCTGTCCAACGTACACACGTTTTTCACTCTTTCACTCTTTCGGGGCGATCGCATTCCGTTTATAAAGCCATAAAGAATGACCATTTTTAAACACGTCTTCACAACTATTTTCTTTGACGCATAGTTCTTCAACTATTCGAATGAATCAACGAAAATTACCAAATGATTTTCTCACGTTTTTTCGATACTCCACAATCAAACGATCTTACCTTCCTTGTTTTTACTCAAATCGTGTAGATTTCAGCCCACTCTTAAAATATAACACACTTTTGTTCCCTCGATATATTTACCACGATCCATCGTCACCTTTTTATCATCAGCATTTTATTGAATTAGTCTTAGCAAATGGCGATTTCGCGTTCCATTCTCCCTAAAAGTGGTCCCAAAAGTTTCCCGGTGCCGTTTTGTTTCAACCTTGGATTACATCACGACCCGAGTTACCCACTGGAGCAGAACAATGGAAACGTTCAGTCACGATCGGCCACGTAATGAAAGTGAATTCGTCTTTAAACGCTGAGGTGTAAATTGAAATGGAACTATTTGTGATGTACTTGATGTTTGATTGAGGAGGCCCAGCATGGCGCAGAGACACCGATCTAATTTCAAAACACAAACAAAGTGATCGTTTCTAGTCAGAGAAGATTGAATAGCACAAGAGAGATAAATGAGTGTGAAATTATTTAGAAGCACGATTTATTTAGTTAGATGAATAATTAATTATTGTTTTAACACTTGTAAATAGGTGTGAGCCAGTCTGAGGTATGCGTAACAAATATTAAATTAATGTTTTCATTAATTATCGTGCAGAGCTAATTTTACTATTTATTCTGCGGGCAATCTATGCAATGCAATGTCAAGCTATGTCTAATTTTAAAATATCAGCTATTTTTACTCAATACCACAGAAAAATGGTCCAAAAAGAACAGTTGTAGGTAGAAACACAAAATCTAAAATATTAAAAAAATAATAATACATTATTGTATAAAAATCTGCAATATTATTAATTTTTATTGTATAATAATACATTTCATTAATATCGAAGTGTTACTGCCTCAAAATTTACCAAAATTCAAGTTATTATCAATGTGTATTATCATAAAGTAAGCCCACAACCCGGGCCTGATTCGATTCCTCCGTCGTCCCTATTGACTGAGTTGATTTTCCTCAGTCGAGAGAACCCTCCATACAATAATAGAACACGATCGGCTCCTTCCCACCATCCATCCTTAACTATTATTAATCAATCATTCTTCCGTCTCATTGTTGCCATTGCATTCTGCATAGTTGTACAAAGTTCAAGAAAATGTTAAGCAAATACACATCCATTGTAATTGCTTAATTGAATATCTTTACTTACGCTTCTTAATTGGTAATTGAATGATGACACCGTACTTATAACTAAGTAATACATTACGTAGTCAAGGTACAGACCTTGCATCGTGGAAGGTTATGTATTCAAGAAGATGAAGCGTAAGTATTGTTTGATTTCGAAAGTAGACCAGAGGCAGCAGCGACGGCGGTTGCGATTCGAGGATTTGATAATAATGAGAAAGTGTTCAAATATTTCGAATATCAATCTGTCATGGTGGACAGCATCGTGATCTTCATTCAACTCCCACTTGAGTGGAAATATTATTACGAAATCAAACTCGGAACGTGTGTTACCTGCAGAACAGCTGAAACGCTCAGAGGAATTTGATTGTTTTAGTAGAAAGGTAGAATAACACCACTGAATTTTTTTTATATGATTCGTTTGCAATCACGAAGAAATCGTAAGCAGTAAATTATTTTACTTGCGCTTAGGAAACAAATCGTGGTTTAATAAAAGCAAAAAAAATACGACGTTAATTCTTGCAAATTTTATGAAATTTGCGTGAAACTTGCTCACAAACGACTGCGATATTTTATGACCACGAAACAATAGTTGTACAGAATGAAGAATTGATGAATACTAAGTAGCTCTTACTTTTGAGGTTATGTCCGGTGATGCCTAAATTTGCGTAAATTTTCACACAGTAGCTATATAGTTTACGGTATCAGAGAAAAAATATATTGTTTTTCTATAATATTAACATCATTTTTAATAAAAACTAGCTTTTTACAAGCGTCTTCCTCATATTTTTTTTCAGGAAACTTGTTCATCTTCTCTAATATTGTTGTAAAATTGTAAATCGGCGTCCACCCAATGGAACGAAGTAACGTAATTCTGGTCTGGCTGATGTCGGGCGTCGTGGGTGGTGGCCATGCACAGAGACCATGCAGCTTCGTGATGTTGACATTCGCCATTCTTCACGGGCTGTTCCTTGTTCCATAGCAGAGCAGGACAATACACTAGGACAATGCACAGTAATTAGAACTAGTGATGTGAAAATAACATAAATAGTTTTTTCAGAGAATAGAAAAAATACGGGTTATTTTTTTCTCAGCAGTGTTTTCATTGCTATGTTAAATTTTAAACAGTTGATTAGGACTATATGCCATGACAACAAACCAATGATTTTCCTTGAATGACCGTTTAAACTTACCTAATCGTTTTTACAGAATATAAAAAATCGGCTATAAATGTATCAATTTACATATTTTTTAAACTTTTTTTGAAGTTAAAATATTACACGTCATGAAGGTAATATTCATAGTCACAAAAATATTTATTTTATCTACGGAATGCAGGAAAATTCGTGGAAAGATATCTTGAATTTTTTAGTCGAACGATGCAAGAAATCTCTCTGTAAAATTATCGTAAAATTATCGTTGATACAATAGGGAAGTCTCCTTAAAATTAGATTTTAGAATAATATTTGTTTTATGAATGTTGAGATGTTGCTGAACACAGATGTGGTATTATTTTTGTTGTGAGATGAATAGTTTTCAAGTAATTAATTTACAAACATTGATATATTTCTTACAATTTTAAAACAGGAAAATTGACAATGACATCACAATCCGCTATATTGCCATGGGAACAACGGAATCACCATGGTAACACATTGTTGAAGACTTGGATATGACATCACAATCCTGATTCTCGTTGCCTGCCGTTTTTCCCTCCAAAATATCCAATGATATTTGAAGTTGAATTTTATTTATGAAAATTTTAAATTTTTGCTGGTGATAAGTGTGTTTGTCATTGTTATTTGTGTTGATTTATAAATTAACGAGAATAAAATTTCACGAGACTTCCCTACTGCTTAGACTTATTTTTAGAAGTATTATTGCAAGCAGAGCTCTAATTGCTGAACAATATTTTTATACCTGACAAATTGAAGTCACCTCGTTGCCCGCAGCATCTCTTTTGCATTTAAATAAGGGTTCAGAAGCTTTTATAAGGGTTAATTTCTAAAATGCTATTAAAACTTCAGATTCAGACACAACAACATTTTCACCTGTTGCATCAAAAATGTAAAATTAATTACGAAAAGCAAACTAATCACGTTTCCTGTAAACAGCGTAATTACATAGAAAGCTTAATAAAATCATGCATTCTCATTTCAAGTTCCCAACAATGTTTGCTTTCAAGTAATAAAAAGCACAACGAGGAGCTCATCAAACAAATTGGGAACTGATAATCATGTTTAATTTATAAACCATGGTTCGATATTATTACTTGGAGAAACGATCATCGACTGCGGTGGTCTTTCTGAGATGAAAAACCGCCCGAAAAGATCGTATAATTCGTTGAGATGAGCACGCTATAAGCCTGTTGAGACCTCACCTGCTCAAATAATTGCCGGCCAATGATAACCTATCGTTAGCATCAAAATCCTAGCTATTTAGTAGGCTGTCAGTTTCGATTATTTCGAGAAGATTTTGATGAATTGTAGCCCTGTCACGGGTAAACACACAATGTAATTTACTTAAGACTTGCCGAAAGCGTGTGTTAGGTAACATCAGTTTGATGGGGGTTAAATTTTATTCAAACTTTGTTTATTTAAAACGGGAGATAATTTCGTTAGATGCATTTTCGGTTCGACTAATTACGAACACGTGCTACGAAAATATTAAAATTTTCTAAAATATTATAATATAAAGATTTTTTTTCGTGATTGCCTTCACGTGATACATGGAAGCCTAATACAGAAAGTTCGGTTGCTGGGCGACGACACAACTAAATAAAAAAAACTCGTCCTCATTTCTCACGGATCACAATTCATAGATCACAACGGCAACACGATCCTACGCCGACACAAAACTCTACAAATCACCAGTAATTATCAAGATTCTGTCTCAACCACACTACGCCATCCAACGCAACGCATACGACATTATATTATCTTTCCATTTCGTCTTCATGTACATCATTGGACAGATCAATAACTCCCAAAATTCTACCCAACAAGGTTTTAATCAGATTTCGAACAAATGTACAGCTCACCAAACGACGATTCTCTTGACATCAATGGGCGAACATTTTCTACTATCAAAGTGAGTTTGTGTGGCCCAGGTTTTTTTTTCAACTGCCTTTGGCGTCCCGCTTTATAGAAGCAGCACATTGAGTTCCTATCGGGTACAGATTAAAGACAAGTTGATGATTTCATCCGAACATCTAGCTAGGTGGTCAAACCAATTTCCATTGCTGTTTGTTCTATTGAAATGATGGGCAATTTGGACCCTTCACGTCGAGGCAAAAAGAAGCTGTGAACTGGTCAATCTCGACTAATGATTGATCAGCGAAGTCGATATTCTTGATCACGCGTCACTTTTTATTGATCTAGATTTTCTTCTCTAACATGTATGTAAAAGTGATATCGTTATTATGGTATTGTGTTTGCTATAATATCCACAATCTTCGTTTCTGAAGATTCTTTTCTGTATTGTAAATGCTACGCTTATAAAGATAGTCAGCAGTGAACGTGACTCTTCTGAAGGTAGTTTTATGCTCAGTACAATGTAGTTGTATCAAGAGCAATGATATATATTTTATATAAAAATATCAAATCTGTTTACTAAATGTGAGGCAATATGCAGTAACAGTCTTTGTAAATATGAATGCATTTTCCCACTGAAGGTAAGTATCTGTGATTGGTTATCCCTGAGATTCAAAATGTTTTGTGGACTTATTGATATAACCACGCTGTACACAATACAAGTTCAAAGGATTGAAAAGAGTTTAAAAAATGTATCTAGTTTCTGGGATACATTTAGTTGAAAATCAGTTGTCTACAAAAAAAGGTATAATACTTTTGTTTTGGTATAGATTTATGAAAACAAAGCATTTTGTAAACAATGTCAAAGTGTGACTATAAAAACCAAAATCATATTGAATGTCTTCATTGTAAGACAAAAAAACTAATGCAATTTCAAGACATTCTCCGAAGATTTATATTAACATATCACTGTACAGGGTACTTACCTATTTATAAAGTAAGAAGTAGTATTCGATTTTCAAAAAATCTCTTTTCTAGACCCAACTTACTTTAAAACAGGATAGAAAAATCAATTGGTGAAGGTTTATAAAATGGATACTTAAACTGGATAGTTTCGTTTCGTTGAACTTTCATCCCGAACAAGATTCCTTCATTCACATCTTCCACCACCCTTCTTACATGATCGTTGAAAATTAATATGTTCCCCTTTATCTCCTAAGATCACAGTCTCTATGGTGGCGGTATCTTTTACAACACAAACGCTTGTGTGTTTCTTGGCTCGTTGGTTTTTATTGTATCGCTCTTCTCTCTCAGCATATCCTGATGAGTCCTTGTTCGTCTGGCCATTAACTTTCACTAATCACTTTATTTCGACCATAAACCACCTCGCATGGCCCGGTCACGAATCTGTGTCCCAAAAACCACCATCAAAATCACTCAACCCAAAACTACAGACGAGAACTAGTGCAAGATGCAATCTGTAGACGTTTCTAGTTCATGATTCTTCTGCAATATTTTAGAGGCTGGCGTCTCAATGATTTACAGTTTCACAGACAACATTTTCATTCACTTAGCCTTGCTATTAGCGAACTGTCTAGGAGGTCGGGATTCGAGCCCTGATGTTAGCTGTTCTGATTGTGGTTTGATGTGATTTCTCTTGATTATCTCCATACAAACAGCAGAATGTTATGGTAAAAGTAGGTAGAACAATTCGCCACTTAAGTTTTTCTTATTAAATAATTTATTGCCATCCGTACAATGTACACTCGGCCAAACAAAACTTGAACGTTGACCTAATTTGAATGACTGCTGGTCATGTCCCATAACCAATCAAAGCTTGTTATTATCATTGAAATGTGAGGTCACCTACTAGAGTGAGACAATGAGATCGCTTAGACTGACTTCTGAGTGCGATCTTACATTCATCAGCCTATCAGATTTATTGAACGTTCAAGTTTTGTTTGGCCAAGTGTACATCCAGGGGTGGGCATCCATTATCTTCTTAGACAATGTTCTTTTTTATTGCATACATTTGGCGAACATAAATTGCAATTCAACTACGTTTTCATTATTTTCAATTATTCCCTTTAAAAAGAGATACTTTCCTAAATAATACCCATGTGTAAAGTTGAATTCTTCAGCTTTTCCTTGAGGATAACATGTCCCAGAATTAAATACAATAAGGAGATAGAAATATTTATTTATTTTTATTTTAAGAATACACTTATCTTCTCTGAATAATATTACAAATATTTTAACTGCGTATTATTGTCCCTACATTGTATTTATTTTTTATTTATATTGTGCACTTATGCAAAATATCAATTTGTTAAAACTTTCTCGCTTCACTCCATAATTTGTGAATATTTATTAAAAATCTGAATGTCGCCTTTTGATGTAAAAGAAATCAATAAAAATAAATTGAATTGAGTAACATAACAGATTCCACCGCCAACTCAGTCTAATATTCCACGAGATGACCAACAAGTCCATCCGATGGTCCACCTCTGTTCCAAGTTCGATTCGTGAATTATTACCTACATATACCGATCATTTCGACATCTGTGGTTTATTTCCTGTTGTCAGTGGTGACCACGCAGCTTCCCGAAGTGTCACATCTATCACCATGGTAACATGTCCCGCATCATTTGCCGGTGACCCTCCATCTCTATCTCCCTCTCTCTCTGTCACATGGGATGCTGTATGCGTCGCGCTCCCTCGCTCTCGTGGGGTTGACAGCGTCCAACAGCTGACTTGTCTCCAGCATCAAGCTGCAACATTTAGGTGTTTTTCCGGTGATTTCTGGTAACAGTTTTCTTGCTAAGACCAAGTTACACGGGGATCAGAAGATGGTCTGGAAACCACACTAGAATGAAGATGTAAGCTGGTTTTAAAAGAATTTCACTAGATAGACAATGTTGTTCTATAATCGCCACTTTAATTATTGATGTAGACTATTATAGATAGTGACTGCTCTAGGGACAGTCATTCAATACTCTGCTAAGTTTTAAACGGTTGATTAGGACTGATTGCCATGGCAATACCCAATGACATTCCCACTTAATTACTGGTAGCAATATGAAAAAAACTGAAGGATTTAATAATAAATACATATACTCGAGTGATGTAAATTATTCTAGATAAAATATTTGAGGTATTTACAAGGTTTTGAAGTTTGGATGATATGGGCTTCTGGTCGAAGTTCAACCAAATATTTTTTATTTAAAAAAATGTCGATGTTATTATGACAGCTGAGAGATTTTGGTACTTTTTGGAGAAAAAAAAACTTTGGAGCACTGGGTACTGGGCACTATGTTTGCACTTTATATTCTGCATGTAGTTCTATAACGATTTGGACGTGTTAATGTTTATGGTAAAAAGAAAATGCCACTTGGGTACTTTCTTTAGAAAGAGCAATGATTTCAAAATCTCAAATCTTAATCAAGCAAATCTTAATGCTCAAATTCCCTATATTCCAACTAACTGCACCTCTTCCATCTGCCTGTCTATCTGGATCTGGCTCCAGACTCCAGCATCCTCATGTGACATGATCTCTACCTGACAAACCGCAACGTGCGGCTCTGGCCAATGTCATCTCCCATCTGCGCTCGTAAAACAAAAGTACACCAGCGAGGGGACGCAAATATCTGACAGTCTAGGTGACAGAAGAGCAGAGCACTCGAGAAAACAAACCGCCCCTGATTAGCTATGACAGAGCGGACATTACATTTCATGAGGTTCCAATCGGGACTATTTTCTATATTGTCCGTACAAATTAAATGTCTTATTTGGAGGAGCACCAGCTCAATTGCATATAAGTATCATTTGAATCAAATATACCTTTTGACACAATCGATTTGCGACATCAAATATGAACTCAGTTTTTTCCGTTTAATAAATATACTAAAAATTGCATCAGGTTTTTCGTAGCTCATCAATTAATCAAATGAAATAAATGGAATTGAATATGAAATAACTTGCCATTACGAATTCATTTTCACAAATATTGATTTGTTTACACAAGTAAATTAGGATCCCAGAAAAAACACTCCGTGTAAAAATACCAGCCAAGTCTCTTTAACTATAAAAAAAAATAGAAGAAATCTAAAAATTCAGCACTGAAAAGGAGTGATATCAAAAAAGGAGCCAACGAATTTTCCAAATTTTAATCGTACCATTGAAATAAAAATATCAACCCCCGAGAAATACTTAAAAAAAGGACTTGGCGCATCGTTTTTTTAAAGACACTTTTCTATCCTAAAAGTATAGGAAGAACTCTACAAGTATATTTTCCTGAGTATATCACATTCATTATCGACGAATCATACTACGTTTTAATATAACTAGTACTCTTACCTACTGGCAGTTTTGGTATTTTGTCAATATTCAGAGGAAATAAACGGATAAACGAATAACGAATAAACGGAAGCGGCCTAGTCTATTCGTTATTGCCACTATTTCTAGGGTCATATTAATCAATCATACTTCTCAATATCGTGACTGAGGGAAATAGCGAAAGCGCTCATTACAAGAAGGCCGTCAATGAGATTTGTATAAGTGACTAGTGCACTGAGCCATGCTGCTCAAATAATTACTGACTAGATTTTTATCTAAAGTAATACGTTATGTAATTTATGAATTTTTTTGGTATAAAATGTTAATTCATAGCAATTAATTACACGGCGAGAAGGTTCAAAGTATAATGCTGTAGTAGGTATGTTGATGTACCCACAAAACTATAGGTACCTACCAATCACAAACACAACTGTTCTGTATTTATTGCTTGTAAGACAATGCTATGTTTCTTTGCGTACTTATATTTAAATTTAAAATATTTTACAGAATGTTCAATATTTAATTTGAAAGTTTTGTCCCAATTTTTCTAGGCATTTCTGAACTACGTAGTATGTGAGTGGCATAAGCTTAAGAATAGAAAAATGTCTTTAAAAAAACGATGCGCCAAGTCCTTTTTTTAAGTATTTCTCGGGGGTTGATATTTTTATTTCAATGGTACGATTAAAATTTGGAAAATTCGTTGACTTGGCTCCTTTTTTGATATCACTCCTTTTCAGTGCTGAATTTTTAGATTTCTTCTAATTTTTTTTATAGTTAAAGAGACTTGGCTGGTATTTTTACACGGAGTGTTTTTTCTGGGATATCACTTCTTTTGTTAGTTTATTCATACAGCTTGTAGCACATGTCCGAGCAGGGACTTATTTCTTTAAAAAAATACGCCTCAACCGATTTGGTTACTATGAAAAGTTGCGTTTGGTATAAGATGAAAATGATTATCCAAGAAGAATAGCTTAAGTTTCGTTATAATCGATCCAGCCGTTTTCGATACATGACGTCACTTCCGGTTTTGAAATAGCGGCCGAATTCCGGTATAGGTAATAAGAAAACAATCTAGTTTTATCTAGTTGATACCTTCATGAACGACCATCTGAATTCCTAATCCCTATATTTCCGTAAAATCGGTCATGCCGTTTGTAATATATGACGTCACTTCCGGTTTCATTTAGTGGTTCCTGCCGCCATTTCCGGTACCATTAATTTATTTATTCATTTTTCACAATTGATTTTTCAAATAAATAGCAGAATGAATACGCAGGAGCTAGTTCAGTTGCAATCGGTACAGGCGTTTTAGATATATGACGTCACTTCCGGTTTCAGGAATGGCGGCCGAGAACACTGCTACCTTGAATATATAAATTGTATTGTCTATGTTACAATGTAAGTTAATTATGTACGTATTTTAAGTATAATTTGTTGAAATAAGTTAAATATTGCGTATTTATGACGTCACTTCCGGTTTAGAAAATAAGAAAATAATATTTTTTTTATTGATACTTCATATAGATGACCATCTAAATCGAATGGCGCTAATTTCGTTCTAATCGGTCCAGACGTTTTTGAGTTATGACGTCACTTCCGGTTTCAAAATGGCGGCTTCCGGTTGGTTTTATAAAAAGGCACCTCAGACGCCAAAAGTGCACATGTGGTAAAAATTTCAGGTCGATCGGTTCAGCCGTTTAGGCTGTGGCGGTGATAGCGACGTTTCGTGATATCATCAGAATCATCATCATCTTCAGAATCAGAAAGTGGTGTAATTTCACTGTTTTCTCGGTCCTCTAGCGCGCAAATGGCATAACCTATTGTTCCCAAATTTGGTATATGTAGTGGGGTGGGCCATAGCTCGAAATTAAGATATTTCGCAACAATGTGAGATTTACCAATTTTGAGATCCAGTAGGCCGAAAATGCCATGTTGTTGCTTACAGTAAAAGTGTTTGGTCTGCTCCTCAGTTTATTAGGCATTTACGGTATGTTGAGTGACTGTGAGTGTATAGTACGACTTGGCTGGGTGGAGCGACCGCTCCACTAGATAGTGGTTCGAACGCAAAAATAAAATAAAACTAAATAACGTTGTCAATGTTTTTATTTTATCAATAGGAAAAAAAGTTTTTGATGAAATATAAACAGTAAATTAAAATGTTTTTCGTGTATCCTGTTTTGACAGCCTAAAACATCACTGGAAACAATTAACAGTTATTTATCAATTACAATAATTGGCAATGTCATGCTACTTTGATTGACGTATATCTGCGTTTTGTTGAAACCCTCGTTCCAAACAAAAATATCCCTTATTAAAAATAATATCCTGACGTATTCTTCAATAATCTACCGATCTAATATCCGGAACAATTATTTTTCAATTAACCTGCCTCAACCAACAATGCCATATAATTTTTTGGCATAAAAAGCTAACGATGATTTTCTATTCCGGAGAACTGATTATTATATTTGAGTGGCAAATCTTTGGCAGTTGTTTATTCACCTAAGTGGATGACTGTGGGATGTTACTCTGTCATCAGTCGGGTAACGCTGATGGCTTTCGGGGCGGCATTTCAAATTTGTAAAAAGGAAATGTGGCTACATTTTCTAAGGGTTGGACGCAGAGTGGAGGGTGGGGTGGAACTATGTCCTTCCAGAAGACAGGGTTACACTATAGATCAGTAGCTTACTCACTTCATAGAGATTTACAGTTCAGTCTCAATGCTCACTTCAAACGAGATTTCAATAAATCGACTTTTAAATAAAAGTATACCTATGTATAGTTTATTGCTGATTTTATGTTAAAATATTGCTAATTGAAATTTATTGCCGATACTCTTAAAAATATTAAGTTCTTCGACTCCATAAATCAATACATTTTTATTATTTTTAACGAATTATTATTAAAGGCAGATGGTACGATAGGTTCGAGTCCAAATGTATAAATTTAAAATTAAATTAGCATTTACATATCTCAGTATATAGGCACAAAGCACAATAAACTAAGCACAAGTATTAAATTTCAATACTGGAAAGACTTCTTTTCGGCAGAAATTATGGTATTACAGTAAATTTTAACTCATACCTGTGTGTCCAATTCTTCAAGAGATCGAGTGCAATCTAATTGCGTCACCTAAAACCACGATTAATTGCACCATTAATCTCATCACTTAGAACTATTTCACAAGTGTAACCTGGTTTTAGGGGGGAACTATGACTAAGCTACTGTTCAATGTCTAAGAAAGTCACTTGCGAAAGTAACTCGACACAACACAATACTATGTAAAGTGCGTGTGGTAATGATATTCATACTCTGTCTAATGGCTGCCAGATGGCCTACAACAAAGGGGGGCTTTTGCGTATCTCACCACACACTTTTTGCGCATTAAAAAGTCTAATCCATTAAGGTTTGTGTTCTCTTTGCGGTTCAGAGAGAATGCACATAAATCGTTGTTGAAAAAGAAGAATACTAAGTTATCTTATGTGTGATGTTTAACAGGACATGAACCTATTTCGGGAGATAACGCCCAGGAAAAAGGTTGCCTGAAGTTTTGATTGGAGGCCCACTACAATGTAAAATACAGTGTTGTGTGGTTTTCTACATGGGAAAGTAGGTATGTGTTTTTAAGGAAGTATTCGCAGCACGTGCTAGATTCAAGAGAATTTTAAATTTTAATTAGATATTAGATCTCCCTATCTTGAAAAATTATACCCCTTCTATAGGTATGTGACATTAAAAACCCATAAACGATGTATAGATAATTATCTTCATATACTTCATATTATTTTAGTGTTTTAATTCAACGAAAACAGCTTTCATAGACTCTAAAATGTTGGTATAACTTTATTCAAAATAATATTATCAATATCGAACTCTTTTTCAGTTATTTTATCGTTTACAAAAGTACGAAACGCTTATTGTTAAAAAAAAATCTGTTTTGAATGTTCTGTATATTTTTGTTATGTTTCGGTAGTCTAAAATATTTAAACTGTATAGCTATTGTTTAGTTAAAAAGTACCGTTGATTGGAATCAACTACTACATAGTGTTTGTTCAGAAAGCATTCCGTATTTTCAAATCAAAGTTATGCCCTCAATCAATTACACAACCCACAGAAAAGTTTCAATTAAAAATAATAAACAGTAGCCAATGAAAACGAATGTTCGAAAAAATATTTTTTCATTTCCCAATTAAAATTCCATCGCATTTCAATGCGAGCACGAACTGTTTCCAGTCATGCCAACCCCTTTAGGTACGTAACACATAAATAACCCGCTTTGAGTTGTGATAATTTCCATGCCGAGGTGTATCTAAGCCCCTTGGCATCGTCGACCACGGTTTCCACCTTGAGAGCGACGCAATTGTTGCCCCTGACACGAGATTTGTCATCACACCAACCACAGCATCTGTTTCTGGTTTGTTATCCCCCTCCCTCTGGAGCCAGCCTCTTGAGCATCTCATCTTCTTGCTTCCTGGACTCTCATCTCCTGTCTGTATAATTCACCCTCAACGTCCGGTCAACTGTTGACCTCGTCAGCTAGACTGAGGGTCGAAGTGTTTAGGGAGTTGCATCTATTATTGAATAGCAGCGGCGATTTGGTAATAGATGGGTCTAATATACGTTCACGAAGGTAAGCACTGGAGATAGAATTCCAAAATGTAGTCACAACTTTAGAACAATTCAAATTATGGCATTTTTTAAAATAACAGACATAACGTGTTTCGAGTCTTCCTAAGGAATTAGAATAGCTCATTGCGACTGTCAGCTCAAAAAATTTGTCCACGTTTCTAATTTTAGACATTTTTATAATTTGAATGTTTCAAATGTTATGACGAAATTTAGGAATTATTTACATTTATATTGAATCGAAATTAGAACAGAGTTCAATTATTGTGTAAAACAGCTGAGTCGAAATATTAAATTCAGGATGTTCAAATTCCCAATTTTAAGAATTGTACACCCAACAAATCATAAAACGGTATTTGAACGAAACAGATTGGCTGCTGGTCAGGTTTCTAGACAATCAATCCTTGTTATTGTCAATGAAATCAGAGCTCACCTACTATAGGTAATCCATTTTTACACTTTTCAGGCAATAAATTTCTTTCAAATACCGTTTTATTGTTTGTCGAGTGTACCTAAACACTTCCTCGGTTTGATTGTTTAAATTAGTCGAAATTGATTTCGTTTGTCTGAAAATGCAATTTTCTTTTTGGTTTTCTTTTCGCAGAGTTCACGTGGCAGGATGCTTCTGGAAATGCACAGCACTTATCAAGAAGAAGTCTCTTCGGGAGAGCAAAAAATGTTATTCTACTTGCAGAAAAATATTTTCATTCCATGCTTTTCACTTGTCCTAATATTTTAATAATGCCAATTTTACGTTTCTATGAAGAGAAAAATTGGACAGAACCTTTTCAAGATTCTTCCAACTCTGAAAAACTTTCAGGTACAAGTCAGTTACTTATTTATAGCATAAGCTTTCTATGATATTCGTAATTGAGCTTTTCTAGATTGCCTTTAGGGATTTCAGAAATATAGGAACAGCAACAAAGACGGTGAAATATAAAAAAGAAGTGTACATAAAGCACAGAGCATATGTGGACGCAGTACTTAGCTCTGTATAGCTTGTTGAAACATAAATAATTCAATTGTCCAGGACAATATTATATTGTACATGGCTCATGCTCTGAATGGAATTTCTGTAAGGGCTCTTTACTGATTAATGTACTGAGACTGGAAAGCTAGGAAATTGGTTGAAGTATGTACATGATAAGAATGAATAAACTTTGTGAATAAAGGTTTAGAATAATATGGGTAAGAGTTGAAAGAGCACCTGACTTGAAATTTATCGGGTGGATACTTGAACATTGTCGTGTTTGTAGTGTTAATACTTAATCATTTTATTGAAGCTGATGGCGGGACCTTTGTCAAGAGAGGTCAAAGAAAGTTAATGGAGAAAGACAACAAAATGAGAATTATTTACTTTCGTTCAGTGTGATTTTTTTTATTGATTTCACAACTCATGTATGAATATTTAATTCGACTATGAATTGTGAAAATTATTATTTAAAATCATTTTTATAGATTCATTCGTAGTGTGCTGAAAACTTTGAGGACAAAGCTGACTTTCCTTCATCCATGAAGTCTTATGACCGAGGTATTCTACAAACAAGCCAAGCAGAAGGATGCATTTTCTATGCCGTCACATAAAAGACACGGTGCATATTTAATGCAGTCTTCGTGAACAAGATTTTCTTTAGCTCCAGGCTTATCGCGAATGTAAAAGAAGAAAAAAATTGCTTTTTCGCAAATGATATTTTCTGAAGGGCTCTCCAAGAAAAAGGACTTGGATAAAATCTCGTTTTATTTTGAAACAAATATACATGTCATGTGACACGTCTTTCTGATAACGGAAGTAAAATTATTTTACGTCTAGAAGAAAAGACAAGAACTGAATATTTCGTGAATATGAATTTCCTTCATAACCCGGAGCCGTCCCTAAAGCAAGAAAAGCAAATGTATCTATGCCAAGTTTTTTTATGGTATGCACTTTTATTTCTTATACAAAATGGTATTCTCATTATTATTTATTCAATTTTTCCCAAAAGGATTATTTATTAAGTAAAAAAATCCAAGATGTGGAAATATTACAGATCATGGAGGTCTGCCAAAAGAACAGATGAAATAGTTTATTTCAATCAATTGAAATGTTCGATTCAAACTAGCTCGTAAATTATTGACAAACCTTGTAACAAATCAATAGGAATTTTGTCATCTCGACAAAAATCTCTGAACGAATCGTCATTAGTTCTTTAGTTTCACTTTAATTCATTCGGCCTCAGATGCAATCATTTCATCTGCCAGGTTCTAAATTAGTTTAACAGAATAATTTATTTCAAGCTCCAGATGTGGAATAGTTTCCGATTGGAAATTCAGAGATCGGCTTTCTTTTTTTCCAACTGGTTACACGATAAATTTGTCATCTGGAAACACCTTTTCTTACAAAGTGTGAGATGTTCCAACATCATGATGAACTGAGAATGTTTTAATGACTTCTTCGCTTTCGAAGTCTCTATTTGAGAAGAAAAATTACTAACAGGAAGGAATAATTTACAGGTTTTTATACCACTTTAATTCAAGACTGTTTCGTGAAAACCAACGAAGAAGAGTAAAGTTTCGAGTTGTTTCGATTAATTATAAGTCAGTTATTATTAATTAGTCATTTGCGCCACATGCATATTTAAGTGATGGTGTAAGTTTTTGTTTCACGTTTTACTTTGGCAATCTTAAAATATGTTTAGTTTTATTTTGAAACATTTTATCCACTTACAATCCTGTACTTCTGTGATACACAGATATTGGAGAGTTCTTCAATATAGTTATGAATATTTTTACTTATTGAGTAGGAAAATTTAGATGATTTCTGTCCAAAGCAAAATTAAAAATATAAAATTGGAAACATATTTTTAATTTAATTCAAGACATTCATACAAATTAATCCTAAAATCAGTACAATATTACTATTTGACTTGAGAGAACGAAACATGTTATGCGAAGTGTCGCCTGAAGTCCCCGACTGCACGCCACTGATTGGTCCAGACGCAGCTTCCGATCTGATAATCCTGCAGTTGCATCTCGTGTGATGTATGACGTTCGAGGACCTCACACATCGCCAGTTCTTATCGACCTCTCACTTCTCCTTGGATCGCGTCACTTCAGGTGTGATCTTCACACTACACCCTCATTTCATCAAGTCGAGATATTATATTAATAGGAAACCTCTCAATGAAATCCATGGAAAAGATAATATACTTGTTTGATACCAATAAGAGGCCTTAACCTCCGGAATTTCTTTCAGATTATCCAGCAGTAAAGCGGAGTAATATTCTATAAATCAATTTTTCCATAAAACCAATCTTGCTAGAAATCAAATTTTAAGAGTCGATAATACTAACAGAAAATTTCGATTCCGATGTAAAAAAAATCCTTGAAATGCATGAAAATGCATTAGCTCTGGGTTGTAGGTGAGATTTGTGACATGTAATCGTGTGTTGCATGTTGCATATACTGCTGTGAAGTAAGTTATTTTAATTCAAATATTGATAACCACAAAAAACCATAAAAAGGCGGCCCCTACTTTTTTCTTAACGGCTTGACCGATTGTTCTTAAAATTTAACAGCATAGAGAAAAAAAGTAAACCTGTGTCTCTAGTGATTTAAAAAAAATGTTTTTTTCTCGTTTTGAGGAAGTGCTAACATGGGCAATATATGAGTCTTTTTGGCACCTCTGTCCTGAAATAACTAAACAAAAAATAAAACATTGGGGCTACTAGAGGCACAATATATCTACTCTTTATCTATAACCTGTGAAAATTTGAAGACAATCGGTAAAGCCGTTTTGAAAAAAGTAGAGCCCACCTTTTTGTGCTTCCTAAAACATGGATTTCATCAAGTATTGGAGACTCTTAAGCGAACAGGACAATAATTAATATGTTGTGAAAAAAAGGCTGTTTCGTTACTCGTGTGACCTGTAATATGAAAAGACACGCCCAAAAATTACTCGAACCAATAAAAAAAATGAAACTTTGGTGATTTGTGCAGATTTTCTTCATCAAAGTAGTTCAACAATTAATAATTGTGTCTCATAAATTTTGTTTTAATCCCTCTTCGAGATGCCAGATACTTAGTTGGTGGCGGGAGAAGTCAATTGGTGTTCAATAATGTCGACACTTTTATTTCATAAAACAATTACATGCACACCATTTGTACACTAATTCAGTAGTTCATTAACTGAATTTGTGACGTGCATTTAATTAATATTTTATGGAAAATATCACATGGTGCAAAATTAATTAAAAGTGATTTACAACTTTGATGGTATGGAAATTTCTGAAAACTCACTTTTAGATGAATTTAATATTATTTTCTCTGATATCAATTATAGAGAAGTTGCTTATTTTTACTTTCGAAACAAAGTATTCTCTGTGAAGATTGCAACTTCCAATATCTGCTGAATTCAGCACAAAAACTTCCACCAACTGAATTAACCTTATTTTGAATGAAAATAGAAATTGGCTTGGAAGAAAATATTATTTCTGACAGTTTGATTCGATATTTATTTAAAAATCCGAGTTTGCAAAGAGAAGGCATCCATGAAGCTAATTTCGCTGGTGGCATTTAGATATTATTTATTTTTCGTTTTTCAATTCAAACAAAACTCATTAAGAGTTTGGTTTACAAAGCGGCAAAGTCCTCCTCGGACAAATAAAATCCTACTGCTTCTGCAATGAACGTAACCGACCGTTTAATAGACAAGTTATACCACTAACTTGCATCTCTGAATATTATCAAACAGTCGCCTCCGAGAACATGCACGTCGTTCGGTGACCACAACTTTAAATGAAGTCCGACATTCGAACAGCTCCCTTCTTCATTGCCAAATAAGATTGCCAATAACTTCTTTGCCGCAATAATTTATTTCATATAAACTACATCTAGTAGGTTATCATAAAAGCAGGTGGGTTTTCCTATAAAAAGAAGTTATACTAAAATTAACGTCATTCTATTCAGCAGCACAGGAAGTTGGAACAATGAAGTTCACATCTTTCATTCATTGAAGCCGTACTTATTTTGCAGTCTCCAAGTTAGAATTGCTAAAGATACTTATTTACATAACCAAGTCCCCATGATTTTATCGTTTTTTGAAATTAGCGTTATTTAAATGAACCACCCCGAGAATTTAGTGTTTTTTTATATTATATACCTTCAATCTACAATACTTGAGCTGAAATGACTGCTGTTTTTACGATACATGTCATTTAATACTTGAAAAAAAGAGACAGTGTTAGAGATACTACACCTACCGGTTTTTTGAGGTGAGCATTTCAAAAGTCTTGAACAGTATAGGTGTTGTGACAGGAATGTGACACGTGGCTTCCTAGAGTGTATTATATTCCACTTGTCAATATTTTATGCAACAATGGGATTCGTATAATTCGTGACTACACCCAATAGTTATCAGTCTATCACAATCATATGCGATGGAAATCATCTTGACATGGAATCAACTTTGACTTCTGTGCGGCGGTTTAGTGTGGGGGGAACAATTGGGTGGGAGTTTATGAGGACTAAATACTTAGACAGTGAAGTCGCAATAAAACAAAATAGACAAGAGTCGCAAGACTTCCTTGTTTTTTAATTTATAAACGACAGTCAATTTACAAATTAAAGAGCGGGGTAACTGTAAACATGACAAGACCTCTTCGATAATTTACGTATACTTGTTAAAACAATTCTATACATTTTATGACTTTTCCTTTTTTAAATTTAAATATCCCATTGTCATTCAATCAAATTTAATTCAATTTAAAGTTACAAGTTATTTTTTGAAAAATCAGTAAAATACTGGACTGTTTCTCTAGACCACGACCTCCTCGTCCATACCCTAGCCCCCCCCCCCCCCCCCCCCCCCCAATCCACTAACCCAGACATTGTTGAGACCTCCACAAGTAACCCAAAACAATTTTCTAGAATTTTACGGATTTATTTCAAGGAAGGATAACAAAAACTTAAAAATATTGAATATTTCTACAAACCTAATTCTATTTCATGTAAAATCATTAAAATCTCAAAGCCGTTATTTACCAAATTTCTAAATTTTAAAAAATTCGTGCATAAACTTGTGCAACAAGATTGTTAATAATGTTTCTCTATGGCTTAGCCTTTGAAAAACCACCCTTTTGCCGCCAATTAGCTCGATCATTGTCCAAGGCAAGGACCAAACGTTGAGAAATTCCTGCTGTGGTCCATCAAATCAACAGGTCGTGGGAGTGAAACCGTATGTAAACTTCTCACCTACATCGCATATTAATTCCAGACACAAGGGGGCGAGGTAATGCAAACTAACAGCAATAGAATAAACTGGTGGATGTGTCACATTTGCATACAAACTATGTCCATCGTGCAGGAAATCCTCATGTACTCTGACCCTGCAGTGGGCTAGAGAACAGATTTCAATGTTCCTGCGGGGAGGTTGATGACCAAGAAGTCATTTTTCATGCTAGTTTCAAGATGTACAGATGTTACAGATGTCAGTGAGGAATAAGTGACTTCTTTTTGTTTGTTCTTAGACTTTTTCTAGATACAAACCAGAGTCCTTGAAGACAAAGAGAATCAATTATTTTATTTTTTAACAAATTCTTGTGTATAAATTTGATGACATGAGGAGCTATATTTTCAAAACGCAACTTCTCATTTTTGCGTTTTTTTTCTATTAGAGGTGAAAAAAAAACATGAAGAGCAACAATGTTTACGTAGGCTGATATACGAACTTGTAAAAATCACATCAAACCAAAATGCAATTAATTATGTAAACACAGGATTTCGTATCTCTTCCATGCTACGTCAATAGAAAACTCGCGTTTATCTCTTTTCAATGTCATTGGACAAGTTGCTTTTTGTAATGTAGCTCCTCAAATGTGATGTCCATTTTAATAACTATTTTGATTGGTTTCTGTCAATTTGATTGTATAGTTAGGAATTTACAATTTAATATAGAGTCCTCTAAAATTTTCACGTATAGCAACCGCTTTTTCCGTCACTTTTGTATAGTTTTAACAATGTCATACTTTATTTGTCATACTTCCAAACAGTGAAATCACTATTTCAGAACGATCTTCAGAGTTCAACAAAATAACTTCAAAAAAAGTCACACAAAAGCAAAGTCACGACAAAATCCATCTCCCCCCAAAAAGTAATCACCTATAATTGTGTTGTTGTCTTCTTGGTCCATTATTAGCGACTAAAATCTCTGCCGATGTCGCCTGTTAGTCGGTCATCGAGGACTAAGAGGGTAGCAAAAGCATACACCTCCCTCTTGTCACCACTTTGTTCGGGTTGTTTTAAAACACGACTTCTGTGTGCTCTGGGCACCTAAGTGGTCCATGGCGGTGACTCTGCCATCTCCAGAGCAGCATCCCGAAGACCCAGTAGCGCTGTTGACATTTCTCTTCGAATAGACATACAGAAAACCACTTGATTGGGCAGAATTGTGTTCGTAATAAAAACACTTTTTTCTGAGAAATTGGGTCTATAGAAGTTGTGGGTGATAACAATGTAGTGCTATGATTTTATTAAATTGTAAATAAATTCTTCTGGCGTTTTGCTATTAATTTCGCTTTATATATACAGTTATGAACTTACTGAATTCCATACAGGATTATGAATATAAATGCTGCAAATTTTTTTGCTTTATATTAAAATAATAAATTGCATAGCTGCAATATCTAATTGAAAATGTATTATTTACTCAAGTATACATTGGTGAATGTATTGACCCATCTCCTCCCATATTTACATAGGTCAAATACAGATATTTTACAGTTAATTTTTTCTATTACGATTAGCGCGCTTCAACTTTTGTTTCATAAATAAAACAGCAGTTCTACTAAATAATTGTAAAGCCCCAAAGAAACTTTACATGATATTTATTTTCTGTTAGAGTGAGCATTATTTTACCGAGTTGTCTGTATTTATTTTAGAGACGCTATTTGTCGAGTGTACGCATGGAATGATTTGTAAGTTGGCGCCAGGTGTGGATCGAAACAAAACATAGAACAAAAGCTAGAATTGGTAAAACAAACAGTTTTTTTCCTGGTGGCCTAGTCAAACATTTCGATGCTGTACAACGTTTGCTCTGGACCAAAAGTCAGGTTTTTCAAACATTTTAATTTTCACCTGGTATAAATCGGGTCTAATATTTACAGGGGTCTTCTTCAGCTGTCACCTCAAAGCTTCTGTACAAATCCGTTATTAGATCGCTATTTCATTTTATAAGTATAAAAAATCTAATTTAACCGCAACTATTCGAATTTTGGAAAATGAGCAAAATAAGAAAATCAAATATTGAGGTTTGGAGAAAAAGTATGAAAAAATAAAAAAAATATACACGAAGAATAAATGAATATACATGAATATACTTAGAAAACTTATCCTGATCAGATATAAGTATAGGGGTATCCCTAAATTCAGTAGAATCCATGCTAAAACCAGGATCAAAATAAGAAAGAAAGGGAGAAAAATCTGCACATGAAATGTTTTAGCTAAAGAAATATATCAATTTCATGATAAAAAAATTTAATTTATACTATTATTTAAAAGCGAATAACATACATATTGTTTTTAATTCCAATTAAAATAGGGTAAAAGAAGTAAATGTTCAATTTATTTATAACAATTTAGACATTTTCACTCAAAATATTTTTTTTAAAAATGCAACAAAACACTTTCCTTCATTCCATTTTCTAATTAACTCTGTGCAACCGAATTGCAATGCTCTGATATTTTTACTGGCACGCTTCTCTCCTGTTCCATCAACCCTGGTTCTATCAGGGCCTGATTGCCCTTCATCCTTGTCGGAGAGGAGAGTGACGCACAAAGAGTGACTGAGTGAGGTGACAAATGGATTGATTTGTCACGGTGTGTGTAACATCGCTTCTTGTCGCTCAGGCCGTGTTAATGAGTCAGTCTGGAATCTGGCCTCCTACATTGATTGTCAGTCAAACTGCCGGCCAATTAGTAGATGAGGTTGTGATCTACCAAGTCGGTAGCATTCATTGATTGAAGTTGTGTCAGCTTGCTGGGTAGATAAATAGTCGGTTCTTTAAATATGTTTAATTATTTATATTTTTACATCGTTCTTATCTTTTTCATTTTGTAGTATCTTATTTTTACAACGACTTCTTTTTTTAATAAAAACTCGTCGTCTTGCTCATGAGGTATTTTAAAAATATTGGAATCTACATAAGTAATAAAATCTTTGGTACCTTAAGGTAATAAGGCCACTAAGGCCATCAATAAAATTGACACGAACAAACAACAAAACAACAAAATAGGTAACAACAAAATTGATTTAAAAACATCAACGTATCCAGTTTGAAATAGGTCGGCTATCTAAAACTAGGTTTTACTGGGATTTTTTATTTTTTATTTTGGCGTGAATATTTATATTTCGACTGCAGTCGTAGTAATGCCAGCAATAGCAAGTATTATAATTTTACAATTGAAATTGTATTCGAATTTTCAATTAGCGAAGCAGAACTCAAAAACAAATACACAAACATACATGTTTATATAGGTACTTTAAATATTTTAATATTAATAACCATAATTAATTATAATTAGTGTAAAATTGTTAAATAAATGTTGTAATTACATTTTAATTCTAACTTTAATTAATGTTAGTGTTTGATGACGGTTTTTTCAGTTTTTAAATTTTAGCATTTTCAAATTTCAAATAACATTTTCCAAAAAAAAGCTCTGTAAGCTTTCTTTAAAAAACATACTATAACTTGTGCTATATGGGTTTTCATATTAAATTGGCGATAGGTTCCTCTAATCAAGCTTGAATTTAGTAGTTTTATTTCATCAAAATGATATTTTTATATACTGTTATATCATAATATGACAGGAAAGTTTCGCTTACTTGAAACCAAGGAGGTTAGAGGTATCTAACCTCCTTGCTTGAAACTGTGTGGAATAAGTTCGTACTTCCAGGTTCTTAGATCAGAGCTCTGTCACTTGATATTTTCACTTGATATTTTAATTCACTAATCACAGTTCAGATCAGATGTGCTCATTATCCTACCTATAAAAGGCTCCGTTTAATGTTTATTGTATACAGTTTTAAAGTTAACAGTGAAACAAGAAAGAACAACAATTCAAGTTAGCATGTCCACTTTGAACCGTAAACCTATAGTTGAGCTTTTTGCTTCAAAGTTACTTTTCACAACTTAAAGCTGTAACAACCAAATAAATGTATCCACTTAGGTATGTAGATTCTCCATCGTGTAGCTTCTAGTAATTATCTCCTCTTCTAATTCGAACGTGTAAACGCGTGCAGATGAAGAAATGCAGCTCGGAGTCTGGTGTCTGCTCTGATTCGCTCTGCTCAGCAGGCGCTCAGCAAACAGCGTGCTGAGCAGTCACTTCTTGACGTTGATCGAAGCACCGGTGACGTCATTGACAGAACGGAATTACATATGATGACGTAATGACACCTACACGACCAAGCAGTGCCAATCAAAAGTAGAAGCAATGTTGCACAATTATAACAAACATCAATCATTGGCGTGCATACTTTTTTATATTCCTCCTCCGACCTTCCTGTTATTTGAACAGTCACTTTGAGAGATATGATTGTATTCACCTTTTGACATATTTGGCAATCATGACATATTTAACTTCTGTTCGAACTTAGGGTTAGACAGTTTGATCAATGTGAAATTTGATACGTATCAATTCTAGAATCACCTTGTCATTTTCTATTACAAAGTTCTTTGATTGCTTGAATGAAAATGGTACTATACTTATTCAGTTACGCCGAGATACCAATCAACCTAAAATTTGTAGAGTTATCAGCATGTAGTAATGTAACAGTAATTTTGAGCAAAGGTAATGAATGTTTGGAGTTATTATCTTTTCTAACAATATTGGGTCGTTGCTCTTTACATGCTATCTATAGGCTACTCATTGGCTGTGAGGGTTGTTCGATGTTTATTACTGACTTTGCTGCACAACAATGCTCGCTTATATTGAAGGTATTCGTGTATTTCCCTTAATTTAATTAAACGTGCAGATCTATTACATTTCATAGACACTAAATATCGAAAAATCTTCATCTCACACATTACCGTCGTTTACGGGTAGAAAATTACAAAATAACTTTAAAAAAACACTCTCATTATCTGATTTTTTTCAAATTTTTAATTGTAATAGAAAGTTAAAATTTTATATTCCCTTCATTTTTTATATTTATATCCCTAATTGTCTTTACGTCAATGTTCTTCATGGTATGATTACCTACATTTACAAATCGACCTTGGCAGTTGGCACCTACATTGTGCGACAATGATATACAACATTGTCCCCGTGGCAGTCTTATGGATTACAATTAGTGCAACATTTGACCACTGATTGAACTACAAGAGCTGTGATCAATTGTTGTTGGAATGTCTGTTGTTTGTTCGACATAAGTATGATTAATTGTCGAGAGTTAAGCCGCGTGAAGATCAACTTTGTCCGAGTCATTTTCAGAGGAAACCTTGGGAAGAATCCTCCATTATCTGCTCAAGAATGCAGGAAATATGAAATATATTTCGAAACGACACTTCATGAGTCAGCTTTAAACGAGTTAAAATGTGATTTTTTGTCGTATTTTTATTTTTTACGATATAAAAATTAAATATGGCAGTAGAAAGGTAGTGGTAGTGGAAGATTAGGCGTTATAGTGAAATCACGAGTAACCATAATCAGTATAGGCAACGGGTGGATACAAGTGCGAACTATGTGTTCAATAAAAAAATTAATCTTAAATTTAATGGTTAGAATTATAATCTCGAATCGTATACAATTGTATGCTACACTGTTGTGGATGGCTACTTGGTGACAAGGAGGGGAGGGGAAGGGGGGGGGTCTTGCCCACGAAAACCAGGATTTTAAAAATTATAAGAATTCCGCTATTCATTCTTAGCATTCTTACAAAATTACACCACACTTCAACCTGAAGATCTTTGAAAATAAATTCAAATTGAAACGATTCCCATCCAGGGTTGTAAATTCTTTTTTAATTTGCATTTCTTATTTTGTCTTTATTTTCGGGATAACCATTTAAAATTTTAATATCTTCACCATATTTCCAACTAATACTAAGATTTCTAAACTTTTTACCCATAACGAACAAAATTCAAAAATAATCCAAACCCTAACTGAGGGCTTCGTCACTCTAAATATCTTACTTTCTGGGCCCCCTTCCCCCTTCATCAAATCTCATCACCATCCTATCATCCCATACATCGGCGATTGCCCCATGGACACAAACGCATTTACCGAGCTTTAACCTCCCGATTACCCCACCATTTTGTTTGCCACGATGCGTGGACGTGTGTAAAATGGCGAAGCACCACCCTGGCCCGTCTCTCGCATCGCACCGACGGATTTGAATCTACTCGAACATCTGTGGGATGATTCTCGGGCCCGCCTACAAATGTTTTATTGTTCTTGTTAGTGTCTTCAACTGAGTCTTGAACTGCAGGCTCGGCGTCTACCCACGTCTGTATTACAGTCTGATGGAGGGGCGGGCCCGGTAGCGGCCTTTGTTTTACGAACAATTATATCTGAGAAGATTAATATTCAATACAATGACAGTGGGCGATAAGCTGGGAAACCAAAAAATACATGTTTTCATTTTTGGATGATGAGAATTTGGTGGATTAGTTTTCTTTGGTAACGCCTAGTCTCCGGTTTTTTGTAACAAACTGGAAAATTTGTGGATTAAAAGCATTTTTTGTTTGGATCTGTCAAGATGATGAAGTATTTAACCCTAGTTATCTCGTCATTTCTTAGAGGTAGAAGACAATTCGGGGTAAACCCAGTCCCATCCTCAACCCCTGCAATCTAACATCTGCATGCAAAAATGCAGAAATGAAAAATATAAAAAAAACGGAGAAGATTTGAACTTTTCAGCAATTTTAATATTATATTTTAGAATCAGTTTTTAAAAATGTACCCACAAATTATTGGAGATAGAGTTATGTTTAAATAAATATAAATTCCTACATTCAAGTATTTTCGAAGTGTAATGATTGGCAACAATTTACAATGAATAGCAACAAGTGACGCAGGACCTTGGTAAACTGCTCAACATGCAGGCAGCGATCAAAATCATCGCACACTGTTGGTCATTTGGCTTCCACATACTCGAGATGTCAATAACATATAAGAACACACCTTGTCAGAACATCATGGTCAAAGAGCTGGGCCCAGAGAAGATATTATGAAAATGATTTCCACATTATTTACCGGTAATTACACTAAATCTAAATTTACAAATACAAATTAGTCTGTTGTATCATGGTACTATTATTGGTTGCTAATTAATGGGTATCATTAATGCCGATACCGGCATGAAGATAATATGCTGGGAGGCCTTTTTAACATTTGTGAATCATGGCCTCTGAAGAAATCTATAAAGCTTAATTTCCATTTTTCAGACATTAGAACGGAGTAAAACTAAAAATTCACACCACTTGATGCTATAAGTAATTGAAGGTCTGGATTTGATTCTTAACATAGCACGTTTTTATTTGGCAGCGTTTCACCAACAATCATCATGTGCTGCATTAGACTCAGAGTTCTTCTTGTGACTATTCGCACGACAGCCGACTTCCCATCACCTTCCCATTAGTCCCCCGTTTCGCTGCAAGACTTCACACACATAATGAAGATGGGCGAATAGGAAATAAGACTGCAAACCATTGGAACTATCCCGGCGTTCACGAGGTGTTTGACATCATGGCTAACCACAATCCGGATAGCTAGCCGGGGGCCTCGACCTGAACTCTAGTTTTTGTAAATGGGAAAATTAATATGAATTACGAAGCTAACATTTTAAAGTGTTCCCCCCTAAAATAATTACATAATACAGTGTCAAGTGTCAACACCACGTGACACACCCCGAGCATCCAGCAGCTGTCCACGCGTCTTAACTCTCAGACGCAGGGCAGTTGCCGCGCCATCCGATCCAGACGCTGCGCCATCCGCGAGAACGAGACAACATGCTGCGCCATCCGCGGGAACGAGACAACATGCTGCGCCATCCGCGGGAACGAGACAACATGCTGCGCCATCCGTTCCAGACGCCACGCCATCCGCGAGAACGAGACAACATGCTGCGCCATCCGCGGGAACGAGACAACATGCTGCGCCATCCGCGAGAACGAGACAACATGCTGCGCCATCCGTTCCAGACGCCACGCCATCCGCGAGAACGAGACAACATGCTGCGCCATCCGCGGGAACGAGACAACATGCTGCGCCATCCGCGAGAACGAGACAACATGCTGCGCCATCCGTTCCAGACGCCACGCCATCCGCGAGAACGAGACAACATGCTGCGCCATCCGTTCCAGACGCCGCGCCATCCGCGAGAACGAGACAATATGCTGCGCCATCCGTTCCAAACGCCGCGCCATCCGCGAGAACGAGACAACATGCTGCGCCATCCGTTCCAGACGCCACGCCATCCGCGAGAATGAGAAAACATGCTGCGCCATCCGTTCCAGACGCGGCACGACCGGATTCCATCACTGGTACAATAACAACACCAGCGCCACCTGTGAGTACAGTCATCACTCCAGAGCCACCTTTTCCTTCTCCAGCATTAGCGCAATACTCTCCCCCATTCAAAGCGCACCGTGCAAGACTTACCAAACGGTCTGCGCGTTTCAAGGTGCAGAAACCTGCAGTGCAGAAACCTGCAGTGCGGCAACCGAAATTGTGACAGCTACCAAGCAACACTACAAAAGGAGGAGGGCGCCTCCTGAAAATTGGTAGCATAAATACGAGGTCATTAATCAGTGGTTTTGCCGAGTTCAGTGAACATTTTGCAGATAATGACTTTGACGTCATAGGTATAAGTGAGACATGGCTCACAGCAGATATTCCTGATCACAGCATTAACATCCCAGGATACAGACTTCTAAGAAGAGATAGAAAAGGTAGAGGCGGTGGAGTTGGGTTCTTCATTAAAAATTCATTAAGGTTCAAAGCTGTCGAATTGAACCTGAATACTGACGATTCCGCACCCTCTGAACTTGAACAACTATGGATTGTAGTGCATCTTAAAAGATCGAAGATAGCAATCGGAGTAGGGTACAGACCACCTAGTTCGAACTACAGCTCAATTAGCTGCATCGACTCTGCTCTTACAGCTCTTGAAGCCACTGTGGACAACATCATCTTCACAGGCGATCTGAACGTCAACCTGCTCGACACTTCCAAACCTGACTCACAATTTCTATTGAAGTATCTGAAAACTAACTGCCTAACTCAAATCATTACCAAACCCACTCGTGTTACAGCAAGCAGTGCATCACTAATCGATCATATCTACATAAGAGACACCGCCCCACTTATAGCCACTGAAATTCTCGATACAACGCTACTGTTAGACCACAGAGGGCGAAGCATTACTGATCACAACTTAATTTCATGTACCCTTCAATACCACACTCCTGTGAAACCCATGAGGACATGGACATGCCGTAGTTACAATAACATCATCCCAGAAGAAGTATCACTCCTCGTCAGTGGCCACCCTGGCTGGGAGAGAGTATTCAATGAGCCTGCCATTGATAGGAAGGTAGAACTACTCAACAGTGTCATTATTGAGGTAGCTGATGTGTTTGCACCAAACAAAACCATCACGTCAAGAAGAGCTAGTGCGCCTTGGCTCACTGGAGCAGTGCAGGAGGCTATAAGGTTGAAGAAAAATACATTGGTAAAGTACAAGAAAACCAGGGAAAAGCAGCACTGGGCGGAATAATATGCTGACAGTAGTATGCATGGCACCCTGGGACAACAAAGGATGCCGCCGTCAATCATCATTAGTCACGGTCAATTAGTCAAAGGGTACCGCCTATTGTCCTGTCACTCATAATCACACGGTCAATTAAACATGTCAATCCGGTCAATTAAACCTGTCAATCAATATTACTTCCGGTCAATTAAACAAATTTGCATAATCAATCTAATTAATCAAAAAGTGCATCCAATCAATTAAAAAGTGCATAATCAATCCATTTAATCAAGTGCATATTAAATTCAATCAATTAAAAAGTGCATTCAATCAATCAAAAAGCGCATCCAATCAAAAAGCGCATAATCAATCTAATCAATCAAAAAAAGCGCATATTAAATTCAATCAATCTAATCAATTAAAAAGTGCATTCAATCAATCAAAAAGCGCATCCAATCAAAAAGCGCATAATCAATCTAATCAATCAAAAAAAAAAGCGCATATTAAATTCAATCAATCTAATCAATCAAAAAGTGCATCTAATCAATCAAAAAGCGCATATTAATCGTGGTCGTCAGAGGCGCGCGCATTGCTGTGTCATCTTGGAATCAGTAACTCACTAGTCTTAACTTGAAAACGCAGGTGTAGTACTACGTCATCGTGACCAGGTAGTGCAAGGGTGTGGTCCTTTTGTATCCAACAACAACATCACTTGACATTGAGTGACCATCAATAGAAACAAGGGTTAAGCTCTATTGTTAATGCGTACACCTGAGTACGTATATAGTGCGCTTCATTGGTTTTCTTTAGACTATAATCTTTAACTGACAGTAAGTGACATTATGCCCGGGTAGCTCAGTCGGTAGAGCATTAGGCTTTTAACTTAATGGTCCAGGGTTCGATCCCCTGCTAGGGCGAATCTCTTTTTTATTTCGCGAAGCCCGAGGGATCTCCTTTTTTTATTATTTTTCCTGCGCTTATCTCTTTTCAATTAAAATAAAACGATTTGTTATTAACACTATATGGAAGAGGCGGGGTTTACTCAATAACAAAACAGATTTCCCATTAACCAGTATATTGAATGAAAAAGTACACAGTACATTCATGAAAATACATAGTCATACATAATCAATTATTAGAATCAGCATCCCACCAACCACTTTGGTACTCTAAAATATTGTCTATATCCAACTTCATAATCACTTCACGAACACTAAAATAATTGTTCTGATCTTCAAATGCTTCGATTCACTTTCTTGCAGTCGCTTCAATGTCTGGGAGTAGATTCTTAGAAACATATTATGAACCAATGCCAAACCCAAAATAGTCAAACATAATCATATTCTGAAATTCGATACTTGTTATGATACGGGGTTTGATATGTAAAAGATGTTCAATTGTTGATTGCTCGAGAAATATACTATTTCCACGGTTAATTGGCTTGATGCCTACTACATATTCACCGTTACTTAGCTCGGTTGTAAATAATAAATTAGGGCCAATAGTTAGCACAACAGAACTTTCTTTAAAAGGTAGCAAGGCAGTGGTGACGTCTTGTTCCGATGAAAGTGCTGGTGGCCCCGATAAGGGCCGTTCGCGGCGTTTCGGAAACTTTAATACTTCCATATTATGGCGGCGACTGGGTTCGAAAACATTGGCATCCACAACTGCTAAATCACTGTAGAACTGGATCCATTCTTGCGAAGAAAAGTATATTTTATCTTCGCATCTTGATGACAGAGTAACAACGGCCAAGAACGCCTTCAGAGGGTCCGCTCCCACGATGACACTTTGTGTTTTATTAAGAGTAAATAGTCTATTCATTACCGTTGAAATGTCTTCTTGTTTCACGTTCACCACACTTTCTTCAACATCACTCGGCCCATGTGATACTTCAGCACTCAGTTTAAACATATTGCTTGTTTGGATATTGGAATCAAACTGCCTCTTTACAGCTCTTTAGAAAAAGGTGTAGATGAGGGAGACACAGTCACTTGCAGGTACCAGTTTCAACAGGTTTCCAACATGTACACGATACAAGTTATCCCAACCCTTTGAACATTTTTAGTTATCAGTACAGGCCATAGTTAAATATTAGGTTCCAGCTCTCTAAGAATTCTTATATCATACGATGTACGATTGTTTACCAAATCTCGCTCTATTTCGGCTATATAGTGCAATTAATTGTACATCCGTCCCCTTTTCTTCAAAATACATCTTTTTAGCGATAGCCGTTTGTACGAAGCCAACCCAATCTGCCAATTCCTCGTAAATATTCTCACAGTGCTGTCATTTTCTTTCACAATAGAAGAGAGGGTGCGACCTCCCAACCCTTGGCACAGGTGCTTTGAAATAACAACTGAACGAGGTGAAAGTAAAGAAGGACTCTTGGTGTAGATCACTAACCGCATATTTTAAAAGTGTAAAGTGGCAGTGGCTCGACCCCCGAGGGTTCTCCTTTTTTTTTTCCAGCAGCGCTTATCTCTTTTCAATTAAAATAAAACGACCCGTTATAGGAATCCTGCTCGTGACGTCACAGTGGTAGAAAAATGGAGACTGCGCTGGTAGGGGAAATGTGTCAAAGCTATAAATAATAGCTATAAATCATATTTCTCAGATGAATATTTAACTTGAAGATGTGTATGGATAAATATTGCGTATTATTATTAACTTGTACTTACTTAAATATCTTTCTTTCACAAGTAATAACTCTAAATATGATATTTGGATTGCCGCTGTCAGATTTGTTTATTCCCTATACTTTTTTATGTAGGTTGCTATGGCAACCTTTTCTCACGCAGGATGCCTATTAAAAGCTATAAGGAAGAGGTAAGGTTTACTCAATAACAAAACAGATTTCCCCATTAACCAGTATATTAAATGAAAAAAGTACACAATACATTCATGAAAATACATAGTCATACAAATCAATTACACACTAGTAACATCATCCCACCAGCCACTTTGGTGCTCTAAAATATTGTCTATATCCAACTCCATCATCACTTCACGTACACTAAAATGAATGTCCTGATCTTCAAATGCGTTGATCCACTTTCTTGCAAACGATTTTGGAGGTACACTTTCAATAAAAGAATAATCGTCAATGAAAGAATCATCGTCACTGTCTGAAATCAGCTCTTCGTGAAACATTTCCCAGTACTCTTCAGGTGTAGTCTTCGGCGGTGGACCTTCGCGAATCCTCTGCAGAGAGCCCGCAAAACAAAGTGCATAGAGTCTGCTTTTACTTTCCAGAACTTCGACGCTTATCATGATACAGGGTTTGATTTTAAAAAGATGTTCAATTGTTGCTTGCTCGAGAAATATACTGTTTCCACCGTTGATTGGCTTGATGCCTACTACAGATTCACCATTTCTTAGCTCGGTTGTGAATAATACATTAGGGCCAATAGTTCTCGAAGCAAAACTTACTTTAAAAGGTTCGAAAACATTTACGTAGGCGACTGATAAATCACTGTAGAACTGGATCCATTCTTGCGAAGAAAAGTATATTTTATCTTCGCATCTTGATGACAGAGTAACAACGGCCAAGAACGCCTTCAGAGGGTCCGCTCCCACGATGACACTTTGTGTTTTATTAAGAGTAAATAGTCTATTCATTACCGTTGAAATGTCTTCTTGTTTCACGTTCACCACACTTTCTTCAACATCACTCGGCCCATGTGATACTTCAGCACTCAGTTTAAACATATTGCTTGTTTGGATATTGGAATCAAACTGACTCTTTACAGCTCTTTCGAAAAGGTGCAGTGGAGGGAGACACCGGCGCCTGCATGCACTATACAAAAGAGGAGTAAGTTTCATTGTGAATGATTATACACTTGATTACCCTTCAGTGATTTTCTTTAGACACCCCAAACTATTTCTCTTCTTAAACAATAGAAGCGAAGGTGCGCCATCCTAACCCTTAGAAAATCAGGTCAGACGACAGCGTGAGAAGTGGGTTATAGGATTCTACGTCACACGGAGGACAGCGAATAGCAAAGCTCGAAATGGGAATAGGGGTGTATACATTTAAGGATAGGTTTCTCTAGCCAGACGTTACAGAATATGCGCATAGGTCTTTGCGCATCATTTGTCTTTGTATAATAGTCAGAAATGTAACAACAATCTGTTTTATATTGTCACCGTCAGAAATTAGCTGTGGCGAACGCTGTTTTAGCATCAAATTTATATATTCAGTTAAAATATTATGTGAATGTTCTCATTGCAGAATATAATATTGATGAGATTGTTGAAAACATTTAAATATTGATATTATATATGATATAGGAAAAGGATAGGTGTACTCAATGACAAGGCAGATTCCCAGTTAACCAGTATAATTAAATTCAAATTGATACATTACATTCATGAAAATATATTGAGAGAGACATACATCTACAATTATTCACTCGAAACTTCTTCACACTGTGGCACTACTATTATTCAATTATCATCTATATATCATCTTTAATCAAATTCGACGTCGCTTTACCTATACTATACACTATATGGATTGTACTTAATCTTCAAATGTTCTGATCCGCTTTTGCGCAATTGATTCCAATTCATTATTGCTACATTTAAATATTACACATTCTTTATTTTCCACCATCCTTGTTGAGTAAGCATACCATCAATGTTCAATTCAAGCATGGCTATTCTGACTCCAATGGGAACTCCGATGTCTTTAAACCGGCTCTGCCATTCCTCTCTGACTGAGAGTTTCAGTAACGCATTGTCTTTATTCATTTCTCCAGGGCGATTAGGTTTCAAAAGGAGTTCTTCCTCGTCGTCTCCTTCTTGTTTTACCATGCGTGGTTGGTTAGTAAGTTGAAAAGTGTTGAAAATATGTACAAACCACTGTTTATACATTTGACTGCAATTCCTCATTTCCTCAATACATAGGTTAATACTTGGAATTAATTTTACAAGATGTTCAACTGTAGAAACCGCTAGTAGCATCTCCTTACTGTACCTTGATTTGACAGATACACAAGGACCATATGTAGCCTCAGATATGAAAATGGTGTGTGACGCACACACGCCACCCATATATAATTGTCTTAACCTATGATTTGCAACAGCGTCCCTTGCTTCAACTATTAAGGGATGTGCAGATAACCATTCATCTGCAGAGAAACTCACTTTAAAGCCCTCTTGTGAACCTAGAATGATAACCGGTTGAAACTCTTTTAAGGGATGCACACCTACAAGTATGTGCTTACTGCGAGAAGTACTCAGATAAAACAAGCGGTTCATGATAGTTGGTACGTCATTCTGTTGAACCATCCTCGATTTGATCTAGACGTTACTCTAAAACAAGCAAAAAGATACACTGTTTTATGTTAGAGCAATAATTGTGAATATACAAAGTTTTGCTCTGTTATAGTGTGACATAGCTTATAGCGTAGATACCTACCTCGATTATGTTTTAGCGTTGAAATGTTGAAGGGTATGAAATAAATTATTACACAGCGTGCTGATCGTCTTCTTTCTTCAGATTCTTTTATTTATTAAAATGCTGTAATTAGCAATTAAATTAACCCACCGTCTTAACTTAAAATGTACGACAAATTTCCAAGTTTAGTTTGATTAAGACGAAACACTATGAAACATGCGCGTAAACGAATTGCTTATGTAGAGCACAATAATATTCGCAGCCACCAGCACTGATCCAAGAACGTTAGACGAATGACATGCGCAGCTTACAATTTCAGACGGTTCTTTAATTTAAAGACATGATTGTGACGTGTTTTGACAAGATCTGACTAGTCAATTCATGCCCAAAGATGATAAAATTTAACATTGCAGTTGCTGCCAATTTTCTTTTTACTTCACAGCAATCACGAAAATGCAACAACTCATGAATATACCACACTGTTTTCGGATACTTTCACTCTAGGACTTAAAATCACCTAGATCCCTGAATTCGGAAAATTAGCTGCAGTTACACAGTAGTTAAGAACTTCATTACACACAGGATTGTAGCATCCTTTCCTGGAGCAGTTATTTTTCTTCTTCACGCGCTTCCCTTCTGTCAGAAGGTATAACTTCACAAGTTTACATCTGATTAGCTCCTCTGGACAATGCACACAATGTACAACACAATACACACAGTGTACAACACAATGCACACAATATACAACGCAATGCATACTATGTACAACACAATGCACACAATATACAACACAATGTACAACACAATACATACAATGTACAACACAATGCACACCATATACAACACAATGCACACAATGTACAACGCAATGCACACAATGTACAACGCAATGCACACATTGTACAACACAATGCACACAATGTACAACACAATTCACACAATGTACAACACATTGCACACAATGTACAACACAATACACATAGTGTACAGCGCAATGCACACAATGTACATCACAGTGCACACAGTGTACATCACAGTGCACACAGTGTACATCACAATGCACACAGCGTACAACGCAATGCAAGCAGTGCAATTACCTGCTACCTTTACAATTATCAATCATATTTTAGTGAAAGATAGGAAGAAGAAACAACTTACTGAGGAGATGAAAATTAAGATTCATCTTGTTATGTCTAAAGAAGATCATATTATATTATATTTAGAAATGCTGTAGTGTGTAGAATTTGTAGTAAACCACTAAGTGGAGATCGCGTCTGTGACCATGACCATATGTGTGTGTTAGTTTCAGAGGAGCAGCCCATAGCACATGCAATGTAAACTCTGTTCAAGCAAAACATATACCTGTTGTGTTTCATAATCTACGTGAGTACGATTCTCATTTGATTATGAAGGAAATCGGTATTTCAGTAATTCAAAATAACATGGAAAAGTATATCTCCTTCACTTTCGGTCGATTAAGATTCATTGATTCATTCCAGCTCATGAGCACATCATTGGAATCATAGTAAACAACCTTAGAAAGGACGTTTCAAGTAAATTCACTATGTTAAAAGAATGATTTGATTCTGATTCCCTCCCACTTCTGTTGCGTAAATGAGTATTTCCATATAGCTATGTCGATTCTGAGGGAAAGCTGATGGAAAGTTCTCTACCTCCTAAGTCTGCCTTCAGGAATGATCTCACTGGAGATGAAATCTCCAATGACGATTACAACCATGCACATGAAGTGTGGAGGAAATTCGAAATATCAAGCATCGGTGAGTACCTACCAGGATCTATACATCACCACTGGTATTCTCTTGCTTGTCGATGTATTTGAGAGTGTTCGTAGTCTGTGTCTGTAATTCTACTGCACCGACCCCCTGTCATACGTTCAAAGCTCCAGGATTAGCCTCGTAGAGTTTCTTGACAATGACATATGCTCGTCTGGAGCTCATTACTGATCTCGATATGTATCTGATTGTCTTTCCAACCAACCAATTTAGTCTAAGCTCTCCAATCAGCACCGTTCATTATAGAAATATAGATTTTCTTGATTATTTTCTTAATTAATTTTCTTGAAACATGGAGAAACAGTGTCTATGTACCTAACTGAGTTCAATTCGATGGGTTATAGGTTTTGTACTGCAATTGAGGAATGTCCCTTGCTCGGAGTCCTGTGTTATTGATGGGTGATCAATTATGAACCGGGGGCCAGCCCGTCTAAACCGAGCGAGTCGAACCGACTAACCGAACCGTCTAAACCGAACGAGTCGAACCGACTTATCGAACCAACTGAACCGAACGAGTCAAACCGACTAACCAAACGGCCTGAAACTACCGAACGGACCGAACCGACTTTACCCAACCACCTGAAATTACCGAACGAGTTGGACCAATTGACCGAACCGCCCAAACTACCGATCCAACGGTCCGCACCGATCAAAACGACCGATAGAACAATCCAAAACGCCCAGAAGAACCGCTAAATCAATCGTTGTTTTTCTTCTCCAGGAATCCACGGAACTGAACCGATTGCCTAAACCGATCGAAAGGCCAAACCGAACAAACCGACTAAAACCGAACTCGACCGATCTTTTTAAATCTCTAGAGCGAACATCTGGCCTCCGGTTCATAATTGATCACCCATCAATAACACAGGACTCCGAGCAAGGGACATTCCTCAATTGCAGTACAAAACCTATAACCCATCGAATTGAACTCAGTTAGGTACATAGACACTGTTTCTCCATGTTTCAAGAAAATTAATTAAGAAAATAATCAAGAAAATCTATATTTCTATAATGAACGGTGCTGATTGGAGAGACTAAATAGACTAAATTGGTTGGTTGGAAAGACAATCAGATACATATCGAGATCAGTAATGAGCTCCAGACGAGCATATGTCATTGTCAAGAAACTCTACGAGGCTAATCCTGGAGCTTTGAACGTATGACAGGGGGTCGGTGCAGTAGAATTACAGACACAGACTACGAACACTCTCAAATACATCGACAAGCAAGAGAATACCAGTGGTGATGTATAGATCCTGGTAGGTACTCACCGATGCTTGATATTTCGAATTTCCTCCACACTTCATGTGCATGGTTGTAATCGTCATTGGAGATTTCATCTCCAGTGAGATCATTCCTGAAGGCAGACTTAGGAGGTAGAGAACTTTCCATCAGCTTTCCCTCAGAATCGACATAGCTATATGGAAATACTCATTTACGCAACAGAAGTGGGAGGGAATCAGAATCAAATCATTCTTTTAACATAGTGAATTTACTTGAAACGTCCTTTCTAAGGTTGTTTACTATGATTCCAATGATGTGCTCATGAGCTGGAATGAATCAATGAATCTTAATCGACCGAAAGTGAAGGAGATATACTTTTCCATGTTATTTTGAATTACTGAAATACCGATTTCCTTCATAATCAAATGAGAATCGTACTCACGTAGATTATGAAACACAACAGGTATATGTTTTGCTTGAACAGAGTTTACATTGCATGTGCTATGGGCTGCTCCTCTGAAACTAACACACACATATGGTCATGGTCACAGACGCGATCTCCACTTAGTGGTTTACTACAAATTCTACACACTACAGCATTTCTAAATATAATATAATATGATCTTCTTTAGACATAACAAGATGAATCTTAATTTTCATCTCCTCAGTAAGTTGTTTCTTCTTCCTATCTTTCACTAAAATATGATTGATAATTGTAAAGGTAGCAGGTAATTGCACTGCTTGCATTGCGTTGTACGCTGTGTGCATTGTGATGTACACTGTGTGCACTGTGATGTACACTGTGTGCACTGTGATGTACATTGTGTGCATTGCGCTGTACACTATGTGTATTGTGTTGTACATTGTGTGCAATGTGTTGTACATTGTGTGAATTGTGTTGTACATTGTGTGCATTGTGTTGTACAATGTGTGCATTGCGTTGTACATTGTGTGCATTGCGTTGTACATTGTGTGCATTGTGTTGTATATGGTGTGCATTGTGTTGTACATTGTATGTATTGTGTTGTACATTGTGTTGTATATTGTGTGCATTGTGTTGTACATAGTATGCATTGCGTTGTATATTGTGTGCATTGTGTTGTACACTGTGTGTATTGTGTTGTACATTGTGTGCATTGTCCAGAGGAGCTAATCAGATGTAAACTTGTGAAGTTATACCTTCTGACAGAAGGGAAGCGCGTGAAGAAGAAAAATAACTGCTCCAGGAAAGGATGCTACAATCCTGTGTGTAATGAAGTTCTTAACTACTGTGTAACTGCAGCTAATTTTCCGAATTCAGGGATCTAGGTGATTTTAAGTCCTAGAGTGAAAGTATCCGAAAACAGTGTGGTATATTCATGAGTTGTTGCATTTTCGTGATTGCTGTGAAGTAAAAAGAAAATTGGCAGCAACTGCAATGTTAAATTTTATCATCTTTGGGCATGAATTGACTAGTCAGATCTTGTCAAAACACGTCACAATCATGTCTTTAAATTAAAGAACCGTCTGAAATTGTAAGCTGCGCATGTCATTCGTCTAACGTTCTTGGATCAGTGCTGGTGGCTGCGAATATTATTGTGCTCTACATAAGCAATTCGTTTACGCGCATGTTTCATAGTGTTTCGTCTTAATCAAACTAAACTTGGAAATTTGTCGTACATTTTAAGTTAAGACGGTGGGTTAATTTAATTGCTAATTACAGCATTTTAATAAATAAAAGAATCTGAAGAAAGAAGACGATCAGCACGCTGTGTAATAATTTATTTCATACCCTTCAACATTTCAACGCTAAAACATAATCGAGGTAGGTATCTACGCTATAAGCTATGTCACACTATAACAGAGCAAAACTTTGTATATTCACAATTATTGCTCTAACATAAAACAGTGTATCTTTTTGCTTGTTTTAGAGTAACGTCTAGATCAAATCGAGGATGGTTCAACAGAATGACGTACCAACTATCATGAACCGCTTGTTTTATCTGAGTACTTCTCGCAGTAAGCACATACTTGTAGGTGTGCATCCCTTAAAAGAGTTTCAACCGGTTATCATTCTAGGTTCACAAGAGGGCTTTAAAGTGAGTTTCTCTGCAGATGAATGGTTATCTGCACATCCCTTAATAGTTGAAGCAAGGGACGCTGTTGCAAATCATAGGTTAAGACAATTATATATGGGTGGCGTGTGTGCGTCACACACCATTTTCATATCTGAGGCTACATATGGTCCTTGTGTATCTGTCAAATCAAGGTACAGTAAGGAGATGCTACTAGCGGTTTCTACAGTTGAACATCTTGTAAAATTAATTCCAAGTATTAACCTATGTATTGAGGAAATGAGGAATTGCAGTCAAATGTATAAACAGTGGTTTGTACATATTTTCAACACTTTTCAACTTACTAACCAACCACGCATGGTAAAACAAGAAGGAGACGACGAGGAAGAACTCCTTTTGAAACCTAATCGCCCTGGAGAAATGAATAAAGACAATGCGTTACTGGAACTCTCAGTCAGAGAGAAATGGCAGAGCCGGTTTAAAGACATCGGAGTTCCCATTGGAGTCAGAATAGCCATGCTTGAATTGAACATTGATGGTATGCTTACTCAACAAGGATGGTGGAAAATAAAGAATGTGTAATATTTAAATGTAGCAATAATGAATTGGAATCAATTGCGCAAAAGCGGATCAGAACATTTGAAGATTAAGTACAATCCATATAGTGTATAGTATAGGTAAAGCGACGTCGAATTTGATTAAAGATGATATATAGATGATAATTGAATAATAGTAGTGCCACAGTGTGAAGAAGTTTCGAGTGAATAATTGTAGATGTATGTCTCTCTCAATATATTTTCATGAATGTAATGTATCAATTTGAATTTAATTATACTGGTTAACTGGGAATCTGCCTTGTCATTGAGTACACCTATCCTTTTCCTATATCATATATAATATCAATATTTAAATGTTTTCAACAATCTCATCAATATTATATTCTGCAATGAGAACATTCACATAATATTTTAACTGAATATATAAATTTGATGCTAAAACAGCGTTCGCCACAGCTAATTTCTGACGGTGACAATATAAAACAGATTGTTGTTACATTTCTGACTATTATACAAAGACAAATGATGCGCAAAGACCTATGCGCATATTCTGTAACGTCTGGCTAGAGAAACCTATCCTTAAATGTATACACCCCTATTCCCATTTCGAGCTTTGCTATTCGCTGTCCTCCGTGTGACGTAGAATCCTATAACCCACTTCTCACGCTGTCGTCTGACCTGATTTTCTAAGGGTTAGGATGGCGCACCTTCGCTTCTATTGTTTAAGAAGAGAAATAGTTTGGGGTGTCTAAAGAAAATCACTGAAGGGTAATCAAGTGTATAATCATTCACAATGAAACTTACTCCTCTTTTGTATAGTGCATGCAGGCGCCGGTGTCTCCCTCCACTGCACCTTTTCGAAAGAGCTGTAAAGAGTCAGTTTGATTCCAATATCCAAACAAGCAATATGTTTAAACTGAGTGCTGAAGTATCACATGGGCCGAGTGATGTTGAAGAAAGTGTGGTGAACGTGAAACAAGAAGACATTTCAACGGTAATGAATAGACTATTTACTCTTAATAAAACACAAAGTGTCATCGTGGGAGCGGACCCTCTGAAGGCGTTCTTGGCCGTTGTTACTCTGTCATCAAGATGCGAAGATAAAATATACTTTTCTTCGCAAGAATGGATCCAGTTCTACAGTGATTTAGCAGTTGTGGATGCCAATGTTTTCGAACCCAGTCGCCGCCATAATATGGAAGTATTAAAGTTTCCGAAACGCCGCGAACGGCCCTTATTGGGGCCACCAGCACTTTCATCGGAACAAGACGTCACCACTGCCTTGCTACCTTTTAAAGAAAGTTCTGTTGTGCTAACTATTGGCCCTAATTTATTATTTACAACCGAGCTAAGTAACGGTGAATATGTAGTAGGCATCAAGCCAATTAACCGTGGAAATAGTATATTTCTCGAGCAATCAACAATTGAACATCTTTTACATATCAAACCCCGTATCATAACAAGTATCGAATTTCAGAATATGATTATGTTTGACTATTTTGGGTTTGGCATTGGTTCATAATATGTTTCTAAGAATCTACTCCCAGACATTGAAGCGACTGCAAGAAAGTGAATCGAAGCATTTGAAGATCAGAACAATTATTTTAGTGTTCGTGAAGTGATTATGAAGTTGGATATAGACAATATTTTAGAGTACCAAAGTGGTTGGTGGGATGCTGATTCTAATAATTGATTATGTATGACTATGTATTTTCATGAATGTACTGTGTACTTTTTCATTCAATATACTGGTTAATGGGAAATCTGTTTTGTTATTGAGTAAACCCCGCCTCTTCCATATAGTGTTAATAACAAATCGTTTTATTTTAATTGAAAAGAGATAAGCGCAGGAAAAATAATAAAAAAAGGAGATCCCTCGGGCTTCGCGAAATAAAAAAGAGATTCGCCCTAGCAGGGGATCGAACCCTGGACCATTAAGTTAAAAGCCTAATGCTCTACCGACTGAGCTACCCGGGCATAATGTCACTTACTGTCAGTTAAAGATTATAGTCTAAAGAAAACCAATGAAGCGCACTATATACGTACTCAGGTGTACGCATTAACAATAGAGCTTAACCCTTGTTTCTATTGATGGTCACTCAATGTCAAGTGATGTTGTTGTTGGATACAAAAGGACCACACCCTTGCACTACCTGGTCACGATGACGTAGTACTACACCTGCGTTTTCAAGTTAAGACTAGTGAGTTACTGATTCCAAGATGACACAGCAATGCGCGCGCCTCTGACGACCACGATTAATATGCGCTTTTTGATTGATTAGATGCACTTTTTGATTGATTAGATTGATTGAATTTAATATGCGCTTTTTTTTTTGATTGATTAGATTGATTATGCGCTTTTTGATTGGATGCGCTTTTTGATTGATTGAATGCACTTTTTAATTGATTAGATTGATTGAATTTAATATGCGCTTTTTTTGATTGATTAGATTGATTATGCGCTTTTTGATTGGATGCGCTTTTTGATTGATTGAATGCACTTTTTAATTGATTGAATTTAATATGCACTTGATTAAATGGATTGATTATGCACTTTTTAATTGATTGGATGCACTTTTTGATTAATTAGATTGATTATGCAAATTTGTTTAATTGACCGGAAGTAATATTGATTGACAGGTTTAATTGACCGGATTGACATGTTTAATTGACCGTGTGATTATGAGTGACAGGACAATAGGCGGTACCCTTTGACTAATTGACCGTGACTAATGATGATTGACGGCGGCATCCTTTGTTGTCCCAGGGTGCCATGCATACTACTGCTGACATCCGAAATTACCTCAATGGCATGATACGTCGTGAAAAGAGAGCTTACATCATTAGTCAACTAACATCTTGCAGAGGAAATCCTGTTGAATTCTGGAATAACATCAAAAAATTCGATATCCACCGGAAGCGTAGAGAACACGACGAACTGCCAGAAGATCTAGCCAACGCGGACAATCTCAACCTTCATTACATCGAAGCTGCTAGTAAATTAGATGTTGGTGTGAACGTAATGAACAGATACAGCTCAAAAGGTGCAGACGCAGCTTCCAGCACGAAATTCAAAATTAGTACCATTTCAATTAAAGATACACTTGAACACATAAGCAAGATCAAAACAAATGCGGTCGGTGCAGACGGTATCTCGCTGAAAATTATTAAACTTTGCCTTCCCTTCTGTGCTGCTGCCATTACTGATGTCATAAATTGTTCAATTGTGACTGGTAAAGTTCCAGCCTCCTGGAAGATTGGTATAGTACGACCCATTTCCAAAGTAAAAAATCCCAAGGAATTCAAAGATCTGCGCCCAATTACAATTCTGCCAACTCTCTCCAAAGTATTAGAAAAAGCAATTTACTCTCAGCTATCACGGCACCTTGAATCAGTGAACGCACTTCCTGAAACGCAGTCTGGATTTCGTAGGAATAGAAGTACAACCACAGCTTTGCTCGATGTCGTCGATGATGCCATCCGTGCCATTGATAGATCAGAGGTCACATGTCTTGTGTTGCTTGACTACTCAAAAGCTTTTGACACCCTTCATCATGATCTCCTACTAGCTAAGCTCGAATGCTGTCACCTTCATCCCGACACCATTAAATGGTTCTGCAGCTATTTGCGAAATAGAAGTCAGCAAGTTGGAGTCAAGAGGGATCAAGAGACAATAATGTCAAAACCCTTGGCAGTCACATCAGGAGTGCCGCAAGGTTCCATTTTGGGGCCTCTGTTATTTATTCTCTTCACCGCGGATGTCCAAGATGTAGTAGCCCACTGCAAAATCCATCAATTTGCCGACGACACTCAATTGTACCTGTCATTTAAGCCTGAAGACTCCGCAATAGCTCAAGATAAAATTAACAGTGACCTAACATCAATTATGAAATGGTCGAGGGAGCAAGCATTAATTCTGAACCCTAGCAAGACAACATCTCTTCTTATCGGGACCAAACATCAACGAGGAAAAGTAATACATAGAAATTTCAACATCACACTGGAAGGAAGCTCTGTCAAATTATCAAGTGAGGCCCGCAATCTTGGACTAATAATAGACAGTGGACTCACTTTCGACAGCCACGTCTCCATGCTGCGACAGAAGTCTTATGTTAAACTCCGTACATTAACAAGATTTAAAAGCCTTCTGCCTACATTTGCAAAAATAATTCTAGCCGATTCTCTCATTCTATCTGGACTTAACTACTGTGATGTAGTATACGGCCCCAATCTCTCCTCTAAAAACTCTTCAAGCATTAAAAAAATACAGAACTCGTGTGCCCGCTTTGCTCAGAACGTTAAATACAGGGACAGAATTACTCCGCATATAAAGAAGTGCGGTTGGCTCAAGATGAATGTGCGCCGAAATCTCCACATACAGAACATAGTACACAAAACATTCAACACTTGCAAACCGGGCTACCTACGCGACAAAATTTCTGTGCGAAGTGATATCCACGACATCGAAGTGCGGAACAAGGATAAACTTCATATCATTAGCCACAAGACATCTAAATTCAAATCAAGTTTTTCATATTACGGTGCCACACAGTAAAACCTCGTACCAGATAAATTTAAAATATTAGGACAAAAATATTTCCGAGAGTGTCTGAAAGCCGTAGCGAAGTCTGAATATAACCTCAAATAAGTGTGTTACTATGCAATCCCATTATAAATGTCTCTCCACGTATTTGACAATTTCCTACTTATATGATGAAATCAATATTGCAATTAATATAAGTTATTTAATACCTACATTAACATTTTTTAATATAACAATCAAAGTGTATACTATGCTTGTTAAATTGTTGTACTTTATGTTACTTTATAAGTAGGCAGGTTGCATGGAAGATCAATAATCCAGCAGGATAAAATATTGAATGTACACCTTTTTGTATTATTACAAATAAAAATGCTTCTATTCTATTCTATTCTATTCTATTCTACAATACACTTAAACTGGAAATTATATATATATATATATATATATATTGTGAGTATTTTACAGCACAGGCCGTTTCTCACACCCCAATCGCCACCTCTCCTTGTCCATCCAACCATCTTCCAGCAAGTTTCTTCTCCCCATTGCCTCCTTTACATCTTCTTGCCATTCTCTCGGCGGTCGGCCCCTTTTCCTCCTCTCTGGAGGGGTCCAATGCCATATCTTCAGGGGCCACCTATGGGGATCCATTCTTCTTAAGTGTCCATACCAGCACAATCTCCTTCGCTCTATCTCCTCTACCACTGTTTCTTCCTTCTTCATCCATCTCCGTATCTGTTCATTCCTAATATGCTCAATTCTTGACACCCTACAACTTCTTCTGAGCGCATCCATTTCAACCGCCATCAACCTCTCTTTATCCCTCTTCGTTACTTCCCAGGTCTCAGATCCGTATGTAAGAATACTTTGTACAATGCTGCTATAAATTCTATTCTTTGTAGGCTTCTGCAGTTGTTCAGACCACCACATCGAGTTCAGCTTCTGAACCGCTTGTCTTCCCTGGATTATCCGGCTGCTAATATCTCTCCGACTACTTCCCTCCGATGAAAAAATAGATACTAAGTACTTATACTCTCGGCACTCTTTCACTTCCTTCCCATCCACGTCCATGTCATTGCCTCCTCCCCCTACCACCAAGTATTTGGTCTTGTCAAAATTGATTTTTAAACCCCATTTTTCGTATGTTTCTGATAATTTCCGCATCATATAATTGCAGTCGTCCTCGTCCAATGCAACCACTACTTGGTCATCAGCAAAGAGAAGGGAATGCAGGTAATCTCCATTCACAGGCACACCCATCCATCTACACTTGGCTTGCCATTCTTGCAAAACCTTATCTATATAGATTTTGAATAGAGAAGGTGAGAGGCAGCACCCTTGACGCAAACCCTTCGTAATCTCGAAGCTACTGGACATGCGATTTCCTACTTTCACTACACTCCTCTGTCCTTCATACAGGTCTCTTATGGTGTCCACATATGCATGAGGAATAGTGCTGTCGTATAACACCTCAAACATCCTTTTTAACGGCACTGTGTCATACGCTTTTTCTAGATCTACAAACACCAAATGAGTCTCCCTGCCTCTCGCTACCCTTTTTTGCACTAGCTGCCTCAAGGTGAAAATATTATCCACACATGAGCGCCCCGCTGTGAAACCGCACTGTTCTTCTCCAATGGTAACTTCTTGCTCCAATCTAGTCTTTATAATACGCCCATACAATCTTCCAATAGATGCAGTTACGTTGATTCCTCTATAATTATGACAGTCCGTTCGGGATCCTTTCTTGTAGATAGAGCTCATGTATCCAACCTTCCACTCTTCTGGTACATGCTCAGCGTCAATCAAGCATCTATTAAAGATGTCTTGTAGGATTTCTATGACTCCTTCTGGACTATTCTTCACCAATTCTATTGAAACATTTCCAGGGCCTGGTGCTCTCCCATTCTTTGTGCGTCTCAGGGCTTGGTAAATTTCTCTCTTGGTTATTACACCAATTGCTACATTCTGCCTCTGCCTTGGTATGATATTCCACCCTTGCATGTACTCATTCCGATCTTCGTTTAAAATTTTCTCGTAGTACCCCCTCCACTCTTCTATCCCAATCATCTGTACCTTGGATTTATATTGCGTATCCTGCCTCAAATCCTTAATAGTCTTCCATGCTTCTCTAGCCCTAGTACCTCCTATATGTCTATCAATTTCATCGCACCTTTTATTCCAGGCTTCATTTCTTGCTTTAACGACTGTTTTTTTACTTCTCTGCTCGCTCTTGCATACTGCTTCCTATCCTCTCTATCCTGACTCACCAACCACTTCTGATATAGCTGCCTTTTCTCTTTTATGATGTTTTCTACTTCTGTGTTCCACCAGTACACCGTCCTTTCCTTAGACTCCTCTTCCCCGAGTGCTTCACTCGCCGCTTCATGAATCGCTCGTTTCATTCTGCTATAACTCTGCTCTACTGTCTCATTCTCCCCTGCTTGGCTTAATTTCTGTGCTAGACGTAACTTATACAGAAATCTGATAGAGTCGTCTCGCAACAGGTGTAACTTATACCTCTTTCCCTCGACTCTTCCCTGGTCTGGTTGTTGCATCCCCGTTGTAGCATGATGTCTGCATTTAATCCAAACTCTGGCTTTTACAAACATGTGGTCCGTGCCACATTCAGCCCCTCTAACTACTTTTACGTCCATAGTCTTGAGCTCTGATTTTTGTCTCATTATCACATAGTCTATAATCGATCTCAAGTTTCTCGTCGGTTGCATCCAAGTGTACTGATGAATTTGCTTATGCTGATAGAATCCATTCATTATCTTCAAATCCAATGAACCACACAGTTCTATTAGTCGCTCTCCGTTATCATTCACAACATTCTCCCCAAATCTTCCAACCACCAGATCTGGAAACTGGAAATTAACTTCATAATAACTGATATTTAAGCCGTTAAGTATCTGTATTTAATTTCGTTAAATATCACATATATAAATATAAGAATAGTTACTTTAATGAAAGACATAACATGGCATTTACAATTTCAAGCTTTGTAAAAAGATATTGAAGCTGAATAAACATCTTTCAAAGATCTCATTGAACAATATTTCATCAGAACACATTCTCTCTTGACGTCCTAGTTTGGAAGTAATAATTTCCACTCTTTCATCTTCGAAAGCTTCTGATATTTTTAACTATGAAAACGTAACTTAAACAAGCGTTCATAATGTGCTCTCATTGTCTTTGTAACAGAATACAAATATTTTCTTTGAAATCTCGAAGCGAAGACAAGAAACTCCGCTCACTTCTCTTGGAAACAACTATCGTCATTCTCCTCCTCTCTTCACTCTAATTGGGAGCGTTCCACAACTAGAACTCAGCTACTGTCTTCTAGCTGCAGGATTAACAAAGAACAATCCTAGCTGGCTTATTGTCTTCGAAATGGCTTAAGACGACTATCCCTGTAGATAAACATAAGACATAGGACATAATGCCGAGTCATAACACGCGCTTATGTTCGGGGCTTCGACTATTGTCAATCATCCAAGTACATGTGAGCTTAAAGGAATTATCTTCATTATACTATGGTTGGGGGAGGGGGGGGGGGGGGGTCAAGAGGATTGGTTCGGAAGGAACATTGTTCCCAATTAGGTGGTGTCACAGTGTTTCCTTCTGATTTGATTTAGTAACTGTTACGCAAAGTTATAAAATATACTCTTGAATGAAATGTGCATCCATTTGGGGGATTATTTTTATTCCAAAAAGAATGTAAAAATGTTTATCTGTCGACGTTTTTCTGTATGTCCCAAAGTCCTTCACAACCCTTACAAATGGTATTTAAAATTTAGCCGAGCTCCTATTATTTTCTTCTGACACACTTCATCCACTTCTCTAAATATTTAACAGTTTTTTTTACTAGATCATAAATTATGTGAAATTGGATCCATCTTCACTCCTGTCTTATTTAACACGTATCTAATTAAATAGTGTCACCTATGCTAATCTTCTTATAATCGTTCTATCACTCCGAAAACGAACGAGTTGGGGGTTAACTTCACCACGGTTGAGTAGTCCAACGTCGGCCCGATTATCTCTGAACCTGGAAGAAATTAATTATCATTGTCCACCGATTCTTGTCTCCATTCAACCAAACACACACTCCAGAACTTTAAATCCCCTCGATACAAGACTTCTAATTAGTTATCTCGATAGATTGATCAACGATCAGAGCAGGGTGCAACTGTCCCGTCAATCTGGATTATTCCACGCCGGCGTTGGACAATGTTTCTGTCTCTTCGCCATTGACATTTTGTTTGTTAGTTAGATCTCTCTTTCTTTCTCTCGCTGAGTGTGGAGTGTGTAGAAAAACGGTCGTTATGATTCGTATACTTTTCGTTTGAAAGAATTGAAAACGTTCCAAAAATAAAATACTCGCGCCAATAATTTGAACTGTTGAAAACCAGAAAAAATGCTGGATTCACAAAATCTTGTGAACGTTTCTCTATTTTACATTGTTGGTTCGGTACTCACCTTTGCTTTTCATTTCTGTTGGATGCTGACTTCAGACCAAGCCCTGAAACAAGCAGAATCATATTGTATAACATGAACATCAATTTTAGAAACAGTCCATTGGTTTGTTTAAAAAATCCAGTGATCGGTTGACAAATAAAAAAAAGTTTAGTTAGTTTAGAGTTAGCTATTTTTAACAGTTATATTATCAAGTATATGCAAGTGTTTTATTATGTTTTGTTCCTCTATCTCATATAAACGGCATAACTTATTGTTGACAAATTTGGATTAGCCATTTCACAACAATGTGAGATTTTCCATCGTTTAGTGGCGCTACCGGCCACCTAGATGCCTAACGTAAACTTCTTCCATGAATTGTCACTCTAATAACAGCCGTTTGTCTTTCAACTTGTCGCAAGTATGAAAAGCAAATCTCGTTGTACATAAAGCTGGCAGTGAGCTCGTTAGTAAGCTTCTTATCTTGACTAGAAGCTGAATGAACGTTTTCAGCCAAGATTTTACACGAATGCTTGAGCTTGTAGGAGTTTAAGAAGAGCAATGCCGACTCTTGCTGGTGTCTCTGTGAAGAGATGAGTACAAAGCCGAGACATACATGAGGTAATCCATGCTTGGGTAATTGCATGCTTTTTATTACTTGAAACGCTCGGCAGATGACGCATTCATAAGCGAGCAGGGATGATTACTGTTTACTGGCAGAAGACCTTGGACTTATTTCCCTGAGTTCACTAACTATTGGGGAGAAGTTTCCATAACTTTTGTATTATTTCCTGTAGCATTGAAGCTTATTGTATAATTGTATCATAATATGAAACAATTGTGTCTCACTTGCTTCAGAAATTAAAGGAATATCCACATACATTGTGGGAAGATGGAAATGGGTAAAGAAAGAGAAAACAAAATGTGATTTCAAAGCGTTTCGAAGCGTTTATAAAAACAAAATGAATAAGTACAAATAATGAAACAATAAAAATACATCAAATACAATTTGTGATCTATGACAAATTTCCAAATATTATTTGATAAATTTGTGATTAAAAATGTTACCAGCAAGATAACATATTTTCTTCTCTTACAACCCCTGTACCTACTTGCCTTTTCCGGTTCAAAATCTATGTTTTCCTAACGTCTTCAAAATTATGAATGAATGCCAAAGTTATGTAAAACTACAGTAGCTAAGCTTCAACCCTTGCCATAAATTTTATCATAACCCATGAAAGAATGCGATAATATCATAATAATATGATAGCCTCGATTTTCTTCAAACTTTTCTTCCCCATCTTAAAACAAATTCCAAAAGAGGAGCATCGCATCAGAGAAACCCCTCTATGGTCTAAGCCTCCTTGTGCGCATTTCCCCAACTAAATTGTCGCTTAGATCTACGGCCGTTGCGTGGCTTGGCGAGGCGTCGGATATCATCGCGGGCGTCGCGACGCCAAATATCTCGGCGTCGTCACGTGCTATCGTTTAGTCGTTATATTTGTTAGTGTTTGGGGGAAGACAAATAAAACGTAGGGAGGGAAAAGGGCGACTTTGGAATACTAATAAGTATGTCGTTTTCTATGGGTTACTTCTGGGCACAAAAACAAAGTCTCCAGAGGAAGGTAAAGCCTTTATATTACTATGTAGGTTGAGGGGCCAGGATTCGAGTACCGAATTCACGCGTAGGTACTAATGTTTCGGAAGGAAATTAAGGAATGGAACTATGTTAGGGGAGTCATTGGTGGAATTGCGAACAGCTAAATGGTTGATATAAGCTGTTTGCAGAGAGAATGCATTAGCATTTCAATATATTTGTGTATGCATTCGTATAACCCACATAATATGTGTCATCCATATGCAGATGGTTCTTCTGTATAATTAGCATCATTACCTAATTGTTAGTCTAATTATGAAAATTACATTTTTGAATGTAACCTGATTCTAATGAATGAAATAAAGAAAAAAAATCTCGATCAAACGATTTTTAAAATGTATGTCTACACATTTTAAAAAATTATAAATTTTACAAATTTTAATTTAAAATTTAAAATGTAATCAATTATTCTACAGCTTTGCGAAATTAATGGATATCAAGTTTTAGCCTTTATGAAACAATTTGAGTCATAGGAATTTTCTTTCCGCAATGACAGAAATATTTTATTTAAGAATCTCATCCAAATAATTCTACCTATTCGGAAATGCAGACGGTAGTCCAACAAAATTCTTGTCCACGTATTTCACATGACAAAACGAAGCAATAACAATGAATAAAGACGGAAATGCGTCGTTTTCGTCCTCTTGGCCGTCGAGTTAAAATGCACTTGAGGTTTACGTTCTACCCCCACATACTTCCCACGGACATATTGATCATAAAGTGGATATTTGGTCGGAAGTTTTCTCCAGGTACTGCTCCTTGTCGCTTTGACCGGTCGCGATATGGAAATTCCTCGCATTTCAACCCCCAACAAAGCGACGCCGACGTAGCGTCGTGATGCCTGACGTCGAGGTCAGAGATGTTAATGTGGGACAGGGCGAGTTGAACCCCAAGCGTTGCCCTTTTGTTTAAACTCCCCTGTGTGAGGGGGGGGGGGGTGAAGATTGCATTTTTGGAAAGTTATTTTTCAATAAAACAGAGTTTTTTCAGCAATTCTACTTTATTTTCAATATAAAAAACGAAGTTTGATTTATGAACATAAGATGCAGTTAACTTATGACACGTGTCTGATCAAAATATTTACTTATTTATGCAAGATTTATTTTTTAAAATAAAATTTTGGTAAAGTTGTTAGTGCTTACATTATTAAAATCATTTAATAATCATCAATCTAGGAGCTTGTTTTGAATCTGCTTCCAAAAATTATAACTAATTTTGATCCATTAATCTGAACATAATTTCCTAGAGGTAAAAAAATTTGTCGAGAAGTTCGCTGACTTCGTTTGAGTTTTCCTAAATGAAGACTATAGTACTTATTCTATGTATTACAGTTTTGTAATGAGCTTCTTTGAAAAGCCAAGATTTATGGGATGATTTTGGAAGTCGCTTCCTTATTATGTTTCTAACAACCGGAACCTCATTTCATCGTTAGTCAAGGTTTAGTTAGTTCCTTAAAACTCATTAAACGCAGCAGAAAGTTGGCGACATGTTCATTAAGACCACATTACACTAGCAAATAAAAAAATGCATAATTATTTAGCTGAATCGAAAAATAGCAACGAGTTAATTTAAAAGTATTTTACCTGCATATATAGTTCATTTGTGTATATTTAGTGTGAAATATGCATTATTATTTTAAAATGGTATCAAAACAGGTAATCAATTTAAATTATTTTTTAATAGGGAAGTCTCCTTGTACACATACACAAATAATGGCAAATACATTTTTCACCTGAATAAATTAACATTTTCATTCATAAAATATCAACTTGAAATTTCATGTGACATTTTGGCAGAACAATTTATGTGTGACATGAGCCCGGCGATGTAATTTCTAAGTCCACAACAATGGGTTACCATGGTGATACTTTGTTGCCATGGCAATGCTGAGCCCCATGACGTCAATGTCATTTTAAAATAATTTTAAAATTCGGAGATTTCTATCAATCTCTCTGTATCAATTACTTGAAAACTATTCATCCCACAATAATAAAGTTTTGTTTGTCTACATTCTTGGCATGTATACTTTCATTATTTCACTTTTAAATCCATAAAAACTAGAGAGACAAAATTTTCCTTCATTTTATTCACACTAAACCTTCACACACAAGATTGTATTTCCAATCGAAATTCTCCGATGTAAATCGACCAGTTCGGTTTCGCTATTAATCTGCATCTGCCCACTCCCCCGCCCCCGCCGAGTCATCAAACCCGGACCCTCGGCGTGATCCTCTTGCCAAGTCCTAATGAAGAGCCATCACTTCCCCTCGGCGTCGTGACGCCACGCGACGCCGACGCCGAGCTAATTGGCGTCACTGGACGTCGGCCTCGGATGAGTACAAGAGAAACGTCTTAGGTCCAGGATGAGGCTGTAATTAGGATCACGTTATGAGATGTGAGGTGTAATGTAAGAGGATTCGGAACGGGAGTGTGTTTTGATTATTATGGAATTACTGACTTGGGAATAATAAGAACGGGGAAGATGGAGTTAGTTGAAACAGGGAGTTCTGAGATTTTGAACTTTCTGCTCTTCTATCTTCTGCAATTTGATATTAGGAAAACGCTCTGTTTAACGCGTTGCTAAGCAAACCATCTGACATGCTGTGCCAGAGTTGCTGATCTATAAACGCTGGAGAAAGAATTAAGCCTTCAAACACTTCATTTTATTGACTTTATAAGTAAATGAAGTGTAAATACTAATCAGTACTGATTGCAACTGCAAATTTACTCATTTATGCTATAAAGCAATATATTTTTATTTTAATAGCAATAAAATACAAATATCATTGTTATTATTTGTAAATTACAAATAACAGTAAGTTAACAAATAAATTAACAGTTCAAGTTATTTAAAAGACAGCATTTCATTAAAAGTCAACATTTAAAAGATACCACTGAGTTGTTTAACTCTTCATTCACGATGAAACAATTATTAATTACACTTGTTATCCTCTCATGACTGTAAGTGAATAGAATTTATGTACGAATCTCTTTAAATACCGTCTGAGATAGAATGTAACTAGTATTTTGCAACAACTCAATCTATGTATGGACTCTGCTTGTCTTCCCAACCACATCGAGCTCGCCTAACTAGTTTCTTCAGAGTCGAAACAGCAAAGACGTGTGTTTTACTTGAGTTATCAGCAGAGTTGTTAGTATACTTCCTTCCAACTAATCGGAAGTTAATTAGCTACAATAGAACCTGACTGCTCAGCTGTATCCATCGTTATCCATCATAACCGGACCCGAGTGCATTTCATATCCGTTCGAGCTGCCTTTGGTTACTAAAGCATAACAGTATAAAAAAAAAGGAAATTTTAATTACGTTTTATAGGGATTTTAATTAGTTTTTAAATGTTTGTGTGTTTTTTTGTAGTATACAAATTATACTAGGAAATGCTTTTATTATGGTGCTTGAACTTTGTCTATAAAGGTTTCCGTTTTGAATGTCACTGGATGGCATGAACGCAGTTTTGTGTCCCCTCTGCGTGGACTTCTGGGCTCCCCTCGCCCTAACACAATTTGCTGTTAAATTGACCAAAAACAAAATGGCATTGTTTGTTAAACTGGGGGTGGGTTGAAGTAATGGGAAAGCATTTTCCAGATCAACACCAAGACCAGTAAAGAAAGTGATGTGATTGAACGACCTGAGCGAGGAGTCTGAAAGCAAGGGAGATCTGAAAATTGTCAATATTTAGAAATAGGTGTCTAAGTTGGAAGAGTTCAGTGACCCATACGTCTACCTATTACATACCTAGGCTATCTACAGGCTCCAAACTTGCGAGCAATTCAAATTATTTGTTCAATGAAAATTGGTCCTTATTTTTATTGAAACACGATAGTCAGATTATTTGTCGTAAATGTAAGAACCAAACTGAAGTGTTTATAAAATTTAAACTCTAGTTTTTTTTCATCAAAGTCAGTTCAATGAATTATAAAATTTGCTTCGTACTTTTCTCAAACGTTTATTACATTAGATTAAACATATACAATAGTATTCGTCTAGTTGTTACTAAACATCCTATAAGGTAAAATAGCGTTTCTTAAAAAGTACGAAATACAAAAAAAAAATCCGAAGACTCAAAATTTTGTAAAATAATAATTTTTAAAGATTATGTCAATTATAATTTTTGACCTTTTGTTATACATTTTGGTTTTCTAAGTTACTTCATTTTAAAACTAGAAATCTAAAATAAATAATGTATCTAGCCTCTAGGTATTTAATCTAATCTAATATAATTTTGTGAACAGTTCTTCAGTTTTTTCTTAACAATTCGTCAATCGTCCTTATAGTACATCAATCCATCTACGAGAGAAAAATCGTCTATAAAAATAGTCTACATAAAAAGATGTCCCTTTGATTAAATAGATCGCTGAAAATCGAACGAAATGTAGCTCTCTGGACAATCTAGCCACGTCGTAATGTAATAAATGTAAGATGTTTTATATCCGCGAGAGAGTTGAAAACCGACGTGGTTCTGTTTTGTCGCTGTTTTTTCTTTGAGTTAAACTAATGATACAATTTGTCGCCAGCCAGCCAGTGAAGAGGCGACGAGTCTTCGTAAATATAGCCAAGATGTGTTAGAGAAGTATTCTTGGAAGCTAAATGAATACCGACAGTTGTTTCACGTTTTGGCAAAGAAACTTACCAAGGTGATGGAAAGTGTGTATTACAGACCTGAGAAAAAAATCGATTAATATTCTGTATAAATGATTGAATAGTTAAATCAGAGTCGTGCGAAGTAGGATTTTGTGTGACGTCATTTGATCAAAATATAAAATCATTGACGAACAACGAAATGTGTGTTAATTTGTTGTATGTTTGTAGTCATCAGTTTTATTTCATATTAATTTTTTCGTTGAGTTTGTTTGTTGAACTCTGTTTCGATGAGTTTAAATGTCGATCAGTTTATTGTCGCACAGTTTGATTGTCAATCAGTTTTTTGTCGCACAGTTTGATTGTCGATGGATTTGTTTGCCGAACAGTCGCCTTTTATCGTGATAAGTTTCAGAGGCATTGCATTAATTTATTGGTTTCAGCAAAATATTTGTAAAAGCTTATAAATTTATACAATTGTTTCCCTTCGACTTATAAAATATAGCAAGTTCTGAGGGGTGCTCCAAACCACAAAACACAGCGAGAAATTATTATAATCATGCAATTTCTTATCTGAAATTACTTCATAGCACATCAGTCACCCTTTGGAGATAGGGAAGTAAAAATGTATGAGCTTTCTATGCAAAGAAATAGGAGGGGAGGCCTATGAATGATGTAATGTATAAAGGGGGGTTATAAGATGTTAGCGAAATTATTCAAAAATGAAGATTTGTGCATTCCTTTGTCCTCTATTATTTTATGACACTCTATTTTAGAAAGTAATGATAATAAAGGAACCGCAGAAAACAATGATATGAGTGTTAAAGAAGGAAGCTGCATTTGACACATTGTCGGTTGCGTGATGTGGTCCATGATCCATCCCATTTGGTCATCTTTCCGCCTTTCTATTTACATAAAAGTCATCTTAGCCCAGTTCACAAGAATGAAGCTCTGAGTGCATAATGTAACATACTGCACATGGCAACACGAAACCCAAGTATCTAGTTAACCGGCAACAGACGTGGTGACATCGCCGCGACGTCTTCATCTCCACAGCATCACGCGCAGCTGTCGGGCGCATCCTGGCTTCCTGCCAGTCACATTTTACATCCCAGGGGACAAATTGGGACGCGTTACGAGAACCGGGATTATTACCAAACGATCAACAATGATGGGGACAAATATTACGAGCTAAGAGACGCGCATGTGTTTTTGGGGCGCTCCCTTTTCAGGGAAAAACATCCTCTTGTTTTCTCTCCTAAATTTATTACATTTAATTGTCTATTTAGACATATATTTCCTATGAAATTAATTGCTACACACAGCCTGTTTCTAATTTAAGCAAAACATGTTTTTCGCAAAAGCAATTCAAATTATTCTAACTAACATGATTATTTCTATCTAATTAAAGTTCATTATAGTATTTGTAAGTCGAAGTCGAATTCCTGTGCGTCGGCACGTGACATGGTTGTGAAGGCGTCGTGACGCCTGCGTCGGAGCGTCGCGACGGCGTTTAAGACACCTTGTACGTGTCATTCATTAGTCAAAGACGTCTGCGGTGTGTTGTCTTGAGGGGGTGGGTGGGGGGGAAGATCAAAAGGCGGAAACAGAATACCCAGTGGGAGGCTTTGTCTGCGACGGATACGTTTTCGTGTCCGTCTTTACGAGGGAATTGTTAATACGAAAAGTATGTTAACCAAATGGACAGATGCCCGGGACGATGCCAATTTTCGAGCAGGCTTTTGTCTTAATTACTAGGTTGAGAAAATAAAACTACAGGATTCTGTTGATGACACTTTGAAGAAAACAGCGAAGTCAAGTGAGACACTGAATTGGTTTGTAGAGTGGTGAAGAATGAGGGGATGCAGATGACATCCTCCCAAAACAGATATTTCTGACCGATCACACCCTCTTATGTATTTAGTACTCCACAATACACGACAGTATGGATTTTATCAAAACTATGAACATGTTTCAAGGTTCTTCTCCAAGAAATGTGTGTTGGGAAAGGCAGAGATGTGTGGTTTGACTATGAGAATGGGAAGAAAAGTGGGAACAAGGCGGTCGTGGTATTTATGGGAACCATTTCCAGTATTGCGCCTTTAAATTTGGGAGCCAATAAAAACAAATTCGTGTAGGTATAATTAAAACAATAATTACACTCCAAATATATGGCCCATAAAAAAAAAATTATGTTGTATAATTGGCAACAAAACTGTTCTCTTAAAGATTACAAATCACTTAAATTTTTATTTTAGAGTCACGAATATGTATTTCTTTAATTATGATCTTCCAAAGATCATAATTATTTTATCTTTAACCCTATTCCAATTAACGTGTCAACAATTTTTTAATCAAAACTCCAGTAACACATTTTTAAATGTTCGGACATCGATTTTCGAACCTCGTATAATAAAACTTGGCGTAGCACGCAAGTGATGCCATCTGTTAATATGTCAATTATATATCTGATAAACTGGTCGCTTCTAGCGCATTGAAATCACTGTTCGACTATCAATTATCCCAGCTCTGTTTCTGGCACCCACAGCCTTCTAATATATGCACAATCGTGATCTCTATTAAATCATAGACTGGCTTCCAACGGTTAATCCACTGACACTTCGATGTTTCTTCTTGGGTTTTTTAATGACGCACACGTTGAGAACAGTTCCACGAAATTGTAAGGTTTTACATTTTATTGAAGAAAAATGTAAATGTAAGTTTGCAAGTGCATACATTTACATACATATCAGACATTGTTTTACATAGCATAATATAAGAAATTTAAAAATTTGGTGTGTTATCTTAAAATAAAATCCGGGTTATAAAAGGTAGGACAGGTATTTGTTACAATTTCAAAATTTCAAAATCCAAAAAAATTTTAGAGGATTATATTTTGTAAAGTGTCTCAATTAATTTGTTGTAAATTTAATTGAACTGTTTTATGAAGTAGATAGGTCATATTTCCTCGGCAAAAACTAAATATATTGAGCTTTCTAGCGCCCCTCAAAAACGGAAAAAGATAGAAAAAAGCTTTTTGTTTACATTTTTGTCACTGTGGTGAATTATTACCTATTTTGAATTTGATTGGCACCAGAAAATAAACCAAAATCACGTCAAACCACGTTCACGCTAGGCAGTCTCTGGACACGATTTACGACATTCCTTCATCATTATCCACTTGACGTAATTGATTAAGTACATAAAAGTAGATCAGAGGGTTTAACATTTCGAGCATCAAAACACATGATTTGATTTTAATGACATCATAATTTTTCCACGGCTATTTTTCTAACAAAATCAAAAGATTTTATCCAGCATTATCTCTCATTATTTCCCTGTTAACTCGCCGTTTAATTCCAAATCCTGCATTGTTTCAAACCCAATACTTGATGATCACATTGCGTGTGCGTAATTCTATAATATTACGTTTTCATAATCGTCTCTATCGTTTATGTCGAATTAAAAGGAGTTTATTGGGCGCATTTTCCCGGAACGCTGGAAAGTGGAAATATGGACCCGGAGTGGGTGGTGACGGGTGGAACTGGGGGGGGGGGGGGGGGGCAGCAGCCTGTTGAATATGTGTGGAAGTTTGGGTTAATGAGACAGCTGATGCTCGTTCTGTTATAACGGAATCGTCGATTTAAAACAATGTTCGACATTTTGGTCGTGCAGTAACAGAGTTACTAAGCTTCCGTTACAGAATGCCTCAGTAATTAACTACTTTGTAGAGGATTTTACAAAAAGTGTGAGACTGGTTATGTCTTTTTTATAGTGAAATCTCTTAGGAAGGATGGAATAGCAAGATATATTTTGTATAATTGCTATTCAGCAGGTACACTTCACACAACTAAAATTGATGATTGACTGAAAAATGTAAGATCGCACCATCAAAAGTCGCAGTCAAAGTGATCTCCTTGTCTCACTCTAGTAGGTGACCTCACATTTCAATGATATAGGTAATATCAAGCTTTGATTGTTACGGAACATGACCAGCAGTCATTCAAATTTGTTCACTGATCATTTTTATTTGTCCAATTGTACATATTATCCAAAATAATTTGTGAGTTCTAAAATAATTCAAAATAAATCAGCTTTACTCATTGCTTTGAAACTCTCACAGTACTGTTTTTCGTATAAAAAAGTACACCCAATTAATTTTTTACCTATGCATTTATAATGTAAATTCAAATTTATTTTTCGTTTTAAAATGAATAATGACCCACGTTGGAAATGTGTTATATGTCAAATGTCAGTATAAATGAAATGTGAAGACAAATTATAAGAAGAACATTCCATTGTAAAAATATCTCACGATTCTTCATAGAATACATACAATACAAGATAGTTATTATCTCTTCTACTTCCACTATGAAGGGAATCTACATAAACAGGCTCCAAGCTCATCATCAGGCTTACCGGACTAGTTTTAACTTTTGACAATTATATTAATGCTGTGAAAACGCATCTTTACACCATGGAGCTCAATTATGTAGATTCTATTCCCCTTCTCTCCCGGCACAGATCACGTACATGTAAATAAATCTCTCCTGATTGTCGTTATCATCAAGTTCTTGTAAGCAGATACCCTTCATAAACATTCCCCTCAATTTTTTAATTAATTTTTCTCCTCTCTCCACGAGATTCTCATCTGGCGCCTATGATTTATGTGTTAAAACGACACCTAACACCTCGCCGAGAGAGTATGAAGTTACCTACTCGTACATGATGCGCATGCGCAGGAATCCCAGCTGTCACGTGGTCTCGTGAGCTTCACTGCGCATGACCCGACTGATGGACAACATAACCTAACTTTTTCAAATGCAATTTCAATTCGTCTACTCGTTACTCCAGGTTGTTGTTGTTGTTGTTGAACAGTATTGAAGAAATCTCACTGAAGGGCAGCTTTGGAGGCTTTGCCCTTCAGTGAGCTGTGATGACAGATAAAACTACCCTATTACGTTGCCACCAGTCACCATCTAACCGCCACTGTAACGCCAATTGTTCAGTTAGTAATGAAGCATTAAAGGCCGATGCACAATTGACGCGGACGGACGACGCGGACGGACGACGGAGACGGATACAAGGTTAAAGTCGTCGTCCGTTCACGTCCGATTGTGAACAGCCAGATTGAATATGTAATTCCTATACATCGTATCCGTCTCCGTCGTCCGTCCACGTCGTCCGTCTGCGTCAATTGTGCATCGGCCTTAACTCTTTTTTGAAGCAAAATTGTATTAAAATATACCACCTGGAAAATCACTTCCCCAACCTTTGAAGCATACTGGTATGAATTTAATACCACTTAGAATTTTTAGATTTTTTTTATAATTTATGCTTTAAAATGTAAAACAATAAAGAGAAAGAAATGCATCTATCTAACCTCCAAATCTTCCAATTTTATTGTCCAGTTGGATGTAGATACAAACGATTCATCTCTTTCTTAGCTTAAATTAATAAGTGATTAAGTGTTTACAAAAATGATTGTCAGGCAAAGAAAGGATCACAAATTTATATCTGCACATCAGAGGTAGAAGACCAGAAGTCCAATTTCTCGATTTTGCGCAGCACACTTTTGGAACGATGTAATCAAGATCAACAGAGACGTTATATTTTAGTATTCTCTAAAATCAAAAAACTCGTATAACCATGGTATAACTATCACCATTTTAAATATGGTACGAAGGCAGAATTACTTCTTCTTGAGCTCACCTAAAAAAATATTGAAATGGACTTTCGTCCTTCTAGCTCTGAGGTAGTACAGTTTTAGAGACAATCAGTTTTAAAGAAAATTTGCGAATTCAGCTTCCAACATGCACTGTGTAGCCTCCAAAGAAGGGCGGAAGTGCTGCCATATCTTATCCCTTGCCAATAGAAGTTATTAAAAACTTGTCGGAGTAAAAACGACCCACGAAAACGTGACGATGAAAACCCCGGCGTTTTTCAATCGTCCGAATCTCTCCAGATTCAAACATGGCCGCCATCTTGACTTGAGTTTGATATGGAAATAGCAGGCTGTTAATGGACCATCAAAAAGTCGTACATAAATCAACACATCGTTTGAGAAAATGATTTTTTTCTCCTCGTTGTGCGATAAATCAGTGTTTCTTCTCATGGAGCTTGCATACGCCGCCTAGAACCATAATTCAATACTAACTGGCCGTGCCAAAACTGTGATAGCTTGTTGAGAATCAGGGAAGCACTCTTTGGAAAGGTGATTTCTAAATTTAATCAACAAACTAATAAATTATATTTAAAATTCCGTGGGTAAATTATCACTCGTTTGGTAGTCTTGAGATTTCTTTGTAATTTTCCGCATCTTTGTGAGGACACAATAATATATTTTTTAATTGAAATCATATATTGCTGAAGTTAGTACTTTAGTACTTTTTGTCTACCTACAAAAAAACAAAAACATGTAAAAAGTCTGCAAGAACCTTCTCTCCTATTGGATTGAAATCTAAAAGGAGAGCCAATTGCTCAAGTTTTCGCACTGAAAATTCGTTTAAATCATTTCTCCCAGCTCTTGTTTCAATGAATTTGGTATAAAGTAAGTCTCTAAATTTCATATATTAACCATACAAAATAATTTTGAAGAAATTGAAATATAAAATTAATTTGAAACAAAATTAAATATATAAAAATTAAAAACACAAAAACACAAGATCATCACACGAAGAAGAATGACGAGAAGAAGAGTAAATTTAAGAACATGGCCGGTGCAAATTCAATGCGCCGCAAGGTTTATTTTTTAAGATATTTAGGGGTTGCAATATAACTCGCGTAGTGTTATACACGGTGCTTGGCAGCGTCCCACTACTCTACCCACTACTATAGCTCTAATAGATTTACATTTTAGGGGTGTTCGTATTTTTAAAACAATTTGTGATTGTGGTTTTTTCTTTCTTAATTCTATTATTGCAAATAAATTTACTGAATTCCCTTACACATCAGGCACATACAAAACGGAAGCAAAACTACAAATAACCGTAAAACAATAAACCCCTAGCTCTAATCCAACTAATAATCAAAACCCATATCTAGGCCATCCTGTCTAATTTGCTTATCTCCACCCTGGCGTACAAGATGTAGGCGCCACATCTGCCAGTAACTCTACACCTCTGCATTAAACTGCATCCCTGCACCTGAGATCATCTTTGATTACCATGCAACTCCCACCACAACCCTGCGGCTATCTCATACAACATGGTTAATGCCAAGTTAGCCAGGTCAAGAGTATTTACATCTCAAGTTTGAATATCATTAATTAAACATCCAAACATATTGTTTAGATTATGCTCCTAATTCAGAATCCTCGAAGTTGCTACAGTTCATCATGTTGTTTTCTCAACGTAAATAGTTAATGTAAATGAGAAATGTAATAGTTTTGTTTTATTAAAGTTGGGTTATAGTTGCGGAAACTTTGAGGTTATGTCTGACTGACTGCTTACCTAAGTTAGGAGTGCATGTAATTGAGAACTTTCTATTGCATCTTCGCAGAGGGGATTTTATTGAATTGGATCAGCAGCCATTAAAATGTTATGCTTCGCTTAATGATCATGTTTTTCTCGAGAGCGACCGTATTTTCGATCCTTTTGAGATGAATTATAAGTTAAATCGTACCATTAATTCGTTGAGTTGTACGGCAAATAACCGTAATCAGTCAATTAATTGTGTGTCTCTCTCGTCACTTTATGGATTACGACTTTTTAATAGTTAAGTTTATACATTAATGATTTTAATCTATACAATCAGGCAACTGTTAAAAAATATCAACTTTTAGAAATATCTCTAAAAGGAGCCTTGGTAATCACCTATAAAGAAATTTTTAGTTGTAATAATTTTTGACACAAAAAGTATATCCTACATTAATCATACCTCATCTGCAATTCAGCTTTTTGATAGTAATTTCATACGTCAAAGTTAACTGCCAGTCAACTAATGTTAAGGGTAGTTAACCGCAGTAGCGTTAACCATCTGTTCAATACACAAAACTTCTACATTTTCTTTCTTGAGTGCACATAACTCTATTTCAAATTACCGCCTTCACATCTTATCCGAAGGATTGCGGGGATGCATTTCGATCACAGCAGGCAATCAAGGGTTGTAACAATATAAAAAAGCACAAGATCAATCTGTCACTGTCAACACTAGATTGTCGCCCCCGTGACCGACAATTCAACGAAAATGAGAGTTTTTTCCTTTCAACACAATCGCACCTAATTTACACCTAAAAGCCATTAGTAAACTTCCAAACCATTGTTTCAACTGTTGTTTTAGAAGATTTTGGCGGAACTTTGGGGGTTGAAGGGTGATGAATGCTTTCTAACTAGGTCAGTAGTGTTTCGACGAGGGTGTAAAAGATAATTAAGACGTTATTAATTGTGTTATCATAACTTCACCCCTAGTTATCTTTGGGTTGGATCTAATACCATTGTAAGGGATAAAACAACCCTATTGTCTATTTCAAAAGAAGCCGAAACTTTTTTTACATGCTACCTTTTCCGTCTTATAATTTGGCACACTTATCTTCGTATTTCGTATAAAGAAGCAAATAACATTCTGATTTGATGAGATCAAGTTACTTTGGAACATATAAAAGATGTGCCGAAATAGAAGTTCGATTCTTTTGAGCATTCTGCAATTTTCTCTAGCCTTTGATTGCAGCGAAAGTCTATGGTCCTGTCTCAAAAAAGGTCACTTTATTTCATTAATTCGACAGGACGATCTGTGCACGTTGAATTACAGCTGGACAAAATCATGTCGTGTCGAAACTCAAACTGCGTATTCGAAATGCCGCTTCCACTTTTCTCTACACGGGCGGTGGGCCGAATGTGAATTCTAAAATAACGCAAATACCTGAGCGAATATTTTCTGCAGCATTCAGTTCATTAACTTTCACAATACCGAAACAAACATACAAACAAACAAACAAAAGATAATAAATCTAGTAGTTGTCAGTGAAGTGCGAAAAAAGTCGCCCCGGCTGCCGATTTAGAAGGCTTAGATTTGCACCGCACTCAAAACGTTCATCACTCTATGGAGTGAATGGAAAAAACGTATTTTCTACTTCTCATTTCATTGTCAAGAAAGGGAAAATCTTCTCGAACGCCAACGGGCATACTAAATGACGCTACACTCGTAATAAATAAACTTGTCGAGAAAAACTAGCTGCCGACCATACGAGAACTTGACTTTGTCGAGGGCAATTTTCCACTTAGACGACTATCAATCATCGCTTAATCATCCATAACGCTAATCACCTTCACTGTCGTTCTTAGGGAGATCAAAACTGGAAACTGATGATTTTCTTTAGATACTTTTCCATGTAACGTCTGTCGTACTTGAGACAAGAAAAATTAGAAAAAGTGAAGATGTACTCAGCTGCGATTGTGATTGTGTTTTTATAGTTTTCCCGACAAAATACGATTCGGGTAGACACTGTAGACACTTGATAGCATCACAAAAATACAATTTTTTTAAAATTACATGGATATAGTCACATAGATAGTCCGACATTTTTGTTTGGCAAATAATTAATCTCAGATTCTTGTTCTGTACTGAAAAGTAAACATTGGGAATAATATTTTCTAAATATAGCTTAACCTTTGAACCATTCAAATTATGAAATGTTGAATAATAATTAGCACAGCTAATTTTTTAGTCGATCTTCGCAATAAAATTATCAACTTATAAAGACAATATTTGTGCCCAAACTCATGGAAAATATGAAAAATATAGAAATTTCACATTTTCCACGATTTGTTTACAAATATTGTATTAATAGATGGTGTTTGTTTATTGCTTATGTCTACGGTTAGGATGTTTAGGACCTATGAAACGTCCAAAAAGGTAGGCGAATAGTACCTAAAACTATTTAAAAAAGGACCACAAAATCCCAAAAAAGGACCAATCAAATTTATGGTATGTAATATTCGTTAACATATTATTCGATTTATCGGTTTAGGAGTTTGACTTGGGTTAAGATAAATTAACTTAACATTATATGAATGTGTCAATGTATCAAGTGTCAATTGTTGATGGCCATCCAAATGGTGGATGAAAATTTATGAATTGTGGTCAAGACCAAAATTCATAAAATTGTTGTAACTTGCAATTTTTCCCCAATAATTAAAAAAAAATGACAAGAATACCTTAAAATAGCAATAAAAGGACTGAATTCATTCAAAATTGAGAAAAAGGCATTTTCAGGCAAAATGAAACACATATTTTTGAAATCAGGAACACAAGAAACATATTTATATATTATTTTTAGACGTGTCTGAACAAAAAACTAAATAGGATATGTCCTAAGCATTCTAGCCCATACATGTCAGACTAAAACATTCGCCATCGCTAATTATTTTTCACATTTTCCGCAAATTGAATAGTACAAAAGTGATAAAACATTAGGAAATGTCATCTCCATTACCTTCGAGAGCTCGGTTTTGATGGTTCCTGCGAGTAATGCTTCTGCTGACCATCATTGGACAGTGAGAAAGACTAAAGAGCGTCTGAAAGAAGCGTCGGAGGCTGTCTGTGTGGTGAGATCCGTCACAATAGATGATTGGCGACATGGGAATGCTGATCCAAGACCCCGCGTGTTGTAGAGTATTCTTCTTCATTGCTCTCGGATCAATGGAAGAAATAAACCAGTGGAAATATGTTGTGGAAAAGTATCCCCATGGGTGAGACCGTCATAACAATTCTAAATTAAAATAATCCAGAGTAAGTTAAACGGTTCAGAGTAGGGATACATTTTACATAATACGTTAATTATTCGACGTTAATTTTTTTTTTAATATAAAAATGTATATATAGAAATATAGAAAACAATAACATAGAAATTGAAACATAGAAATTATCCGCACTAACGTAAAAATAACCAAAATAAATACAAAATAATTAACGTGAAATTATTTATTATAAATACGTATTAGAAACATTACGTTTTACGTTTTTAAATTATTAGTATATTATATGCATTTGTAAAAGTTTCCCGGATAATATCTTACAACTTGACTATACATTTCAGCAGATATTTTGCCTCATCATCCCGACCACAATGCCATCCGCCACTGTAAACCATCACGTGACTGCCAGGTCCGCCACTGGCGCCAGAATCATAGCTTCCACGCTTCACTTTATATCCGTTCTTTTTGTTCGGTTTTATTCACTCTTTTTTGTAAGGGTTACATTACTTATTGCTCAGAAGATCGTTGAGAGAATCGAAACAAAGTTATTTGTTCTGTTTTATGGAATCGTGTGAAGTATGATGTGGTCTCACAGGTATATTTTACAAGCGATTTTGATGTAAGAATCAAACTTTATCTTTTGTGTTCACTTCTAAACTTACAAACAGAGAAATCTATGTACTTTTGGTCAGCAAACAGTAAAATTGTGCTAATTGCATATTATCAATATTTACACGACTACTACGGGTTGCCAACCTCACAATCAATATTCTGCAACCTCTTTTATTAATCACGGAGTTTAGAAACCTTCAAAAAAATCAATTGACTCTAAAAAGTCAAATTTTTTAAAGACAAAGTGTCTCTCCATTATTCACAAAGTAATTAACACTTTCTGCAATTTGCACACAAAATCTCCGAAATAATTAGTCTAGACACTATTTTTTTCCAACCTCAAAACCCCCCAAAAAGACCTCTGTCCGTAATCTTGAAATTTTCGGCGAAGTGTAACAATAGCTGTTATTTTCGTATCGCCACGGATTGGCAGGCGTGTAAAATTGTGAGCAAGTTGATATTGGTTCGCCATTGTTGCTAAATGTTGCACTATCATTGTGTCCTGATCGAGCTGTACGTGTAGCCCAGATCTCGACGGGCCAGGAAACTGCTCCAGTAGAGCGAATTGGACCAGAGAGCCGACATTGCGGGAGATAAAGACACAACATATACACGTGAAAGACGCAGCGGGAGTTTGAACGATTGAAGCGAATCAGAAAATCTACTTTGGAATTCAAGAAATCATTTTCTACGACGTTATACTTTTTGTTCTGTGCGACTATCCTAGATTTTATTCTGTATCCATTGTCTAAGACATCGTGTATTTCTGACTTTGCAATCGGAATAATAAGAAACGCACTCTTTTAATTGCACGTTAAATTATGAGGAATTGAGACGAATCGAATTGGGTGTACCGTTGTATATAAATTGTATTTAGACCGTTTCTCGATGAGCTTTTGAAAGGATTCAGGTTAAAAAATGTATAGTTCCTTTGATCGTGCAAGTTTCGTCGTATTTATAGTAGTCTTTTTAACAAGAATTGAACCCTTGAGGACATGTCGACTTGTTTTACACTTTTTGCTCGGTTTCGAGGTAGAAAAGTCGCTGAAAATTTATAACTGTGGCGAAACTTTCTATATCAAAGTGGCTCGTTGAAAGATTTAAAAATCTAGCGAGCTTTAATTAAACGTTCTATAAAATTATCGCAATCAAAACTTTCATTGAATGCTGTAATTGAAAGTTTGAAAACATTGTAAATTGATAATAATTGGGGAACAAGCGAAGCGTGAATTTCAGTTCAACTCTTCGGAACCCTACTATTGGCGATCTGTCAGATAACTGTATGTTTTAATTTAATCTAATTTTAAATTTTAAATAAAGGTTAAGTAAAATAACGAAGTGAAAAATTCAGTTACACAAAACCGTTGTATCGATCAAGTAAATTTGCGCGGAGATAATTTTCTATTCATCTCAAAACCTGGCAATTATTCCAAAGAAATCGGGTTTGAAATGAATATTAAACACAATTTTATTACCATTTTCTTCACAAGAAGCACGCAATTCGCTGGCTTTAAGTGAAGACGGCTTTTGTTGTGATTGGTTATTGATCAATCGATCTGTTTTTATGTATTCAAGTGGAATTGGGTTAGTTATAATTCATGTGGCAACCCAGCGGAACGGCTCTGGCAGAGGCATTGATTAGACACTGGCAGAGAAGATGGACCAGCCAGTATGACTATGGTATTGCCAGACCTAATGGACCGAAGCCGATATCCTTTCTTATTATTTCCTTGTTTCTTTTTTGTATTCACATTATTAGCATAGTTGAATTCAGAAAATGTAGATACACAAAAGAGAAGATGTGCTTTGAAATATTCATCAAATTCTGGACTACTTGGACCGAATCGGGAATTTTAAATCATTTCCTTGTAAAAAGTTCTGCGATGAAGGTGGAATAACAGTGTCTTGTACAAATTCTTTGTAAAAAGTTTATATTTTCTTTGACAAATTATGAATCGACTTGTTTTTATCTTAAATTAAATTAATTCATTTTTTTTGCATTATTGAATGACATACTTGACGAATATCCTGAAAATTGTTTTAAATCAATTCAATCTCTCTCTTGTTAGAGAAGATGTAGATGTAAAATAAATATGTCAAAAATAATTTAAAATACTTCAATTTCTTTATCATGTGAGGTGACCCAAATGATTTTCTTGTTGGTGTTCTTGAATTTTTATGACGATGATGGGAACTTGAAAATGAGGACGAAGAAAATTTTAGGATAGACGGTGAGAAGGAGGCGGTGGCGGCTTATTAGTAGGGAACCTCCTCATCATTTGCCTGACGTATAGAGAAAACACGAAAAACCAAGTTAATGGAAGGACGACCCCCGGATTGCGAACCCGAGAGTGAACAAGAGCCAACTTGTTCCATGAGTCAATCCTCATTTGAAGGCCTACTTATCAATTATTCCAGCTACAACATTTCGCTCTGTATTCGTATAACTTCTTCAGAAACACTATAATTTATTACATATCTATTTTCATGGACAAAATCAACATAATATTCACATCTCAATCAGACGTCATCTTACTTACGTACTCTCTTATAGTGTCACGTGACCTGTTTAACTATTCTTTCAGTGAAATCACGTCCACGAAGCCAATGCGTGTTGCCTATACATGCCCCTACTTGGCAGCCATCATCAAAAGCGCCGGCGTAATATATACGAGTGCTTTTTACATTTTAGATTATAGAATATTATAAGGATATGGCACGTATTTCAAGATGATATAGGCTCATGGAGGAGACGTATGTATTTTTATAAGGTGTAGATTATACTCAACACAGTATTAAAAGCGTATTGTGAAACAAGTCAGCGTTGTTGATGTATAAAACTGACTTATAAGTATGATTTTTTTTTGTAAAACCATTAATATATATAAAAATTTATTTATTCAAGTAAAATTACGAATTTATGGATACCTTGAAACAATAAGATACCTCGTTCAAGAAATATTAAATTAGGTTTATTTGTTTGTTTGTCATAATTTTATCTTGGTGCACGTACGTTTTTAGCATATTTTACTGCAATTATAGCCATGTAAGAGTAGCATCGGGCTCAACAGAAATAATTTACAATATTTATTCCATCGTTTTACGAGAAAAAGAAGAGTACCCATCCGTTTATGTATTCATCACCACCGTGCCAATTTATTGCTGAATTTTAAAAGTAGTAAATGGGATTTGAAACTTAATGAAGTTTTATTATACAGTTAATATCAAAGTTTTGAACGAAGCTACCAGCGCGTAACAAAGAAACGCAATTTGTTTCTCTTCATCCATCGCCAATTAATCGGAATGTTTCTTTAAACTTAAAGGGCTTAACCATGGGAGTAAACTTCCTCTCCCCAAAAAATATCATTATTCAAATTAGTACCGTTCTTAAAATTCTCTCTCTCTATCCATAAGTTATTATACGGATCATCAGTTACAAAACGAAATTCTTCTTTGCTGCCGCGTTCTGTTTTGACTCCAGTGTCTAATCAACAAAACGGATGCGCCTTCTAAACAAGTTGCATTGTTGTGTTTCGCCGCCGTCTTCTTTCGCCTTTAGAAGGCGGTGTGGATTGAATCGACAAATCAATGGAGTGATTGATGAGGCTGGACATGATTTGCATTGTAATGCTTTTGTGTCGGGAAGATTGTTGGCTAAGAGTGACACTTTTAAATGCCGCGCAACTCTCTGCTTAAACATGGGAAAGGCGTGAAAAATAAAGACAGAAGCGATTAATAAAAGTTTTAAGGATTACGATCTTGTATGGTTTGGTAATACGAGGAGAGATAATTTGAAAGGGTTGTCCTAAGAACGAAACACAAAAAGTACTAGGAAAACGCTCAGTGAAAGCGGTTGTTAGCCGAGCATTCAAAATGCATCGAAGAGCTGATTTTCATTCAGATTATATTTTTTTTGTCTGGGGCTTAACGTCGCACTGTTCTGCAGCGAGGCTAATGGCGACGGATGAATGATTATGAGGATGATTGGGAGATGATGGTTAAGAGTAGGTAAGGATGGAAGGTGGGAAGGAGGCGGTCGTGGCCTATTAGTAGGGTACGTTCCCAGCATTTGCCTGTCGACTGAGAGAAAACCACTAAAAAAACCCCAGTCAGGAAGGACGGCCGCGGGAATCGAACCCGGGCCTCCGGAATACAAGTTCAGAGCGTTACCGCTCACCCAACATGTGCCGTCATTCAGATTATCCATCAGTAAAGCGGAGTATAAACTATAAATCAATTTTTCGGTGGAGCCAAGACACCATGATCTTGCTAGAAATCAATACTTGAACGAATAGTATATTAATGAATATTCTTGAACAAAATTTACCGGATCTGTTATTTCGTTTGATCTGAAAACCGAAAAGAACACACCAAAAAACAAAGATAATCGAGTCATTTTCAAATGGAGACGCAGAAATCCGCTATGCAAGATTTTCACTCCAAAATGTTTTAAAAAGTCGCGCCACTCAGTCAAAAGAGCTTGTTGCGTTTCTCACTCACTCGGAGCGAAAATTTCCACGTAATTAAATTAAATAACTAGAGTAGGGGAATAGAATCTACATAAATTACCTTATTTCTTGGGGACGTGCGTTCATACCACTTTGATGTTGCTATAGACCTGAATAATTCAGATTTTTGCCTCTAAGTGAACTTGAACAAATTAAACATGTTAACACGTATAAATAACACCAAGAAATGGAACATACTTATGTAGATTTGATTTCCCCATCTCTCATGGTACAGCAAATCAGGAGAAGAATATTGTAATTTAAAATTTAATTACCTAATAATTTGTCTAAGAATTCCAACTCCTCAAAGGCATGTCCAGTGACAAAAATGTGTACACAATTAAAAAAAGAGGCAGCTGTTTTATCTTTTTTATAGACCAACATAGCCAACACACTCTTTAGCCAATTACCTATTCATATTCAGTTTATTTACCCAACTCAAACTTCCATTTTCATTGGTCAACCCAACTGTCCAATCCTTCTTCAAGCTTGACTATTTGACAAGTTACTCGATACCCCATGCACTTGTCGAGATTGCTTAGCCCTCAGCGTGCAAATCGCATTGTAGCCAGTGTTTAGAGATGTCACTTTAGTAAATACTCTTCTCGAATGCTGTGGGAAGATGCTGGACCGTGGCCACTCTTGATGTATTCTCTCCGAGGTGTCCATCAATGGAAGGAGTTGGTTGGTACTTTGGATGTTTGATACGAAAAGGAGACAAAAGATGCGTGACTTGAAGGTTCATTGTTCTGTAAGATGATATTACGGAAATTATGTTTTATTTGATTGAGGTAGAATAAAATATTAGCTGGAATAGTGTTGATAGGGAAATATTCTATGTGAAATAAGAAGATTCCATTGGCTTGAAGGATTGGAACTTCAGGTACAATTTTATTGGAAATGGTAAAAAGAGTTCCTATAACAAAATTTTACAGACAAATGAGAACAGAATCAAGTACATAGAATGCAACGATATTGTGAAGTTGACAATAATTACCTCTACGTCCAATGACGTAGATAGAAAATGACGAATAAAAAATTAGTGAACGGTATGGGAAGGAAACGGTCGTGGACTTTTTCTGGGAACCTTCCCAGAATTTGCCTCACAACTGTAAAAACTACTAAAAAATATTGATTTGTCAATTCAAAAACTGTCCCGTCTTTAAATTGAATTTTTTTTGACTCCTTGGAACATTTCTCGCAAAAGTTTGATCTCCATAAACTGTTTTAAAAAAAGTATAATTTCTCAATTACCCCCCACCACTATTACAAGTATTCTAAATGATCATTTCCCACGGACCGAGCGCGCACCGAAGCGATCATCTCGCCTCGTGATGTGGACACTCTGTGATCGTGATCACACATAGACCAGCCTCCAGAGTTGACAATAACCATCACTAATCAGTTTAATTAATGCTCGGTGTAGTCTAATAGTCGTCTACATGCCTTGTCGGCGCTCGCAAGCTACTCCACGTAACTCAGGTATTGATTGACAACAGGAATAGTGCGTTCGACACCGTGCGAGTGTAATCGGCCGGAGTTAATTGAAACCACCAACACGTTTACGACGCCATTTATAATTGATTGATTTTAGAATACTAGTTCGTTTGACAGGACATTTGCGCTTGTGCGAATTATTATGACGTGATATGGTACCGAGTAATGTTTTCTCCCCATATTTTACCATCCTTGGGTACCTATGGAGGATATGACTATAGAGTTGCTTGGTAAAAAAATTCTTAGCTGAGGAAAACAACGAAAAATTCTAAGGTTAAGGGAATCGAACACGGACCTCCAGAATGAGACTATCCGTGTCATTTTTGTATAGTTTAAAAAAATAAAAATAAAAATAAAAGATCGGCACTTTTAGTTTGGTTTTTGAAATTAGTTCAATTTGTTATTTTCAAATTATTAAACTTTCTTTTCATGGTCCATATTTGAAATTTTGAGAATACTTTCATGCCGAATTTAGGCACAATGTTCGTGCTTGAGGTGGCAGTAAATGGGCGAAATTATTTCAATGGTTGAAATGATTTGAAAACGGAAATCCATTTGTATTTTAGTTCACTGAAATGTGTAAAGTTGTGACTCTATTCTCTTGCCAATTCTCTGATTTGAGCTTCCTATAGTGTAAATGTGTCTTCTCCGACCACAATGTCGCGACCACGAACTTCATGAAATCGTTTTCTGCGGCGACTTTCCTACTTTCTCTCTCGCTCGCTCCTGCACAAAGCTGCATTACATCCCTCTCTCTCCTGCACAGAGTTGCAGTACACTTTCCGCCGAATTTGTCGACTTGCATGACAACTGATTTCGAGTTCGAAAACAAAAACTTCCGCATCATATTTCATGAGGTCGTGAGTGAATTTAAAGAAGTATAAAAAATTTGGTTTGAATTGTACAGTTTAACTGTTGCGATTAACCGATCTTGACACCTGATTTTACGAATATCTGATGGAACCGATCTAATATTTCAAACTGACAGAACCTGAGAACATGTTTCCTTGTTTCATTCATAGTTACAAGTGTCGTGGAGGGTCTTGGTTCGAGTCCAATGACCGGCTTTCCTGGTTGTGGTTGACTCGTGACTTCCGAGATTACGCGGCAAACAGGAAATGCAAGGATAGTTACAATAAGGCATTCGATACATCGTTTTATAGCACGATATTTCCCAGATTTTGTCGAAAACCCGCATAATAAGGACAAATTATACAGAACTCCAGTTTATAAATATAATAAACTAGCATTTAGAGTTTGGCGAGTTTGAAACTTTGGTTTTGTGTCGAACTTTTGGGGCAATGACTGTAATCAGAACTGAATTACTGCAAAACTGTGGCCCGTTGAATTACATTTTCAATAGCAAGTTGGCTCAGCAGGACTTGCATTCTGAGGTCCGGACGCGATTCCCGCGGCTACCTTACGAGTTACGACTGAGGATATTCATTGTTTCCCTCAGTCGAAATTTAAATGTTAAATCTCTTTCCCAATTAATCATTAATCCACTGTCTTCATCATCTCGCAATCATCCGCATAATCATTCATCTGTCACCATTAGCCTACAATGTGAATAAGTAGCCAAACAGGTGAATCAAAAACAGCTCCAGCGTATTTTGGGTCGCATTTTGCTGTAAACAACCCCTATACACTGGAGCTGTTTTTTTATTCACCCTTATTTGTCACTTGTATTACAGTGTATAGTATCGACATTAAACACAACTTTAAGAAATTTATGAACACCAAATCAAATGAACTATTTGACTTATTTTGAAGAAATATCTCCGAAAATGTACTAAAATGTACTTTGAACTTTTGCTATTCTGTTGAAATGTCTTGGCTGAACGTCTCCATCATCATCACATAGACAAGTCGATCTAGAACTATACGTCATATTATCGAGCAACGCCCACATCCTTATGCATATTGATCGCACGTAATTAGCTAATGTATCAGAACATGATACCCTCTTAAACAGACATTATTATTACTCAGATGATTATTAATTAATTCAAAGTTCAACCGACTGCATAATATTCATTTTATCCTCGTTATCCGTTCAGCAACCAATCTCTCTGATAATTATTAATTCCTTCGTTTTTCTTCTTGTTATTCATCCGTCGTTTGTTTCTTTTCTGAGTTCTCTACAATCTTTATTTGCATCTTCATCAGGTAGTTAGTAATTAATATCTTCTTACTTCTCCGTTGTTAATACGTGATCCGATACTGCAAGATTATACGCTGATCATAATTATACAGAGAATTTTATTTATTGATGCGTAATTTTTTTAACGAGAATGTTCTAAGACTTTAATTAGAGTTGGAAGACAAGAAAAATACAATAATTATTCGTTAAGACTTCTTAATTAGTGTCTTAAAGATAACGTATATTTTGTGTTCCTTAGTTTTTACCCCCATTTCTTCCCACGAGGCTCTGTTCAGCTGTCCATCAGTTGGAGAGAATTTGCCCGCCTTTGTTTGGTACAACTAATCTTTGTTTCCCTCAACCGAATCAAAGGGGGTGGAGACTCCGTGAAAATAATGGATCTCCATAAAAATCATGACTGGGAAATTAGGTCCGTCACCTCGAAAACTTGGCGTCGGCCATTTTGATTCGGCACTTTATAGAAGAGAGTATGATGTGAATTTTAAGTTAAAGTTGCTTGCTGTACATGTTGCAGTATACAATTTAGAAATAAATTGTATTTGAAAGTTGAAGTGAAATATGTTTCCTCATACTCTATTGTAAACATATTCAACAAATGTTCAAATCTATTTTATTTTTAATATAAAACTTTTAAACTTTCAGTTAAAAATAAGAGTCGTGAAGAAGATCAGCTTGGAAAATAAGTTTTTTAGGGACCCATAATTCCCAGTAACAATATCTCAATAACAGAACTTCTTTCCCAAAAGTAGTTTCATTATACTTTTATTTTTCAATACCCTGCCTACATTATTTAAATTATGTTTGCTTTGCACTAATACCAATTTACAGCAGTTTATAGTGCCTGGAAAATTAAATATAATCAATTTGATAAGCCAATTAAATACTGGTTTATGGTTATTAAAATCTGCACGCAACGAAAAGGATGCATCGCAAAAAGTCAGCTACTGGATGTGCATGAAAAAGAAGCAACCAAAATCAGCAGAACTGCGCATATAAATTTCCTCCGTCACCTTCATTGTCCCATGGGCAACATGGCAACATGGCAGGGACAGGACACATGTTAGCAGTTGCAGAAGAGCAATGCGTGTTCCGCGATTAATCCGTGACACGTTGCCGTGAATCATTCATCGAACAGGAAATTAGAAGAAAAGCAGCTTCCACTTTCAGTTAAAACAAAGTCCTTCTGGTAGAACTTTTATTTACTAGTAATAAAACTACTTTTGTTTTGCACCTCTTGACATTATACAGTCGTATCTGAATATCACGATAGGGAAAGAGAAAAAATTAATAAAAAAAGGCTTCACACAAAATTTGATAAATTATACATTTCAAAATTCATATTTTCCCCGCATAATGGAGCCTTCTTGTGTGGATTCTAAAGATATACCTTGTACGCCTCAAGTTGATGAAAGTAACTTGATAACGTCCGACTTAATTATTTAATTAATTAAATACAGGGAATAAATACCAATTGATTCTGAGAATCCAGTCATCTTGAATGGATTGGAAAACGACACGACTTCGATTCATTGAGTTTAGATAAACAATACTCTAACGAGGTTTGTTCTACTGACTTGATTAATTTTAATTCCCCACAATAAAACCTTTTCAACATCCATGAAAGTGAAGGGAGAAAGATTCAACAGGTTGAAATTAACGAGCCAAATGCACAACAAAGAACGCACTTGTCTCTTCGTTCGGAAATAAAAAAGGGAATGTGCAATTAAAACAATCTTTTATTCTCTACTCGAAACCAAGCTCTTTCTTTTAGCAAGAAAATACGCGACTCGACACAATCTCAAACGAAGTGTGTTCGAAGATAATGAGACAAATACAGTGTCATGTCAACGGACACAAAACACCGAGCGAGTAATTCAAGATGGCGGCCGGGTCATCGCAGAAAGATGGTCACGAGCGGTCATTAAAAAGGAATACGAATTCTTTATAAGGTAAAAGAATTGTGAATAAATTAAGAGTGTCGGACAGTTTACAATGCCTCTGTGTTTGGAAAGATATAGAAGGCGGTAAAGTAGAGGGCCTTCTTGTCTTCTCTGCTTACAAAGCGTTTGTTGTTGTTGTAATTTTGTGAAAGATATGCGGTGATGAGAATATCTCTCTCCTCTTTTGGATCTCTTGGATTGTAGTTGAATGAACATTTTGTACAGCACCCTCAAGGATGGGAGCAATTCCAACAATTTTTCAGTTAAGAAAATCAGCACATAATTTATTCAGATTATAATATAATCAAAAGTTAAAAAATTCATTTAAACAAAATAAAGTGAAGTAACAATTGTTTGGCTCTATAAAAATTAGGTTTCCCAAGTAAATTACTCAAAGTGGATTATGAACTACTTTTTGCAGGAAGAATAAATTTTTTCAGCAAGGTAAATATTATGGAATACGAAACTTTCTCATGAAAATCCAAAATACTGGATCCAGTCATTAGCTACGATTGCAATACTGTTAATAATAAGCGTTTAGAGCTTGTTATCTAACTTCGTATTCTGCCAATACTGCGTATCTTCAAACATGTTTGACGTTTTAGTTTTAATTCTTGACATTTCGATTCATTATACGTCTTCGACTTTCATCCCAAGAAAAATAAATGTGTCTTTAAAAGTTTTGCTCTGTAACGAAGACTATTATTGAGCTTATGGACGAACCAAACTTTACAGATAGATTTGCATTTAAAAAAGTTTCATTAACTTTAAAGCTGATTTGCTTTGTCGTTTCCTGCAAACTTAAAGCTCAGAGCTTTCTCAATGACAGTTAAGAAGTTAAGAAACATAAACAAGATTTATTTGTACTTTCTACAAAAGCAGAAAGAATTTGTATCGTATAATTTCAGCTAATAATGCACAAAGCTAAACTCAAGAAGAAAAATACAGAGTCAAAGTTTAAACAAAGTTTTCTGTTCATCACATTGGATTTGTAATTTTATTTTTGTAAACTACAGTTAAATTTAGCATTTAGTTCATTATTGAATGTTAATTTTTATTATAAAAGCTGTATAAAACTATGGGAAAAAGTCAGACTAAGCTTAATTGTCGCTTAAATTGCAGATTATAACTTGATCTTTCACAGAATTGAAGAGAATGTAAAAAAATATAATTGTACTATGAATATTAATGCTCTGCAGGTGGCTCTTAAAATTATTTCACAGAATCATATAATTTTAATACGCTTTCAAAATACCTAAACGATTATTTAGAGCAGTCAGATACACTAACAAAGTATAAAAAGGTAATCGCATTTTCGCCTCAGCCGTGAATGATTCGAAAATAAAACCTTCCATTATCCACTTTAGTTGAAAAATACCGTTGGCCCAGCAATCTATCAATACTATTGACCGACGTAAACATCTAACAAACAATCCAACGCTTGTAAATTCGAACTCGCTGTGCTGTTGTGGCGAAAAGAACAGTTGTAAGAAAAGAATCATCACGCATCACTGCCTTCTTGATAGCAATGAGCAACGCAATCCAGCTTCCGGTTAAGAGGAATTTCACGTAACATGGCTACTTGTTTCTTTAGCAGGCAGTGATCATTGTTGTGGCTATTGAAAATGAAAAATGACAGTCCGAATCGGCGGTCACGCAATTGCTTATGGTCGCGGAATATCGGCGACATGATGATGGGAAATAATCTGTAACACTATTGCAAATCCACCGCAAAGTATTAGTTTCTGAGTAACGGTGTTTTAAATATACGCCGAGATGGTACGTGGTAATTTGTTTATTTTATTGGTGTGAAAGTTTGTTTTTAAGAGGCTCGGATATAGCTTATCTCTGGAGATCCATTCAAACAAATAAACAAAGCAAAATATTCGTGATTTTTCGTGATGTTCACGATTTTTATGTATGAAGTTTCATCATATATTTAAATTAATTTTTAGTACGGTTAATTTGTTGTAATTCATCAAACAGCTTAGTGACAAACGAACATTTTTCGTATAATTATCATTTCAATTTATTGAGCGAGCGAAGCGAGCGACTCCTTTGACTCTTTTGACACGACCTCTGTTTTTTTGTTTTTTGTTTTGCTTTTTTCGCAATGGAAGCTGCACCGTTTCACCGATCGATCTGAAATTTTGCACACATGTAAAGACAACCTTTTCTGTTTGCAGATCCCAATTTTTTTGAAATCCGTTCTTTGGTAAACTTTAATAGTAAATATCTCCTGATGGGTTGAAAATGAAAATGTCTTTGATTAATCTGATTAAACTCATATTTTGCATGGTCATTAAGACCAAAAATGTCTCTTATTTTACAAATTTACATCCTAATCAGTTAAGACCGTATTGACATTTTTAATAACTGTCAGAAATTAAGTATCGAAATAACTGTTTTTCCACTGCAACATGAATCTCATTTGCTCTAGGTACCAGAGTATTTAGATGCTATTTTCACGTTTCAATGAAAAGCAGATACTTTTGTGTAGATTGAGTGGATCATGTTTCAATTAAATATGGATGTATATGTTTTCTGTGCGTTGTGTACGCATATCCGGTTCGATAATTTGCACGTACCCGTGCTCGCTTATCAACGTGGTACACTAAGCGTTTTCCTAGTTTATGATAAAACTTTGAAATTTTTGCTCGCTTCGTTCTCTCATAAAAAAATAATTTTTTTATTAAGTTATATTTTGTCCGCAAATAATGGGCTATAAACATCTTGATTCCTCTTCCCGTTACATCAAACAATAACACGAAACCAAAATTATTTGTCGCCTGTACTCACCTCTCTTAAAACCTCAAACGAAAGAAAACCTTGAAAGCATCATTGTACCCAGCCGCTTTGTATGAGCAATGCCACACACATTATAATAACTGTATATTACTTGACACGTACAATACGATTTGTTTGCTTTCTATAATACATACCATGCAAATGCGATTCGTTTTCACATTCGAAAATAAAATACTGTGCACCTACGCAGCAAGCAAGCAAAGATACCTGTTGCATTGTAAAGGTGATAATATCCTTCCATTCTAACTTGTTGGTTCTTCGATGATGCATTTCTCCATTACTGCAGTATTGTGCAGTTTCTAAAGACCATGTAATTTACGGACGGATGATATTAAATCCTTTGACTCGTTTGCTAATAGCAAGTGTACATACTTATATGAATAACTGTGTGTAGCAGAGATATTGTCTAGAGTTGATTTACATTCAAAACCGACAAAGAGATCTCGTGACAGATTGAAATCCATTTTAAAACGGGATTTTCAATCTTGAGAGATATTTCCATAATCCACCTGTCAGCATGCGTGTTTAAGATTAATTTTATAATTTATTTGTAGAGTTGAGTAAACAGAAAAATCAGCGAACTTGTATTCAAAAAGAAAGATATATGATAACACGTATTGAAACAGCAAATAGAAATTTAATAATTTGAATGATGAAAGTCACGCTCTCCCTATAAGCAGCTGCTAGGATTAAATTAGATCTTTCTGATTGAATGTTGCAGATAACTCGAAGATATTCGACGTCGACGTCGACGTCGTCGATCTCTGTCGTCGCGACGAGGTAAAGAAAACAGAGAGCGTCGCGACGTATGGCGTCGTTGTGAGCTTTCTAATTGGCGACCGCCGCCTAGTGGCTGTCTGACGTCAGAGGTCGATGACAAATGAGAAACAAATTGCTGCTCTGGATAACAACTTGGATGATGATACATTCAGAAGAGAGAATAACTGAACGTGATATTACAAGAACAATCTGAACGAGAAGACTCGAGATTTTACATTTGGTGGCAGAATCATTTCTTGTCCAATATTTCAAGGACGATAAGAGAGTGGACTGGCGATATTATTTCCACGAATTGTAAAGACAAAAAAAATGTGTTCAAAATGTTTAAGATTTTTATTTACTTCAATTGTGTACTCGTATAATATGAATTTCCTGTTTTGTTATAATTAATAGCTTTCTGTAGCTAAATAAAATTGTACATAAATAATTCCTCTTCAATCATTCAATAAAACTAAATTAATTTAATGATATTATTATAGAGCCATCTTTTGTTGTTAAAAAATCTATTACTTGGGTTGTAGGTATACCTACATTTATGTATCTGGTCTCTATAAATAAGATATATTTTGAGGAACAAATACGTAAGTGACCTGTCAAACGTTGAACGTTGCAATTTCACCCTATTGAGAAAAAAATAAATAAATTAACTCCTTTTTTCCGCAACACCATCAATCATTGTTCCTCCTCTCAAGCCTCCTTTTAAACTAACACCCGTGATTTGTCCCGCACGCACGACGCCGCTAACTCATGATGAAGCGTCTGTCGGCGTCCCGACGCCAATAAGCCACCGCCGCGACGCCCTGTCACGCGGGAATATTATTACAAGGGGCCCGTGAAATATGGGGCGATGTTTCCGCTCCTCATAGCGCGAGTTAATCGTATCGGGACAGACATTCTTGTCGACAACTCTCTTGGGACGACGGAGACATGATTGTTGTTGCATCGTGGTGGTTTCATTGACACACAAGTTGACTGCTAGAGGAGGAGGTGGTGATTGGGTGGGATCAGTGGCGTAGGAACGTTTTCAAAGTTAGGGGGGCAAGGAGGTCACGCCAGAAAAGAAATTCTCGTCAACGTGAAGGGGTCTGGGGCGAAAGCCCCAGCCGCCGGCGGCAAAAATTTTGGAAAATTAGAGGTTGAAATGGCGTAGAAATGCTATTTTAAATCGTTTAAATATGACTAGAATGGTAGTGAAAATTTGTTTTATTTACTAAATGAAGTACTAGTAATGATGACTTCAATTCCTAATAATAAAGTACGAAAAGAAATACTAACTACTATCTCTACTACAAAAATCCACAGCATACGCAACTGGAAGTACAAAACCTAAAAAAGTGTCATCAAGCATTAATTTTTTTTTTAAATGTTTAAAACATTTCTGACATTTTTTTAGTTGTAAATCCAGTTACATATGCTGGTAATATTTGTAGTATAATGGCAGGTAATAGTAGAAGGTTCAAATAATATAACCTCAGGTCCAATTTGAGTCTGGGGAGCGCATTAGAATATAATACGCGGGTCTGGGCCGCGCAGGCCGGGAAAATTTTTGAATTTCAATATGAATTTAATGCATTTTAACGCGATTTAAACACAAATATTGGTCGATTTGACATTTTAAATTCTTAAATTACTACTATTTAAAAATTATACAACTTATTTTTTGCCCCCCTTTGCCCCCTCTGCCCTGAAAGTTGGGGGGGGGGGCATTGCACCCCTTGCCCCCCCCCGGTTCCTACGCCACTGGGTGGGATCTGTTGCATTTCGAGTGTTAGTTTGTGTTGATCCTTCGCTCTTCAAGACAAAATGAAATTTGTAAGATTATACTTTCTTTGTTTTATCATCTTGTTGCTTAGAGTCAGATTATAACCTCAAGATATTTTTTCGCTTCAAGAAACTGGATTTTTATTTAATTTTAGTGATGTTTAACGTCGTACTGTACTGCAACTATAATGGTCACAAATTAACAATTATTATGATGTAAAGATGATGATGAAGAAGGATGTAAAGTAACATCCTTACGCTGTAATCCTTTTAGGTTAGGACATAACGCTAGTTGGGAAGGAGTAAGTCGTGGATTATTAGTACTAGGTAACTTTCCCTGCATTTGCATCTCAGCCAATGAAAAACTCGAAAAACTCAGCCGAAAGATTGACTGAGGGAATAGAAGATGACATTTGGATGCAAGTCCATACCGTTACTGCCTGATGCAACTTGCTCCATATACAAGATGGGCTCAGTTGCATTACGTCTATTTAGTTTAGACCAGGTAGTTTGTTTTATACTTTTCCGCTATACTATCACCAGGCATTTCCTATTTCCTGCATGGGATAGTTCCCAAAGTAAGTCTACGACCACTGGGTCAATCCCCACCCTCCTGTCAAACCTGTCACCTACATCGCAATCATTAACCAATAATCATTCTTGACTTTCAATCACCCCCTAAAACAATTACCTGGTAACAAAAAATCAACTGCTAACTTTTCAATACCTATATCACTTATAGTAAACCCTCCAATCAGTCATGTGATGTGGAAGGGGGTGGGGGTACACGCGATTGCGTGAGAGAGAAAGAAAGAATGAGAGCGATGCATGTTGATCGGACAGGTGAGGTTATGTTCGTTGGAACATGCACATGCGCGCACCGCCATTGCGGTGGGTGGCCAAACAAAATGGCGGCATGGGAAAACACGGGACACCAGTCACGAGACGTGGGAGTGAATTCTAATTTTCATGATTCGTCCCTCAAATATGTTGGATGGGAACCGAGGATTCATTTGACGTGTGTGTGCTTTTTGTTTTATGCTGAGTGTTTTGACATGAATTTCAATGTGATACATGGAATAAGGACAGGTTGATTATACACTAGATACACAGACCTAAATCACTAATCAAACGATCTAGTTTGAACGAATTATACAAATAGAGAAATTATATCAAACACACTTTGCTTTTATTTTGCATATTAAAATGTCGTAAAAGTTTATACCAATTATATTTGTTCCATTCTAAAATACCCTCAAACAAAATTAGATTTCCTTTTTATGGCATCAATTTAATTTTTATTGTACATAATCGTGTTTTATTTGCAGAGCGGTTGAGATAGAATTAAATTTAAATTATACATGTATTTCAAGATGGTGTATCTGAAAAAGTTGCTTATATTAAAAGTAAGTAAAACATAAAAAAAAAATTCAATTCAAACACGACGAAATTTAATATTTTTTTTAAGACATTTTTATTTTTGATTCGACAAGTAGGTATGCAAACAATTTGGATGGAACAGGATTATCTCCGAAAACTATCAGTTATTTTCAAATCGACTACGGAGACAGATGGAAATGGCGACGTTATAATAACTGGAATTGTCCGCGTTAGATACAAAAAACTCTAAAACCCAATTGCATCTTGAAATAGATACTTGAAATAAGACGTTTATGGCGTATTTTTCATTCATCCTTATTTGAGTTGCTAATATTTAGCAACTTAAATAAGGATGCATCATTTAAAGATGAATTGCGTTCTATAGTAAGTTATGTTCGCAAACACTATTTTTAGATCGACTTATTGCTTGTATTGATACCTACCTATATATAGCCTTCCAAGGCAATTTTGTTTAATTTTTGGAGCGCCCCGTCGAAATACGGATTGTTCACGGATTGCCCAAGTTATTTGACAGATCCCGAGTGTCTTGTCTTGTCTGCACCTCACTGCGTCATCTGCCAACTATGCATCACATGTCCAGTCCAGTGTCATCTGCCCATGCAGCCCACATGCAGGTAGAGTGTGATGTGAGTGACAACCACCTTCAAGTATACTTCTTGCATACGCAAGCAGGACTTTGCCTGTTGCAGGCACAGGAATGTGAAGCAGGATCAAGCAAGGACACAGATTCAACTTCCTGCGATAACACATTTAGAAATGTAAGATTCTAATTAGAACTGAATCAACGAATTAGGATATTCTTGTCATAAAAGTGTTAATCGGTGTTCACTTGATAGAATTTCCGCCAAAAAATTAAACTATGATGTTGATGACTAAATGGAAAGACTAAAGGTGGATTCACACGGCCGTTCGAAACTTCCCAAGTTTGCCGAAGTTCCGAATCGCCGTTCCAAAAACTCCCGTTTGAACTATGAAAGTTTGGAACTCAATCTTCGCATTTCGAATCTTTTCATAGTTCACACAGGAGTTTTTGGAATGGCGATTCGGAACTTCGGCAAACTTGGGAAGTTTGGAACGGCCGTGTGAATCCACCTTAAAGGATAGGGGTTTGGTTCGAGTCTAGTTTCATATGATTCATATCAGAGTATAAAAGATCTGAGTCATAACCGACTCTGAAACAAAAGATGATAGTTGCAGTGTTGCCAACTCAACACAATAAACACTAAATATTGTCCTGCTTTACCAGACTAGATGGCGGTGCTCATGGGCGTTTGGCTTACCGATGGTAAGGTAACTTCAACAGGACAACTGCACAAGTTGGCTCAGGGGTAAGTGGTAACGCTCTGGACAAGGCCCGGGTTCGAGACCCCTCCCACTCCATTCCATTTCTTCTTTCTTCAGCACCATTTCCCTATACCAACATCATAATCATTTATCCCACAATTACCCAAGTCGCAGAACAGTGTGACGTTAAACTCCATAATAAATAACTTAACATGATATCGTGGGGCATTTCATGTAATATTTACAGAAAGATAAAGATTAATCCTTGCAAGTTTGTCAAATCTGGGTTGATACACTTAGGTATGCACGAATTTAAAAAAAAATCAAATACCCGTGTACGCAATTTTTCACGAACATTTAATTCGTCCCGAAGCCCTGCAATCAATCTTGACCACTTCCTTATATCCAACCCCACCTAGATGTGTATACAACTTTATAAATTAATCATCTTCCACTCATGAATGGTAACACGCTTGTTAATCGTCCGGGGCCTGTGCGCTGGTATTTACACATGGGGCCCGCCCGGGGGCCCGGACCGCCGCTGACAAGGGCAACGCCGCCCACGGTCCCCGAGCGCTGCGGTTGTAAATGACGTGTTGGAAGATGGCTGCGAGGTACATGGTCTTTGACACCTACTCCTGCTGCGTCCGCTGCGCCGGCCTGCGCATTGCGACGGCTGATGTGGAGGCCGGATTCCGTGAGGCAGGGCGAACAAACTTGCACGGCTGCACTGATAATAGTTTCGCATGCATATTAGAAGGTTTTGGGGTAGTGGTGATTGAACAAGTTGGGGATAGAAGTAAGTTCGGGATAGTAGTAAGTTAGGGAAAAAAGTAAGTTGGGGACAGTAGTTAGTTGGGGATAGTGGTGAGTTAGAGAATAAAATAAGTTGGCAATAAAGTAAGTTATTGAAGTAGGTAAGTTAGGAATTGGAGTAACTTGGGGATATAATTAAGTTGGGGATAATAGTAATTTCGTATTAGAAGTATGTTGAGGATAGTTGTCAGTTGGGGATAGAAGTAAGTTGGGGATAATAGTAGTAATTTGGGGATAGTAAATTGTTGGGGATTTAATAGCAGTAGTTTGAGGATTGTAAAATGTTGTGTACATAAATATTATAGTGGATTTAAAGTGGGTGACAAGTCGGTAAGTTGTTTGCCATGATCAGCTGTGTTTTCTTTAATTACAGTTCTCACATTATTATTGTGTCCATAATGTGGTTGAACGACTGGCAAAAGCTGTAATTATTTGTACTAACAAGGGCAATATGGCGATTATGTGAAGGAGAATCACTCACTTTATTCACTTTTTCCAAGAACTCGATCTCACCCTTAGGCCTTTTACGTCACTACATTAGAAACTATTATACGGGTGATAAGAACTATGATCAGACGAAATTAAACGTTTTAGTGTGTTATTATTATTTAAAATACATAATGAAAAAGTGTATTAAGTATTTTATAAGAATGAAATATGAAGTCTCATATTTCTTTAATTTCTTGAAAAAAATTAAAAAAATATACTTTGTTTTTCTATATGGGAAATTGGGCTATACTAGCACTGAATTTACTCACTGAATGTCATGGAGTTTCATAATTTTTTCTTAATACTTAGCAATTTTTTTGTTTTAATTATATTTCTCAATTTACTTATTAGATACTTAAATTATTCAATACATCACCATCAATTTCTTACGTCCTTTCAAATAAATCCTTCTGAAGCTGCAGTAAAAAAGCTACTGATTGAAATGATCTTTAAGGAGATATCAATGAGTGACAAGTTTCCCAAATAAACTTGACTTATATTGATAAGCGACACGATCGCTTCTGTTTCCTAACTAGTTCTTCTTGACACCCCTACATAGTTCGCCTCCAGAGCTGGGAATATTTCGGTTGTTTTATTGGCACCACTGCTGGTTCCACTAAAGATTATTTATCAAGACAAACGAATAAAACTGCTTGAGTGACGTGTCTCTTAACCGCGCAGAGTTAAAACCTATCACACCGACAGCAATAAACGAACACGTCAGCTTTATTGCACACTTTTAGAGTATCTTTGTGAATACTTAGCCGATGCATTTAAAACAGACGTGTTATTTATTGGGAATTAAATCAAAATGCAATTATTCATAACAACTAACAAGATTTTTATATTTCTTATTTTTATCACATTCTTTATAAATACGAACAGTGATATGCATGGATGCGTGGGGAGAGGGGGGATGATTCTTGGACTCCACAATTTTAAAAATTAATTAGGCAGATTTCTAATAATTAAATATAAAATAAAAAATACATTAAAGTTTGTTTAACCCAAGAAATTATACATTACTTTTTTGCCAGCAGACATTCTTTTTTACAAACTTTCTAACCACATTTGAACTAAACGTTTTAATAAAAGTGTTTAAAAACGAAAAAAACACGCGGGCTATCCCCCTCCAAGCCGTGTGAATTGCGTTTTTGGACCAGCACCCCACTTGATACAATTTCCGTTTTAGTTATCTATGTTTTATTGAGATCCCCCCCCCCCCCTTCCCCTCTCCAACCGGCAAAGATCCTTCAGAGGCCCATGGCAATTTCTCAAATATACTTAACAAAAATTTAGCGTAAAATTCTAATCTTGGCCATAACAAATTCTATTGCCTATTTTATAGTCAAAACTAATAATTTTCGTATCCGTGGGTGTATACTTCAATCCCTCCCCATCTAAAAGTTGTTTCTGTTGTATAGTTTATTTGTTACTTCGGAAGGAGAGATAGAGATTTGCATGCTGAGTAGCAACTATTAAAGTAAAGTTTGTAAGATATTAGCAGTGGTCATTGTTGTTTTCAAATCGCAGTCTCGATAAATAAACGTGTTCTTCTTGGCGGCTTGGATATAGCATCAGGTAGTGATTACACGAGGAATAATAATAATAACTCTTTCTGCTTCCGACCATTGTCTAGATCTCTTCTCGCAACAGCATCCCGGTCCATGAGGTGATGACAGTGCAGCGAAATTGCATACAAATAATAGTTTGGCAGGCAAGTTACATGTTAATATAAGGTACCTAATTATGGTACAGTTAGGTTCGTTACATCATATCAGTAAATGGCATCTTACTTTAAAATATTTTTGATCTCACTTTCAAATATTTTATGTCGTCAGTGTTACGCAATTACTCTAATTTTATTAATAGAAAATAAAGCAACGCTGTAAAAAATTTTGCAATTTGTGGGAATACCTATAAAAATTATACCAACAGAAATTTAAGACATGATTAAGTAATTTATTGAATTGAAGAAAGTAGGTAGTACATAGAAATTTTGAATATTTTTGGAGTGACACCCACTTGGAAGTTAATTTCCATTTTTACAATGTAAAGGTAGTAATTTCTTTCAAAGATAAGGGACACATCACGAAGAATTATTTTTAATGAATTTGGTAACAGACTTGTTTGGGCGCCAGGTTTAATAATGTCGGCATATTTTTAAGAATAAACTTAGATTATTATCCATTTCCCATAACTCAACGCTTATTGTTAATTGAAAATTCAGACCCTCCTTATAGTTGATTTAGTCAAGATGTTTACTGGAGAGGAAGATAAAAATGGCCGCCGTCTCCAAGCATGGGCATCTTGAATTACTTTACCATGTCATTATTCTTGGTTCAAAGTTCAACTATTTGATTATAAAAGTACAAAGATCTTCCTGCCAACTTTCCTTACAAGCCATTCATTCAATAGCATATATAAAATTAATTTGTCAAACCACTAACCACCCGACCCCTTCTTAATTTATAGACATGTACAATTACTATCAATACTAACCGAGGATATTATTATATATCATATTCTTGCACAGATAAGATTTCTTTTAAATTATATTTCTAATAATCCAATAAGAAAATAGCAGGTGTAAAACCGATCAGGTCCGAATCGGGACTAGAATCTTGACAGGTGCAGGCATCAGCCGTGTTTATGTGCACAAGTCAATTGCCAATGGGCGTTCTTTGTTGGTTTTAAATAACGCTCGCATTTTGTTTCAACGTTTCGAGCGTTTTCTCTCTGCGTGCCGTGAGGCTCATCCTCTGGAAACCTCCTCCTTCCACAGGTACTATAATTTCACTCAAAACAAACTTAATAACAACATAATTTAGTGGGCTGTTCTGGCCCCCCGTCAAATGTCTCCAAAATGAGATGATATTTTGAACAGATGGCTGTGGAACGGCGATGACCCGAAGGAGTTGGGTATAAAAGTATTGCTTTATGTCTTGCTAATGAAATGGAATTACCTAAGATGAAGCCCATCAGCCCTTCAAATGATCGTATAATTGTAAGTCATCGGAGGGACCCGAGACATAACTAAATAAGAGGGCCGCTGCTTCTCTACTTCATCGGTTATGATTGTAATTTGAGTGTTGAAATATGTCTTGACGTTGATTGTTGACGGACGATTTTCTAAATCTACAACTAATAATGATAATCTTGCTGAAGCTTGACTCAAAAGGCCTGAACAGCTGGCAATGAAAAGGTACGGCACTTCCACCAAAGAGGCACCTCCACTATAAAGAAAATAAAATGAAATTGGCTTATCTTTGGATTTATTTATGATTAATTCTGAAACTTAATATTTAAATTAGTAAATTTATGCTCATAAGATGCACTAAAGACTTATAAAAAGCATAATTTTCCTTCTGTGACTTTTTAAGGGTACCATATACAAATATGAGACCCAGAAATACAAATTTATTGAGGGCAGTTTTAAGTAATTTATATGAAATAAATTCGAAACTGTACTTCGAGCTTCAAAGTTCAAAGCTCCTTCATTATGGATTATTTACTCATTCAACAAATATTTCATAAATGTTTTTAGTAATATTAATTCTTTTAGAAATTGATATCATAGGTCAAAAAGCTGCCCAAAATAAAATATTATTTAAACTCTGTGTTGTCTTTAGCAGAAGTCCAAAACCCCAAGAAATACTGTCTCATGAAAGGCAAATGGAGTCCGCGGACCCAATAACTCAAGTAGAAAAGCAAGCTTGTGGTCTGGCTCAGTGCCACAATATCTCCTCAACTGTTGAAGCATCCTCTCATGATTGCCATTTAATATTCCCTGGCCGTCATCCTGCATGTCTGAGAGCTCCAGTCAGGTGTTTACACAGCAAATGTTTAGATTCAATCCAATCTCTCGGATGCAGGCGTGTGAAGGGAGCTGATTGCGTCGTGAGCGTCTTGGAATATTCGCAGAGTGATTGGCAGAATTATTTTTATCACTCAATGGATTGAACTGGTAAGACATATGGAATGAAATGGTAAGAGGATACATGAATGTACACTTTAGAATCTTGGTTTCTTTGGAAACAAAATTAAATGACTTTTCATAATACGTAAAAAGTTCGATTTTTAACCACCTAATAAAGTAATTAAAGTTAAAAGTAAGTTAGTAAAGTAAAGTTTATTTAAGTTAAAAACTGCATATTATTTTCAATGAAATTAACAATTCTCAAAAGTTGTAAGATGTAGGACCAATGAAATATGTTTAAATTTACTGAACACATTTTGAATTTTAAGTTAGATTTATGATTTATGACTAATGGTTCATAAAAAAAGTGTACCTCTATAGATTATTTGTCATAATTAAGTAATAATGAGGAAGAAGGTGAGAATTTGTCAGAACAGCTCGATAAATTTAACATTATAAGTAGATTTTCTGAGTGTCATATTTTGTAAATAATTCCACATTGAATATAAATTTGTAGTATTATTAATGAATGACACATTAAACATAATTAATTTCTTTCTTGGTCAGACAAATTTGTAAGAGCATCGTTCAATCTTTGTTTTTCTTCTTCTCTATATGAATCTGCCTTACAAACTGTACTAATTTCATCCCAAATCAGTCTGTTAAACTTCGATCATTTGATGAGGTAATTCCCCCTCAAGTCGTCCTCCCACGTGACTTCCTTTCCGTTAATCACACACAAATATCTCAAGTTTCATTCGACGAATTCCCGATCTCATCACATTGAAATGCATCGCCAATCAACCTCAGAGTAAATAATGAAGTCAATTTAAATTATCCTTGGCGGAAACCTGGCATAACAGGGCTATCGTGCATCACACAACGCCTAAGGGACTTCGATATTCAAACACAGGTTTTCGGAATCATCAGATAATAACATTCAGATTATGACGGTGAAAATATGGAAAATAGCTCAATCGAAAAAAAAATGATACAAATTTATTTGATCCTGGATTTCCATAATATGATCATCTTGTGTGGTACAGAAGAAACATGTCACTATAATGATACGTTATGATGATTTTGATCCTATTTAGAGGATGCTAACGTGGGTTTCTGATCTGTTATTTCTTATGCCGTCTTCAAGATTGAAACCCACGAGTTTGTTCTACATAATTGGTTCGGCGAAGTATAACTAGGCTCTTCAATTATAAAGGGCTTGTTGGTTTTTGGAATTTCATGACGAGATATTAGTCAACATGGCATTACGCCATTTTCTTGGATATTTGTGAAAGTAAAATGTGTTTGTATGCTTTTAGGAGAGTTTCGGGAAGTAAACGGAGGACAAAAATCTTGAAATAAGGGCTTACGTTATTTAAATAAGGTAAATAAGCCCTTTTTCAGATCCTTGGACAGTTTTCTTGATACTTCAAGAAAGAGTGATCCCCATTATGAACTCTATCAAAAACGTTTCTACACCATTTGGTAAAACGTATTGATTTTATTGATCAACGATTCAAAATATATTTTTTCTGAAAAGGGATATAGATCATAATATTTCACAATTTCATAAAAAAATTAAAAAGCAAATTGATAAAATGTTGATGATTCGCATCTAAATTGATGGACCATCATACCCATGACAAATACAAATTAAATAAATGTTTTCTCTTTGTTTATTTTGAACTCAAATTAATCAGCAAACATAATATTTCTCTCGTGGTGTTTTCATGATATTCTTGAAAGATGTATAAATTCCGGCAAAACATGAAAATGATTATTAAAATAGAATCCTGAGACACGTGAAAAATGGAAGGCGATGGAATTTAAAGTGTGAAGGCAGAGGGGAGGATGATAATCATGACAGCCATCGGTCGTGTGAATACATTAGACACATTTTGTTCATGCTCGGTGCACAAAATGGTGGCATTTTAATCACGTGACTGATCTGAACGAAGAATGTGAATAATGTGACAGTATAAAGAGTCCGACGTCTTTTGTTGCATTCGTCTCATTTATTATTTTCCTTCTCTTCTCATTTCACAAGAATTGAATACGATGAGTTTTTCATTTGATTTGAATCTCGACTCTGCGAAAAGCTTTTTGTAATTGAAAGAAAACTCAAGAGTGATGTCAGAAACAGAGCCGACATTTGTTTGTCATTCGGAGGCGCGTGTTCGAGCCTGGTTTGCAGCTCTCAAGATTTCAGTTGACAATGATTTGCATGATAACTGAAATAGAAAACAGTTTTAACACCATTTTCTCATAAATAAAGAATCGCTGTACAGATATTTATGACACTCACGCATTGGGGATTTTCACACTTCAATTAACTAACTGCAAAATACCGTTTGCAATCAGTGAAAAGCAAATTGTGGTTAGTCCCTTTAATAATAATTATAACACATTTATTTATATAACTCATAATTATTGATATTTGCAATAACTTATATAAAAGAAACATGAATATATTTTTATAGTAATGCAGAATGGCGATGGAAGAAGAATATGAGGATGATTTTGAGATCATGGTGATGAAGAAGGTGGTAAAAAGGTGATGAAGATGTGATTGGTGATGTGGGTGGTAACGAGTTGCCTTATTAGTTGGGGTTCGATTCTCTATTTGTCCTGATGGATTTTCGTGTTTTCCCTCATGTCGAGCGAGTGCCAAATGCTGGGCAGGTTTTTGAGATTCGATTGCCGCTCTACTCACCTTCCCATAATAATTAAAATCGAGCAAAAATATTGAAAAGTATTTGTCTAAGTACGTTATAAAACGAGAAAAATATAAATCTTTAAAGGTATAATCATACATTATTCAAGTTATGTGCCTCTAAAATTCCCCCGTTTCATTTCTCTCTGTGAGAATGATGTACATGTTGAAGGTAAAGGCATCGAAATGACACCGCAGCAATTAGCTCGTCCAGTTGTAAGCGTTAAACCCACATCCATCTGCTTAGCACAAGATTAATATGTTTTGGCATGTTTTTCATCTTGCATTTGGCTCATGTTGGAATAATCTTTCTCTATTTTAAATGAGTCCAAGTCTCTCACTGATAGTGCAATTTACCCCCCGCCGTGCAAGAAACACGCAAGGTATATAAATTGCTTCGGTCTCGCCGTTTAGGTGTGTGGATGAGTGGCTTTACGAACAAATTTAAATAAATTGCCCATGCTGGGGTTGCCGAATTGAACGGCCGAGATGCAGAACTGTCTTTGTGTTAATTGTATTTAACGGCGCACGGTTTAGGTGATTGGACAACGAAAGTTTTTTTTACAGTTTGGTTGCAGATTTTCAAAAAATCGAATCTTGTATTTAATTTTTTTTTTCTTCTTTATATTTTGTCGTATTGGAAATGTAGTTTTTTAACATTTCTATAAAGGATATTCAATATTTTTCTCGTTAAATTGGTTGTTGACATGTTTAGCAAAAAGTAAAGGAACATCCCTGATTTACGAATAAGAGTTAAGTTCCATATTCTTTCTTCGGATCGAAAAAATACAACCATTATTTGAGCGCATCGCCATTTCGCCGTCCAATCGCATGTTCTATAGGGGGAGTAGAATAGGGCATGGATTGGGCATTAGAACATAATTATCCCGCCATTGCGTGATGATCGAACAGTGGCCAAAGTGTTGCACGAGGGATTAACAACTAATAGTTTTGGTGTACCTATACACCTGATTTCGGATTTCCAAGATTTCCAAAGATTTCCAAGATTTCTGAAGATTTCTAAGATTTCATAAGATTTTCGAGATTCCAAAGATTTACAAAGATTTCCTAAGATTTACAAAGATTTTAATGATTTCTAAAGATTTCGAAACATTTCCAAAGATTTCCGAAGATTTTTAAGATTTCAAAGATTTTTGAGATCTCGGTGTTGCATATCTTTTGGTTCTGTTATCTTTGGAATACCTCAACAATAAGAACTTCAACATCAACTCATCAACATCGGTGCTCTTATTTTTATTTAGTGGTGAAAGACTCACTGTAAGGCAATTGGCGAATGATGATTGAATGATGATGGCAGGGAGATGGTGATGAAGACGAGGTACGACTACAAACTTTGGGAATGACGAGGAGAGATTTCCAGAATTTTTCTCTGGACTGAGGGAATACACGAAAAAAACTCAGTCAAGAACGACTCTGACAGATTTCGAAACAAAATGTATTTTTTAGTTTTGCTTTCACAGTTCACAAAAGAATTTTAACAAATCAGATACAATTTCAAGCTAACTAGAGACTAAATAATGTCACACACTGGATGGAGTACATTATGACCTCTGGTACCTTACAGATTCCTCTTAACACCTTGCTCGGTTCGACGCTTTTAAGATGGCGTCTCTCCTTCCGACGACGCCATTTCTCAGAACAACTTCCTTATCTCCATTTCAATCCCCGACAACAGGTGTGAAAATCACCTCAGCACACAAGTGTTTGGCTTGATTTTCTCACTGCCCAGTGGAACAATAGAATTGGTGCTCAAGATGTTCGTATTGCTCTCCACAAGGGCGGGAAGAATTTGAATATCTACGTCGAATAATCATTCCATCATCGAAACACCTTCATAGCCTGCAGCTTTCGAGGTAATCTATAGGTTTTTACGTTCGCCGGAATATTATTTTAGAGACTTGTTACATGTGGAAAATATACGTAAAGAGGAATGCATATCCTTAAGGTTATGGTTATATAAGTAATATTTCATGCTTGTTAACGTTTTAGCATTTGACTTTTGAAAAGTTTCGTCTTTATTGAATTCTATAAATCAGATATGTCTGCAAATGACCAAGGTGTTAAAACTTGAATTTTGACTGCATTTTCTTTGTTCAATTTTCCCGCGGAGATAATATGTGTTTGGTCGTTTCTCTTGAATGTGGTTTTCTTCGGCTGTTTGGAAATGGCGACTAATATTTTAGACGGCTCCATGAGAGTTGTGATTGTGATGGTCACGTGATTAACGATGTATAACTCATCGGTCGAGTCGATATGTGGGATTCTCTTCGCAACTCCAAGAGAAGAAGAGGATGAGATATAGAGACGTTTTTTAAAAGATATTTCGCAGTCGTAGAGTTTTCTTGAGAATTATCATGTTGGACGAAAGATAGCAAAAAATTTATTAATTGTGCAAATTAAGGAGTTGTAGCAGACATATTTATTTTACTTTGTATTAAACATTCTCTATAATACAGCGTTGATTGATACTGTTTGTAGAACATAAAAGCATAAAACAAAGTAAAATAGAGTATTCGTACTGCTAACTGTTAAAATATGAACAGGAAAACTGAGCAGGGAAAAAGTTTCTGTTTTGACAATTATTATTAATCAAATAAAACTACGCAAATCAGGATATTTGAACAATTATTCTATGGTGATTGAGATGAATTAGCAATTTCCGTTTTTAAAACGTATCAAATGTTTGATTGTAAGATGTACTTACGTTCTAAATGAGCAGTACAAAATAGTTATTCAATGTAAATAGTCATTGAATAATATTAGGTCTTAAATGTTTCTATAGGACAATAACACACTAAAAATTCCCTACCGCCAAATCCTCCCGTTGAGTAATGGGCCACCAGTTCCGACCAGTTCGCCCCTGGTACTAAAATCTCGATCAAGTTCACTGATATCCACTGAACAATTGATTGGAGAAAACAATTGGGTGTTTGCCTAGTAATTGGATATTGTAAATACTTATGGACAGGCGCGATATTTATGTATTGCTCATAGCTCGAGGGGCAACACTTAATTGACATGCCATTATTCTTTTTTCCCTTTATTTTTCGTAGGACGTTATTTCTCATTAGTATTCCTTTTGCATGGCGAAGCCACATATATCGTTATCCTGTTAAAAAATTATATGAAATTATTCTTAAAAGTACGGTCCTGAGTTTAATTAGGGAGGCTATTAGGTTATGCTAAGGATTGTTGTAAATAATTTCCCATCAAAAACGGGACGATATTTTAAGGAAGTAAGACGCCATCTGACAGATTGATCTCATAAATTAAGAATAAATCATGTCAGGTTTATATAGGAGGTGTTTATTACCTCGGCAACTTGTTGCCACTGTTTTAGAAAACTTGAAACTGTAATTTAATGTCGCCTAAATGATCTAATTTACTATAGCATATTCATCAGCTGACCGATCATCTTATATGGTTGATTTTTAGCTATATAAATCAATTTTCTTCCTGGAACGTAAACGTTTCATGGTTATTTACTTGTGATGTGAACGATTTACCTTGAAAAGCCCGTATGGCCAGGTTCATTTCGGTCTACCGATAATATCGAAATAACACTTTGACCTATTTCCAAGATGCATTTCACCTGGCAGCTGCATAGACACCTTGTGGTGTATAGGTGTTCATCATTTAAGTATTTACATACTCCATTCCATGATAATATTGTTTTAATAATCGAATTTATGGTATTAATAACAATAATCCTGGTTGGAATCAAATTATCAACGTCCAATGACTCCAGCGACTTATTTTGAATTAACTCTTTTGTCTAATTGATACCAAATGGAATTTTCTTATTTAGCTGATGTATCTTATCCATACTAAACCAGTTTAACTGATCAGTCATCTTATTTACATAGATTTCAATAGGCTCCTTACACGTGCTGTCACATTAATACTGGAGGGCAAATGCTACAGGCTAAAAATAATAGGTAAATCAAAAAGTATGGATAAATATTGCATGCTATTATTATCTTGTAGTTACGTAAATATCTGTCTTGCATAAGTAATCACTAAACTGGATGTCAGATTTGTTTATCCCCTTTACCATTCAATAGGTTGCTTTGCTATGGCAACAATTTCTCATGCAAGATACCATTGTGCCGTGTTAATTGCACGACCAATTTGCATCTCTTAAGTTTTTCCAGTCCATGTTCCTTTGACTCCAGATCTCAAATTCTATTAGTTAAAATATATAAGTTAGACTTATCTTTTTTAACTTAGATAAAAGTCAAATACATTACCTCCTCTACGAACGTTACAATTTTCGCCCAGCCTCCCAATTCTTTTGTCGCCATCTCTCACAGCAGCCGCATCACCAAAAAGAGCCACGAATTATTATTATTGGTTCTATAAGCTCCAACTTGATTGCAAATGTTAAAACTCTTGGAGCCGCCATTATTCTTTTACATATGACAAGTTGCTAATAAAATCTGAAAGCTATGTGTGTACACATGTTAAAAGAGGTATGAGAAAAGAAGATATTGCCGGTGGCCATTAGAACCATTGCTTTATAACGGATGATGATAAAAAAACTAAATGGTCCATGGTCCGAAACATCGCAAATCAAAATGCATATAAAATTTTATTAGTTTCTTTGGAGTAGGTGTAAAATGTAGAATGTTGCAGTGGATGATTAGCACTGGTTGGATGGTTGATGGTAAAGGAAGAGTAATATGGTTGTTATCAAACTTGATTTAGATCTGCATATTGAGGAATTTATTAGCGGTAACGAATCCTACGATACTCGCTTTAAAAATTGTTTTTTGATAGTTATGTTCGTTTGTAGTAACATTATTATTGCTATTCAAATTGCCAAGGGAATTTTCTGCATCGCCATTTAAAATTTATAGCACTTTATAATACAGAAAACAGATATATGTTTTCTTGGTTAATATTAGCTTCTTCGGCATCTCTTTACAGTCAATATGCCACTCAATAACATAAATACAGATCTAGGGAAATTCCAGGCAAAACGTTGTTACCACTTCTCTGGAATGCTCAGGAGCATTTCATGCTTAAGAAAAGTTCCAAAATGATTTTGTATTTAGTTTTGCATAACATTCGATGGGCTGCCCTGGTCCTTGTAAGTGCCACTCCACGTGGACTCACAAATTTTGCATTAATTCCTCGTCGTAATTTAATTAACTTGTAAGGAAATTTGTAATTAAAAACGAAATGGCAGTTAGAGTCGAACATGCAAAGAAAATCTTCACATGTGAACATCTTTTCACCAAAAAATAATTTCACGACATGAAACACCATGCAGCATAACGAGACAGAACACATGCATATGTGTGCGAAAAAATAGTTCCATCTTGTAAAACATTGAATATTAATTGACTGTTTTGTGTTAAACACTTGCAAAATGCATTGTTACAAGCGGCAATCAACGCTTTCAAATTGGCTGCGGTTTTACACAAGCGAGGAAGTTATAGCTTTGTGAATTCCTGAGCAAAGCAAACACATGCAAGTCTGGGGGGCCCAATTCGCAGTTAATAAAAATGCATTTCGTTAATTACACAGAGCACGCAATCATTTCATTCCGAACTAACAGGTCATTGACATATAACGAGAGTCAAAAACATATAGCCGAATTTTAACAAGCCTGCTTTTCTATAATTTTGCTACGTAGTAACGAAATCATATAATCTTTTATTATAGCATCTTGATTGCCTAGCTATAACTTTGCGAATTATTATTGCTCTACCTCCGAGAGTGCAAGTACTCGAGCTCTGCTTTATTATACCTAGCTTGTTATTAGTTATTCAATTAAAACCCAAAGAGTAATTGAGCTGTTGCAGAATAAATTAAAAGTGAAATTCATATCACAAATCAAATTGGATATTAAAAAATAAATTTGGCAATGGGATTTGACAATGTCGGACCGCTATAACTCTATTTAGATGAAGTTTTGATAATATTATTATTATCTTTGATTGCCGATACCGATACGCCATTCATTACTCACCTAACACGCATTTTAAATCAAGGATTCCTTTCCGTAAAATAACTACTTAAACTAATTTTCATGCCTTATTGTATTTTTCTTTTTTACTCATCCATTAGTGACATGATGCATCTTGTTTTTACCTGACCTGACCTAGTTAAGTAGACAATAACTATAATGATTAAGGCGTTCCTAAGTATACATTATGAAGGTAAATAATTGTTATTTGACATCAAGAATTTATTCCGACAATTTTTTTGGTGGTTGACTTTAAAATTGTGTGTATATAGATCCATGGTGGGAACGAAAATGTGCTTCAACTCCATTTTATTTGATAATTGTTTTTAATAGCCTGTGTAATAATTAAATCTAAACAAGTGATAAGGTATAATTAGCCAAGAATACTCGTGTACTGAAATTAGCTGGAGGATAATGAATTTGCCATTGAATATATCAAGTGTGTAAGTATATTTAATGGCCAACTGTTCTTTTAGACAATATATTAGTTAGAAACCACCACTCTCCAAGCATAGGAAGACAATGAGTAGTTACGAACAATCCAATAGGTAGCGTTGCAGCTCGTACCAACTGCTGGACAATAAAGTAATAGGAAGTCAGCATAATGCAGCAAGACGTACGTTTATTATTGCAAACTTAATGGTTGGTACTCCTGTGTCATTTGTTATACTGTATACTTCGAGCTTCACGTTTCCTTTGTCCTGTTTTTCAATGCATTGTTAAGATTAATAGTTGATTAGGACTATTGCCATGGGAGCAACCAATGACATTACCGGTATTGACCATACTTAATCAGTCGTTTAGTTAATCAACTCTTTAAGAATTATTAGTCTGCTAAACCATTGATTAAGTTTTTACACGGTCATTCGAGGATTGTCATTGGTTTATGTCATGACAATATAGTCTTAATTGACTGTTTAAAAGTTAGCAAGGTATTGGAAAACTGGCCCTTAAAACCAGACCGAAAAGGCTTTTGGAATGAATTTCCTAATGACAATCTTAAAATTAATTGAAAAAATCTTCGATTGCATTTATCTTTTATTTGTGTATTCATATTGTTTGATTGATAGTTTTTGTAGTAAAATTTTGCCGAAATTATGGTTTCCACATCCGTCCCTTGAAACGTATATTATGACACCGCTAGTTAGCAACAGAATTATAAATTCTCAGAAGGTATCTCGAATGAAGTGATTAACCCCCAGTATAATTATTTTTTTGTTTAAAAGAAAACTACCCTCTGGATAGCATGCTCACCGATTAACCTTCCTTATAGATCGTTTCAAACTACAAAAACAGAAATAGGATTTACAATCGTGTTCTTTAAGATAAATAATATTTGAATTTTACATTTATCTCTCTTCAGAAAATCACGCAAGAGCTTGAGAAATTCAGATATTATTGTATTGAGTTGAATATTTTACTGGGCAAAAATTCTCGAGGCACGGAATGAAAACGAGAAGACAGGGTCGTTTCATTTTATATGTGCTGTAAAATAAAAAAATATAACTTTTAATTGAATCTAGAACAATAGAAACAAGCTATTGGTTAAGAGATGTAGATATCAAAAGTGGACGAATTTATGCACCTTGGTTGCATATTGGTAATAAAATTGTAATAATAATTGTATTCTGTTTCAATGTAACATTTTTTGAATTCACTGGGCAACATTCTCAGAAAAAAAGAATTAGCTATAGTGTCTAGGTGTTTAAAAACATTGAACCCATTTGAACCCATTAATAACTAAATAACACATGATATTTAACAATTAAATTATTAATAATTATGAACAGCGTAAAACTGTAGCAATTCGTTTTTAAACAGTTGAAGTGCTTGGATGAAGCTCGTTTGTTCCATCCGGCAGTTCTTATAACAGACTGCCCAAAAACATACTGAAATAAGTGCTTTAATTTTGATTGATTGTCTAAAGGACACACCAAGACATCAGCCAAGGGAGATCTCGCCCTTTTTAGAATTACATTTATAAAGTGATTTGGACCGCATCAGAAGCACTGTGCAAACTATACTCATGGTTGTATCCAAGGGCGTATAAGGATTAAATTTCGGGGGGGGGGGCCGGACATTACTAATATTTTGAAAAATCACAGTGTAAAACTAGGAGTTCGGGGGCGCAGCCCCCGAGAAAATTTTGGATCAAGGTCATTCATTTAGGTGCAATTTTGAATCGCACTGTATAGCTATTTTGGAAATTTATAAATTACAAAATATCAAAAAATTGGAAATTTTTTGGAATTTTAACTCAATTTTAACCATTTTGGAATGTTTTTGACATGACCTGTCTGTTTGTAAGTGTTTTTTTCCCATATTATTTTAAATGTGCTTATTTTCTTAGATGAAACCCTGATTTCAGGGGGGGCCATGGCCCCCCGGGCCCCCCCTGAATACGCCCTTGGTTGTATCATGGATTTTCATGGATTATTATTGAATGATTGTAGAATATAGTTAGGTAGATAATATAAGTAGATTATTTGGAAGGTATACATTTTTATAGTTGCAATGTATAATATTGTTGTTAGTATTTATTTTTTAAAAATCTTAAAATTTGATTGACCAGTTGTACTTCTCAGAAACTCTGGGTTATCGTATGAATGAATGCACATTGTGTATATAAATACTAGTCTACGCACCGACTAACTTTTATTTCACGATGAATTAATTTAATTCGTTTGAATCACATTTTCCAAACTCAACGTCTGATTAACTTATTAATCCCAGTGCTCTGATCTGCCTTTGTCTCTGCATCTCGTCTGGAAATGACAGCGGCTAAGCAGCGAGGTCCTCCTCCGGCATCTCTGATGGTGGTCCATGGCTCTCGAGCGCATCCCATGGGCGGGGGGGAGGGGGGCGATAATTATATAGCAGCCGCAACCTGGCTCCAAGGAAGGATGGACGTGAGGATTGTATGTTTGTTTAGGCTACCTTAGAACAACCACGTCAACTTGCATTAGAACGAGTGGAAATTTCACTTTAACTCTTAGTTGTTTTTCGTAAGTGACCATGACAAAAAAGTATAACTAGATAGAAAAGATAATTAGTAGGATTGTTAAATAATAATCATACTGTTTATTTCTGTGTTTAAATAATAATTTACTTGTGCAAATAAGAGGGGTATGTTGATAAATGTTAATTAAATAGTAATTAGAAATTGATATGGGATTTATTTTATTTTAGCTTCTGTTTACGTGTACAAGAATTAATAAAACTACATAGGTACAAAATATAATTTTGATAGAGTGGATTATTATGATACGATGATTTAATTAAAACATTAATCAATGTTTGAAGTTATGTTTACAGTACAGGTTTTTATCATGATAGTTCGCATTGATATTAAAAGTAACTTTATAAAGCATAGTTACGCCAGGGGGGGAGGGGGGGATGTTAGGTTTTAATTATTGGTTCAAGTATCTTAAAAATCTTGATGAACGAAAATAATTAACGAGAAAGATGAGACTAAAAATATTGCTTTTTTTAAGAAGCAGTGATGCAACTTGGGTGGAAACTTGCTTTTATAAAGAGGATCAAATAAATTCCATTGAAGAGCAACGTGTGTAATTAACAACGTGTGTAATTAAAAATATGTTTTAAAATTAATAATACGAAAGTGAGAAGATTCCAGGAACCAGCTAATTTGACAAAAACCACAATAGTGAATCTGTTTCCATCGTTTAAAAATCGTTTCTACTAAATTACTTTGTGGTTTACTTAAAACTTGTTTTCCCTTACTCATAACCTTGTATAAAGATTTTTAAAACAAACTCTAGATATTATAGTAGGTTTTAATTTCAACATGTATGTTAACTAATAAATTGGATTATTAGATTAATAAAAAAATCTATCATTAATCGGTAGCCATCACTAGAAAATCAACAAGAAAATCTTCTAATACTCCATATTGCATGCCAGGGCATCTTTGAAATCGGATCCTAACCGCGTACGTATTATTAATAATTTTAATAGCATTAACGATGTGTGGCCCCTCTTTGATACGTCGCGTTCTTCTCTTCAACTTCCGTTGATTCTCGATCACATCTTATTAATTCCAATGTTCGCCCTCAGGGGATTGTGCTCGAAATATTCATCACCCATGCTAAGAGTGAGACAGGGAAATCGACCGGTTAATTGCTGGCTTGATGAGTTTATAACGAAAAAAACAACACACATGTTTGAACTTGGAGTAAAAACTATTTGAATATCGTCTAGCCATCTTTTAAATCGTGGTTTGAAGATTCACTAGGAAAGTGTTTTGGGCGATAGAGTTGTCAGAGTTAAAGACTTGGGCTTCGTTTGGTCAATGATTATAGATCCAGAGTTCAATGATTTTGAAGATTATAATAAGGAAGTGTGTGTATTTAGATTATATACCCCACCATCAGCTACCGATAAATTAATATATTTACTCAAAGGTAAACATTTATAACGAGGTGATGAAACAGTCGTAACAGAGTATTTGCATTACCTATTACATATTTTTTTAGTGAAAAAGAACACCAAACATAATATGCTGGCATTGCTTCATCATTCTTTGTAATGCAATTATAATGAGAATATTGATTATTTTGTGTGAATTTTGAATTTTGATTGACTCAACTTCAATACAATTAAATAAATAAAGCTAATTGGTGCACAAAGTCCGTTCACTTTCTTCTGACATTTCACGAATGCTATTTGTTATGTTTTCAACAACATAGGTTTCACGTTTCAGCTCAGAGCTTGACTTTACAGTCACGAGAAAAAAGATTTCACAGTGGCATATTGCAAATATTTAAATGCTTTCGTGTCAATTCGACCAATTTGAGATCTCAACTCTTATGAGTGCAAGGGGCTTGGCAGTGTTTTCACAAGAGTTTGAATAATGTGTAGAATTTATAAAGTGTCTAAACCTTTTTACTTGTTTCGTAAATTTGCTCACGCGAGTGATTATTCTTGTAGCACCACTTATTGATCTCTTGTTATAATTAAATTGTTTTACTATTGAACCGTGTATTAAAATTTAATATTTTAATCTCCTGTTCCTAAATCTGCGATATAGGTGGCCTTCTCAAATTGGTACCTAGTTTGTTAATTATACTTATGTTCTTTTTTACCTCGCTCCCTATAACAAATATAAATATGGGTCAGTCTCCTCACATAACGTGGTACCCAAAGTGAATATTTCTTTAATACCACAGTCCAAGATGACTCTTGTTTTTCGGAAGCGTTCGTTTAGTTTCTCTTGAGATCTCACCTACCCACCATTTTACTAACTACTAATTATGCCATCAAAAATAAAAAGTAAGACGAAAAAAAAATAATACGATAAAACTTGATTGGTTTTTGTTGACTTCATCTAGCACTCCATGATCTAGCTACCAAACCCAACATGAAAAAAGCAACAGTTTGTAGGATTATAAAATTTATAAGAAAGAGAAAGAATTAAAAAGAGTACTTAGAGTTTGATAAAACAAACATCAATGTGCATGATGCACGTATATGAGGTGGTCGTGACTGTGATTTGAACTTATGATTGACTTGTCTGGATTGTCTATCTTGTTATTAGCGAAACACGGACCTCAGAGGCTGCGTGTCAGCTGTACCTGCAGCGAGCCAATTCCAAGAATTAGTATTATGAAAAGAAAAATAGTGGTTATCAAATATCAATGCTGGCTTCAATATAGGTTAGAGGTTAGGTTTCGTATTGATGCATTTTGAAGGGGGATAAGCAGATCGTTTTCAAAACAAGATAAGGACAAGATAATGCTTTGTTATTGTTTATTGTTTTATAATTGAACTGCAGAGAAGAGTTTCTTGGAGTTTGGTTTACATGTTACAACGGTATTAACATTTTGGCGAATATAAGTAGATAAACTTTCAAGTATTTTCAATCATTCTTAGATGTTCCTAGTAGGGACTGTACTTATAATAAGAGTATGGTCTGGAGGGAATCTATAAGAAAACTCGTTACTGCAGAAATTGTATATAATTATTTAATTATACACATAACTTTTTAATAGAGTTCGAGAGATTTAAATACATTGTTAGGAAACTCGGACATTTTATAAATGATCGAAGCAAGCGGTTCCTTTTATTTTTGTAGTGTTATTATTGTTATTGCGTTAGTTTGTATTACTTATGAAGAAAATCATTTGAGTTAGTATAAGTTTTCAATATAAGATAAAGCAAGCAAATAAGGTATAAGGTATAAGGTATTAAGTAAAGCACTGGGACTTATTGAAAAATTAAAATTGGTTGTGTCTCACAAAAATACATTTTGTACACACTTGACAAATACATATAATTTGTAATTTGAAGCATAGGTCAATGATTGTAAAACGTATTTTATTTTTAACACAATGCTATATCAAAATGATCGACAAAATATAATGTGCCCTTTTGACCCTATCCTTAGTTCCAAATCATCTTCATTAATTGCCCAATATCCAAGGTAAAACTAGCATCATAGCAATAAAAATAAAAATAAAATGTGTATACACGCATAAACGCAATCATGGTCAAGTAAAAACGAGCAGTTTTTATATTTAAAACTAGATGCAATAAACTCTGCACATACAAACAATTTTATAACCTCGTAGTTCGTACATTATTTACAATCTATAATGCAATAAAAATGCTACTCTATTCTGCAATAGTACATGGTACTTGTAAAGAATATTGTTGACCAATTGTAGAATGGAATGTTCAATGAAATTTTTTTAAAGAAAACTTCGAAGTCTACTTACATATTGTTGGAAGCAAATTTGGTAAATATTCTCAACCAATCTCGAATATTGTTAATCATTAATATGTGGGATTCCAAATTCAATTTGGACTGAAAAACTGTCGAGAGATTACTACTAAACATAAACATAATTTTTAACATAATTCGTAAACACTCAATTTCGAAATCCATCGTGCAACTATTAAATCCATCACATAAAAGTGGTAATGTGATAAAAAAATTAACCATCGCCTTTAAGTAATAGATCAGTTGTATATAGCCAGTATAGAGATGAACCTAGTTAGACGACTTTACCTTGTCTTCTAACAATGTCTTGATTTATTGTAATCCTTTGAGAAGCTGATAGTCGAAGGACTCAATCTCCATCAGCTAATGGTCCATTGCCAGGATCTTTATTACAGTTTAGAAAGATAGAATGTCTATTAGGTTTACGTTTTATTACATCACTAAGATCTATTATATGTTGGAGATATTAAATCGTTTTAGTATTTCGCGAGATCGTTCTTGGTTTTAGAAGGGATTAAGTAAGGTATTTCGCTAAGTTTTGGTTTATGTCGGAGAGCTGGTTTGAATTATCAAAATATGTGCCACATTTTTTTGCCAGAGTTAGAAGTAGCGTAGGATATTGGTGAAATGGATTTATACTTTTTGAACATTTCATAATATAATATAATATATAAAATTTAAGTTGGAAATGATTTGGAATTGGAATTGGCCACTGAGGAAAACCAGGCTGATTTTCAGACAGAAAGAGACTTTTCCTCCTTAAAAGAGACTTTTCGTCCTTGAAAAAGACTTTTTGTCCTTGAAAGACACTTTTCGTCCTTGAAAAAGACTTTTCGTCCTTGAAAGATACGTTTCCTCCTTGAAAGAGACTTTGCGTCTTTGAAAGAGACGTTTCGTCCTTGAAAGATCCTTTTCGTCCTTGAAAGAGACGCACTCTTCGCATGAAAATTGACTAGTTAATTTATTTTCTTATATTGTTGTAATTACTTCTAATTGCTGTAAACTGACCTCATGCCATTTTATTATCACAAAGAAATCAGGACGTTTAAATCAGGATCAGGATACCTATCAGGATATAGGTTCGCTCAATTTTTTGTCACAAATATACAGTTATAGATTTCTCCGTTGATAAAAACGAATTTTTTCAAATATAAGACGATAGAAGCCCGAGGTAAATAAAATCGACATAAAAAGGCTCCATTCCCATGGATAGTTTTTACTTTTAAAGCTTTTAGGTGTTCAAAAGCTCACTTTGACTTTCGGGAAACCTGAATGTTTTATCTTCTTTTTGCTTCAAAATGAACTCTGAAGCTGCTGAAACATAAGAAATACAAATACGGAGCCTATTTATGTAGATTCTATTCCCCGTCTCCCTCAATACAGATATAACTTCACGTTATTGAGTATACAATGAAACTAAGTAAGTTATGTCATTTCGAGATAAGACGGTAACATTCTAACTCCACGCCAATGTTTCGCAGCATCTGGCTTCAGTACCTAATAAAGCTATTTGTTTGATCACAGGTTAGCTGCATGTGTGTGTGTGTTGTTGAGATATCCACCCACTAGAAGTCGCTGACATCTCTGGGGTTCGTCGCAGAGTTATGGCCGAGTCATAGACGCCGAGATGCATATTAAAACACTTGGAGTTCACTACTTTTAGATGTACGTGTGCGTGCTTGCTGGTACCCCTATTTGACTCCAATGTCTGCAGACACTTTCATGTGCAGCTGGAATACATCACAGATCAAGAAAAAAAAAATTGGAATCGTGAACATTTTTTTACGGTAAGCTGTTCTTGTGAGAGGTGTTTTTTTTTTACATGAAGCTCTTCTTCTGTATAATGTCGATTTTAGTAAAAGGTCAGTTATGACGGAGGAAATTATTTAATCTTATCTTGGCACATATTCACTTAAGGTCTAAAAAGATTTTACGACCTTAATGCACGTTTCGTATAGCTCATGCAGAATATGATGGTAAAATTTCTTCCACAGATGCTTTTAGAGCTAATAAACGTCACAAAAATTAATTTGTAAAAAATTGTACTATGATTATTAATATTTATTGCCTGTTTACACAACATACCTATTTAAATTGCGGAATAACAAAGAACAAGAAAATTTTTGATTAAATTCTGATTATATAAATTGAAAAACAATAAACTACGACTAAAACCCTTATAAAGTAGGAAAACGCGTTGTGTGACGCGTTGATAAGCGAGCCTTCGTATTGCATTCGAATTAAATTCGTGTGAAAGTTGCTGTTCTACATACCTTGGAAACGGCTATAAAGACGATCTTATCAAATGCGTCAAAACAGTGAAAATGTGTTTGAGATTTCATAGAATAAATTTAACAAATATTTAAAAATAAAAATAAAATTACAGTAAAATGTCAACAAACTCTTGGAGTTTGTTAGAGATTTGTCTGAATTTCTTTTCAAACTCAAAAATATATTAATCCCGAACATAAAAATTTGAAATTGATCGGACAAACGGTTCCATTTTCAATTATCAACCAACACATATCTTATTTTAAAACTTGACGCGTGACCACTCATGGCATAGTATGTACTACGCGAATTTTCAGATCGATTGGGTACAAAAACAAACAAAAAACACACAGAGGAAGTGTCATAAGAGTACCAACGCTGAACGCTCGCTTATCTAAATTTAGAATAATAAAAATTAATATAAGTTTCGAACATACTCGTTTGTCAAGGCGTTACAGCAAGCGTTTTTCTATAGACTGGACCTATAAAGAGGAACGAGATCTGTAACTGCGTTGATCAATGATCAACTGAATTGAATTTAGACAATATTATGTTATCATCTTTTCAATCATGAAAGGTGTACCCAGGAGGCTCTTTGTAATTCAAATGTTAAATTTGTCATTCTTGCGGAGAAGAGGCGACTTCTAAAATGAAACATTTTTCAACAGTGTGGGTGGACAGATCTGTTTAACAGTACATATGCTGTAAATAATAAGAATTAGCATAAAATAATTTATTTTCCACCCAACACTTTGCAATCACTTTGTCATCTAGTTAAATACAAAAAAGCGACACGCTGAAAGGCTTGAAAACGTATTATTCATTCTCACAAGTGCACCATTACCTATGGTTAAAAAACAAACAATCAATCAAAAGTGAAAATTTAAAATGTGAAATTTAAATTTTTCTTTACGAGACAATGTTTTGAACACCTTTTGGACCCCCATTGGCACTGAAGTTCATTGCACTACGGAAAAGAAATTACACTCTTGCAGAGTTGAGCATAAGAAATGAGACAAATAAATCTTTGAAGACGGATGCATTTGCAAGATTCGTCGTGGAGTTAAGAAGTGTGATAAGAAGAGTTCTTATCATGTGGGAAAATAAGATGGCTCATGGGAAAGAGACATTGTTTATGATGATTCAGACACTTGACGGGTTAATTTAGAGATATAATGGCAGTGTTCATTTTAATTGGTGGTTTATACTTTTACTGTAATGTAGCAAAGTGGAAAAATATCTTTTAATATGATATTAAAAAATGATGTCTATAATTACATATGAATACTATTTGTAGAAATCTTATTAAAATTACAGTTAGCAAAGAACAATGTATGTTATAGAAGGTTATTGTTAATTTCGTAAAAAATGTGTAGCTCAATTTAATTAATATTTTAAGAACTGATCAATTTCGCTATTTGTGATGCGATCTGTGAATAGGGACCTGTGGGTGAAGGATAGTGAAAAGAGAAGGATAGTTGAAAAGTTGGATAGTTGGAAAAGGATAGTTGGAAAGAGGAAAATATTAGGAATAAATCACACAATTACAATTATTAAATTCTGATAATAAATAAGAAAGTTATATATTTTTAAATTTTTATAATTCGTAAATTTAAAAGCAGGAAAAATTTATTTAAAATGAAGCAACGGGCTTTTAAATTTTTTTTTTTTTTTTTTTTTTTAGATTTTTTAAGATTTTGTTTTAGTATTTGTATTCACAGAGATTGAAGAAAACACCACTAGGTAGCAGATAAAGCCATAATCCGAAAATCGATAAAATAGCAATTTTTTTACACATAATTGAATTTGCAGCAAACTAACTCATTCACCCACATGTCCCTTTTTCTCAGATCGCATCACATTTTAGAAACATTAAACTTATAGTTCAGAAGCTATGGGCCCCGGATGGAAAGGGATGGGGGTGTAAACACTTGCCTCCCCCCCCCCCCCCCCCCCATCCTGGCAACAAATAGAAATACTTCCTCGCAGGTGGTCCAAATTTTGACCATGCCATTATCTAAAATTCCCTTTTTTATATTGCAATAATCTGAAGAAACACCTAAGCCCAATAAATATTTGCAACTTAATTAAAGTTAATTATCATATCATATCAGAGGGAAGTCGTTATAACATTTTTTATAGTTATTGAAAGTTATACAAAATGATATCAAATTAATGTAGTATTAAGTGGATTTTATATGAGCTCAATTAGTGAAACAGGTTTATGAACATATTTCTCGTGCATAAGTCAACAATTTACAATCCTCAAATGGATGTGTATCAGTAGGTTTTTACTTTCCTTGCTCTCGTGTCTTTTCAGAACTTCATGTCCCTCGTTATCGAAACTAATAAGACTGTCGCGTCATTAACCCAACCAGAGACAGGTATTTCTTTCCTGTAATTAGCTTGTAAAACGATTAAAAAAATTAAGAAGTATGGTTTGAAACTTGTCTCAAATGGAATATGTTCATACAGCAAACAGCTGTAGGTTTGACATTGTGGCAGTTTCGAATATATTAACATCAGTCTTACTGATGCATGTACTTGTAAGATGTGGTTATAATGTCATAGGTGTACATTACGTACCTTGATAAATACAGCTTGAATAACTTAGTAATCTTGTTCATTTTGTATTAGAAAGTGTCAGTCAACTTCCTATTTGGATTGAATTATGAAGTTATTATTGTAATGAGTAGACATTGTAGAATAAATTTCGATGGACTCAAATAATTTGATATAATTGGATTACAATTATGTTGATGATGCAATATAGAAAATATTGGAAAATATAAAATTTGTGGCGAAATTTAGAAGATCTATAAAAAATTTCGAAATTCGTGGTGTTCAGAATTTTTTTTTCAGGAAAGACAATTGAATATTTAAATATGTGTTTACATTTTGATTTATTTCCAGACAGAAGTTTGAATCAAATTTGAGTACTGGGAAATAATTATTCATATGTCAAATTTACAAAATTATTTTCAAAATCTACAAACGTAAAATCGATTGATATTGAAACAGTCATTAATTGATTATCAACCCTAACAAAACACACTAAAATACTATATGTATAAAAAAAAAACGCAATTCAGTTTTCACCAATTGCGTGTAGAGCAATTTTCCATAAATACACTCACGAAGTCACTAAATCAAAATCAATGACCTACATCGCAATCCTTCTTTATGACGGGAATATAGTTAGTTGTAATATAAAACTGATTTAATTCCATCAACTCCTGATTCTTCAAGAGCATTCCTCATTCCATGCACCACTATACGAGCTCGCTAAATCCAAATTGAATTTCCAACCAGTACCTCAGTGATGCGTGAAAAGACAAGGAAAAGACGAGCAGAAAAGAGTGAATTTCACGGCGATTTCGCCGCTGTTTCAACTCCTCTACTTCTTGCGAGATGTATTGTCTTTTAAACTGCATGAACACACGTCCCGGGAAAAGTGAAATCGACTATTATGAAATTGATGCGCTTTTTTGTATGTTTTGATTGATTTTCAATTCAAGTTTCAATCAGGTTTTTTGCAGTTGAAAAAAAGAACATGCATTGTCACAACAATATTATTGCACTGTGCATAATTACTTGTTTTGTTTTTACTTGTGATTTATGTTGTAATAATGATTGTGCCATTATTATAAGTATGTTATGACAATAGAAACGGTGTTATGGAGCGTAAAGAACCTGTACAATATATTTAAATTTATTTTGTACTAAGAAAACGCTATTAGTGTAATAAGTTGATGGACGAGCAAAGGCATGTGCAATCGAACCAAAATTACATTGTGATAACACGAGTATCAGATCAAATTTGATAAATTTGTTGAATGTTGAAGAATCAGGACCCTTACCTAATATCGCGAAATGTTGGTGCTACGATGGTGCTAAGTTCAAGGTCGGTGCAACTACGGGTTATTAAGATAGGTAGCACCGTGCTAACTAGCACCGTCCTACCTTTTCGCGATATTAGGTAAGGGTCCAGGGTGCTATCGGCAGTAGGAAAGCTATAATGTCAATACATCTTAAAATTCTGTTCCAATTTGGTTTAAAAGTATTTTGATACTATGCGTAAATAAATGTATGAATGAAAAGTGTCATCTTGATAAATATTTACTTTTCAACCGAATTCATGATTGTGTTCAAAACTATACAGCAAATTAGAGAAGCATGTTCTTGCAAATTTCAACTTGATAAGAGAAACGAATCTCACCAACAACCGAAAGAAACCAGATTTCTTAGGCAAAAATGTGTCAAAAGGAACATAAATTAAATCTCGGTTGCTGCCTATCATGAACATGGTTTGATGTGATTTAGATCTTTCTCAAACAAATTAGAACAAAACATAGTCGTAAAACTAGTTATCTCAATAACACGTACGAATAAAATTTAGGTAGACTCGTTATAAATTTATGAAATAAAAAATGTCACTAGCAAAACATGTGCAAAGATACAAACGGCATGATATTCATGATAGAGTTGATTGAGAAAGTCGAATGAATTGCTCTCATGTTGAATCGAAGGTGTAATATTCCTGCGCGCCGCAGCTTCTGGCGCCCACCTGTGGCGGCTCCAGTCAATCTATCTTCCTAGCGCATGCGCATCAGCAGCCGCGCACGTCGCTAGCAGTGAGAACAAACTTCACTCACCATTAGGACATCGACAATAGAGCAGTGCAGGGGAATCATGCGAATATCAGCCTTATTGCAGTGAGAACAAACTTCACTCACCATTAGGACATCGACAATAGAGCAGTGCAGGGGAATCATGCGAATATCACCCTTATTGCAGTGAGAACACACTTCACTCACCATTAGGACATCGACAATAGAGCAGTGCAGGGGAATCATGCGAATATCAGCCTTATTGCAGTGAGAACACACTTCACTCACCATTAGGACATCGACAATAGAGCAGTGCAGGGGAATCATGCGAATATCAGCCTTATTGCAGTGAGAACAAACTTCACTCACCATTAGGACATCGACAATAGAGCAGTGCAGGGGAATCATGCGAATATCACCCTTATTGCAGTGAGAACACACTTCACTCACCATTAGGACATCGACAATAGAGCAGTGCAGGGGAATCATGCGAATATCAGCCTTATTGCAGTGAGAACACACTTCACTCACCATTAGGACATCGACAATAGAGCAGTGCAGGAGAATCATGCGAATATCACCCTTATTGCAGTGAGAACACACTTCACTCACCATTAGGACATCGACAATAGAGCAGTGCAGGGGAATCATGCGAATATCACCCTTATTGCAGTGAGAACACACTTCACTCACCATTAGGACATCGACAATAGAGCAGTGCAGGGGAATCATGCGAATATCACCCTTATTGCAGTGAGAACACACTTCACTCACCATTAGGACATCGACAATAGAGCAGTGCAGGGGAATCATGCGAATATCAGCCTTATTGCAGTGATAACACACTTCACTCACCATTAGGACATCGACAATATAGAGCAGTGCAGGGGAATCATGCGAATATCATCCTTATTGCAGTGAGAACACACTTCACTCACCATTAGGACATCGACAATAGAGCAGTGCAGGGGAATCATGCTAATATCAGCCTTATTGCATGATTAGCACTCTTCATTCTATAGATCCAGAAGTTGTCAACCAGATTCCCGGATTGATTTATGGGGATCTGGTAGACAGCTTATGAATGACACTGTACATGTTGTTCTGAAGAACATTTTTTTGAAATCATTATACGAAAATAAGAAGAAAAATGATTTATGAGATGGCGGTTTTTGTATACATTTTGGAGGTCGATCCGTCAGTCGATAGGCAAATGCTCGAAAGGTTCCCTACGCATAGGCCACTACCGTCTCCATCCCACCACCGTCCCATCTTTCCTATTCATCATCACTAACTCCACCTTCACAATCATTTCACAGTCCCCATAACAGTTGCAGAACAGTGCGACGTTAAACCCATTAAAAACAGAAACATGTACGTAGCATTGTGCTGTATAATTGTGCTGGAAGCATTAAAGTTTTTTAAAACAAAGGTACTGAAAAGAGGAATGATAGGATTTTTAATGGCAACTGCTCAATGTAGGGAAAAAGCACAGCAGCTAATTCGCACGGAAAACCTGGACATTAAAATAATTTAGATAGGTGTATATTTTTGTTGTATTGGAGAAACCCCGTTTCCAACATTTTGAGTCGGAAAAGGCAGAACAAAAAGTCCACTCACAAAAAGGCTCAAAGCTTCCTCTGCCTCTCAACCAAAATCTTCCAGACGTTGGCTCCCCCCCCCCTTCCTCCCCACTCCAATCTTCCCCTCTTGTACACTTCGTCAATAAAAACCACTCCAATTTGCTCCTAAATACATCTTCAACAATCAGGACTTGAAGTCTGATGTACGTCATGCTTATAATTCTAGAGATATAATATTTCTTTGAAAGATTCAAATTATTTACTAACGGGAATCATAGGTCGACTTCATAAGGGATTTTTTTCAAGGTTTTCACAGTTGTTTCGTGGTCATTTTAAGAATGTAATTGCTAATTGGTTGTTACCGTGAAAATATAATTGTAATCAACTGTTATAATTTAACAGAGCATTGAAATCTTACATTTGATGGGCACAATGCAATAACTAGTTTAGTCAAAGAGAGCAATGTTTGGATTCACACCATAAACATTATATAAAATTAAATATTGGGTAAAAAGTTGTTCATTTTTCAATCAATATTTCCTCAAAAAAATTTGCTCTCATTGACTTGACTAGTTATTGCATTTGCATTATGCATTTTTATGAATAATCTCCCGAATTTACCAATAGAATCATCCTAATTTTCATGACGTAAGTACGATATAATGTGTGATCGCGAAAATGCTGTAGAATTTACTAATGGCAACAAAGTCTATAATTTCGACCGTATTCACCAATAAAGTCGAAATTACTATACTAAGTTGCTAGAAATTCGCCCAAAATAATATCCCTGGCGACAAATCCATGTGCTTGAGCAATTGAAGAAGGTACTCCACTCAATGCACGAGGAATTACCATCAGTGGCTGATTGTTATGCACCACACGTTCATCTCGCGAGATGAAGCCCATGGATGCTGCGAGATCGAGGGTTAGATTCTGTCCAAGATCATTCACGAGGAGTGATGCTTACTTCACACTGATCTGGACGTGAGCATTCCAGTGAGGACTTTGCTTACCTACCACTGTGCTGGCGTCAATTACCAGGATAGTAATTAGTTTATAATTACTCAGACTATTGGCATTAATATTATCAGTTGTGAGTCATATAATCTTTTGACCTGGCATTGGTATCTACAGTAAACAGAAAAATGGGATAATTACATGTGAATGCTTACGGATTTTATGGATTGTTAAGACCTCCGTTCACGGAGAGACCAACTCAAAATTTTAGATATAAGTGTAACATGAGCTCTTTACGATCATTCGTCATCTTGACAGTTGTGATAATAATCCCAGGCTGGCTTCCAATCACGTACAGCTCGTAAATAGTCCGAGATAATGTAAACAAACTCCACACCACAACATTCCATTCATTCAGTCCATCAACAGAAATTATTTCGATGGCAGATCTCTTGAACTCCAAGTAAGAATGCCTGGTTCGATTCCCTTTTGCATATATTTTACTCTTGTGGATACCATTTTGTGAGGCATGATCTTTTTTTATCTTACCAAGATCTTGCCAAGTTTATACACAATTTTGCTAACATTTTTATATTATTTATGCTACCATTATGCCATTATTATAAAAGAGATAAGATCTTGGAAACATGTTCTCATTAATATACTTGTAAAATGATCAATGTAACGTAACGCGTTGATAAGTGAGCACATGTACGAGTAATGGTGGTAAAAACCATGCAAAATTTTAGCTTCATTTTAGTCTTTACGCCAATTAATAGAATGTATTTTATTTATTATATTTTTAACCTATGAACGGATTTCAAACAAATTTCGGTCTGCAAACCCCAGAGGCGGTCCATACGCGTGTGCACAATTTCAGCACTATCAGACAAACGAAGCGACCTCGACCTTATAATATGCAGGGAAGAAAAAAACATGTTAAAATAACAGCTAGGTCCGTGCCATAAGGGCAAATAAGAGACGCTCGCTCGCTCAATGATACGATTTAGAGCCGATTTATACAATACCTTGATTAGCTTGCATTGACAAAGTTGTCGTACCGAACCGGGACTTAAACCAGGTATCTTTATCTAGATAAAGATAAAAATAACCTGCCAAAAATGTATCTAGATAAGATAGTAGATAAATTTCCAAGAAATCATCTAGATAATAGAAACAGTTAAAAAAAATTATCAAGATAACTGTAATAGATAATGGATAATTTGTTTTTACCAAATACTACACTGTTCCGTAATTAATTTCGAATCCTAAATTCGGAACTCAAGTTTTTTAAAAAATGGGGCGTCTAAACAAGCCAACTATTGCGACTAAACGGTGATGATTTTCCTTTTTCATATCATCTGACATTTGAGGTTTGTGCATGTTTTTACACATAAATGAATTTTGAATTTTATATTTTTTATCTAGATAATTGTCAATAGATAACAATATTTGTATCTAGATAAAGATAAAGATATCAAATTATGTAATTATCTAGATAAGAAAATAGATAAAAAAAAAATACCTTGATAAGTCACAACACTGCCTACGGGTGAGAGCTCAACCCAATGAGCTATCCGGCCAGCAGGCCGAACTTAGACACAACATTAAAACATCAATTTTACTAAAAACACCTCAAACTGACTAAAATTGAACATACCTCATATTTGTCAAACACAAAGGAATGATTGACACAAAGGAATACAATTTGAAGCGATTTTGGCGTCTTTTAGAAAGAAATTTAAATTGTGCGATGCCATTTATTGTGGAAACTTTAGATACATGAAATATAATCTGTAGATATTCATCTGGTTTGACAGAATCCCCCATTTAGCACCTCATTTTTTTAATTTTTCGTAAAAGATAATTCGAATTTGAAGCAATTTTGGCAAATACCTCAATGTGTATTGTAATCTGAAATCCCAGAAAAAACACTCCGTGTAAAAATACCAGCCAAGTCTCTTTAACTATAAAAAAAAATAGAAGAAATCTAAAAATTCAGCACTGAAAAGGAGTGATATCAAAAAAGGAGCCAAGTCAACGAATTTTCCAAATTTTAATCGTACCATTGAAATAAAAATATCAACCCCCGAGAAATACTTAAAAAAAGGACTTGGCGCATCGTTTTTTTAAAGACACTTTTCTATCCTAAAAGTATAGGAAGAACTCTACAAGTATATTTTCCTGAGTATATCACATTCATTATCGACGAATCATACTACGTTTTAATATAACTAGTACTCTTACCTACTGGCAGTTTTGGTATTTTGTCAATATTCAGAGGAAATAAACGGATAAACGAATAACGAATAAACGGAAGCGGCCTAGTCTATTCGTTATTGCCACTATTTCTAGGGTCATATTAATCAATCATACTTCTCAATATCGTGACTGAGGGAAATAGCGAAAGCGCTCATTACAAGAAGGCCGTCAATGAGATTTGTATAAGTGACTAGTGCACTGAGCCATGCTGCTCAAATAATTACTGACTAGATTTTTATCTAAAGTAATACGTTATGTAATTTATGAATTTTTTTGGTATAAAATGTTAATTAATAGCAATTAATTACACGGCGAGAAGGTTCAAAGTATAATGCTGTAGTAGGTATGTTGATGTACCCACAAAACTATAGGTACCTACCAATCACAAACACAACTGTTCTGTATTTATTGCTTGTAAGACAATGCTATGTTTCTTTGCGTACTTATATTTAAATTTAAAATATTTTACAGAATGTTCAATATTTAATTTGAAAGTTTTGTCCCAATTTTTCTAGGCATTTCTGAACTACGTAGTATGTGAGTGGCATAAGCTTAAGAATAGAAAAATGTCTTTAAAAAAACGATGCGCCAAGTCCTTTTTTTAAGTATTTCTCGGGGGTTGATATTTTTATTTCAATGGTACGATTAAAATTTGGAAAATTCGTTGACTTGGCTCCTTTTTTGATATCACTCCTTTTCAGTGCTGAATTTTTAGATTTCTTCTATTTTTTTTTTATAGTTAAAGAGACTTGGCTGGTATTTTTACACGGAGTGTTTTTTCTGGGATATCACTTCTTTTGTTAGTTTATTCATACAGCTTGTAGCACATGTCCGAGCAGGGACTAATTTCTTTAAAAAAATACGCCTCAACCGATTTGGTTACTATGAAAAGTTGCGTTTGGTATAAGATGAAAATGATTATCCAAGAAGAATAGCTTAAGTTTCGTTATAATCGATCCAGCCGTTTTCGATACATGACGTCACTTCCGGTTTTGAAATAGCGGCCGAATTCCGGTATAGGTAATAAGAAAACAATCTAGTTTTATCTAGTTGATACCTTCATGAACGACCATCTGAATTCCTAATCCCTATATTTCCGTAAAATCGGTCATGCCGTTTGTAATATATGACGTCACTTCCGGTTTCATTTAGTGGTTCCTGCCGCCATTTCCGGTACCATTAATTTATTTATTCATTTTTCACAATTGATTTTTCAAATAAATAGCAGAATGAATACGCAGGAGCTAGTTCAGTTGCAATCGGTACAGGCGTTTTAGATATATGACGTCACTTCCGGTTTCAGGAATGGCGGCCGAGAACACTGCTACCTTGAATATATAAATTGTATTGTCTATGTTACAATGTAAGTTAATTATGTACGTATTTTAAGTATAATTTGTTGAAATAAGTTAAATATTGCGTATTTATGACGTCACTTCCGGTTTAGAAAATAAGAAAATAATATTTTTTTTATTGATACTTCATATAGATGACCATCTAAATCGAATGGCGCTAATTTCGTTCTAATCGGTCCAGACGTTTTTGAGTTATGACGTCACTTCCGGTTTCAAAATGGCGGCTTCCGGTTGGTTTTATAAAAAGGCACCTCAGACGCCAAAAGTGCACATGTGGTAAAAATTTCAGGTCGATCGGTTCAGCCGTTTAGGCTGTGGCGGTGATAGCGACGTTTCGTGATATCATCAGAATCATCATCATCTTCAGAATCAGAAAGTGGTGTAATTTCACTGTTTTCTCGGTCCTCTAGCGCGCAAATGGCATAACCTATTGTTCCCAAATTTGGTATATGTAGTGGGGTGGGCCATAGCTCGAAATTAAGATATTTCGCAACAATGTGAGATTTACCAATTTTGAGATCCAGTAGGCCGAAAATGCCATGTTGTTGCTTACAGTAAAAGTGTTTGGTCTGCTCCTCAGTTTATTAGGCATTTACGGTATGTTGAGTGACTGTGAGTGTATAGTACGACTTGGCTGGGTGGAGCGACCGCTCCACTAGATTTAATTTTTTTGTATGTTGTATGTTCACTAATTAATAGGATATCTTGTAATATCATATAGTATAGGAGCAAATGTAATTCCGCTCGATTGGAGTCCCGAAATTGATTTTTTAATAATTATCGATTGTTTACATCTTTCTTAAAATGACCTGACGTGCCTTCAATTATGTTGGTGGCCATCTTGGAAAATATGGCGGAAACGAGCGGAAAACTTGCATTTTACAAATTATTTAATTGTTGGTAGAGGAAATGTTAAAAAATTATGAAATTATTCATTAAAACGAACTCAAAAATGGGGACTTAAATTAAAATAAAAAAACGCCGTAAACCAATTTTGTTAAAAAATTTAATTTTTTTTTAAATAAAAAAACGCGTATTGTTTACAATGAAATTGTCTACAAATTGTAATTCCACATATATTAGTCTAAGTCCACTCGATTCGTAATAAATTGAGAGCAAAAAAACACAGAAACGTGATTGGTAAATTCCAACAATGAAAAAATTAAATTCGTTCACGGCGTATTGAGTTAGTTTTAGTGAATTCAGAATTATTTCATAATTTTTCAACCTTTCATCTACCACTGCCAACAATTAAATAATTTGTAAAATATACGTTTTCCGCCATATTTTCCAAGATGACCACCAACAAAATTGAAGGCACGTCACTGTAAACAATTTCGATATATGCAAAAATTAATTTCGGCACTCCAATCGAGCGGAAAGCATTTTTTCTACACTTGAACCTACACAGATAGGTAATTAAAATTAAAATTTGGTAATTAAAATTATACTATTATTTTTGTCTTTACTTTATATTACTTTGAATTGTGTAACAGTCACAAGGGTTGATGATCTGAGAGTGTTTTATTTTATATTGTAATTTGTAATTGAATTTAGTAAACCTGCCGACAAGCCATTGTTGGTTTAGCGGGGCTATGCTGAAATGTATTTCATTTATAATAAATTAAAATTAATTAAAATTAAAAAAATATATAACAGGTATTGACAATTCTGATAGAAATCTCAATTTATTTCTATTGGTCCTTGAGATTATGTTACTTTACTTATCTCTGTGCTGCTCCAAGCAAAAATGAGTAGTGGGTGGGTTCACATTACTTTAATTTTATTTTTAGCCACGGAGAAAAATCGTAGACACCAACAATACCTTGCTTGTGATTGGCTAATGATAGGAAAATCGTTCCGTTGTACAATTAATTACTGTGTGAACCCGGCTTATGACTATAAACAACCAACGATTCCACTCAACTTAGACAAAATAATATTTCATCTCTAAGAAACAATGCCGTTTCGTTAATATGGATAGTGGCGTAACTTCAGTCCCCCCCCTGCAAGATATTTTTTGGGACCCCCTTACTTTCTTAATTGCCTGTACCGTAAAAATATTTATATAAATGCATCTTTTTGTGTAAATGTTTAAATATTTGATGACACTTTTTCAATTATTGTCAATCCTGCTGCGTCGCCTGTGGATTTGTGTAGTAACGTGTCAAATAGCATCTGATTATATCAAGGCGAGGGCACCAGAGCATCTCGCGGGTAGGCCTCCCAGGCCCTGGAAATTTTTGAATTTCACTGCATAATTTAGTGCATTTTAAACGCGATTTAAACACACATTTTGGTCGATGTTTTCATAGAAATTCTTCAAATTACTTCTTAATTTCTCTTACTATCGATTATCGCCATATGGAAAAATTGGATGTTTGTGAAAAAGTTTTTCTAATGGTATTTTTTTTCAGGTAATACAGAGCGTTATAATTTCTTGAGTGTGTCGATCCTTTTTGACGCGCCTGAGTCGCTCGCTGAACAATAATAACTAGGAAAACGCTCAGTGACGGTACCCATAATGGTAGTATGTACTAGTCTACGGGATAATAATGTAAAATAAAATACAAAATAAAAAAAATATCGAGCACGGGAACGTACAAATTCTCTAACCGGAATTCCGTACCAAACGCACAGAAAACATATACATCCATATTGAATTGAAATATGATCCACTCAATCAACATAAAAGTATGCTTTTCATCGAAACTTGAAAATAGCATCTAAGCACCCTGGTACACTCAACAAATGATAAAACGGTATTTGAAAGAAATTGATTGGCTGAAAAAATGTGAAGGCATCATCTGATGAAGTTGACGCTAACTCGTAATTATACCTCTAGTAGTTGAGCTCTGATTTCATTGATAATAACAAGGATTGATTGTCAAGGAACCAGACCAGCAGCTAATCCGTTTCGTTCAAATACCGTTTTATGATTTGTTGGGTGTACCTAAAGCAAATCAGATTCAGTTGAAGTGGAAAACATTCATTTCGTTCGATACTTCATTTCTGACAGATATTAAAATGTCAATAAGTGCAAACGTTCTTAACTGATTGGGCTGAAAATGTGTAAAATAAGAGACAATGTTGGTATTAATTACCATGCAAAATGTGAGTTTGATCTGATTTATGGAAGACAATTCATTTTTTTTTACTCTATAATCTATATCTTACCCACCCACCATATGTATAGGTAATAATGGTAACAACCCGACTCGAACTATTGGAACAAAGTGATTATTGTAATTACCTATGTTGTTTGTGCTCTACCTCATCCATTTTCACTGTCATAATCACACTTGTACAAGGCTCAAGAGGACACCTATGTAGCCGTCCTGCCTCCGACAGGTAAATTCACAATAACATCAAATTCAATTCAGGTTATAAAAAAGTAAATCCTTATTTAGTTGTGCACTCTCTCTATTTTGATTTGCAAATCTCCTACCCCCCCCCCCCCCCCCCCCCCCCCTAGGAAAACGTCTGAAAAATCGTTTTAAACCGTTTTCTCTACAACATAAGGAGTTAAGAAATCAAATCAACGTATCAGTTATAATACAACTACAGTAATTACATTTTTTAGTTTTAATTGAAAACGCGTACAAACTTTGTGGTTTCAACACTAAAATCATATAAGTCCATGATGAGATCATATTACCAATGATACTTGGAATTTAGCAGCGAGCCGAGTTGCAAAGTGATAAACAACGCTCATTCAGAAAATGTCACGTACGCAGAATGATTTAATGTGACAGGCGCTCGAGATTGTAAGCGAACCAAAATCCCCCCTCTTCCACTATAGGTGCTGGAAGTAAGATTTCCACTCCAAAATAATCGAATCTTACTCAGAAGTTTTCTTCGTCATTATGCATCCAATTGATCTGATTTTTTGTATGTAGATACCCAAAAGAATGAGCTTTGTTGGTATGTTCTTGAAATATTTTTATTCGCTCTGTGAAAGGCACAATATATTACTGAACATCATTGCTTTTTTCTTAAATTTAGGGGTTGTTTTGGGGACTTGGGGATAAAGTTGTGAACGCCATTAAGACAAAATAGCAACACTGAAACATGGGCCATTATTTCAATATTATTCTGCCGCAAAGAGAACGAAATTATCTCAATTTTTGCGTTTGTAAAATTTAAATTGGTAACACTACCCATTTATAGGCTAAATTAGCACTCTGAAGAGCCGTCTTAACATAATACATTGTTTCTTTTTTTTTTTTTTTTTTTTTTTTTTTTTTTACTCTCATCTGTCTATAAATAGAATTGAAATTGAAATTGATGGAACTTTCATAAATATATAGGCTAGTACCTACAGGCAATAGTTTTTGATGTTGTATGTAATATGGTAATTTGATTAAACAGTAAAATAACCAGAAAATCTGAAATAATATAATTTTAATAGTATTGTGAGTTTTGGAATCTTTAAAACATCAGTAAAATATGTTTTTTTAAAGAAAATTACAACTTCGCTTAGTATATTATGTTCTGTCCTTCACCAATATAATATTGTAGATGATTATGGTCACCCCCCACCCCTCACCCCTCCCGCTCACTCGTTGATTGACCTTGCAAGTCACCGTGAAAACAAACACTTTACGAACCACTTGTTTGATTAAAACAATTAAGATTCATTAAGCAAGTCATCCCCGTCGTTAAGCACCGCCAAAGAAACCAAATCACTCTTCTTTTTCTACATAATTACTAACTCTTATCGCTACGTTGAAAGATTTGGCGCGCCACATTTCTTACTCTTTTTAAACGCTACGCAAAACTGTCTCATTTCAAATCATTCCAAACTTTTAAAACTTGAGAATATTCACGCGGGGAAAATGTTCTGAGGTCATGGCACATTTCTCGCGAGCAGTTTTCAGACTAAATCGAGCAAAACTCTGCGAGAGTTTTCGGAGCGATGCGCCACATTGTCGTTTATTAAATCGCTCTAGAAATAGCGTCGCGACGACGAAACATGTGGCGTCGTTGAGCGTCGTATATTTCCAAGCGACGCTTTGATCTGCGTGTAGAAGTTGCGTCGTTTGCCGTCTGCTTTGGAATTGCGGACAACTAATTCATTATTAGTTAGTTGAGAAATAAATATTGGATAGCACGAGAGGGCAATTTCTATGAAAAATTTTGCTTTGAGCGGAGTGATATCAAAGGATTCTGTGGGGAAATGAAAGCGAAGAACATCAAACGGTGGTCGTCAACAATCGCGGGAACTAATTTGTTGATAAACAGAACGTCGTTTTGAGGATCTTTTCATAAGACAAAAATAAATTGATCCGGCAAAATATTAAGATAATCAAATATGTGGAAAACTCATTATCGTATTTTTTGTTCTTTTTTTTACTTTGAAATACGAAATTGCTTTTATTATTTAACCCCGAGCGCTTGTGGCGTGGTAAAATAGTGTAAAAATATATCTGGTAATGACAGTTTTCTTATGAAACCCAATTAGATTGCCAGAATCGTCCACACTTTTATTTACATGTTGGATATTTTCCATACGAATGAATCTGCTATTGCCATCTCAGTTATGCCCTAGTTACATTTTAATTATTGTTAGTTTTCGTGTATCGAAATTCGATGGCATGGCTATGGCCTTAGTCCGTTGAAACAATTATTATTTTAATTAGGAGAATTTTGATATTGCTATATATTGACACTATATAGAATCAGAATAATTACAATTGAGTAACGCTGTAGATTTGAAGGCTTGATATTTACGTTAAATTAAATGCACACTCTGCATTCATAGTTTTGTTTTACAGGGTACCGTTCATCATTCGCTTAGTACTAAATAACAATAAAACGCTCTCTGTAACGCGTTGTCAAGCGAGCACCAGTACGTACAACACGAACATCGAAACGAAATACATGAGTCACATAAATAATAAGCACTTTTACTTACACCAACTGAAAGCATCGCATTTTTTTAAAAATGAAACCGCGAATTCTTAGTAAACACACTTTCAGTTATCAACAAATATGTACATCTATTCTAGAATCAAAGAAATTCTTTTCCCAAGTGTGGTGTTTTGGCAATACAACACCAAGGTTACGTTTCATCTTGTTATGTTGGTAACCCAGAATATAGTTGCTAATTTGAGTTTACTTCCGGTAAAGGAAAAACGGAACTAGGCAGGGGCCATGATGGATCAATCTCGTGTCAGCAGTGACTGAGCAAAGACGTGAATTGTTCAACTGTATCTCTTGTTATTAAAGTGATCATTATGTATAATAAATATATTCTTTGCAATCAATAATCTTTCCATGAATCGTCAACCTTTTCTACTCAATACATGACAAGTGGCGACGAGGATAGTGCCGAATTCACAGCGGTAAAGTCAGTTCCCGTTCACGAACAACATGGCCGCAATTACTACAATTGGGCACATGGACGAGTATAACTCTGAGATCGAATCATGGACATCTTACGTGGAAAGGTTTGAAAATTTTTGTACAGCTAATCAAGTACCTGACGACAGGAAACGACCGGCATTACTTACGGTCATCGGAATTTCAACGTATAACCTGTTAAAGAATTTATGCTCTCCGATCAGCCCCACAACGCAAACGTTCAACCAGTTGGTAGCCATTTTGAAAACGCATTTGCAACCCGATCCAACAATCATTTCGGAGAGGTATAAGTTTCATCGAGCAGCACAACTGGAAACCGAAACAGTTAGAGATTTTATTGCCAGAATTAAACACCTAACGATATACTGTCAATTTGGCGTAAATTTAAATGAAGCATTGCGCGACAGGTTCGTGTGCGGAGTAAGAAGCGATAAAATAAGGGAACGACTTCTAGAGAGCGGTAACCCGACGTTCGATCAAGCTACGCAATTGGCGTTAAAACTTGAAACTGCAGCGAAAGAAGCAACGACACTGGGACGCGATCATAGAGAGAGAGCAGTACACAGCTTCGCATCATCACCCTCGCATCAAGATACGACAGCAAGGAACAAATTCAAAAAGAAGAGAGAAAAAGTGCCAGTGCAATCAACAGCTTCAAAGAGCTATTCTTGTTTTTCGTGTGGATTATCTAATCACACCAGAGAAAAGTGCAAATACAGAGAATATACTTGTAATAAATGTAATACCAAGGGACATTTGAGCAAGGTATGTAAATTGTTACCCAGTAAAAGTCAGAAATTCATGAACCTGGATGCTGAGGCAGTCAGTGATAGCTCCAGTAGTGATAGTACCATGAATCACTTGCGAGGTATAAGTAGTGCTATGCATAACTTGCCAAAGCAGGCAAATTCAGAGGTTAATCCACCCATTACTGTACTAGTTAATATTCAAAATGTACAAAATGTAAAAATGGAGATCGACACCGGTTCCGAAGTGTCTGCCATTTCACAGGGTTATTATTCCAAGAATTTTGCAACCCTTCCATTGCTCCCGGCCGACCTTTTGCTTCGTTCTTATACGGGGGAGAAGATTGTTCCCGTAGGTATGCTGCAGGTAGAAGCGAGTCTTTCAGGGCAGTCGGTAGTGCAAGGACTACCGTTGTACGTCATCGCAGGAGGAGGTCCACCATTGTTGGGAAGAGGATGGATGGCTAAACTGAAAATCTCCAGTCTAGAGGTAACCAATGTCCATACTTTGGGTTCTGATTCAACCCCGGATAGCGACAAGGCTCGAGTAGAAGCAGTGCTAGGGGAATTTCCCGAGGTTTTTCGGGAAGAATTGGGTACGTACAAGAAGGCCCCTACTAAGCTGTATTTACGGCCGGAGGCAGTTCCGTGTTTTCAAAAGGCTAGATATTTACCATATGCATTGAAGCCTGAGGTAGAAACCGAATTGAATCGGCTGATTGATTCGGGGGTAATTTCACCAGTTACTCATTCTGAATGGGCTACCCCAATAGTTCCGGTGTTAAAGAAAGGGGGTGGTGTTAGAATTTGTGGTGACTATAAAATCACTTTAAACCCAAGTCTAGTGATTGATAAATACCCCGTTCCTAAGATTGAAGATTTATTCGCAACGCTTCACAATGGTAAACATTTCAGTAAATTAGACTTATCGCATGCTTATCAACAACTACTTTTGGAGGACGGTTCAAAAGAGTGTGTGACTATCAATACGCATAAAGGATTGTTTCGTTATAATAGGATTCCATATGGAGTAGCGTCCGCTCCTGGGATTTTTCAAAGGGTGATGGAGCAAACGTTGCAAGGTTTGCCCGGAGTCGTTGTTTTCCTTGATGATATTCTCATCACCGGTAAGGACAGGGAGGAACACTTAGTCAGATTACGTGCAGTTTTACAGCGCTTACAAGAGGCTGGACTAAATGTACGACGCAAGAAGTGTGAATTTTTCAAAGAGTCAGTTTCCTTTCTGGGGCATGTAGTTGACAGGCATGGGTTACACACTAATCCTTCAAAAGTAGATGCCATTGTCAACGCACCCGTTCCAAAAGATGTAACGCAATTACGAGCAGTGCTAGGACTAGTAAACTATTACGCTAAGTTCATTCCTATGTTAGCAACAGATTTGAAACCTTTGTACAGGTTACTGGAGAAAGACAAAGAATTCCACTTCGATAAACAGTGTGTCGAGGCCTTTCTTAAGATTAAGAGACTGTTTTCTTCAGCTACAGTACTAACGCATTACGATCCATCCAAACCGTTGAAGCTATCCACCGATGCTAGTCCGTATGGATTAGGGGCTGTAATTTCGCATATTCTTCCAAATGGGCAGGAGAAACCTGTAGCGTACGCTTCACGTACTTTGAACAAGGCCGAACAGAATTATTCCCAACTCGATAAGGAAGCTTTAAGCATACATTGGGGTGTCAAGAAATTCTACCAATATCTTTACGGTAGACATTTTGTCTTGGAAACGGACCATAAGCCACTGACATCAATCTTTGGACCCAAGAACGGTATTCCACCCATGGCAGCCAGTAGATTACAGCGATACGCAGTGTTTTTGGCAGGATTTGATTTCGAGATTAGATATGTCAAATCAGAGAACAACGTGGCAGATGCTTTCTCGAGAATTCCATTGGCACATTCACACAAGGAATCTAGTGCAATTTCGTATTTGCATTATGTGGATAATGGTAATGTTCCCATTCATAGCAAGCAGATTGCGGCTATGACACGCCGAGATACAATCCTGAACAAAGTGTTAGGTTTTGTTCAGTACGGATGGCCGCAAAATGCAGACCAGATCAAGGAGGAATTCAAACCTTATTTCAAAAAAAGGTTAGAGTTGACAGTGGAACAAGGTTGTGTGATGTGGGGGTATAGAGTTATTATCCCAAAAGTCCTGCAGAAACCTTTGTTAGAGGAGCTACATGACAGTCATTTAGGAATTGTGAAAATGAAAAGTATGGCACGAGCTTACCTTTGGTGGCCCGGATTAGATGCAGACATTCAGGATCTGGCAGCTAATTGTCCGCAGTGCGTGAGTAGCCGGAATGATCCACCGAAACATACTCTTCATGTATGGGACTATCCGGAGACCCCATTTTCAAGGATTCACATGGATTTTTTAGGTCCATTCCAAGGTCGTATGGTACTTTTAGTAACTGACGCCTACTCTAAGTGGGTTGAGGCCTTTGAAGTGTCGAGTACCGCCGCTACTCAGACAATAGCTAAGCTGAGACCCTTATTTGCGCAGTTTGGTTTTCCACAACATGTTGTGTCAGATAATGGACCACCATTCACTTCCGAAGAATTCAGCACTTTCCTTCAGTCCAATGGTATTAAACACACCTGTTCGCCTCCGTACCATCCTTCTACTAATGGGTTATCAGAAAATAATGTAAAAACTTTCAAATATAAGGTCCTAGCGGCCTTGAAGGAGGGTAAAGACTTCAATCTGGCGGTCAGTAGGTTTTTATTAGCATATCGCAGCACCGTTCACTGTACCACGAATGAAACGCCTGCTAAGCTATTTCTGAACCGACAGTTACGTACCAAATTGGATTGTCTCAGACCTAATGTCAGAGAACATGTGAGTAAGCAACAAAGCAAACAGATTAAAGATCATAAAGGTTCAAGGCAGGTAGTATTTCAGTTAGAACAACCGGTATTGGTTAAAGATTACCGAGGAAGGAGGGAAGGTTGGATTCATGGCAAAATTAAACAACGTTTAGGACCGGTCACATACATGGTTATGATTGAGAATGATCCAGCTCGAGTGTGGAAAAGACATGCAAATCAATTGTTGGCATTCAGAGGGTCAAAGCAGCCTGAAATGAGAAATGTTGAGGATACTTTTGATTTTGCCAATGATGTAACCCATTCTGATTCTGTACCTAACGTTCTGCCGGAATATGATGAACCCCTTGTAGTTGTACCACACGATCAAGAAGTTGTGATCAATGTAAATAATGATGTTGTAAACGAGGGAGAGCCAAGCATCACCAGTTCACCTCAACGCAGATATCCTAAGCGTGTAAGAAAACCTATTGTTAAATTGGATTTGTAAATTCTTATGTTTACCTCATGTGTATTTTTTTTATGTTCTTATGTAAATTCTTATGTTTCTCATGAGTTATCTCATGTACATTGTATCAAAGGTGGAGATTGATTGATAATGCGAGATGACACATTGTCAAAACGGGATCTGTAATTTCTTATGTTCATTATGTATTTCAATGTTCCATTTATATCCTATAAATTGTGAGCAAGGTTAAGGTTGGAGAGCGATTGATAATGTGAAACAACATATCCAGTAACTTGTCCATACTGTAAGGTTATTGTTTGATTTGTCAGAGTGAAATTTACTAGTGTAGAGAGCCCCGAAATTCTTGCAATTTGTTTACCAATATGTGCATAGAAGTGTTGTGCTTAGGAGAGGGCATTGTGGTGTTTTGGCAATACAACACCAAGGTTACGTTTCATCTTGTTATGTTGGTAACCCAGAATATAGTTGCTAATTTGAGTTTACTTCCGGTAAAGGAAAAACGGAACTAGGCAGGGGCCATGATGGATCAATCTCGTGTCAGCAGTGACTGAGCAAAGACGTGAATTGTTCAACTGTATCTCTTGTTATTAAAGTGATCATTATGTATAATAAATATATTCTTTGCAATCAATAATCTTTCCATGAATCGTCAACCTTTTCTACTCAATACATGACACCAAGGAAGCTCTTTTCCCATCAAGATAGAGTCAATGTTCTAGCCTTTGAAAATAATACGAAACAGAAGACTGACTTGTGGACAAACTTAAATAAACAATACCAATTACACTTCAATAACAAAGATATTATGTCAAAAAATGTATCAATCTCGATCAATTGCTATTTTACTCATGTCAACAAATAAAGTTGTATTGATGTATTCTCTTACACAGTTACTCATGTCACCATTACAATATGATTAGATGAAGACCTGGTTTTTAATCATTGAAATTAACTTCCACTACTTTATGCTTCCAACCTTCTACCCTTCTACCTCTAGGCACAGCATATATTCGCACCAGACTACATCATCATCCCTAATATTCATTCGAATCACACAGAATAATATAACATAACATAGTGTATTACGGTCGTTGAGATTATCCCCTCTAATTGTAGCCACAGCTCCAGGTAGACTTTAATCGTCTCGGTTTGTGATCAAAGCATGATCGTATCGTTCATGTCGCAAAGTTCTGTGCCCAAACAATATGCATTCAATACTCTGGAAGCCGTCTAACTTCTGTCCTGATAGAGAAACTTGTCGGAACAAGTGGAACATCACCACCGCCACTGACCGTGTATGGAAACTAATATCGCGACGAAGTTGGATCTCAAATGGTCAAGAGGGGTAATAATGACTGTCTGGACTGCGATGAAACTTTGAGGAGAGCATCAACATCGTTTCTAGACTATTCCTGGCCGATTCGAAACATGAATGAATTTGTTTATGCCAAGGCCGTCACCAGTAAAGCTAGTGATACAAATGGGAAAGGTATAAAATTAATAAGACTATCAATTTTGGTCGAAAAAATACGCATTCAATACAATAATAATAAAAGAGAAGAAGATAATCTACTGGGTGATCAATTATTTAAAACACACGACCTCTTAGACATTACACCGGTATCGTCACAATTAAAATAATAAAATACAACACAATATATGGAAGGTGATTCTTTCTTCTTCATCAGGTTGACACTGACGCGAAAACCATCTCGACAGCCAAACACCAGATAAAAACAGCGGATATAAACAATAGCAATACTCTCGAATATCGAATGGTAAGTAATTATTAAATTATATAGGTAAGTGGATGTTTGAGGACTGACTTATTATAAGTAACCAAAGAGCACTTGCAAGATAAAAGAGTTTCATTGTTTTTTCCCTATTTGTTTTTGCATTTCTTTCAATGTAGTTGATCAAATTTTTCATTATTGATAGTATAATTATTTCAATGTCAATCTGAATGTATTATTTCAATGTTTGTATGTCAATTTCAATGTGTTATTTCAAGTGCAATGAACGATTATTTTTTCCAGTAGTATAATTTAATATGTATGTTTGTATTCCATAAGAAAAATTATGTTTTATGTTAAAATGTTGCCCCAGACTAGCCGTTATGGCTACGGGGCTTAGTTTGTAGAAAATTGTAATTTTATTTTGTTATTAATAAAGAATATTGAACTGAAAGATGAATTGTAGCTGGTGGAAAAGTAAGATATGATACGTGGAAATTACCTTCATCGAAAGTCGACGACGTAACTCCACCCTCAAGGTCGCACAGAGGGTGCAATGACAGTTGGTCCCGCACAGAAACTTATACCACACACAACATGCTTCCACGAGAGCGTTGAACTCACTGATAAGAGGAACAGTTGGAGCGACCTTGGCCAATGACAATGAGGGATGATGACACTACCTTTGACAGCAGTGACACAAGGTCAAAGTCAAATAAAAGGTAATGCTGCGCTGAGATGGTGGAACGGTCAGCGCTACCAAACATCACGTCAGGAATCGCCAATGTATGTATTGATAGTTTAATTACAATATTAATTCTTGATCATTATTAAGTTAACGTGAGATGGACGAAGGAAATATTGTTTTGAAGTGAAAACATCTTGTTCATATTACTGGTCAATTTTGACAGTGTTTCACTGAAAAACTTGAGCTGTAACAATGTGTTCACATAAATTAATCTATGGCTTATTTCAAACAACTTCAAACCTTTAGCAAACTATTTATTCATCTCATCGCCTAGCAAAATGCTCTGGTCCGTATTTAATGAATAAATGATTGGCACCAATTACATCAATTTAACTCGGTTGAAAAATCACTTGAAAAAAGACGTAAACAGCGTTTAAAAACACACATTTCCGCCACTGGGTGTCACGTCGTGCATTTTGGCGCCCTAAACGGTCATAGCGTGCAGAAAATTGCGCGAATAGGTGTGAAAAGAATAATACAATTATTGAATAAAACAACAATACAAAGGGCCTGGTTTCAATCTCACAGTCGAATATTTTCTTTGTTTTTCTCAGTCGTGGAAGCAATTGCTAGAAAGCTTTCTTCTGTAAATATGCAATTATCTGCAGCAATTCACCTACCTATAGGTATACTTACTCCCTCTTGCATGTGAGCAAGGGAGTGGAGTTCTGCCATTTCAAAGAGAGAAATGTTTGTTTCTTTATTTACGGACTTGAAAACCCTAATCATTTGAAAAGTATACTATTTGCGTTGCAATAAAATGCATATAAATCTTCTGCAGTTTACTAGTAGTGTGTGTTTAGTTGATGGAAGGGCTTACATAATATCAGCTCACAATGTGATATGAGATGCTCGATATGAGACATGAGGTTGGAAGGACGAGTTACACTACTAGGGATATGTTGCTGTAGCTCAGAGGTAGAAGGCCCGTAGTCAATTATAATGATTCATGAGATGAACTCAGAAACCTGTAATTCTGCGTTCATCTAATCTTATTTGTAATTGTGCGACTGTGATTTTGTAAGATAATACATCATTGTTGACTTAGTCATATGGTAATTGATAGAGTTTGATTACAACTTGCAAAAGTGTAACACAAAATTGGAAAAATGAACATCGGGGCCTCTACCCCTGAAGGACAGAGTTGCTTTTAAATAGTCCATAAAGAATTCATAAAAACGAATCGTTTTTGTTTTCCTTCAAAAATTGGAATGAAATCAAAGTTTGCTAAAATTGTGTAACCGTTCATAAAACACCAATATTAATGTGTTTATTTTTTATACAAATTGCATTTTCATACTATCCGTGGGAATACCAAAATATACTACTGAATAAACTGATCTCGTCCTTAAAATATTAGCATTGTATCGCACTTTCTCAGAAAGTTCTAAGGAACTTTTAAAGGTTCAAATCCCTAGGTCTAAAGATTCTTCCGGTTGCTAGCACCACTAGTTTACTAGAGAAGAGAATGTAAACATAATTGATTTTAACTTTAAATACCGGAAAAAAGAATGATCAAGCTTTTTATTTTTAAATTACTTCTGACAACTCCGTTTAAACGTACAATTAACTCAGGCAGAACCTTTTTACACATATGATTCTCGCATCTCGTCCTGTAGAAAAACAAGCATTGCTTTCAATAATTACATAGATTGTTAAAGTGTAATACGTACTCATCATGTATGACTGTTCGTGAGCAGTATGCAAGTTTCATATGATAATCAAGTCATTACATCAGTGACAAAAAGCGTGGAATTCACGCAATCCCTTTAGTTCTTCAAACAAACTGAACTCTGCATGCATACGATCGCATGACAACTCTTACTACCAACACAAAACGTCTTCCATTGCATGATGAGAATGTGTATTTATACGCAGAGGTAAAAAGAAACACGTTGCACTAAATCATACGCCACTCTTAGTTTTAAATATTCACTCAGCGACAAGGCGAAAAATGCTCATGTTGTTTGTCAAACATGATTTCTTGGGGGAATGAGTTATGTTTCAAATGAACGTTGATGAAATCAAAGTAACTTTGTTGGTGATAACAAATTTCCATGGAATTGCGTTTCTAGGAATTGATATCTGCATCATAAAATAAATTGAACACTTTCTTCCTATTAATTTATGATATTTTAATGGTAAATGAATACAAATCTTTATTTGTGTTGATGTGGATAATTACCTACCTACTTAAATGTCTGAAATACTCCGTTATACCAAGAAAAAATAGTTAGGTACTTAATTATCAAAAATCTCACAATTTCATTAACTTATGTGCTTTTTTACCGAAACAACGTTGTTGAATTACTGTACTTTTACCATAATGCAATTTTTATTTTTATTTTAGTGGTGTTTAAAGTCGTAAATGGCTAATGGCGACGGATGATGGTTATGATGATAGGGAGATGATGATGAAGAACTGATAGTGTCGGTGGGAAGGATGGAAGGCGAGGTATTCGTGGCCGTTAGCAGAGAACCTTCCCATCATTTACCTCTTGACCGAGGAAAACAATTCCAAACACCGCAATCAGGAAGACGGCCTTCATTTTCATCAAAAATGCGGAAAGAGGTGGCAGACAATTATATACCTTGGGCGTAATCAATTTTGATGATAATTTACTCATTAAATTTAGAATAAAATTTGCGTTTCATTTGTAAAGTCACTAATGCACCTCATTCTCTTAACAATTCATCACATCAAAATCTGCATAATTCTCTCACAAGACAAAGTCAAAAACACAGATAATTTCCTATGTGAAATAATTATGACTTAATCTTTTTTAAACAATCAACTTTTGACTAATAGGAACGCTTGTATTGCCATGTTCTAGTTGTAAAACATTCATGAAACCATTTTCAAGTTTGTGAACCACCCTGATTGGCATCCATATTCTTGGTGTAATTACGTAGGACTCTTCCAAGTTCTTAAGCAGTTATGTCCAAAGTGAGTTTGATATCAATACGTCTCATCTTGGTCATGAGGGGCCGGACGTGGCCCACCCACGGGTTGCTCGAAACAAAGATGCATCATAAAGACAGGAGAAAATTGACAGGCGAAAATGCGTAGTGAGGAAATGGGGTTTGAGGGAGATACCTATGAAATTTAGTAAATATTTAGTTAATTAAAAATAAACATTTCATTGTTATACAAAGTTGAAAAGTTCCATAGGGTAAAAAATGGGAAAATTGTTATCACATTCTGGTACTTAAAAAGTACCAGGTACTTAAATTTTGATTGAAAACGCATTTTAAATTAAGTATTAGGTAATGGGACATAATAAATTTGTAATTATTTCATAAAGTTGTACAGCATTATTCCAATAATAATCACATTATGGCCTATAATATTCAAATGAAAAAATTCTTGATCATTTGATCATTTTTGTGATTGTTGGTACTGTAAAAACTAAAAGATTTTTTTTCCATTTTTTATCATTCAAACCGTGAATGAAATGATTTTATTGTAGTTTGTTGAATTATGGAAGTAGCAATTAGAAACACTCTAAATTCAGAACGAAATGAAATGCAACACAATTACATGATCCACGGAATTGTTCGTGCAAAATGAAAACACAAACTGAACCGAGCTTCACTGAAATTCCACAACTAATGACAACCCATCAGAACGACTCGACCGAACGGTGAAGAGAAAAACTGAAGCTGCAATTCTGCCCGAGGTTCCCTCTGGTCGTCCATCGAAGAGGGCGTAACAGCCATCACGTGATTCCTCAAACAAGAATCCCGGTCAGTTTAGAACGTCATCGCGAGCCTCTGGGTGAAGTATAACTCACAGCCTCTCAATCCTGTCATCACTTGCTGGAGTCATCACTCTTTAGGACCGACAAGAACTCTTCTGTGACGTTCTTCTTCGCGTCCTCAAGCGAGGTTTTTACGCAGCGCTTCTTAGAACAAATCAACTGAGTAATTATAAGCTATTGGCCCGGGCAAATGATTATATAGTTGAGCTTTCTATACCCATTTTGGAGGTTACACAGTATCACTCAAGGGCGTATCCAGGATGAATTTTTTTTTTGGGGGGGGGGGGGGGGAAGAGACATTATTAATATATTGAATAGCTAATTTGGGGAATTATAAATTACAAAATATCAAAAAATTGGTCTAAGAGGTTTAAGAAAAGGTAAATTTATTGAACTTATTAGGATATGCAAATCCGGGCTTATAGCCTGCGGAATTTTAACTCAATTCTGGCCATTTTGAAAATTTTTTGACATGATCTGTCTATTTATATGTTTTTTTCACATATTATTTTAAATGTTCTTATTTTTTTAGATTAAACCCTGTTTCGGGGGGGGGGGGGGGGGGGGGCATCCTGAATACGCTCTTGCTCGCTGTCATATTCTGTCAGATGAATTTGAGCTCTTGCGCCGATGAAGAGTAGATAATTGATCATTCAACAAAAGAAAAAACGGTATTTGGAGTAATCGGATTGATTGAAATTGATATTTGGACGCAACAGAAGTAGTCTAATATGCTAGCTCGTCATAGCTCTAGTAAAAGCCCTCATTTCATTGGTAATGAAATGGATTTATTGTCAAAGAGAACCAGTCAATCAATATATTCTAATACCGTTTCATGTTTTACCCAGTGTAGTACATAATTGTACATAATTGCGATACCTTTGCATAATCTATGTTGAAATATAGCCACAAGAAATATAAACATCACAAATGGCGGAGGCACATGAAGGGTTGATTTTATTTCACGTGACATGTTTACCTTTAATTACACACTTTCAATGCAACATTGTAATAGTTTGTTAGAGCATACCATCATTACTGTTGTAAATACTGAACAAAAATAAATCAAGTAAATATGCACATTGACAACCACACTCCAGGCGCCATTATTAACTACTGCGTAACCCATTAGAGCAGATGAACTTTACGTAACTTTGCTTTTGAGTGCTGAGCAGTCCAACATACGGTGTCTTGAGTCAAAAATTATTTTACTTTAAAATTATTATTTTTATTATTTTATTTGTTATTTTGAAAACTGTGTAAAAATAATATTTAGAAAATTTAGAAAATAAAAACAGAAACTGTGCTGAACTGAATTTATAATATTAATATTATTTCGTGATCACTCTTCTATAAAGATAAGTATCTTATTGCATCAATCTATAAGAAAAAAACACGTTGCACAATAACAATAAAAACCATTTGGATTTGGTGACACATCCACCTGAAGCAAGGGCGTATTCAGGAAGGCTGGTGGGGGCCGCGGCCCCCCTCCCCCCGAAATCAGGGTTTCATCTAAAAAAAATAAGCACATTTAAAATAATATGTGAAAAAAACACTTAAAAGTAGACTAATCATGTCAAAAACGTTCCAAAATGGTTAGAATTGATTTAAAATTCCAAAATATTTCCGGGGCTATGCGCCGCGGACTTGCATATTCTAATCAATAAATTTTCCTATTCTTAAACCTTTTAGACCAATTTTTGGATATTTTGTAATCCCCAAAATAGCTATACACTGCGATTCAAACTTGCACGTAAACGAATGACCTTGGTCCAAAATTTTCTCGGGGTCTGCGCCCCCGAACCCCGTTTTCAAATGTGATTTTTCATAATATTAGTAATGTCCCCCCCCCCCCCGAAATTTCATCCTGTATATTGACCTGAAGAGACCCGTGTGACATATTGTCACTTGCCTTCCATCTTCATTTCTCACGTGTAATATCTGGGCAACCTACAATCATGCTACAATGTAATGTCGACTCGAGTGTCTTTATGGACGAGACCAACATGGGCGGGCTATGATTCTGATGCATTACCCCCAGAAGACATACACAGTCTAGGTGATCATTTTATTCATTTGCACACCACAACAAGTCAGTACTTGACGCGATAAACACTAGATCTTGGGATTGTGCTGAGATTTATAAGTAGCTAATTGATTGTAGAGATTATTATTGCAGGATAATTGTGCACTTCTTGACGCAATACACATGATGTTGTTTACGAGCTAGTGTGGGATTTATGCAGTAGCTTTCGGTAGCAAATACCTCAACATGTCGTAGCAAAAACTTCGTCGAATATTAATTGAGGACTAGAGGACATTTTAAGAAGAATACATTTTACGATTTTAAATTGTAGGTTCAAGGTAATGAGTACTGTACCGTTCACCAAAGTATATAAAATTTTTAAATGATTTGGAAATATGTAATTTTATATAATAAATCCTGGTTATTATAAATTTTAAGCGATTTTTTTCTGGTAATCTGTGTAAAATTAAAAATAAATAGTTTTATAAAAGAACGTCTCCTTTGACTATTTTGGTAACTTCATTTCCCTGTTTCTCTGATCGATCATCGAGCTGACATTTTGCACAATATGAAAGACCACGTGCAGATAGTTTTTGGATAAAACCATCTCTTTGTTTGATAGTGAAATACAATAGTTCTGATTGGTTGAAAGGTGACAATATTTCGACTAACTGTCACTTTACAAGAGCATCAAAACCAACATTTTACCACTGATTCTCAGCGAAATCTTGAACATTTTCAGATTGTTTTGCCAAAATATTTTCTATTGAGAAAATCAAGATACCGCACCTTGACCAATTGCAAATCATTCTTTCTATCCCAAGATATACGATGAGCAAACATTCTTACAGCATTCATTTGCATGCAATACAAAGACTTCGTTTACCCAGTGAGAATTTGATATTAATTGATTGAGTGTTTTGGTGTGTCGTGTTTTCACCAGAGTTTTTAGATATGTAGTAGGAGTTTCAACCTTGCTGCATGCACTTTTTGTGCAGCCAAATTCTTAAAATATTTAAACTCGTTTTAGTACTACACGTGGGATTAAAAAATGAATTATATCGCTAATAAAGTAAAGGATAAAAATCTATTATCTCGGAATGTGATTTCAAACAAAGATGGCAAAATGCATCTAATAAGCTGGATGCATGTGTCAGTTATAAATCAGGTGGACTAATAAGATGACATGTAAGTAGGAAGGGGCTAGTGTCGGACAAATTGGGCGCAGTCGCGTAAGAGTTGACGTGATGAATGAGACGAGATCGGTTGGCGTTGCTCTGGACCACCGGACTGCGGAGATGCAGATGTGGAGATATCACCCAGGTGGCTGCTCATGATGAACAAAACCTTTGCTCCTTCATGATGACGAGATTGCGACGGGCAGACATTTGCAATCGATGAGAGAATAAGACTAGTGGATTTGGTGAATAAAATACAGACGTATATTTTGTGAAGACGGCATAAGAAAGATGTGAAGAGAGTAAGATTATTCGAAAAATTCAAGTCCCTTTAATACCTAACGATAATGAGAATTAGAAGAATAATAAAAAATTACCATCTAAACAATGCCAAAATGAGAGTAGAATCTACATAAAAGGCTCAACTCTTTGGGGGGAAATACATGATATAAATTATATTTTCTGCGGCTTTGAAGTAGTCAAAAATCTACTTGGAAATAAAAAGTATTCAAAACGGAACATTTTTTTTAAATAGTAAAATAGTATCCATTTCAGGAATACCCGACTTCAAAGTTGACTTTTGCAAGAAAAATAAAGAAAATATTTTTTTTTGTTTTTAAGAAAATAGATCTCAAGAATTCAAGCCTTTTTATGTAGATTGTACTCTCCTTTTGGCGTGGTACAGATAATACAATATGTAAAAATGGGAATTTATCGTAGAAGATTTGATTACCTACTCGTCCACTAGAAGAACAGTCAACAGATCCACAGTTATCATACATACCCATGAGTTGAATACTGCATAATTGTTTAATTCATAGGTATTCTGTTGAAGAGTTCATGATTGACAAAGTACTTTCAGCCCTTGGGTCTTATTCTATAATTTCTTTCCAACACGAAATATTAATTTTTTGTGAGCACGGATACTGGCTGTGGTTTTTACACACAGGGTTCGAACTGGAACCTCCGCAACGACGCAGAAACTAATCCAAGTCTTCTTGTATTATGCTTGCTTCATGTTATAAATAAATACGTTTAATCTTGAGTCAACGAAAACGAAGAAGAGTAGTAGTGTAAGGAAAGGATTTAACCCAATTGTTGGGAGTCTAATTTTATTCTTCGTTTGTGTAAGAATTCTGATAATAAATCAGACTTTTCTAAACCTTGTGGCGTTGGACAGGTCAACATTGAGGTTTAACTTGCCGCCGTCTCAAGACAACACAAAAAAAACAGACATAAATAACTTTATGAAAATCTCATGTAATATTGTGACCAGTAATGGAAGATCCTGCGGTGTCTTCAAGAGGCTGGGGAAGAGAAGAAACGAAGGATATAAATTCTGACTCCATTTTTATAACTAAAGTATTCTATATGAACGTAAATTTGGTGGAGGTGCCATGTTTCTGGGTCAGTACCACTTTGAAATATGCAGCTTTCATTGTGGAGTGATAACATTGTACTCGATTGTACTTTAGTAAATTTTACAGCTAATAATCAGAGCACGCTTATACGAGTAAATGAACACTTTAGGTAAACCATTAAGGGCGAAAATTATATTTTATAACACAAAGCTTTCGTCATTATGGGTGTGGGAGTTATGATAGATCACAAACCTCGGATAAATTAATAGGTAGTATATTATTAATTATGGTAGGGTGTTATAGGTACCAATTATTTTGCATGCTAACTTAAGTGAGGATTTTCAATTATTTTGAGAGCTCTGATTGGCTGTGGCAGAGATGTGATGTAGAAATTAGTTAATCCATCAAATCTGGATTATAAAAACAAATATTTTTCAATCAGATTAGAATAAAGTATTTGACTTCTGTTAACATAAAACTAGTCTTTGGACACTTAAAACATCAAAACGTTACCTACATTACACATTATTTACTTAAAGATAACTGTACCTGAATGATTATATTTTACACCTTCTTCTAACATCGTCCGCGGGCGTATTTTTACGACCACCGAAACTAAAAAAGACAATCAAAAAGGCGTGTCCCAAAAAAGCTATAAACAGTTTTTGAATAATTCGAATTGTTTGCACATGACCGTCCATAAACTCTTCGAAAAAGCGTTCCATTCGTATAAAAGTTAATTAACATTATCGCGCCATAACCATTTTAAATCGTTGTAAGTAACATTGTAAAAGCTCTAAACTTTATTACACTGTTGGTGTGAGAGACAGAGAAAAATCCTGAACAGACTAATTGATTCTAAATCCCACTAGAAAGGATTAGCATATTAATACAAGAAAGTATAGTAATATAGGACATATATTATTTTAGACACGTGTTATACAAATAAATCGACATGATTTCAATAAATATACTAAGTTTACTACCGTGATTGGTTTTCATAAACGGTGAAATAAATTTAAAATCGTTTCCGGAGTTGTTAAATTAATGAGTTATGTTATGCAAGATCTTAATTATTGAAAACGATGTTCAAACACTTCATATACATTTCATAATCATATTGTTGTTGGCACATTGTATTTTATGACGTTGGTTCAGAATTCAAAACAACAGAAGGTGTTTTGTTAGATTTAAACTGAGATTTATCTACCTGTTAACATTGTCCGTTAGACGGCGACAAAATTGAATGTTAAGAAAGAGACTGTGAGTTTTTTTTTCATTCTCATGTCCGTGTTTCGAGCTTTAGTCTAAATCTGTAGAGTTATTGGATTAATACTTGTAAAAATGTAAGAGATATAAATGATTTATTGATCTTGTCGGTTGTGTCATAGTTTAGGCTCATGCAAGATGACATTCACTGTGAAAATAAAGTACTTTAAAGGTATGTAGAAGACGAAGTAAGTACTTATACTTAAAGGAAAGATAAATATGAATGGTCTTATAGGAGAAAAACGGTACAAGTCCATTTTAGGAGAAAATAAGTTAGAGATGTCCTCTGGTTTGATGAGCTTTATCTATAGGACTTTCACTTTTTAGACGCGTTCTTTGAAATTAACTGTCGTTCTTCCCCTGGACCTTTCATGTCGATACTTACTCTGAAGATGTGTTACATAATTTTGTAAATGACATGCCTGACCGAACTTTATTTATTAATATAATTACAATTGGACTTGAGATAATTTTGAAGAATTCATTTTGGCGATTTTGAATTTCTGTGACGTCAAACTGGCTAGATCCGGTGTCAGTAGCTAAACAAACACAGCACGAGTCGACTTTTTCCTGGATACAAAAATACACATTTTGGAATTTTTGTTTTGGAATCTCAATTTTGGCGTTGAAATTATTTCATTGCCGTCTTGAAAAAAATCACTCTGATTTTGATATATTGTTGTGTAAAAGTCAGCAAACCATGATCTAACTCAGAGCCTCCATAATGAATACCCGTGGCTTTACAATAAACTTATAATTTATAATCACACTTCACACAATAGACATCTGAAATTAAAATCAAATCGTCCTTCTCAAGAATAAAAGTGAGATTTTCACAAGTCTCTTCTTCGTGAGAAATCTCGATGACAAATCTCGTGGGATCGAATTATTTACCTCCACTTATTGACTATAATATTAGTATCTAACGATGAGTTAATGAGCTGTCTCAGTGAGAAAGATGTTGTAATTTGTAAATTCCACTGCGCATCGTCCGCGTTTTCCCAGCCCAGTGGAGTAGGTTATGATGTTTTGACATGTCTCTCGGTCGCTCCTAATGTTCGAGGAAATCAGGTGTGAAGCCTATCGAGACAGATTCTGGGATGCTTTGTCGTGGACCACGGATGTCCGATCGAGAGATCAAAACCTAGAGAACAATAGCGACGTGATTCGTTACACAAGATTCATTTTCTGTCTTGAGAGTGAGCTTTTCATATTGGTGAGGTGAATTTGGAGGCAAGTTTGGGTGCTTCTTTGGTACATTGATGGATGATGAAAGATTTGAAGTACTACCGATTGAAGTAGATTGTAGATTGAAGTGTAGTTTTAGGAAAATTTTAAATAGAATAACAGTTAATAAAATAATTAGAAAATTGACAATTGTGTGTCGTTTGCTTTCAAAATTTTCTCTTCCGTAACTCAATAGATAAGTACTTGCGTTTGCGAATTAAAATTTCAAATTATTAGGTCACAGATAATAGTACTACAATTAATAATACTTTTTATCGAATTTTAATTTAGATTCTATCTCTGAATCCAATTCTTCACATATTACGATCGTGTGCAGTAAAAATTTCTCATGTATTTGAGTGTAGGTCAAACATGAGATAAAAATATAACAATTATTCTGTTGAAACTTTGTAAAAATGATTATTACAAAAGATGCGTTGCTTCAAGCTATTCGACTTCATTATGAGCGGTCCAGTTTCCATTCACAGCTTCATGTTCATCTCCAATTTGTCAAGGAGGGACCTGCCATGGATTATAAACGCACCAACACCTTTCTTATTGTGACTTTATGCAAAAAAAACTGTATGATCAACAGACGGTTGATACGAAAAGAGGTACCAAATGTCGCACTCCTTTCGCCACTTTGTTCATTATCATCACGCCAAACTAGGTATTGTAATATTACCTCTATTTTTTGCGTACATTTTGTCAATGGTTTGTTAGGTTCCTATAAATTTAGGTCAAATTATAAACTTTTTTATGTAGGAGGATAATATATTAATGCCATAATTTCCTGAATCTAAGGAGTTCATTAAAATTTTAGAAAAAAGAAAACATCATCCCAAACTTTTTACATTCGCAATGTTATTGTACGAAATAAAATGAATATTAAGAATAAGATTTTGTGTTTGCATTTACAACCTTTTTAACAATAATTTTTACTATCAACTAATGACAAATCCATTTTATCGCTTTCATGTCACAGTTGTGTCATTAAGGCTACGTTTCACCAAGATTCTAAACCCGGGTTAGAGGCGGTAAACCTGGTTTAGAGGCCTTTAAACCAGGTTTACTGCCTCTAACCTGGGTTTAGAATCTTGGTGAAATGCAGCCTAAGAATCATGAATCAACTAAAGAAGTGTAGGTTATGTAGACATACATTATAATATTTTATCGTAATAACTTTTGAACCAATAATAAAAACTTTGAAAAATAATTAGCATTCCAATTGCTAATTTTTATGAGTCGACCCAATTTGTTCATTTTGACACGAGTTTGGGCACGAATATTGTGTTTATACGTTGGTAAATTGCTAATAATGACTAACAATAATATACTAATTAATTTTCAAAATGTCCATAATTTGAATGGTACAAAAGTTATTACAACATTTAAGAAATATTCTCCAACATTTACCTTCGAGTGCATTGACTCAGTCAACTTAGCAGTAAAAAGCTCCGCTACCAAGTTTACTTTTGACAACTTAAAGCTCAGCTCTTAACTCATTTATATCCAATAAATGGAGCACATTTATATACATTCATTTCCCCTTCCCTCGTTGACTATAAGTAGAAATATTTAAATAAAATGTATACATTTTTGGACTCTCTGAAATATAGAATTATTCAAACTTAGTAAGCAGTTAGTATGTACACTCGGCCAAACATAAATTGATCGTTGATCAAATTTGATTGACTGATAAATGTAAGATCGCACCATCCAAAGTCTGTCCAAGCGATCTCCTTGTCTCACTCTAGTAGGTGACCCCACATTTCAACGATAATAACAAGCTTTGATTGGTATGGGACATGACCAGCAGTCATTCAAATTTGATCAACGATCAATTTATGTTTGGCCGAGTGTACCTTACAATAAAAGACATTGATGAATGAAAATGTTTGATCCGTGGTGAATGGCTCTTTGGTTCCCATCATTCTCTAATCTAAACTCTAAACTCGAAGTTCGATGAATCGATGTGAAGGCCGGAACCTCAACCACCGCACGACTATCGATACATCTCACACCTCTGCGGCGTTTTTGCGATCTCTCTGTGGTCAACTCATCGACAGATGGGCTAAGTGTGTGACCAATCGGAATCAATTACCTTAATGAAACCTGCGCAGGCGCACACCAGCTGAGCGTACACCTTACTGCTTTTTACCTGTGGAAATATTCACGAAATTATTTTTTTTTGCATAATTTCTCAGAAGCTGTCATGAAACTATGTCTAGACTTAGGAATATTAATCTCAATTTTGACTGTAGGTTTTAAGCAAAAAATCACATTTGTTAATTTCATGGTTACGATTAGACGTGAGACAGCAGTTTCCTAAAATTTGTTTACTCTTGAATAAGGTGACAATAACGAATTTTAAAGTCTATACAGGATTTCGGCCTCGGTACCTTTCAAATTATTAGACAAATTATTTTTAGTAATCTGCTGTTCATTGAAACCTCCTAGTTTCGAACTTTCGATTCCCGTCTTTGTACACTCGGCCAAACAAAACAATCGAAAAAACACTAAAAATGTTAGCTCTGACATCATCAGAAGTCAGTCCAAGTGATCTCCTTCCTTGATGACAGTCATTCAAACTGTTCGAAAATCATTTTTTATTTTCTCAAGTGTTTATGCAGAGATAGTCTTATAACTGTTATCAGTAAGAAATGACAGGGAATACACAGTAACCTACTTTATCGACAAGAAACAAATCACCATCATGCCAGCGATTTTTTAAAATTTTCGAACGTATTTAATTTGAATAAATGGAATGAATAGTTCCTCGAAAATACGCAAGCTGTTCTTATGACATGCAGGTCCTAAAATACTGTTTGTTTCAGTTAAATTATCATTAAACGGACGTTGACGAATCGAATGCTCTCCTACTGTCCACCATATTTCACGATTATATGACGTGAACTCATCGAAAAAGTGCGACGTTATATCAAATTAAAAAACGTAATAGAATTCCGTTGGTACATGTTCAAAGGAATGGAACATCGTTGTTTGTTTTTTGTTTGTCAAATAGAGCGTTGTGATTGGTCGAAAGCGTCGCGTGGCGTCGGGGATTTTAGTTTTGATCCTTGCTAGATTGAACGAGACACGATCGACAAAAACAATCGGATAAGTAGAAAGCAAAGTAGGTGTTAAAATCCCTCTCTATAATTATACTGCTCTTCCACGAGACTAAATATTTGATTATGTAATGCGGATGACCTTCCTTATACCATGTAGTAAAGAAGAAATGAGATCAGAGAAATAGCATAGAGGTAAGATTCTTACCTCTATGGAAATAGTGATTGAGGATTGTTATTTCAACGAATTACTATCATTATGTATTACTGCATTTGAACTAGGCAATTCTCTATTTCTTTCTCTCTTTTCTAAACCTGCAACTGAGTGATGTTGTACAAATTTAAATTTGTAATACTAACTTTGTATATTGACGGTAAGATCTAAGATGTGGCTGATTGTTGTACTTTTCCGGAACTTGTAGTATATTGACATCATAAGAAAAAAGATTTAGGTGCAAGGTACTTGCAGTTCCCCAATCACCAAACTTTAATATAGTTTATTGTCCCTAGATGGACCAATTAAAATTTTTATAAACTCTTGTTACAGCAATTATAGTTATAAGTTCGTTTTCTGCTATTTTCTTGTTTTAATCGATTTTACAACCTTTATGAATGAAGGCAGTCTTTATACCTATACATACATGAACTTACTCAGATGGGTTGAAGATTAAATTGATCCTAACCTCATCACCATGATATTGCGAAGATATTAAAGTTTGCACATATGATTTTGAAATCATATATTGGGTCTCTCGTCACCATGCTCGTCACTATATATACCAAGCTTGCGGTTTATTAAAATCGCCAACTATTGCAAAGAGTATAATTGTATACATGACAAAGGCTCGCTTATCAACGCGTTATGCAAACATATTCCAAGTAAATATTTATTAGGATGATAAATAAACAAGACTCATTATCTCTAACTTGGTCAGCCAAAGGAAGAGCAGAACCATGCCACAATTACAAGCCACGATTCCAATCGAAGAGTGCAGGCAATTTGTAAGGTAATTTTCTTCTTCGTACGAATAAACATATCATTGTTGTATAGTAGCCATGTAAAAACACGATGGTTCAGTGAAAGGTTGTCAATAATGGTTCCGACGTAATGACGTGTAATTTGAAATTGTTGACCTCACAACTAGCGGTCAATTGGAGAGCGGGGAATTTAAAATCTTTAAGAACGTATCTAATTAATGTGAACATTACTTATAAGATCATCGTCCGATAGTCGCCGAGGCCGTCTTTGAAAAATCAACTATTTATCAAGAAATATAATCAACGAAACGACTAGAGTATTATCATTTTTACATTTTTATTAGATCAAGGCGTATCAAGTGGTATAGGCTGTTAAAATGAAGATGCTACTGATGTGAACTTAATGATAGCTATTAATTTTGCATATTATACAAGTTTATACAAATGGAAGCATAAAGAATTATGTAATCTAGTGATATTGTCATCAACAAGAGTTTAGAAAGTCTTTCACATTTTTTTCTTTTCTCTTGTTATTTTTTAAATAAATGCAGAAAGAAACTGTCAGATTTTTTTTAGCTATCTTAATTTAAAGAGCCTATAATTATAAACTCATAAAATTTATGATTTGAAGCAAATTAATGTGGTTTTCATATTGTCAATCTCGAGGTCAAAATGTAAAATTATATTTCTCATGCATATTTAACATGTCGGTGGTCTTTAAAGAACATTTTCTATCGTTTCTTTATTCAAATCCTGTAATTTCCTATCCCCTATACGTCAGATTACACTATTGATGAAGATGATTTAGCTTAATAGCTAAATGACCGGTCTCTAATTTCCAAAAAAAAAAAAAAAAAAAAAAACACACACATCTCTTGCGGTGGTCTAAAACATATCAAAATGTCAACAGTGTTTCAGTCGCTAAGTTGAAAAGTGGGTACAGTTTGCATCCTCGTCCCTCTCTTCATCGTGACTTATATAATAGATCAATTAGTCTAATGCTATGCCTTGGGTCACTTCTTCCATAGCAATAATAACCTCAGCGATGAAGACTGATAACTGGGAGAAATGATCGTGTAGCACAAATCTTGCAACCTATAATAAGAAAGTAATTTAGAAGATGCAGTGTATATAACTTTGCCAATATTATATGGCTTGTAAAAGAACATTAAAATTAAGCCAACATGGTATATATGTAATAAGGAATTTTAGGTCGTTCAAAAATACATAAAAAAAATTGACCCTGAGAATAAAAAAATAGTGATTATCTATTATTTCGTATGGTACTAATTTGATACTTGTTATAAAGTTTATATCACAAACTTGGGCATCTTATAGGAAACTCTATTTCTATAGGAAGGTATCGAAGAAATTATCCTGTGCAAGTATTTACAAGTTTTTTTTTGGAGTCGCTTACGAAAGAATTCGGGTTTGAATAAAATGATTCAGCCATGTGTAAAATGTTAAATACGTGTTGTTTCGAATTAGTTGAGAGTTTTTGGAAGTTAGTCTTTGATCTTTCGTTCGAGCCATCAACAAGTCTATATCATTTCGATCAATCATAATCTACAGTAATTTGACAGGTCCTGGATATCATGTCTAATATGTTTGGCGGTGCATTCTTAACATTATTGTTCATTCAAGTAAATCACTTGGAATGAAATTGTTGAACTATTAAACAACTTTTAGAGATGTATTTGTTCATTGAGGAAGACAACATCTCGTTCTAATTGGGATGGTGATAAAAAACAATCCCTGAACGATTTTATGAAAATAAATTGGGAGGCAAATATATAATTAGAGTAAATTGATTTTTCTTGCAATAATGTAATTATAATTGCGGAAAAAATATAATTACATGCTGAAATCAAAGGAAAATAAATTAGCAAAATTATTTCCTACTCAAGGATCATAGAAAATCCCCTGGTGCTTTCAATAAACCGAGCAATAAACACTATAATCTGCTCTCTCTTGTTTAAATTGTTTTATGGCGAATAAATCAAAGGCTAGTAAAACGAGAGCCAATAAATTACATGTTTTTGGGGCACAAATACTTATATTCCTGCTTGAGAAGTCGCTGAGTGATTCCAGCTCCCAAACCTAATCCTCGCCCACCCCTGAGTCTGGCAACTCAACATACCTTCCCAGCATTTGTCTGTGACGATCCACTCGGAAAAGGGTTCACAAACCACACCATTGTCTACCGCAGGAGTGACTTTTCCATTCCTCCGCTTCGCACAGCTTAAGGGCTGAAGCTAATTGAAATGATTGACATTTGACACTCGGCGTGCGTGAATTCTCTCTGGGTTCACGCATGGTTGGCCGGATATTTTCATCTTTTCATCCGCCATCTTTGTCTCGGCTCCTGTGTCAATGCAGCTGCAGGATGCTGGTGACAAAGTTCTCCTCACGTTCTTTACATTCCTACACACTTCACAATCTTGTTTTGATCGTTTCCCGATGATTTTCCATGAACTGATCACTTATGATTGAATGTGATGGGTATTTGGGTTTGGAGTAGAAGCTCAATTATTATTGTCAATTGGTTGAAGGAGGGAAGAAGGGAATCGAGTGGAATTGAAATCATCTGTGTTAATGGTATGGAAAATTAAAATTACGACAATCTTGTCTTGCTCACCAAAAAGATTTGAGGCAAAACTGAAAAGAACATTTTAATATTTCTGGCTGTAAGGTGGGTCTCGATACACCACAGATTTGTATGTTTTAACACATTGTTCAATTTGTTTTGGAAATACTGGATGACAGTCTTCCTACATATTTCAGGAGTGAAAATGACTGAAAACTGCAGAGAGTGATTTCTTGAAACTTGTGGAAAAGCTTCATTTGTCAATTTACTCTGTACCACTTATGGTTTTCCTGTACGAATAACTGTAATAGAGAGACTTCTTCTTGTTATTAATTGCCAACTGGTCTAGAAAAATACATTCGAACCCGTAACATGCCTCAATTAAATTACCTATTTCTACCAAATAATTTTAATTATTTTCATTTGCTTTTGATCAATACAAAATGTGAAACTGAACTTTCAAAGCCACATTTTTGTTATTTTATGACATTGGATGTAATAGTCATGAGTCATCTGCAAAAATACGACCCCGCAACAATCATTTCAACCCACAATTCAATGTCTAAAAGAAATGTCAATTTCTCCTCCGACATCGTCTCAGCTATTCGAAACGTAATGTTCGTCTTTGATGCAGTTTGATATCTGTGATTGTGTTCTCGCATTATAGATCAATCACTCGTTGAAATATCTAGCATTAAACGGCGTAAAACTTGTCAAACTTGAAAGGTTTATAGCAGCATTTTGTAGCAATTAATTGCCATGCACCTTGCACCTGTGTTGAAACCAATAAAATAATAGACTCCGATTTAACAACTCGACTATAAAATAAATCCTTGACAACCTCGAAAAGACTGCATCGATTTTACCTGTTGATTTAGCGACGGTTCGCCAATTTATTTTATTTTCTATGTCATGGAAAATAGAATCAGAATATAAAATGGTTTTGGACTTGTTGTAGTGAAATTCATTGGGCGTGTTTGTATATCGTAAATGGGGATCTCAAAAGCAACAAAAAGGGTTACAAAACTTTGATTGTAAAGGCACTTTTGTGTTCAGGATTCAACCCTTTACGCAGGTTTGCACTTTGTTTGTTGAAAATTGAATGAACAACTTTGGCGGAGGCTTGTAAAAGGAGATTCCTTACAGAAAATTCAATTTTGCAACAAATAATATAACATGTTTACAGAAGTTGCACCCAGTCGGAGGCTCAAAGGACAAGAAAGCGACAATCCTTTTTCGAAATTTATCAGGAAAGAATCAAATAATCTGCAGTGGTTTTGAAACCTAGATGGTTATCTTTTGCAGACCGCATCTGCAGATATTGAAGATATAATCTTACAAGAGATCTTATTTCAGATGTGTGTATTTCTTACTAAATCGTATCAAAGATCGTATGCATATCTACATTTTATTGCAGATGATAGACGTTGTATGATTTGATTTTATTAGAGTGAAAATAATAAAACCAATATACATTGAGCCAAGATCCTCAAGGCTATGTCTAACAGTATTTCAATCAAAAGATGAAACATTTACTGTGATTTTATATGGCAGTCATTCTTGAAAGATTATGTTTCTCTTCAGCTCATTTAAATTTTGCTTTGAGCAAGATCACTGGCTTCAAATTTCATTGCTTTTCTTCGGAATGTGAAAGAATATCAGTTCATATTTTTTTTATTCAGTCAAGATTGAAATATCTTGACTTTTTCGTCCGCCAAAGATCTCGGCCTTCATAGTCAATATGTGGTTTGGCTTAGTGTCAACCAGCTTATTCAAAACTGAAATTGAATTTTTGGCCCACATGAAATTTGTATACAATTTTGACTTACCTTTTCTATAGTGAATGAAGTGGCGAGTGGAATTCTACTGTCAATCATTGTCAAAAACAGCTGGTCGGGCTGTGGTCGAGCTCTAGAAGATAATATTGTTGGAAGCTTCTTGAAGATTGCAAAGATAACATGAGCTGGTGAATGGAGACATTTTGTCGGGGAGTGACGGAGAAATCGGAAAAGAAAAACTCTCAACTCTTTGTTGAGAGAGTTATAGCGTTTCCAGTCGCCTTTCTTGGGAATTTTTTGGAATATTATTAAAGTAGGTACCTAATTAACAATTAACAAGTTTGTTAATATTTTGTAATTCCTCCACACATTTTATGTGTTATTTTGTAATGAATTTTGTGATCTTTGTATATTTTGATGTTTACCGAAAGATTAGAGGATTAGCGTAAAAACCTTTATTATTATTATTATTACAGTTCATTTTGACACAGATTCGATTGTTTTAAATTTTGGCTCCCGTAAAATTGGGCATTCTTCAACTGACAACTGTGTAATTCACGCTTTTCATAAAGTGGAACACATTATTCTGTAATCTAATTCTGAAAAACCTAACTGTGATCCCAATACGAGTTTTATTGTTATAAATTCAACTCAACATAATATCAAACGTGCATAAAACTCTTACGTTGTTTTCATTTTTGTTTTGGGACATTTCTAGCTCAACCTGTAAAATGACTTGCAAAAATAATAGAATTCGAAATTATCTTCTTTGCAATTCTCGTATCAAAATTGACCGAACGAACTAAATATTCTTTTGCATGCATGTCTAACGTTTTAACTTTCGTAAAAAGCAAGTCTCATCGGTGTAATTAAATTCCGCTTTGCTCCGTATTTCGTCTTCGTCCTGGACCAAAAGGATTAGTTCGTCGAGACAAGCTAATGTCCGGCCGTTAGCGTTTTCTATTATGAATTATAAGTTTGGCTCAAGCAAAGACGTATCTTTCAACATGCTACCAACATGCTAGACGTGCGAATGGAGTATTGACAAAGTGGCAGGACCACGTTTCTACACCTCGAACACGAATTCACTCACCTTTTTTCCTCGAGAACCGAACAAAAGACAACTCAAACTCTTTATCATACATCCGTTTTAAAAGTTCGTCAGAAGTTTTAAAAGATTAAGACATTGTTCAGGTTGACTTGTGCAGATGGAATAATCTCCTAGAAACTATCATTTCGCTGCTTCTTCTGGTGCGTTTTACAGACCTCCTTAGATGCCTATCTAATATGGGATGTGTGCGCACTAAACATTCTGTAGCTGGTTCACATTCTAAACTTGAAAAGAAACCATTTCAACTTTTTGAACAAAGATTTTCACGACTTCTGAAAATGTTAACAAGAAGATGATACTTGGTGATTGTGCAAAATAGGACTTCGTGGGTAGATTTTTGGGAGGTAATTTCTAAGTGGGCGCATTATGTGGGTAGCACACTTAAATAGTTCATAAAAGAAATTAGATTAAAATCTTTTTAATGTTTCGTAATTTGTCGCTAAAATATGTGAGTTGCTTAACGTTTGTTGCAATTCTGAAAACATATAGTTGAGGTAACAGTAACATATGAGCTAATTATTTTTATAATAAAGATAATGTTAATTTATTTATAAGGTATTTTTACAACTTTAATAGAGGTTCCCAGAATAACAAATATTTCACTTTTGAAACATAATTCAGAAATATTAACATAATCATTATAATTTTGAAATTGTTAGTAACAATCGATGTGTCTTTCAATGTCCGCATAATGTACAGCCAACTGATTGAAATGCGTTGGCGAAGACCCTCAATGAAAGTGTGAGAACAGAATGTTTTGTGATGTGGTCAAAGAGTTAGTATTCTTGTGTCGTTCTCACCTCACGGCCTTCCTTGGTCAGTCAACTGCACTCGCACCTCCATGCTTCCAAGTCACAGTGCATGCAAGCAGACGCTCAAATCCACTCCATTCATGATTTATACCCGCATTCGGAGGGATTTATGTGTGAACAGACGCTTATTATTTCACGGAGTGCATCTCAAATATTCAAGAGACCTCGTTATCTCTGCGGATTGCTTTTTAGGGACTTCAGGTAGATTCTCAAGACGAGATCGTTACTTTTTTCATCGGACTTCCGTTTCAATTTGACGTGAAAGAGTTGGAAGAAATTCTCCGCCAAACTGTCTAGCCAACTTTTGACCCATTTCTTTCTACCCTCTTTTCTTATTCAATTTCTTCAGGTGGATCACATGCATCAAATAAAAAATATAAAAAGAGTATTTGGCTGCGAATGTAAGAGATCTACCTGTTCTACACTTTTACCCTCCTTTGGAGGTTCATTAATGGCATTTTGTTAGCATAGCTACGACAAACTGTGTGAAGGTATGATTAATTATTTACCAAGAAGGAACAACAAAATAACGAATATATTATGTACATTCCTAGGTATAAGTTGATTTTAGTTATTCATTCGTTTTTTTATTTTTTTATTTATTAGTATCCTAAAATAAAACAAAATAAAAATGAACCCTCTAGACTCCCCTACTAACTACTGTGTAACCACGTAGCGTAGTTCAGCTTGCGCTCGCTTGTGGCCTTCCGTCTGTGCGCATGCCCAGTGCATTCAGAAGACATCTGAAGTCCAGAACAACTTAGCTCATAAAAAGTACGCATCACTGAGTGACTACAAATTAAGGTGGTTTGAATAGGTCAACCCAATGAATGGAAATATCAACTTTAAACATTTGTTACTACACATTCAGAAGCCTGATGAACTTACACAATGTGTTATATCCAGCGGAATTTTACTGGCTTTTAAATGGAATAATTTTCAAAATTGTATTACCTCAAATTTTGGAGAAAATGCGTATTAAATCGACACAAATTTGACGATTTTTCAATGAAAACGCATTTTAACAGAATCCTGTGGCTCGAAAGGGCTGATTTTTTTTTTGAAGATGCATTATGATAGTCTACTGGATATAAAAGAGTTTCATATCGATAACATTATTAGATATTAATATAATAATTGATTAGTAAGGTGTAATGCAAGTAGTATCAATTCAGGCGGCCCACTAAACATGCTAAAATCACGTCAGCCGAATTCAGGTATATTTTCGTCGCGTTGAAGGGGACGAGAATGGGGTGAGAATGTCGCTCGGCAATTATACCTGTCAGCCAGTGACAACCTGTTTCTAAGATTACAATCTTGCTTGAGGATGGTATCTTTGCTGAGTTTTAGAAGGTTTTAGATAAGGTAAGTATTCTGTAAATGTTAATTAAATTACATTTTATTCAAAAATAAATTATTTCGTATTGTCAATAATTTTTTAAATTATCAAATCAGGACTAAGACTATGACTAAGACTTAATTTCATTAATTTCCGTATTTAAACTATTTAAACGTATTTAAACTATAATTCTGACAGTTATAAGATCAATAAAATAAATTGTTTCCAAAGGTATTTTATTGACCAATAATAAATAATAGGTAGAGATTCGATTATGGTTTTAAAAACTTCAACATTTCGTTTTTAGAATTGGAAATTTCGCGTTTTGTGGTTTTAAGAATTGTCAATTTCGTGTTTGTTTTTAAAAAATACAGATAAACTTCAGATTATGAGTATTAGAACTCCTAGGTCCAGTGCTGTATGTGACTGTTCACTTTGGTTTTTCACAATGCAAAATCAGAAATAAAATTATGATAAGCTGTTTCATGATGTTTGTTTATGTATTGCGACTGTAAAAAGACATAAATAATGTCAACTTATTTTCACGTGATAATGCGAGGTCACTGCCACTCACACTCCCCAAGTAGTTTTCTACAAGGTCAGAGCTCTTCTGTCAATTACGCTAAAAGGGGGGGTCACTGACTGATTATAGAAATAAAAAAAGTTGAATATTGGGGTTTACCTTGGTGATCCTGAGAAAAATTAGAAAAGTAACAGCGAAATTTACAAAATAACAGGAAATAATATATTCAATTTGGTGATATTTCGCGGTATATTTCGCGATTTAGTCAGTTTGGTGGTGTTAAGCTAAGGGTAAATTTCGCGTTTTGTCGCAACTAGATTCCAGAGTTTTTGGGCCAGAAACATGTGGAAACGCATTTATCTTCATTTACAACACGTTGAAAATTTCGCGATCACCATACCGGGTGGCGCAAAAAAAAAAACCCTGTTTGAGAGGTCACTAGATACATCGAAACTTTCATAGATAGGATTCTGAAATTTGTACACATATTAGAAAACATACCAAAATTTCATATGTGCAAGTTTCAAAAACATTACTATTGTAGGAAAAAAGTTACATCTGTTCAAATTTGGTTGTCAAAAAATTGATCCAGAAAACTTCCAATGGTCGGGACGCTGTTTCTTCAAAACTATACCTGTACGATATCAATCTGAAAATTTCAAATTCTATTGAAAATATATTAAGATCAATTGTGTAAAAATGTCAATCAATTTGAATGAATGGAACGAAATTTATGGAATCTTGAAGTCGAGCGTAAAATCAGAATGTAGATTATTTCTAAACTTTTATTCAAATTGCCACCCGGTATAATCGGATCTCTAATAATAGGTCCCTCAAAAGTTGCGCTAAAGAAAAATTAAAAAACGAACATATGTCACAATCGCATTTCTAATTACCAATTCATAAATATTTTTCGCATATTCTGAGAGGCACTCAGAAACTTATGGTCAGCTATTTGACAGATCCATACCTTTTCAGAGAGAGGGTAGAAGAGGGACTAATCATCCATTGTTTGACTTCCGTCGCTCGCGCTGACAGGTCGAGAGAAGGGGCGACGAGATCTTAATCTCTGATTCTATGCAAAACTTGCATTTACGGGGTTGATTAACTGGTCAGAGCGATGAGAAACATGACCACGCTCTAAGACGGTCTGAGCCGGACTAAATGCAAAACCCGAAATTCACCGTTATTTTCAAAATGGCGGCCTTCAGAGAACCTTAAATACAAACAGAGTTGTCATGTGAAAAAGTAAAATCGAACCGCTCTCAATTAGAATATCAATCAAATGTTGATCAGTTTGTATCTGTGTTTTCTTCTTGTGGTTGGAATGGTAATTTTCTAATTTGTATTCGAAGATGGGAATGTGTTTGAGATAGCGCGATGTGTGATGGCTCGTGTGATGGGCTTCGACCAAGCGGAATGATTTCGTGTCCGATGCCGAAGAAGAGACACTTCTCTTTACAGGTGGCAGAATGTCTCACAATCATTCGACCGACAAGTTGTGTTCGAGATAAGATACATTGTAGCAACTGAGACAAACTGATAGGGATATTGAATAATTTAGTTTATTAGTCAGCACTATTATTTATTACGAAATGGAGGTGTAAAACTGACTGATTCTATGATAGTGATGGAAATTTAGTGAATCTCTCACTTCCGGAAGGTGTTTAGGAGGTAACATGCGAATTTAAAAGTTGAAACGCGGTTTCTCCTAAGCCGATTCTAATTCTGATTTAGCACTTGCACTAGAATCAATGTGACACTCAAATGCCATGATTTTAACGATTAAATTATACAGATCAGTTATTTTGATCAGTACTAGGGATCAAGACTAATAAATATAACAAGTTAAATCGATATTATTGAAGTCACGTGACTTTTTCACTCCTTATTTTCAATTTATATACTTGTCCTGTTGCTGTGAAATAAGTTGTTAAATTTTGTTTTGAACATGAACTTGAGCTAATTTGTTAAAATGAGAATTTAAACTTGACATTTTGTTTTGAACTTTAAACTTTTGAACTTTGAACTTGAACTTGTGATTAAGAACATTTAAATCCGCGTATTAATTCAGGATTAAAAATACATTTGGTATTAAATAGAATTTGTCAATTTGTTAATAGTACGTAAAGATTTAGTTTTAAGTTGAGTGGCATTTTTATGTATAATTTTAAATTTGGAACAAAAGATTATTTTCTAAAATCTCCACACAGAAAATTGACGTTCACCACCTGTCCACGTACGAAGTACTGTCGTGGGTAGTTTTAATTCTCATTCTTCACCCCCACATTTCGAGGCACGTTTCAAGTTTATCCAAACCATCAATGAGACATCTTTATTTGAACGTATAAACAAACACCATCAGATCCTTTCAAAAGAGACGTCTTCGGTAACTTACGAATGTTTCACTCTGAATGCTGGCCGGTGAATGGAGGCTGCTTGCATCGTAAACAACGAGCTGTTAAGATTTCAGATATCTACTGCACTTTCGGTCTCAGTTGATCGGAAGCAGCGCTCTCGATTCGAAGAGAAGCCAATTTTATGCTTGGCTTCAAATATAATGCTAGACATTATCGAGGGGGTTAAAAATTATAGTAAATTATTATTATTAGCTAATTTTCAAGACATGAGATTCGCATTTTTCATCAAGTCAGAATCGAAATTGTGAAATCTTATGGCTAAAGCTGGGTTCCCATACTTCGCTTTCATTTCGCATTCGGTTCGCTTTCGCGTCGCGAAGTTTGTAGTCGTTTCCATAATTTCTGTTTCGCGCGTTTCGCGTATCCATAGATACGCGAAACATAAATAGTATTCTGCCAAAAGTTAAAAACAAAATGACGAATAATAATCAGATAATAAGCAAGAAAGGCAAGAAAATGCGGAAAAAGTAAAACTTGAAAGTTGAAACGTCAAAACGTCAAAACATATGTTCATTAATCGAATATCGCATATAAGCTCGAGGTCGACCGGAAATGGAGATTCGATATATCGGATCACTTCCGGTTTTCGCGCGTTATGATTTCGTCGAAGTTGAAGTTGGTCCAACATTTTTGCATTTCGGAGACGAAATTAAACATGGACGATTTTCTGTGTTAAAAGGTAGCCATTTTGCGAAAGCGAACCGAATGCGAAATAAAAGCGAAGTATGGGAACCCAGCTTAACAATTTTTTAAAATGCTTTTCGTTAAAACACGTTTCTGTCCTTAGATTTTAACAAAGTATCAAAAACTCAATATGGCACATGTCACGAATGATTTTAAATTCATTTATTAGATATTTTGATGTTGAGTTATATTTAGTGGAGGGCTTTCCCCATTAATAAGCCCCACTTAGATTAAAATGTAATAAACATCTTCATATAAATTTGAAATGTTCAGAAGATCTAATTTCAGATATTGAATGATAATTTTCAAAAATTTTAATTTTGGAACTTTTCATATTTTGAACGATGACAATCTACTTTACTGAATTGAAACCAATTCTCAATGTTATTTCTCCTAACAACATCGATAACATCAAACTTTATTTCATTTCTTAAATTGTCTTTATTACAATCTTATACAAACACACGACATTGTTGGCAAAACCACTTGAAATTCAGTTTAGTCTCCGCTTCTATTGTCATGAATCGGGCAACGTTGGTGGAAGACTACGCTATTTAGATCCTCATTGTATGTTGAACATTGAAATATGGATCTACGATGCCGTGAAACACGAGAACGTATACAGAAGGCTGTGGAAGTCAGGGAGTTGGGTGGTCTGGGAGGAAAGAGCAATACCAATGACATGGAATATTAAGCGATCATGACTCCATGTTGAACAATACTTGAATGTGCGGCCCATCCCTTGCTTGACTCACTAATGTACCGCAGGGAAGTTCCAAGGAGCATGCGTGATTGTGTGTTGCTTTTCCTTGTTTTCCTTGTGTTATTAGTAGGTGAAAATTATTAATGTTCTACATGCAAATTTATAAAAAGTTAATTTTATATCATTTTGTATCACACACAAAATATCCCATTTTTTGCCTTTTTAATAACATATATTTTTTTACAAAAGATACAAAATTATACACTATTTACAGTTAGGTACACACATAACATAAAGTGAAAAGTGATTGTACAACAAAATCGAAATCTGTATACAAATTTGATGTTAGAAAACTTTTTTGGAGTCGTAGATATGAAATATAGCACAAGTTTTTGTGCTATGACATTGAGTATAGGGATTTTGGAGTCTTCAAAATGAATATATAACCCCACCGACGGCTGCCACCTTATCGCGGTGGTGGGGTTTGTGTTGGCCAACGATCCATTGCAGCTACGCCGGCGAGCATATGCTCATGTGTAAGGGCTACCCATGCCGGACAGGTCAGTGGTGAGGCCCAGACCAAGAGCAGCCAGGGTTGGCCTAACCATGTCCTCCCTTGAATTTGCGGTCCCCATCGGGCCGGCCTTCCCCCTCGAGATGGTGACCCCCCTGAAATCGGGTTCCGCCGGCCCGAATCCTTACACCCCCCGGTCCATCCCCATTCCGGCCTGGCCTTCCCACCATTGCTGGACTCCCCCGGATCGGGCCCGTTAGGTCAACCCCCTCCCAATGTCCTCCACTTAATTCAACAAAGTTTAAAGTAAAATAATTAATGTGCGCAATATAACCTCGTCGTTGACGCGCCGTTAAACCATATTAATCTAATCTGAATATATATATAAAATACTGCTAAATTTGTGCAGTGTGTGTTACATAATTTTTTTTAAATCGTAGAAACTGATATCACAACTAAGAAGATAAACTATAATTATTATATTATGTTAAATTTGAGAAAACAAATTTGTCAAAGCATAATTTTATCGTAGAAATAAATTGGTAACTAATTAGAGGAGTAAAAATAGTAAAATTCTCGTAATTTGCTATTTCATTCTCTGAATAATAGAACAATTTGATATTTCCTAAGTTTCTCTTGGATTGGAATGGTAATGAATGACGTCACAAAGACCCCCCAACGCTTTGTTGTTCGTGCGCTTCATTAATATGATACTTAACTCCACAGACGGTCGGGTGTTCCTGACGGTTTGCAGTAGGAATGAAGTAGGCACGGTGTTTATCAGGTGGTATCATCACAGTTGCGTCTCTTCACGCCTTTAATCAATCAATGTGGCCACTTTTCATTGTTCATGGGGGGGGGGAGGAGCAACAGGTCACGACAAGGGGAGGGGGTGGGCTTGTCACGTGACATTGTTTCGTGGTTTTATTAAACATGGCTACTGATTAAATGTGATACAATAACTATGGGATAGAGAATGTATCCTATTCGAGGGGTGGCGACTAGAACAAAAAGTCATGGTACTCTTAAAATATTTAAAACATCAGGAAAAACTAATTTTAAAATCACACTGATCTCCGTGAAAAATAATAACATTAAAATCCACACGAATTATTAAAAAAAATCAAAATCAAAACTGTTAAAAATTCTAAATATAAAAAGTCAAATATAGAAAATAGTATATCAAACTTTAATTAAATTAGTGTACAGTGTGTGTCAGATAATAGTTTTGATAACTTTAACATTTAAAAAAAATTAACTATTTGTTTCTTTTTAACGATTTTTGTATTTGTTTGAAGTTGGTTGAAGTATCTGAAGGTAAAATCACTTAAACACTATGTAATTTTCTTTATTTTTTTCTGGACCGTTGATAAAAAGTGTGTTTAAATATTTAAACCACCCTTCACTCATTCGAAATGTGTCTACGTGAAAAGTACTTTTCTTTAAATCTCCGCCGATTTCGCCCCGCAATTAATCTAGAAATCAGAAAGTTTTTCTCATCAAGCTTTGGGATGAAGAAGTCTCACTTTATTAATTTCGTTATCGCATATCGATGAAAAAACTCTGCATCACTTTCAATGCTGGGGTTAAAACTTAAAAGCATTCCAACTTTTCACTCATTATCTTGGGGCTGAAATGATGGCACATTTTAATTGTGCTGTATTTCAATGCCTCCGTATTTTTTCTTCGATGTCACGTATTTTTAATGATATTTCCATAGGTATGCCGATTCAAAATAAGAAAAAGCACACCGAGAGATTTGTTTTATATGCTTGTCGAATATCTTTGGTTCATTAAAAAAATACATATAGGTTTAACTAAAACTATATGTGTACCCTTTTCTTTATGAATAAATCCTTTCAATATGAACTTAATTTTATTAAAATTTATAAGAGAATAAACTATTTTTAGTGCACTAAAAAAAGCTTATATTCGCTTTTTGCTCTAACCCACAAAACGTTGAATTTATTTACAGTTCCTATCCCACTCTTAATAGGTTCTATATAGCAAATAAACATTCAACTCACATTTAAATAAGATGCATTGGTTCCTGATCTTTGATTAGACCAAGAGTAAAAAATCAATTTGCCTTCGTTGAAAAACTCGATCTAGCATTGCCGTTTAATTTATTACGACCATAGACACATAGCATCTCAGACATTATACGTATTACATCCTCCTAAAATCCAAAGCAAAACACGTAATTAAATTTACAAGTAGACTTACTGTTACTTTACTTGTTTAACTATATCCTATACCGGTGTGGATAACACTAAATTATCCCTACGGTTTCAATGAAAACGTTTATAAAGTATCTGATCTAATGTTTCGGTCAACCTATAGAGGACGGTGTTAATTTGGTATGAACCAGTTTTGTATTGGTAGATGGTCAGATAGATAAATCTTTAGTTCTGGCTCTCCTCACGGATGGCGTGTATTCACTAAAGTTAAATCTTTAATTAAAAAATGGTTTGGATTTTTAGAAGGGCCCCGATGGCTAAAGTCAAACACTTCGTTTTGATCGGATTGGATTAGAATTATTCTGATTAGTTGACACTCAGTAATCGATTTGTTACTTCGATTGGAATGTCTCAGGCGCCATGTAAAGTTACATCGGGTGATTAGATGATTACTAACTGTATTGAGTAGTACTACACTATAAGATGAAAATGTTTCTTAAAATCAATTTTAAAGGTGAGGACACATTGAATCATTTTAATAATACAATTTTTTTTTTATCTACGTTCTTCTTAATTTATGTTACCTAATAAATTAAATGTAAGGTATACGAAAAGTAAATCAATTAAATTTTGTTTTTTGCAAACCAAACTAAAAAAAGGTTTCACGGCAAGCGAATTCGCCCCATTTCATTCCGAAAATCTTCCAGTCCACTGATTGCATCATAATAAAACCATCAGAAAACACCAGACATGTTTGACACATTCAATTTCCTTTGAGTAGAAATTCGTCTCTCCCTATCTCTTCACAGCAATAGCGAAGGTGTTAGCATTTGAACGCCTTTAGACCAGCGTGAACCGTCATTTGCTATTCACGTTGGCTTAAAACTGACGTGACATCCAATTACCTCAAAGTTTTGATAATCGAAAAGATTACCATGTCTGTCTGTCTATCTTCTGTGACCTCTCTACCGACTAGTTTAAACAATGAGCGAGCTCCGGAGGAGTCATTCATCATTCCTTGATAGAAGATTGGAGGTCCGGTAGAACCTTAGCCTTGAAGGAGATTCCGAAGTGAAAATACGCTTCAAGAGGCTACAGTTTTTAATATGATAATCAAGTTTGGTGAGGACTTCGAGCTTCTAACTAAATAAATTATGTTTTCGAAAACGCTGTATAAATGAAAATACGCTGCAAGAGTTTAGAGTTTTAATGGGATAATCAAGTTTGGTGAAACGTATGGAAAACGCTGTTCAAAACGCGTTTTGTAGTAATTTTCTCATTTTGTAGTAAAACAAACTGTTCTATTGTCTTCTGAAGATCAGTTTTGTAACATAATTTACAAAATGTAATTGAACATGTCTGGTAATTGTATGTAATAAAAGTATAAATTTTTAATAATGACTGAAATGCATTTTTAATTAGATAATATCGTATTTTACACAACTAAAAACAACAAGTAAAAAACTGACCAGTCACAGAACGAATAGTATTAATTTTCAGAAATATTTAGCATCTAAAAAAAATAATAAACGCCCTCTAAATAGAGCAGAGTTCAAGAACCAATTTTTTTCTATTTTCCCATCAAAATTCCAAACATATGTTACCTGTAACTCAACTCACAAAATTTCACGTGCGTTTCTTTATAATTATCGTATATTTAATACCAATTAAACGTCGATAGGAATAAAAACCACTTGTGTCCTGCAACCTCAGTGTTTTAGTGTATACGTCCTCTAGTGTGCATTTACTACAAGGCATGTAGCAGGGCAGTAATCAAACAGTCAATTACGTTAATTACATTGAGTTCAATATTCAGCATCTGTTGCCGTGATGATAGCCGAGTGCTGGTCAAGCCTTAATAATCTGTTAGCCTGACCCTCGCCTGGCCGGACCACAATGCCTAGCTGGCGATAGTAATACGTTAAGGGGTCGAAGTACCATGAACGTGGCGGGTAAAGTTTTCGTGGAAAATTATGTGTGTTTTATTTTAAATGTTGTGATGAGATGGTTTAAGGTAATGAATTTTAGATTGCGGGAGCTTGTTTGTTCGTTTTAAAAATGTTTTAATAATGGAGTTCAAAATCTAGAAAAAGACGAAATGAAATTTAGCAAATTATTTTTTAAAATTTATAACGTAAACACGTCGTTAATATTTAAGTTCAGTCATCTATTCTCTAATTATAATATTTTAAAATTTTACATGGTTTTTACATTACTTTCATTCACTTTATTTCGTCTTTTCCTAAATTCTAAATCATGCATATTTTTAAATCATAACTGAATATAATGAATAGTGCATATTTTTAACTAAACTAAAACCATCATACTACATGCATGAATCAACAGTTGCAAAACGTGTCTGCGTATTGAACACCCTTAACAAAACGCAGTCACATAGCTGTTGTAGTTCACAAGATACAATTAGATCAAAGAATAGAAACGGGGAAAACAAATTACTGAAAAGGGGTCCAATTATAAAAACTGTGCGCCGGCTGTGTTTCAATGCGCTATGAGTTACGTTCCAGCTAATCACAATAAGCTATTTTTCATATTTTTTTCAATCCCCTTATGAACTTTTCAACCCTTTGGTCAATGATAATTAATTAATCGTGTTCGTTAGCAAGTTAAACCCGAGTTAAAACCACAGTAACAGTTTGTCGAAAGAGTGGTTTTACATTCGGATGAAAAAGCGATATTTGCCAAGTATATACGTCGAAATATTCAGAGGATCAACTAATGAAATATATCCCTGGATACAATTGCAATTGATACAGTGTTGAAATTGTGTACATTACTAATAGCTCTTTTATTAGAGTGACCTGAAGTATCGTTACTGAAACACATTTCCATAAAATAATCTATAGCTTTATCGAGTCTATAAATAAATGCTTAGCAATATCATTGTCAACAATTTTAATTATATTTAAACATGACTTATAATACTAAATAATGAAACCAGATAGGAAAGACTGATCGGATGGATATTTAGCTCAGAATAAACATTATCTGTCGAATAACTCAACATCCAGCTCTCTTGTAATTATAGTCACATTTGATACATATTCTTGGAACTGAAGAGTGAAGAAATTGTCTTGAGGTTAAATTAACTAAATGTCACAATTCTTGGAAAATAAAGTTCACAAGTCCAATTTAATAAATTAGCATTCAATTAGCATTCAATTTTCAACGACAGAAATTCAATGGCAATATTTATCACCAACAAACAATTCTCGACCTTTTCCAAAATGTCATTTGATATTATTTGAGCTTCCAAGTAATATCTCAAAATTGTTATCGTACATTACCTTTCCCAAAAAAAAATCATGTATACTCCTACCCTCATTAATCAACAACCCCTCACTAATTAAATCGAGCAAACTCCCCCTCCCACCCAGTAAATCCCCATCTTGCTAACATCCCAGACCTGATTGTCATCCACTAATAATATATTTACTCATCTCACTTGCCTTAGATTAAAGGCTCAATGAATACTAGCCACATTCACCGTACACAAAGAGGCTGCAGCAAGAATCCTCAAGGGGGGCCTCATCGCCCCCCTACAGCCATGAATACGCAGCTAAAACCAGACTTTGTATGCAGAGGAGTGATGCTGTTGGTGCATCTGCTTCAGTTGTGATCTCGCAAGCTATTAGTTGCAGCATTCATTTAGAGTCAAAGGGTTGATTTTGAAAGGGTTGTGAGAAAAGTGCGGGCTTCGATTGCTTGGAGCTAGTTTATGATGGTTGACAAAAGATGCGTGTAGTTGAGGGTACTTGAAATTGATAATGCGGGAGTTGGTTTGATTTTTGTGTGTTGTGATTTATGTAGTGTCTTTTTTTATTGTATTTGGTTTGGAGATGATTTGGAGAACAAAGAGAATTATAAACGATCATTTTAAAGAGAGTCATAGTCCGGAATTGCGAGGTATAACAAAGATTAAAAATATAGAATTTAAGAAGCTTTGATGTTGCGTAGGATGAATGTTAATAATTTCTGCAGGATTAGCTTTGTCCCTTGGATACATTCTAACTTATAAGGCCGTACTCACTAATTTTGCGTGGAAGCTTTCAGAGTTCTATGGAACTCTAGGATTTTCTAGGAAGCGTTATGCGTTTATGTATCAACGGTCGTTTACTTAGTAAAGTGTCAGGAAAATCATGTTGAACTATGGGTGGAATAGCTGCCCACCGGGATCGAACTAGATCCAGTTAGTTGAATGCATTAAAATATTCTATTTAGCAGTTTATATAAAATACAAACAAACAAAATTCTTTTATGACCCAATGATGTGAAGCAAGGCTGACGAACCACCAAATACACAAAAAGCCCTGGGCCTCTTTTCACTTCATGAATATATTTCTAAATATCAACATAAGAAATCTAGAACTTGATATTATTTCCTACACCAAACTTCTGCTCATATAAAAAGCTCGTCTTTCAAAACTTGTAAAATGTATGTATATGTTTTATTTTATTTTATAACATAGCCGCAAGTATTACGCTGCGATAGAGAATGAAACAATGGCTACCATTTTTAAAAAGATAATTTCGTATGTGGATTATCGATTGCTCTTGGGGCGAAATTGTTTATAAAAATCAACATGGTCTCTGCTAAAGAGATCACGAACGCTTTACCTGAAAGAACACCGCCAAAACTTGCGGCAAATAGCGAAATATTGCATTCGCGTGTAAAGAAGGTATTGAAATGTCTGATATCCGATCAAGAACTATTTGCTTATCAAAGAAATAACAATAACTTACTGTTTAAGTTCATTGATTAAGATTTATTTATGATTAATAATTTCCAAAGTACGAATTTCTTCAAAACTGTCGAAAAATTTGATTTTCGGTTACTCTAAGAATGAGATTTAAGTTCATATAAAAAGTTTTCAGAGTAATACATTTTTGAGATTTTTTATAAGGATATTGTGAGTTTTTAGGTTAGAATTATCAACCGAATAAACATTATTCGCCGTTTTATTGGTGGACTATTCAATTCAAATGTTTTCATTAGGTGAATAAGTTTATGCGACGTTGATAACACTATCAAATAAGTAGAGTAATTTGCGTATAATTTGGGTAGATACTATAAACTTTATTTACACTGCATATGTTACATCGAGGAATAAGTTATTATAGTTATTATCCTATGGCGACAAAGTATAAAATAGAATCATATGTTCAAGCACTTAACGTGGTGACTAGTTTAAAGCAAAAGTGAATGTATTTATACATAGTTTCTTGTCGCGTTTGAAGAAAAAAAAACATGTATCTTGGAACATTTGCTTGATGAGGATAGTTTGTACACATATAATTAGTGACATTAATTAACACAGATTGTCACCAAAGGAAGAACAAGAGCGGCCATCGCTCAAGAAATTCAAGTCAAAAGAAATTTACGAAGTTACAACATCTGACAGGGAAATTCGCAAATTTAAAATATTCTCTCATTATGCCAAATTGAATTTGTTAAAAATGACTTCTATTTTCGATCAGAGCATTTCTACAGTATGCTAAACATGATGTAATGAAATATGAGTGAATATTTTAAGTTTGCATCGTCAAATTCACGAAGAAAAATGCAGTTTGAAAAGACCAGAACAAGAAAAGCGCAATGAGACATCGGTATTCATGAAAGGAAAGAACATTTACTAAATTTCATCATCTTGAAATATTCCATATAATAACAATGTTCAGCAGCACCAAAAAGTACTTCATATCCACCAAAGTTCTCATAGAAATAAACAGTTGAAGAAACTCGAAACGCGAAGTTGTGCTTAATAATTAAAAATACCAATGATCGCTTCATTTCGGTTTGATTATAATATTATATCACAATGATTTATGTGCAATGCCAATGAATTGCTCAAGTAACTTCTGCATATAATGATACTTATAAGCGACAACATCTAGCTGCAAGCACGATCTCCGCATTATCACGGCCGTCTGCTGACTCAGTGGTCAGCACACTCAGCGAACAGTCTGCATTCTCAGTCAATCTGAAACAATCAGGAGAGGACAATCTGTTAGACACGTTGATACATAAACAATACATTCGTCTTTTCACGTGTTCGTTATGCATTTGATTGTAGACTGTTGTTAGAATAATCATTGCATCACAATTTTCATAGCCATTTTTAATCAAAATTTAAAAAAGCGCCCTGAATGTCAAGACTTAATTAAAGTTACTGATCCACCTTTTGGTTTTTATTATAGAAAACATATAATCGATGATGTAATTTATAGTTTAACAAAGATCACAAATCATTAATTATTCATTATTTAACAACAAATTTAATGAAAGCTTAATTGGTAAGTAAATTTTACGACGATAATTAACTATAATAATGGAAAAATTAATTATAATATTCACTATAAAATGCATTTTTATCACTAATCGTAACTAATCTCTATAAAACTTAACACGCAATAGAAGTAAATTACTTTTCATAAAAACAGTTACATTGTTACAAACAGAGCTTTGACAAGCAACGCCAGGCGACTCTCAGAATTCACAAATTTTACCCCAAATCCCATATCAAAACGAAAATAAAAAAACTTAAAATCGTTTACAAAATCATTTTTATTATGTCGATTGGATACACAAAATTTCTGTAGGTACTAAAACTATAGATTATTCAAATTACCTACAGTTCAAAAGATAGGTTTATGGAATTTATAAAAATTGTCCCCAAACGAATTCTGAGCGCCAGTAAATGATCTAATATGAATTAACCCTACTAAAATGTACCTCTTGTACCTCGGATTATTCTAAATCCATAAGCAATGTCGCCCGCCCGTGCGGCATCATGCGACTCCTAAATCAGGAAAACACCCGCGCAAGTTTCCACAGGAGCGCGTCGCTAATTTACCCGCCCGCTATTTTCATTACCCCCGTTTTATATCAACGCTCGAAATCTTGCATAATGTATCAAAATTAACATTTAACGTAGATTTGATGTTCCCTTGTTATTATAATCTCATAAATGATAATGTTTTCTTATTCCCAAGAAACTTACGAGTAAACCAAGTTAGTTATTTTCTTAGCTACGAGTTTAGCAGTGTTTCGGAAAGTTTGTGTTTGTGTTCAGCGATGTTGTATAATGTACCCCTCAAACTAATTTGGCAGATTTCTCAGAAGAAATTATATAATTGAAATATGGGACGATTGAGTGTACGACTAAATTGATGGTTGACGAAAAAAATGCGAAATGGATTTTTTTAATTTTACTACCTTTAGATACCAAAAGAGAAGGGTGATTATAAAGTTAATTTTGAAGTCTGTGTGGATGATTGAGCTTTAAGGTGTCAAAAAAACGTATATCTAATGAATTGATACTTTTATGTATATGTACATTCTAGAGACGCAAATACAATGAAACGAAAAACCGGCACCTCCACCTTCAATTTCATCAAAGTTCTCAATATTTGTTATATTATACTAATAGATACGTATTATGTCTATGAACTTTACCAAAATAAAATTGTAGTCTTCAATTATTGAAAATTAAAAAAAAATCCAAGAGAATATAAAAATTATATAGTCTGCTATGTGAAAAAATGAGACAAATATAGTTAATATGGTATCTTGACATAATTTGTGTTCGTTTTAAACTGCCACTTCCAAATAACATATTAGGACCTTCCATTTTCATTGTCTACAGAATTCCAAACTATTTAAAACTGCCCACCTACTTTCCGTTTTTTGATGAGAAGTAATAAAATAATGAATATAATTATATCCATGTGTCTACATGAAGATACAACAGTCAGTTAGTAACTACCAATAAAAACCAATTTCCCAGTTCTCCTCCGTAAATAATTCCCATTTTAAAATGTTAAGTTCTAGTATTTTTTTTTCTATCCACCTTTTGTTTTTTTGTTTTATTTCACGCAGGCTATTTCACACAATGGCTGCAGCTCTGGAAATAAGATTGTATAATTGAGATTGCATGCACGCCTATTTTATTGTCCAAACTTTGGTGTCAGCCAATCGCCTCCAAGTTGAACCGGAAACAGGTTGTTAGCATCTTGAAACTACGTCACTTCCTCTAGAGTTTAGCACGCCTCTTTTCGCTCTGCTAGACTTAAAGTCTATTGTTTTCCCAACACGAACACTTATTTTCTGACCAATGGGAGTCGATGGAAAACTAATTGCCGGCTTTTGATACCGCATGCAAGTTACGTAGGTACTATATCCGGAAAATTTAAAGATAAAAAGTAGACCCCCGGAGATGGAAAAGTTCCCCGTGAGAAATTTGGTGTGAGCGGATCCCTCTTAACAAATTTGTGAAACCTTTCTTCAGCAAAAAACAGGAATGCGGTTAGGTAAACACTTAATAAAAATTAAAGCTTTTTATTGACTTCGGTTCGAATTCCTACATAGTTGGCCACCTTGGGCATAGGTGAGTCTATCACTAGCACCAACGTTTTAGAGCAAATGCTGGGATAGTTCCAACCTAATTAAACCACATCATACGTTGCATTTCACATGAGTCTATTGGGTTGCAAGTTTCAACTCCTATTGGAGGTTACACAGTCCATTTTAGCAACCACATGGAAGCTGTTTGTCGGAAAAATTGTTTTCGTACCTACGATAGTAAGGAAGGTACCTAATAACTGGAATACATTTTCTGGTGAACACTTTGTCAACAAATGAATGAAGTGTATTAGTATATGTCAGTGTAGTAGAATTGACATGGCTGTGACATGGCTGTGGTAACGACGTCGTTGGTTGTGGTTATTGTCTAAGAAGTTGTTGATTTTAGTGCGCATGATCATGTTATATTTTAATAAGTACAATCGTTACAATATTTAAATAGTTTTGTATAATAGGCCATCTCCCAACATTGGCTTAGGGCTAAATAATACCTAATCGTTTCTAACTATAGTGTGTACCTAACCAATGCGTGGTCCCGCATATTCTCACAAAATGAGTCATGGGAAGTCTGAATAGTTTTAGAACAATCTTGCAATGAACCATATTATCAAAACATAATTTAATTAATCTATATTAATTTAAAAACATATCCTTCATAAAAGAAAACTATTCGTAGCTTGCATGAGAAATCCCTCATTGTTGTCATCACCTGGCACCTTTCAGATAGCTGCCATTCTGTTTTTTTGCGATATTTGATAGTTTTTAATAGTACAAAAATATATCGATTTATTTTAAGTTGAATCTGAACTGTCAACTACATAATGTCCCTTCTCGGGGGAAAATGAAATGTTTGGCATTGCTGATATAAAACGAACGAAATTCGTGCAAGCTATAATGACACCTATCCAATGGCAACGAAACAAGCATATTAACGATTAGTAAACGAAGAGATATAATTGAGTTTTTTGCAGGTAATACCTAGAACAGTCCATTTGCTGATTGGGAAGTTGTGAAAAGAAAATACTTCATCTAACCACAGGCATAAAATTTTAAATGCTACGAACTATAGTCTCGGTATATTTAGACAGTTGTCTGGATTTTCGGGGAAGTTAAATATAATTCTAGAGCTTCCTCAATTAACTTAAAACTGTTCCATTACGACTTTTTACGTCTACGGATTCGTGGGAAACTCTTAATACTTTGCAAAGAAATACATTTAAGATTTAACTTTATTTGTATGAAAATTTAAAATTAAATTATTTAATCGTTGTTTCAATTGTATAAAAGAACGAGGTACACTCTTGTTAGGACACTTCAATTATATCAATTGAAACAATTATACGTAATTCCTACAATTTTTAATAAGCAAAAATGGAGAATTGAAACAAATGGCTTCCTGTGACTGACATCGACTTTGCTTTTGAAATATGAAAAGGGAAAAGAAAAGTTTTACATTAGGTACTATAAAGTGGCTATCACACTGGGTTGCAACCCACGGTTGGAACCCGCCTATGGACCAAATTTTCAATATGCGCATGTTCAAAGACTAAAATTGGTCTCTGCACATGTGCAGAATGATCACGTGATCCATACACGGGTTCCAGCCACAGTTTGCAACCCAGTGTGATAGCCACTTTAGCAATTCTAAAATTGTATCATGGTTAGGGCGAAAATGAGCGTAAAATCAAGAAACTGTTGAAGAGGTTAGTACCTTGGCAAAGTTCTACACCTCTTACATAAATTCGAGGCATAATTTGTGAAGCGAATAAACAAAGGCATGCTTAGACATGCTTAGAGACATGCTTGCCTAAAACAAAAACGGCAAATTCATTCAGTGAAATTAATTTCATTATCAAATGAAATCAATACCTTACATTCCGGTCCGGAACATTCAATACAATCTCTCCTGACACAATTACTGTCATAATCTAATAATTAAATCTAACATCTAATTGCAAATCTAAGATGTCCTCAAACGATATATTAAACCACCAAGCCACCGTATCAATACCATGTAATTGTTTTAAATTTCATTGTTACGCATATTCCATATCAATGGACCAAATATTTTCCAATCGGCACCTTTGTTTACTCGATTTCTCTGTGTTTATGATGCAACTGTGTAACAATCAGACTGATTGTAAGAACACGAAACTAAGGTTTCAACGTCCCTAGGAAAAACTCTTAACACACTTTCCCCTTTTCATGCAGGAAGCATGATTTTCAATCAATACTTTCAATAGTCTATATATATACAGGTGGGGCTTGTTGATTGCTTCTGTGAAATATGAATCACAGCGATGGAAAATATGTTACCTGTTCAACAAAAGTGCTGTATAGTTTACGCATTTTTTTTTAATTCGTGTAGAAATGATTGTAGGTATACCTATACCTACTAGAACAAAAAATAAGTTAGGAGAAGAATGTTTTCATAGACCCTCAATAAACATTTAATATACGTTGTACTTTGTTCAATTTTTCGCAAATAATTACAATAAGAAACTGCAGGTTATATCTCAATAATAATAGGTGTAACATATTCTATTCTGCATCAAAAGTAGGTACCCTATCATATTTTAGAGAAAATTTTTATTGTGGCTTGCCAAATTTATAAAATTAGGCCTAGAAACCAAGTCAATCGTAATATTTCATTTTACGAAATTAAAACCGTTGGCATTTTTAGGCACGGAGTAAGTACCTACGTCAGACTAGAAAACTAAATGGAATTTAGACTATGAATTAATAGTTATGTCAAGCGGGTAGTCTAAAACAAAGAGTATATAATGACACTGGTCGTGAAAAATAAACTGCTGTATAATTAAGGCCATAACGAAGGATTCTAGACAGCCGAAAGCATGGCACAGCAGTTAGAGTCTCCTTTAGGTTGGTATATAACCGTCCTTTCCTTCATCAACGACTGGGCTATTACTTTTATTAAATATTCTAGCCCCGAAATGAGGAAACAAGACAAGTTTTTTGTGTTCTTGTGCCGCTCCGTAGACGTACATCGTGTAGGTATTATATTATAAGAATCGAATTAAGTCAAAAAACCAGCATTTGCAAAACTATCCTGTCACATAAATGTGTTCTTCTGTAAAATATTGGTGAGAAAGATATGTTAACTGCTCTCTCTATGCATAGAGTTTCAAGGGCCTGGTGTTCAAAACCATGCCGGCGAAGGTGAAGACGAACAAGTTGAAATTTTATTAACAACGCAATCAACGAATTCTTTTAAAACTCCAAATTGCATCGTATAAACCAGTAGACACTTTGAGGTATTCTCACGGCCATCTTGGTTTTCAAACTCGCGAAGATATTTTAATTCGATTCAAATTGACATCAAGACTATTAAAAATTAAGCATATAAAAATGGAATTTTATTGAGCCTATCTATTTTATGTCTACCTCATTAAGAAAATAATAGTCTTAACGATGGCTACTGTATAAGCAGCAGATACAATGCGTCGACTATAAAGACTAAAGACTGTGGTTCTTACCTGTTGATCACGATAAGAACTCGACCACCGAAGATGCCATCATCTTGAGCACACATAAGTCAGTTGAAATCACAGCAATTGTTTACACGAAATAAGTCCTGCCATTCGACGGCACCGTGTTCGTGAAATTCGCATTGTTAAGTCTGCAGAGGGCGGGAAAGTCACCGGTTCGACTCGTGGGGAGGTCGGGGATGGTGCTGTACACGTGATTACAGCTACTGATCGAGTCCCGATGGTGTCGCCCTCCCTTGAGGTGCACGCGAGGAGGTTGATGCGACGAGTAGTCGTAGTGTTGACAACCCGTCGACGTCGTCGAGCTGTCCTCGTCCTCCTCATGGTCGGTGGTCCGCGACGACGAGTTCTCCGACACGTACGTCGACTGTGTCGGCGTCGGCGTCGCGAGGTGTAACGACGCCGGCGGCGGAGGCGGCGGCTGATGCACCGGCGGACAGATCACAGAATACTTGTACCAGGCGTCGAGCGACGTCGGCGACGTCGTGTAGCGTGCCGACGCTAACTTCGCCGCCGTGATCTTCTGCTCGTTGATCTTCTTGATCTCGGCGTTGACGGGTGTCATGTTGTTTCTCTTCTTCTTCTGTTTGGTGATCTCGATGTCGGGCATGGCGTAACGCAGCTTCTCCCAGAACCTCCGCTCGCCCCACGAGAACACCGTGCAGGTCCTGAGCAGCGCCTGCACCTCGGGGTTCACGTTCAGAGTGTGCATGTCAGTCGTCAGAAGGAAGATCACTCTGTTCGGACGAGAACTCGCCCTCGTCTGCTCGATAGCGGTCTGCAACGCGGTCCTGAAGTCCGCCATCATCCACTCGTTCTGTAGGAAGCTGAGCGAGAGCACGATGACGATCTTCCTGGCGGCGTCCGACGCACTCAGAATGCTGTCCGAGAGATACGACGTCCCGCCCATGAGGTGGAGGTCACGATAATGTAGACACAGAGTGTGACCGCCTTGCTCGAGCTCGCCGGCGATCGCCCTCGACACAAAGTCCTCGTCCTTGATGCTGTACACCATGTAGGCGTCGTAGAGGCGATCCAGGTCGTCGCCGGCGTCCCCAGGGGAGGGCGTCGACTTGAAGAGACGGACGCCGTAACGCGCGTGCGCCCACAGACTGACGTCGTGACGGTAGATGACGGCGAGGGCGACGCCGAGGAGGAACACCATGATGACGATCAGGGAGATGGCGAGGAGCGGGATGAAGCCCTCGTTCAAGGCCGTGTTGTTGAAGAAGGGGTTCTGGACAACTGACGTGGCGATCGCGTTGTTGTGATCGTCGTTGCAACGTCTGATGACGTCCCCGATCCTCTCCTTCTTGTCGGAGCAGACGATCTTGTCGAGGTCGGTGATCGTGATCGTCTTGTTCTTCTTGAGCCACGTCTCCAGCCGTCTGACGGACTCGCAGTCGCACGTCCAGGAGTTACCCTCCAGAGTGACGCGCTCCAGACTGCTGGCCGCCGCCGCCAACAGCTGCCACGGCGAGAAGTTGACGATCTTGTTCTCGTCGAGACGGAGGACCTCCAGGGACTTCATCGCCGAGAACGTCGTGTTGCCGACGTGCGCGATGGCGTTATGGTCGAGGTAGAGCTGGTTGAGATCGCCGAGCTCGTCGAACTCGAAGCCGCGGAGTTCCTGCAGATGATTGTTCTCGAGGTGCAGCACACGCAGGGACGTCACCCCGTTGAAGGTTCTGTTGTGGATCGCGTTGATGTTGCTGTTGTTCAAGTAAAGCGCCTGCAACTTCTTCTTACCGATGAACACGTGACTGCCGAGCTCGCCCAAATCATTCCCGTCGAGGTGGATCTCAGTGGCGTCCATGGGGATCTTGGCAGGCACGGTTCTGTGTCCGCCACTGGAGCAGTCGACGACGTTCGCCGACCACGTGTGATCGTGGTAACACGTGCAGTTCGTCGGACACGTCATCTCGCAGTCGCAGGCGTCAAAGTCGCAGCAGTGACAGAGCGCGAAACAGTGGGTTTCATACGGACAGAGGAACTGTGACGGCTTCAGCTCCATCAGAGGCTTGTGCTTCGAGTCCCGCGCGTGGGTCAACGTGCACGTCACGCTGTCAAGGTCCATGACGCGAGGATGCTGGCCGAGATGACTTAGATGATTGATGCGCTGCAGCCACTCCATGGTGCAGTCGCAGTGGATGGGGTTGTTGCCGATGTAGAACTGCGGGAGTTCCTTGCCTTTCGGCACGGGCTCCAGACGCAACGCCGCCAGGTCCAGATGCTGGATGCGATTGGCGTAGAGCACGACGCGACTCAGGTTCGCTTTCTTCAGGAAGGTGTTGGGACGAACTGTCTTGATGACGTTGTCGTTCAGGAACAGGCTCTCGACGCTGTCCGGTATCGAGGACTCGCCGATGTCAGTGAGTTTGTTGAAACTGACGTCCAGCATCTTGATCTGGAGGTCGTTGCGTATCTCGTAATAGTTCCCGAGCTCGGCCACTTGGTTCTTGTGCATGTCCAGCCACTCCAGGGAGTGCGGCAAGAGGGCGTAGTCGAACCATTGCAGTTGGTTGTCGGATACGTTGAGCCAGACGAGGCCGGGGAGGCTCGTGAAGAGGCCGTGGATGTTCGTCAGTCGGTTCCCGTCCAGGCGGATCGCGCGCAGAGTCGGGTTCGTCCCGAACGCCCCCTGGTCCACGTTCTCGATCTTGTTACACGCCAGATTCAGGACTTGCAGAGAAGGAAGAGTTGAGAATGAGTCACGTGTCAGGTTGACGACGTGATTGTCGATCAAACGGAGGCCGTACAATTGGTCCAGACCTTTGAACGATTCGTTCATGAGCTTTGTGATACGATTCTCACCGAGATCAAGAGTCTTGAGATAAGAGAGTTGACCGATACCTGGAGGAATTTCGCTCAACAAGTTGCCGCTGAGGCCGAGGTCTTGCAAGTTGGAGCAATTCTCAAACGTGAGAGGATTGATAACACTGATGCGATTGTGGTCGATGAAGAGTTGATTTAAAACATACAAGCCGGAGAATTGATGGGATTCCACAGTGACTATGTGATTATGGGAGAGGATAAGAGCGTGAAGGTTGCTGAGGGTAGAGAAAGCGCCTTCGGCGATCGTCTCAATGTTGTTATGCTCCAAGTTCAAGATCTGAAGACTGTAGAGATCTTGGAAGACATGTGCGTCAATGCGAGTGACAGAATTATGAGCCAGACTCAAGACAACGAGACGAACAAGTCCTGAGAACGTATCCCGGTTCACCCAGTTGGACGTGAGCTCGTTAGACGACAGATCGAGAACGAGGAGTTGGTCGAGACCTTCCAACAGACCCGGGGCTAACACGCTGATGGAATTATTCTGCAGGTAGATTTCTTTGAGGTCGCGTGAACTCTGAAACATCTCTGGCGGCAGAGCGACGAGTAGATTGCTGGAGGCGTTAAGCACCTGTAGCGCGACTAAACCGACGAGCGCGCGGTCGGCGAGAGATGCGATGCTGTTCTCTTGCAGGAAGAGTTTCTGTAACGAGCGGAGACTTGTCAGAGCGTTGTCAGGCATGACTGTCAACCCGTTCAGAGACAGATCGAGGACCTCGAGGTTCACGTTGCACGTTTTACCCGGCGCCGTCGGACCGTTGCCCCAGTCCGAAAAGCCGAGTTCGACGACGTCCTGAATGCGGTTGCGACTGAGATTCAACATCGTCAGACCGTACAGGGGACAGAACACTTCCGCGGGCAGACTCCAGATGTTGTTGTCGACGAGATCGAGACTGCGTAACTCCGCCAGGCCGTGGAAACTCTCGGGATGAAACTCCATGGACATCGCCGACCAGTCGGTGTTGTGCGTCCGCAGTGACAAGTGGCGCAACTCCCGCAGCGACGTCAACACGGACGACGGCACGTTGCGGATCTTACAATACTCGATGCGGAGGTCTCGCAGTCGCCGGAGTTCGCCAAGGAAGTGATCCCCGCGGTTCTCGAACGAACTCTCGAAAAACAAAACATCGCTGCATTCTAGCTTCAACGCCGTGATCCTCTCGATCTGCCCCGCCGTGAGGTTCGCGAGTAACGTGTCGGTGCCGCCGATCGTGCGGACTTTGCACGCGAGTAGCGTCGTCACTTCGCCGTCGCCCTCCTCGCTGTCGTCGCGCTGCCAATCACAGTCCTTGAAGGCGTCTTCCGTCAGCGTCGCGATGCTTCTCGCCGACGTCCACGTCACACAGAACACGAACACATACACGCGGAGCATTGTCACACAAACCATCGTACAAAACGTTTCAAAACACACAAACACAAATTAACATTTTCTTTGTTTATGCCTAATCACAATTAAAATGAATGCACACGAGTATTATAACATAAACTATCGATTATTGTCTTTATAAATAAAAGTGTTACATTGTTGTTGAACTTGGACTATCGACGACGTGTGTAAACTCGCTGGTGATGTGAAGCAGAGAGTGACGTCCTCTCTGTACGAGCACCAAACGTCGACTGAAGGAACTCCGCCTTCACCGCTCCGACATATACTTCGTTCAACCACTTCGTTCCGACCTGTGGAGGGGAGAGGGGGGCTGTTAGGACGCGAAACCGACCAAATTTACCCATTGGAGGAGGGGTTGACACCAAAATACGATTTCTATGTAGCCGATAGATGGCTGCACAAACCTTGTCGAATTAAATGGGAGGGGGCAAGCTGTGACCCTACTTTGACCACCCCCTTATTCAAAATATACCTATTACATGTGATTAGGAAATATCGGAAATTCATCTGAGGAGGCCTTGCTGAATTTTTCGTTTTGCAAAAAATTAATAATTCTTCTTTTTTTATATCGGAGCACTTTTTCTTGTACAAAATTCAAAAGAAAATAAAAATTACACAAATTTACATGCAAGCGTTTAACAGTGTGCCAAGAAATTGTTTCAATCTGTATTCAATTCAAAAACAGTTATTTTTGTATGCTGTAATTTGTTATTCACTTACCTTGAAGTATTTTTTGGAAAGGATCGAATAAAAAAAATAGTTCTGAACGTGACACGTGACGTGTTTTCCGACATGCTCTCTAGATCGTAAAAGAGCTTTAAAATGTAAATGATGTACATTTTCAGATCATTCATGAAATCAATAGTTTTATTTTATAATAAGATTAAATTTTAGGTAAATTTTGTTAAGCAATTTTTTTTTTTTTTTTATTTTTTTACTATTATTACAATATTATCTTATAATTTTGTTTGTTCGTAGAACATTTTATTATTAATTTTTAATTATGTTACGTACTTAGCGTAAGCACTCATGACTCCTGCGTTCGAGTTCTGCCAAATATTTAAAAAGAACCGCCAATGAATTGGACTTCAGACGAACAGCGTCATCTCTCCGTAGTGATTGAAATCTATATGACCGCGGTGGCTCTGTCGATGGTTCTGTTTATCAAGTAAGAATATATTTTGTTAATAGAAAGCAAATTATTGCTAAAATATACACTAAAACCCAAATTGATTGAAATGAAATCAATTTGGATTTTCTTCTAATTAGAAATTCTTTGGAAAAAAAAGTTGGAGAATCAAATCGATAGTTGTATTGACCGGAAGTGGCATGTGTTCTAGCCCGCGAAACTTTCAAATGAACCAGAAAGACATCGAAACATCAAATTCAACTGTTGCAGAAAAAATGAAACATAGCATAATTCTTTTTGACGTGTACTGCAGACCTGACAGGCCAGTTTATATAAAAAACAAATACCTAACGTCAAAATATCAAATCTGAAATGTGGGTTAGTTTTCGAGCTAGTTATGTTTTCTAAATCCCTTTTCTTGGCATAATCCTGGAAGAGGAACACACACGTGGAGTTATTATCCTAGGAAACACTTAGGAGAATGACAATGAGCTTATTTTCATGTTGATTGGGATATTTCATCCTGTAGGTATTGTTTTATTTAATAATAATTTCAATGGGACATTAATTTAATGTACCATATTGTGGGATATTAAATTTTAATCAATACAATCAATGCACCAATCAATCAATGATTATTAAAATCAATCACTTATCTGGTTCTTCCCAATATTATTACATAGTTATACTAAAATAGACAACAGATATTATATAAAAATCTAAAAATCTAAATGTATACATTGTATAACATTGGAGCAAAAGTAGCTACCTACCTATTTTGAACATCTTTAGAGGTGCACATTGACTTATTTGACAACATTGAATTCGATGACTAAGATCTAGTTCCAACATATTCCTGATTATGATAATACAATAACACCTTTGACAAGACAGCTCACAATAATTAATAATTAGGAAGGTACCATTGACACAATGTTCTTTTAGCTTTAGGTTTAGATGACGTCGGCTTGTTGCACTTCAAAAGCACATTTGCTTTTAGAGAATGTCTCAAATATGTCTCTAGAGTAGGTATATTATATGAAAAGCAATAAAGTTCAGCTGATAAATGAAATACAATACTGTTCAGTGTGAAAGGCACAACACTAAAGTTCATCAACGTAAAACGTCAGTTGAGTAAAAATAGCAAACATTAGTTTGAGTTTGCTTAAGCCAGTTCTTTTATTCCCAAAATGACTTATAAATTAAATCTAGTATTGATATCTGCAGAAAACCAATCCACAAATCTGATATTCTTCACTGTTCCTTTGGTTGAATTTTGATGCTGTTGCTTTGATACAGTTTCTCGCTCTCTAGCGTCCCCATATCAATGACCTCATCTGTTTCCTCCACACTGTTCACTCCGTTCAACTTGCCACCCTGTTCGTTAAGTCTTTCGACTTCTTCAGCGATGACCGAAGCTTTACCATTTATCGTAATATCCGCTAAAGCCATTCGTTTCTCCATTAAAAGCAACCAAACCATCGCGACCGCCATCATCACAGCCGTGATACCGAACGTCCAAATCGTACCCAATCGCACGTAGATGTAACTCACGAAAACCGGTCCCAACACTCTCGAACAACAGCCGGCCCCAGTCAAAAGTCCCATCCACACGCCTTGCGGTCGTGGGCCCAATATCTTGCTCAATATTGTCTGGATGAGGGTGACACCCAAGGGATAGCCCACGGAAGTCAAAGCGTATCCGAGGATGAATTGCGTCAGGGTCATAGCGTTGACGTAGTAGCACCATTCCTGCGACGGAGGACATCCGACCACTTCGCTGCCGTTCTGCGTGGCATTGTAGTCGGCGATGAGAGGCGGAGCGTCGCCCCACGGAATGTGGATAGCTCGACCAATCACCATGAGGAAAAAGCCGCCCCACAGCAGGATTTTAAACTCCGGGATGCTGGAAATCAACATGACATCAAGGAAAACTGGTATTTTATTATTGCCCTCCGCTTAACCTGCTTAGAATTAGGTCAAGGGCAGAATTCTTAGAAATTTGTAGCCCTTTAGTGTGAAACACTTCAAAAGAACTGCATCGCAATTATTTTTTTCATATGCAGCTCTTAAATTACAATGAGAGTTCGAATGTAAGGCAATTACAATGAAACCTGCGGGATTTGGCTCAGAGGGTAGAACACAAAGAATCAGCAATATTATAATTTGTTTATTACAAAGAAAATAAATGTTCATTGATGTGAAAAGAGCAATCAAAAATTATGAAACAATATTACGTTCGATACGTCGGCAGTAGTGATGATGTCGTCTGGTTTGTTTACTTCCGCGTAAACAAGTGGATGGCGTTGACTCTTGCGTAGTGTGTCCCGTGAACTCCAGTCCACCAGCAGAATGAAATGACTGGATATGTCACCTCCTTCAGCTGCGATGCGATGATGTTGTCTAATAACCCCTTGGTTACCAGGACGTCCAGCAGTCCGTGCACAAGGAGTGACCTCCTCGAGCAGTTGGATCAATTTGGCTCAGGCTGATGACGTTCGTGGCTGCAGACTCGTCGGTTTCTCCCGGAGTTGCAATTCACTAACTTTTATACTTTAACATTTACTGACTTTAATGTTGAAACTGTTCAGTTGATCACTTGTAACTTGAAATTGTCTTAATGCGATATTATTTGCCTCAGCATTAGGCTTGAAGTTTGAATTTACTGGGTTGACGTTTATACAAAAATGTTATTTTAATGTTTACCTTCGATCACATCGGCACTGTCTCGCTGAAATTATACTATGTTGCGTGCACAAGGCTTCACGGTTCGCGAGGCAGGTCTCACTGCTCTGAGAAAACTCCGACTGATGAAGTTTGGCTGGTAGCTTGACGTTTTATACCCTCTCACCTCGGTTTACCGCCAAAGAATATGATTGGTTGGTTTTGTACACGTGGTAGCTATTTTTAGGCATTCTGTCATTTCTAAAGCCCGCGAAACGACTTTCTTTCTGCACGTAGGCCCATGCTTTTCTTGGAATCACTGAAAACTAGTCTGGCTGACTGGTTTTGTAGCGTTATCACAATGACTGGTTCACTTGTTATTACGTGGTGACATCACAATTTAGGTAAGGTCACATACTTTTTATATGGATTCACTCACTTTCTTGATATAATTGCACATTGTTAAACTTATTTGATTGCTCGTTATATTTTTGTCTATATTTTGATTGCTATTGAAATTTAAGATTGTAAGTTTACATAATGATTCTAATTAATTACTTTGTGTTCAGTTAACCTTGACTCTAAGAATGACATGCTACAAGCTTGTTCATTCTTTAAACCTACTTTAAGCAAACATTATTATTTTTTTTAAAGTTAATTTTCTAACCTAGATAGGCCAACTTGTTACAACAAATTCAGGTTGATGTCTGAAAATCATTTTAGAACTTATGAATTACTCAATGTTTTGGGAAATTCCCTTTTAAAATATTATGTACTCAAAATTAATTAACATTTTTTTGAAAGCTTCTTACTAGAAATTTATGGACAGAGATATTTATTTTATTCAAGTCTTACAATTTGCTCAACGGCCCGATGCCCGCGAACGTGACGCAGGCAATGACGGCTCCAACTGCCATCAGAATGCCCATGTAGTAGAGAGCTTCCTCCTTCGTCCACGCAAACTGGTCCATTGTCAGCACAGTGCCCAGCCTGCAACAACATCGAGATACTCACTGGTTACTTCTCTATAATGCTTCACGCACCTCTCTCTACATCTGTGCATTCGTACATGCAATGCAAAGTGGCTGATGTTTACTCACGTCTCAAGCAGAACGAAGTTGAAGACGAGCACAAAGAATGCGATGATCAGCGTCCATGTGGCGGTGTAGTCGGGCTTTGTTGACTTCCAAGTTGCCTCCTCTAAAACAAAACATAATGTTTAATAATTAAAAAGATTAATAGAATTTGGAAACTGGAATTAATTGATTAGAGTAGATCAAGTGTTATACTGTTCCATGTGCTATTGAGCGTGCGCATTAACTGAAGTCTATGTACACTCCACAATTCATAAAACAGTATTTGAAAGAAATTGATTGTCTGAAAAAAATGTGATGGCATCATCTGATGAAGGCTATACTTACTCGTCATTTACCTCTAGTAGGTGAGCTCTGATTTCTTTGATAATAACAAGGATAGATAGTCAATGAACCTGACCAGCAGCCAATCTGTTTCGTTGAAATACCTTTTATGAATTGTCGAGTGTACCTAGTAACTTTTATTCTATTTTTTTATTTTTATTTTTGGTATTTCTCAGTATTGTAAATAACAGGTATTTTGAGAAAAAAGATTGTTGTCTATAGCACGATAATTTTGTGCAAATAATTTTAATCGGTTTTTATTTGAAAATAAAATTTAAACAATAAATTATATTTTACTTTTTAATAACTGATAATTTGAAAAAAATGAAAAAGTAATTAACTCATATTATGATTCTTTGGAGGGTTCTGAAACTAAACCAATCTAAATGTTGTTGAACAATTATTTTGCCTTCAAATTAATTTTCATAATTTTGTCCACATTTCTGCCTTTTGAGGTTGGCACTTTTTTTTAGCTTTGGGACTTCCGAGTGTTTACGCAATCCTCTAAAGTGCCTCCTGTGTTACCTTTCAAATTGACAACTGTAAATTGTTTGAGACTGTTTGCAGTGACTCAATGATGAATATATATAAAGGTTCTGAGAATTGGCACCTGATTCTGCTCCGAGGTTGACCATGGCCTCCTTGACAGCGATCCTCCTCTCCACAAACACCGCCGGCATGAAAAGAAGCAAGTTTCCGATGCCCATGATGACGTTGATCCAGCCAGGGGCTGTGTACATGTCGAGAGTGAGCCCCCCGCCCCACGATACGCCTCCGTCACCCAGTGGCGTCACAGCTGCCTGCAGCGCTGCAAACACAACGGACAATCACAATGGGAAGTGCGAGGAGACCAAGTCACGACAATTATTCAAGACAACGTTTTTACTACGAAGTGATCTTGATTAACAAACATATAAGTAAAATATATGTGAAGTGGAGGAAGAAAGGTGGTGGGAAGACAGGGAGAAGTGGAAGGAGCTGTGGAGAATAAAGAAGAAGAGGAAGAGCCACGCTTGGCCAGCTAGCTCAGGAGTCTCCGCCACCCAACTCAATTCTTGGAACAGGGAGAAGGATTATATTTTGCATTAAAATTCTAATTCTAACTTGTCTTACTGACCGGGTCCAATGATAAATCCGAGGACTTGGGCCAGCGACATCATGGAAATCGCTCCAGTCCGCTCCTTGACGGTAGTAGCTGATGAGATATAGGAGCGGGCAATAGCGATGTTGGCTGCAAACAGCAAAACATATGTCAATCATGGGGTTTACGATGCGGTACGACGCGTTTATGACGCGGTCGTGGGGTTTAAGGGGCCAATTCACATTACGAGTTGGTCCCAACTAAGTGCAGTTCAGGGTCGTAGTCCCATGCCCTCCCAAAATTTGCCCTCGGGCCGGCTTCCCCCCTTGAAATGGTGATCCCCCTGAAATTGAAATCGGGTCCCACCGGCCCGAAGCCTCCCTCCCCCCAGTCTGTCCCCATTCTGAACTGGACTTCCCAATAATTACAGCACAGGCGGTCTGTGATGAAAAGGACCGGGATGCGAAAAGCAAAGGGCTCAGATAAACATGTGACAGGGCCCGTAAAACAAAGTAGAGATAGAAAAAATGTACCTATGTTAAATGAGTAAAATGCTCAATAAATATGAAAAATAACAGTAAAATATATATCGGGGCCCGTAATATAGGAAAAAAGGCCCATAAATGACAGGGGCCCGGGATGCGATTGCACCCCGGCACCCGGGCCAGACCGTCACTGAGTTATAGACTCCTCCGGATCGGGCCCGTTAGGTTGACCCCTCACTATGTCCTCCCTATGTAGTATTCAACAAAGTTAACAATCCTTATGTGTGCAAAATGACCTCGCTTTCGACGCGCAGTTAGTTCAGTTCAGTTCAGTTCAGTTTTATTTCCATATTCAATGAGTACATTTTAAAGAGGTACATACATTTGAAAGGACTCCTATGGTCGACACCATTCAGTGGAGTATGTGGAAAGGTTACATCGAACTAAATCTAGTAACCTAGTACATATTTAATAGCATTGCAATTAAAAAAATAAAATAAATTAACATCTACATGCTACAGTTATATTTTAAATCTAGTTACATAGTATTATTTATTACACATTCACGAGATTCAATGTCAAAAAATGAAATTAGACAGGTACACAATAATATTAATAATTAATAATTTTAATAATAATAATAATATAATGACAATAATATTATTGTTGTTATTATTAAACATATGTTTATTTTTATTTGTCTAGCAGGAACTCATCTACCGAATAATATACCTTACTTACTAACAGTTCTTTCACTTGCTTTTTGAACAGCGAGTATTTTTGTATATCTCTTAAATTTTTAGGCAGGGCATTATACATTTTTGTTTTGAAAAATAGAGAGTTTTTTTGAGTACATGTTGACCTGTGCCTATCTACATGAAAGTTATTTTTCTGTCGGGTGTTGTATTTATGAATATCACTGTTGTTTTGTATTAATTCTTCTTGGGACCTAATTGCAAGTATCGACTCTAGAATGTATAAGCAAGGCATCGTTAAAATTTTATGTTTTACAAAATGTTGTTTGCAATCTGGCTTGATGTAAGTGTTACCCATAAAAAAACACTCCGTGTAAAAAAACAGCCAAGTCTCTTCAACTAAAAAAAAAAATTATGAAATCTAAAAATTCTGCACTGAAACGTAGTGATATCAAAAAATGAGCCAAGTCAAAACTTTATTTGAAAATTAAAAAATACTTGGCGCATCGTGTATATAAATAGCTTAGAAGTATAGGCTAGATATAAATACATATACTTATAGTACCTATACCTACAATGCCCTAAAAAAACGATGCGCCAAGTATTTTTTAATTTTCAAATAAAGTTTTGACTTGGCTCATTTTTTGATATCACTACGTTTCAGTGCAGAATTTTTAGATTTCATAATTTTTTTTTTTAGTTGAAGAGACTTGGCTGTTTTTTTACACGGAGTGTTTTTTTATGGGGATATCACTTATTTTTTTAGTTTATTTACACAATTTGTAAAACTTATTAGGGCAACAATGGCTAATTCCTTTAAAAAAATACGCCATTTCCGAATTAGTTACTAAAAAAATATTGTTTGGAGCTAAATTTAAACTTAAAGTATATGCCATGAAGAATTGCGAAAGCATCGTTCCAATAGGTCCAGCCGTTTTCGAGATATGGCATCACTTCCGGTTTTCAAAATGGCGGCTGAAAGCTCTTACACATTGTAGGTATTAATATGTATATAAATACTAATATTTCATTATAAGCCTTCTGAATATATAGTTGGTTTTTATATAAAGGGAAGTGAATTTAAGCAGATTTCAGTTCAGTTCAGTTTTATTTCCAGAATTCATCAATACATTTGAAAGAGGTACAGTGAAAGGACTCCTCTGGTTGACACCATTTAGTGGAGTATGTGGAAAGGTTACTTGAACTAAATCTAGTAGTAACCTAGTATATAAGTAATAGCATTGAAATGAAGACAAATTAATATCTAAATATATGCTACAATTATATTTTACATTTAGGTAATAAATCTAGGTAATATAGGTAATATCTAGGCAATAATAGGTAATTTAGGTAATAAATCAGACATTATAAATAAATAAATAAATTAATTAATTAATATTTGTCCGAGAGGAATTCGTCGATAGAATAATACACCTTATCTACTAATAGTTTGTTGACAAGGGTTTTGAATTGTGAATATTTTTGTATCTCTCTTATACTTTTAGGCAGGGCATTATACAATTTTGTTTTGAAAAAAATAGAGTTCTTTTGAGTGCATGTTGATCTGTGTCTATCTATGTGAATGTTATTGTTCTGTCTAGTATTGTGATTATGAATATCGCTATTTTTTTGTATTTCTTTCCCTTGAGATCTAATTGCTAGTACTGACTCTAGGATGTACAAGGAAGGTAACGTTAAAATTTTGTGTTTTTTGAAGTGTTGCTTGCAATCTGGTTTAATGAAATTGTTGTTATTTTTATTTTTATATTTTAATCCAAAAAGAGCTCTGATTGCTTTTCTTTGCATTACAAATATTCTGGGTGCATCTGTAGAGTTGCCCCAGAATTGTATTCCGTAGCGCAGATGAGATTCAATGTTTGCATGATAGACTAGTTTTGCAGTTTTTGTGTTTGTTAAGTTTACAATAGTTTTTAGTGAGAAATATGCCAAATTAAGTCTACTTAGTAATTTGTCACAGTGACTTCTCCAGTTTAAATTTTTATCTATAATGATTCCAAGAAATTTGATTTTGTCTACAGATTTTAGTTCACAGTTCTTGTTCTTGTTTGAAATTTCTATATTTATATTTAATGGTGTTTCATTTATGTCATTTTTTAATTTAAAGTGCATGAAGTTAGTCTTTTCTTCTTGAATAAGCAGATGGTTATCGTAGAACCATTGTGTTGCATTTTCAAGTGTATTTTTGGCATTTTCTTGAAGATTTAGTTTTGTTTTACCCGTAATTGTGATATTTGTATCGTCTGCATATATTTCTGAATTAGCTACTGTGTCTGGAAAGTCATTTATGTAAATTATAAACAACAATGGACCTAAAATAGAACCTTGCGGAACACCATTTTTTATTGTTTCGGGATTTGACATATGTTTTATTTCGCGTCTGTTCTCATCCATGTGTACTACTTCTACTTGTTGGATTCTATCTGCCATATATGATTTGAGTAAGTTTAGGGCAGGACCCCTAACTCCGTAATATTCTAGCTTGTTTAATAATATTTCATGGTTAATACTGTCAAAAGCTTTAGTTAAGTCACAAAAAACACCGATTGTTTGATATGACGTCATTTCCGGTTTCAGTAATTAGAAAACTTTAATTTAACTATTGTTATTTCATAAAGAGGAACGTCTGAATCGATTGGCGCAAATTTCGTTCCGATCGGTTAAGCCGTTTTTGAGATATGACGTCACTTCCGGTTTCAAAATGGCGACTACCGGTTTGATTTATAAAAAGGCACCTCAGACGCCAAAAGTGCACATGTGGTAAAAATTTCAGATCGATCGGCTAAGCCGTTTAGGCTGTGGCGGTGATAGCGGTGTTTCCTGATATCATCAGATAGGTTTTAAAAGGGGTGTAATTTCACTGTTTTCACGGCCCTCTAGCACTCAAATGGCATAACCTATTGTTCCCAAATTTAGTATATGGAGTGGGGTGGACCATAGCTCGAAATTAAGATATTTCACAACAATGTGAGATTTTCCAATTTTATGATCCAGTAGGCCGAAAATGCCATGTTGTTGCTTACAGTAAAAGTGTTTGGTCTGCTCCTCGGTTTATTAGGCATTTACGGTATGTTGAGTGACTGTGAGTGTACGGTACGACTTGGCTGGGTGGAGCGACCGCTCCACTAGATTTTTGTATTTGAGTCCAAATAGAGCCCGAATTGCTTTTCTTTGAAGTATAAATATTTTGGATGCATCAGTTGAGTTGCCCCAGAACTGAATCCCATACCGTATATGTGATTCGATATTTGCATAATATACTAATTTCGCCGTTTTAGTGTTTGTTAAATTTACGGTGGTTTTTAAAGAGAAATATGCCGAGTTGAGTTTACTTAGCAATTTTTGGCAGTGACTTTTCCAGTTTAGGTTTTTATCGATAATGATTCCTAAAAATTTAGTTTGCTCAACTCCCCTTAGATAACTAGTTTCGTTTTTATTTGACATAACAATTTTTAATGGTGTTTCATTTATTTCATTTTTTAATTTGAAATGCATATAATTTGTTTTTGTTTCTTGAATTAGCAGATGATTATCATAAAACCATTTTGTTGCATTTGACAGAGTACATTTTGCATTTTCTTCAAGATTTAGCTTGGTTTTGCCTGTAATTGTAATATTTGTGTCATCTGCGTAGATTTCTGAAGCTACAATTGTGTCGGGGAGGTCATTAATGTAAATTATAAATAAAAGTGGACCTAGGATTGAACCTTGTGGAACACCATTTATTATAGGTTCTGGATTTGATAAATGTTTTATTTCCTCTCTCTTTTCATTCATATGTGTAATTTCAACTTGTTGCACCCTATCTTGCATATATGATTTGAGTAGATCTAGGGCAGGTCCTCTGACTCCGTAATATTCCAGTTTAAAAACTCCAATGGTTTGTTCACCATCCTCTAATCCCTTTATAGTGTTTTGAATGAAGTTATCTATTGTGTTAGTCGTCGATTTATTTTTCCGAAATCCGCTCTGGCTTTCTGTAAGAAGTTTTTCTCTCTCAAGGTATGTTATTATTCTAGTGTGAATTAATTTTTCAAAAATTTTTGATATACTGGGTAGAATTGATATCGGTCGATAGTTTTCCGACTTATTTCTATCCCCTTTCTTAAACAACGGTGTGATTTTACCTATTTTTAGTTTTTTTGGAAAGGTTCCCTTATCAATACAGTCGTTAAAAATATGTGCTAGCGGTAGAGAGATATTCGTAACAATTTTCATAAACACTATTATACTATACTACTACTACTTTCTAAAAATATTCTTTTTAATGTTATTGGGACAGGGTTACTTTATTCTAAGATTTATTAGGCCCACAAAAGATGCAGAGCACTATGAAAATAGAATTTTTCTGCATTTTCTATTATTTCAAAAGGTAACCCACATTTCACTTCCAAAAATTTAGAAATCATGGAAAAAATTATACTATAGGAAAACGCTCTGTGTAACGCATTGATGAGCAATACCGATACGTGTAAACCTCTACCAAAATAAAAGCATAATCAAAGACGATCCACTTGTGACATTTTCCACTGTATGGTGACGTCATTACTCATTTCAGTGCGGCCAGTGGGAAGCGCCATTAATCATAAACATTTAAATAATTTGCTTTTTACAGAATCTTTGCAACAGGTAAACACTATCAGTTTCAGACCATTCACCCTGTTTCAGATGTATATGTTTGTTTCAGACAAATAATTGAAGTAAAGGAGGCTGTACTAATTGGCAGGCGAGATTTCTGTAGATTAGGAAATTTCGGTTCTAGGTGTTGCACATACCGTTTGCTCATCTATAAATTAAATCTATAAAAGCGCTCTATAAATTTCCCTAGTAATATTGATTGGCAGCATAGCATTACAATCTGGAATGTGAAATTAATTACCATAATGATCATCTCTATACAGTTTGAAACGAATTTTGAATGGATGTTTTAGTTTTAGTAACAAGTACATCACATTTGGTTCAGGAATTTGATCTACCAGAGACAGAGAGGACAAGAAAATATCATTGTATCAGGGTAACAATGAAATCAGCACCAAGTAAGTAATTCAATTTGTTATAATTTTAATGTTTTATTTTTAGAACCAAAAAATATTTGATATGCACAGTTATATAGCACAGTCAATTTTTTTATTCATTTTCAAGCACTGTTGCAATTATTATAGATACATTTGACTAAACTTACTTATGCTAAAATTATGAACACCTTAAAACATATTCGGCAATTTGTTAGATTGTACTAAACAAATATCCAGAAAATGATTCCCTTCATTCTTCGAGACTAATTCGGAACCATCGAGCGCCATTGTCGCTAGAGTGAGAGAACAATTTTCATGCCGGAGAAAATCATGCCAACCCTGGTTATAGCTTACTTAAAAAGTCAGAAGTATAATAAAACAATAGAGCTCTATCGGAATTAATCTCAAGAATATTTACACCTATTTAAATTCTACTCCTCTACATTATTTTCAACAACATAATATCTCGACAAGTCAGTTTTACAAACCGGAGCATCATCTTCAAGATATTGTCCCACTCCTTCAAGAACGACATTGACTTTGCCCTGATATTCTTCAAGCTTCTTGACATCACCAGAAGAAAACTGTATTTTCCACATTCCATACGGACTCAAGGACATATCGCCCTTCTTAAGCTTATCGTACACGTAATTCTTCGACACAGGTTCGTCCTTCTTGTTCCTCCTGATGCTGTAATGAAAATATAGACTCTCACTTACGATCTCATAGTTCAGTTTGTTACATTTGTAATATGAGGTTCCCAAATGTGTCATCTTAACTAAGAAATCTTTCCAGATTTTATCCAAGTTTGCCTGCAAATCTACGTCCAGTGCCTTCAAACGGACTTCAACTTCACTGAATTTCACTGCGTCCTTCGTTTTCCTGTTTGTGACATCGGCTCTAAGCCAGACTGCTTTCCCAGACAACAGATCTGAAATCTTCTCCTGATGCAAACTGTTTTCCCAGATGTAAAAACTGTCGCCTTCATTAAAGTCGTGCAAAATTGTCTTCGAATCTACTTCGTCATTTATCACCCCATCGGAAAGTCCAATCTGTCCTTTCAGTGTCTCAAGATTAGATACAGCCTTCTCCACAAGTTCATCAGTGGAGTTAGTAATTTGTAATGTTGTAGGTAAATTAAATCTTTCCAAATAGAAATTTGCAAAGGGAAACACATAGGGCAGTAAGCTTCCAATTGTTCTTTCATACTGACTTAAAATAATATTCGATTTAATTAATATGTCTAAATCTAAAATGCCTTTTGCTAAATCTTTGTTACTGATTTTGATATTGTCTGCTGTGGTGGAAGTGACGTCTGTTATAAATGTGGCAAGTTTCTGTTGATCCCCGTATGCCTGTATGCGATCGAACACTTTAATCAAAGTTGTCATGGCGTCATCCAACCTTTCAATACAACGCAGTATATCCTTTTGTATGGCAAAACCTTCTGTGAATTTTTCCATGTTCAGTTTGACATCTTTGAGAGTGCTTTGGATCTTCCACTGGGAAACGTCGAGTCCTGCTTGTGTCTTTCCTGCCAGTTCGCCCTGCAACTGCGTCATAGTAGCTCTCAAAGATTTTATCATTGGCCACATCGTAGTGTAGATGCTGTCCTCGTATTTCCTCAACTTGTCCTTGGCATCGTCTTCGGATTTAATTGCCTCATTCAATTCGTCCATCTCAGCATTGTCTTTTTGATACTGTTGATACGTTTTAAATGCGTTGTCAATAACTTTGGCAGTGTCTTTTATCTTGTCTAACACATCTTTTGCTTTGATCTTGTCTTTTCCTTTAAGCTCTTTCTCCTTCTTGTCAATCACATCTTTCAGTTTATTCTCGAGTTTTTCCACCGTCTCCAAATCCAAGTCACTCTTCGCATCGTCCATTTCTTTCACTATCTTTTCAATTTCTTCCGCCGTTCCACCGCCGCCCAGCACATCAGGATCATACTTAACAGCCGCCGACATCAATTTAACCTTCTCGTCCAGCTTGTCTATTCTCTTTTGCTTGATCTCTTGTACGTCCTTCTCTGCTTTGTCCAACAGGGCTTCCAAGCCAGGTGGTATTTTACTTCGTCCCTTGTGATTTGCTTCGCGATCCAAGACAAAATGTTCCGTTATTTGAGTGATGGAATTTGTCCATGCTGAAGCTGCTGATCCCCAAGGCCCCATCAGGCCAACAACTGAGCTCATCATGTTCAATCCAGCAAAGATTTCTCTCATTCGCATCACCCGATCGAGTTCACTTCTATTTTTCCTCAGTTTTTCCAAATTTTTATCGGCATCGCTCTGTTTTTTTATTATGTCGCTGATTAAAGTCGAGATTTCGTCATTCATTTTTTTGGAAATATTTGCAAACTCAACTGTTATCTCTAGATCAATAAAGTCATTCGCACTTGCAATCTTTTTGTCTATATCGGTCTGATAATCCTTGTTGTGTTGAGCAATGTTATCTTTGATCTTACTGTCCTTCCACTTATTGATGTTCACAATCGATTGGTCAATGAATTTTCGTATGTCAACAATGTAGAAGCCTTCTACTCCATCCCTAAGACTGCATACCTTACTCAAAGCTGCGGAGTACAAGTTACTTAACACCCTTTTGTTTTCGAGATAATTAATTTGTGTTAAATTTTTTGTCTTGGCAAAATCATTTATTCTCTTCAACAAAGATTGATAAAACGGAAGAAATTCAACACTTGGCTTGAATTTGTAAAAATGACGCTCTAAACTTTTAATTTCATCTAAGAATCCGTATTCATCGTAGTATGCCAAGACATCTGTTGAATTTTCGAGACTGAAAATGGTATTGAAAATTATTTCTTTAGGACCAACAGTCGATAGAGCTTCTCTCAAATAACTTTTAAAGTTGTTGACAGCATAGGACGCAATACGATATTCCGTGTAGTTGATATTTTGATGATCCAAATTTTCTGCAGGATAAGATCCATCATTTCCAGATGGTCCATAGCCCATATCACATTGCTTACTAAGTTCCCACACTTCAACATAACTGATTTTTACGAACCAATGATTTGCAAAGCGTGCATAGTACTCTATAGTGATTGAGCAGCCATTTTTTCCTCCTTGTCCCCCTCGTCCCCCCTTCCCTGCTTTGCCAAGTTTTCCCTTGTGACTTGCAATTGATACCTTGGAATCGCCATCCAAGGCCACCACTCGAATGGTCCCTCCTTCACCTCTTTTACCGCCCTTCCCACCTTGTCCTCCATTACCACCGACTGTCCCTGATGAACCTGTTACGTTATATACAATATAAAATCCCCTTTCAGAATCCTTCATAAAAAATGCATCTTTGTAGCGTTCTGATACTAATGTTATTTTACCCCATCTCGCTTTATATTCATCAGAAAAATAACAATATTTTTCTTTACGAAGGCCGACCGGTAAGTCTGGTTTCCTTCCATCTCGGCCCGGTTTCCCGTCGCCTCCGTTGTCACCAGGACCTCCATTGCCACCGACTGCTGATACAGACAAGTTATCACCATTAATGATGTGTTTTCCAACACCGAAGAAGTTTCCTGCCGCTCCACCCGCTACCCCTTCCTTTCCATCCTCGCCGGCCGCCTCCAAATATTCACCGTCGTTTGCTTTCTTCTGAACTTGTCCGTCTTTATCTTCCCCATCCAGAACAATTTTTCTCATTCCTTGAACTTCCCAAGTCGGTGCCGAAATGTACACACTTACCGCTTTTCCTTTTAGAAGTAGATCTTTATCTATGAACACTTTACCTGAAGCAATGATTTCGAGAGACCTCCAGTCTGGTTGTTTCAGTATCCTGTTGATATAATCGACAACCTCGTTCATTTTTACCACGTGAGCTGAAGCCGTGAGTTTCCCGTCATGATACTCATATTTGATTTCATGTTCCAGAGTAAGATCCAAGATCTTGTTCAGAACAGAGAATTGTACTTCCGATGGCGAGTGCCCCTTTACACTGTTTAGAGACTCCATTTTAAGCTTTTCGAGTTTTTCACAAAAGAGATCCCAATTTAGTGCCGAAATGAATAATCCTTGTTTTTTACCCCTTACTGTGCCCCAATCCTTCAGATCAGCAACGCTGTAAATGCTGGTGTACTGCTGGATGTCATACTCTAAGAGCCTCGAATGCAATTCGTTCACAAAACCATACCAATTTTTAGAATCATGAAGGTATTCTTTGACAGCAGTGTACGACTGAGAGCAATCCGCAATTGCGCTTTCTTCCTTGTCTCCAACAGTCACCTTCAATGCATCTAAGAAGTGATTTATTCCGGGAATGTGGTCGAAGAAATCATCGTCATTTACAACATTGCATGATTTGAACGCATGAAAAAGTTCCTGCAAAATCTCCAGTCCATACGAATAGCTTTTAAACTCTTTATTTGGAGATTGCATAAGTTTATATCCTTCATTGAAGAACTTGTACAGTTCAGATGTATCTAAAGTATGATTTTCCCTGTTCTTAAGATGGTCCGTCACTTGGCGTGAAATAATGTGGAAGTCATTTGATGTTTTCTTCAAGTCGTTAAAAATATCTGACACAGTCTTCTTCGAAATGTCTGGTATATACAGTTGAAAGTCATCTTTATTTGCCGGCTGGAATTGCATCGAGTCAATCATCTTCATCGCGTCACTTCCATCCATCTGATCCAACTCACTTGGGCTCAACAACTGCTTATTTGGTCTTTGAAACATTGCTATTTTATTAGTGCTAGTTGATACCCTTGGGCTAGTTGTTCGAGACATAAGTACATCGATCACGTTAACAGCCTTATTATTAATTGATTTTTCTACCTCCTGTCCAAACCTTTTTGATGATATGTAAGTTTTAACTTGTTCGAGGTACTTAAGAACATCTGGTTTGTTCTTCTGTGGCCCGGGTTTTGTGTCACATATGGATACTACCAAACCAATGCTCTGCTTGAATTTGTCAACCTTTTGAATAAATTGCCCTGTGAGTCTTAGTTGGTCTCTGAACGGATTCATATCACTGATTTGCCTGAGTTGCCATATTTTTGGATACTCAATAACAAATATTAGCTTTACTGAAGATGCTTTATCAACAATAGATTTTATTAAGTAATTCGTAGCAATCTCCGAACTCGGCTCTGAAGACACACCGAATTCGGGGCAAACAACATATATTACATTGTTAACAAAATCTTCCATCAACTCGGGAAGAATTAAATTCGATTTTCCTGCCGACAAACCTATTTCATTATCTTCGAGTATCTCATCTCCATCTTTCCCCTCTGCATGTTTCTTGTCCTTGTCATACGTCAAGAGCTGAGCTAATGCAATTTTACTAGCTCTTGTGGGTCCTAGAACAAGCACGATTTGCCTCTTCACTGTCCGTCGTAATATCTCTTCACCTTCTTCGACAAGCTTGTATACCTTCTGTAACGTATCTCTCTCTGCTTCTCCTTGCAGAACAGGGACGGAACTGAGCACTGCTGTGTCATTCTCTCCATCCTCCTCACTGAGCGGTTCTGGCACCGGATAGTCAAGTGTTAAGTCAACCTCCGGATTGTCGGTTACCTCGAGATCGTTTTCAGAACCAGGATTGTCAAGGTCGGCAGTTGAAACTGATCCGGGAGACTCTGGATTGGCTGTTGCGTCTGGTTTGTCGCTGTCCACAAGGCTGTTGGTGACCTCCGAGCTGTTGATGACCTCCGAGGTCGCAGCAACAGCCAGCAACAGCCAACAGACCGCCACACTTCCGTGCCGCATCGCAAATCCCGGGAATCTGTCAACTTTGAAAATAACAAGTCATATTCAATTGTCTAAAAGCTCAACTTCCACTTTTAGTCGAATTTCAAATTTCAAACATGAAAGGGAACCTGCACAATTACAACACAAAAAATAAATATTATGAAACAAATACGAATAACTTCATTAATTACTAGGAAAACGCTCAGTTTAACGCGTAGATGAGCAAGCACCGATATGCGCAAAACGTCCAACGAAACAATCAAACACGAACCACTCAAAGATAACTCCTAACATTATTTCTGATTTTCATTGGGACTTTCCAATTTCCATACACTCTGGAATATGTTAATAACAAATCCATGTGGCAAGCGTGAATTTGGTATAGGTACTTTTCAAAAAATCTTCTTCAAACAGAGATTTCAAACTCATAAAATGTCAATAAATCTGTAAATACTTGACTGATTGGGCTGAAAACGGGTAAAAGTTTAGATACTGTTGGTCTTGATCACCATGCAAAATTTAAACTCGATCGAAACAGTTTGATTTTCAACCAATCAGAAGATATTATTTGAACTTAAACCAATTGGAGGATTTGGCTGAAACTTTGTAAGATTTGAGGCAATGTACGTCGCAATGACTTAGCAAAATTAGACCAAACAATCAGAAGACAATTTTTTTTAAAACTAGGAAAACGCTCTGTGTAACGCGTTGAATGAGCGAGCACGACACGTGCGCAAACATTAACCGAATATGCGTTCGTTAACACACAGAAAACATTATTTTAAGTCAAACTGAAAGCAAACTACGATCCACTGAATCAATATAAAACAATGTGTCATTGTATGACCACCATTAATGTGTAATCCGAGATATACCTAACCTTCAAGGAAATGTCAGGCTAGACAGAAGCTCAGAAACGGAATAAATCCAACGTTTCCAAGAAGAAAATAATTTGAAATAATCAATCCCCTGGACAAAAACTGTAGATACCTAATATCTATGCTTTAAAAGCGATTCAATTTTACTAATACCTTCACAAAGTACACCAAATTGCCAAAATTATCAACGAAAAGAAGCACAATGTAGGAGAGATTTGGAATGACGTGTGAACGCTAGAAGAGAACAAACGCCACTCAATGATATTATTGAAATGTGAGCTTATGTTTCTAATCCCTCCTGGATGCAAAATCAGCCAAGTAGAAACACGGGAGGCACGGCCATCAGAACTACGAATTGACGAAAAGACAATCAAGGTCCTTAAAAACTCGAAATGATTTGCTGGAAACTATGATCCAAATTGAATTATTCAAATTTGATCAACTCAATACACATAAAAATATCTGCTTTTCACTAAAAAAGTGTACATACCATCAAAACACTCTTGTACCTAAAGCAAATCAGATTCAGTTGCATTGGAAAGACATTCATTTTCAATGTTTCATTTCTGACAGCTATTAAAAATGTCAATAAGTGCATACTTTCTTGACAGATTCGGCTGAAAATTGGTAAAATAAGTGACATTGTTGGTCTTACTGACCATGCTAAATATGAGTTTGATCACATTTCTCGAAGACCATTTTCATCTTTTAGGCTATCAGGAGATACTTATTTTAACAATGAACCAATGGATGGATTTCAAAAAAAAATTGGGTCTGCAAACAGAGAAGGTTGTCTTTACATGTGTGCAAAATTTCAGGTCGATCGGTGAAACGGTGCGACTTCTATTGCTTCCTTTAGCATACAAAAACAAAAACAAAAAAAAAAACAAAAAAAAAAACAGAGGTCCGTGCTAAAAGAGCCAAATGGAGTCGCTCGCTTCGCTCGCTCAATTAGAACCGATTTCAAAAAAATTTGGGTCTGCAACGTCAAGGGATAATTTGTACGTGTGCAAAATTTCAGTTTGATCGGAGAAGTGGTGTGACCTTAGATCTTTTAGCAACCACTTTTATAAAGTGGTTGCTCAATTTATACTAAATTTTTATTGAAAATGCCTGACTATAAATTGTAAAAAAGAATTAGAAGGATGATTGGAAAATCAGGTTCTGACTTGGAGCTTGAGCAGTTCGATATTGAGGTGGAAATGAGAGGTGATTTCAAAAATGCGTGAAAGTTGATTTATGTGGAAGAAAACATTAATAAGGAATTGAATGATCCCCATGAAAGAGAAAGGAAATATGTGAGAAAAGTCGTGTTGGTTACCCTATGATGTTACTCACCTACGATATGTCCTCTTCTTCCGCCTTCTCAACTTCTTCCCTTCATCTGCTCCCTCGCACTGCCATCTGATCAGATCATAATCACGCTCACATACCGATATATATCACATTCTGCTTGACGTCAGAGATCTTGTTGCTAACCCATGCAGGTCAGAGTTACACAATACGGATGCACTATTTTTTATTGATATATGAATTATATTTATGTAGAGACTTTAAAAATATCACAGAGAGGTCGTCGAGTGGACTCGAACCCCTGACCATAGACGACTGACCATTGACCCTGATCCTAATACGTCTATTCCCTGACCTTCCAACAAGTTGCAACAATCAATTAATGATCTGGGAAACATTCGATTAGGGGTGCAATCACACCCTAAATGAACGTAGTTCTTTGGCCATACATAATATTTGTTTCCAACAATTTGAAGAGATGTGAAATGCGTTTCCTAATTTAACAATTAATTAATTTTATTATATTATTAAATTTATTCTTTAAAAGAGAAGGAGAAAGAGAGTTTGATAGGAATGGTAATATGAAAAGAAAAGTTGGTAGACCTTGAGCAAGATGGTTTGAGCAGATTAGACAAGACATTGAAGATCTAATGTGAAGTGGGGCCGTGAAAGATGACAATTCGTTTTACACTCAAATTAGGTACTTAGGACACTGTAATTAGATTTTTATGATGTTTTTAGTTAGAATATATGCTATTCTACATTTCAGTTATTATTACACCTTCCATCACCTTCAATATTCACAATACATCACTTATTATGCGTTTTAAACATTGATGACATGTCACATAGAACTTGAACTCATTACAGTCTTTAAATGAGTTTTAATGAGTTTAAATGACCAATTTAGGTATTAATATCCTTTGGTAGTCTGTTGTACTCTCAAATACCTTTAAAATTTTAAATTACAGTGTCCTAGGTGTATAATATCATTGAAAAACGAATTGTCATCTTTCTCGGCCTTTCACAGTTGCCTTGAAGATCAAGGGGGAAAGTTGGGAGAATGTGAAGAATCAAGAAATGTGGAGAGAGGAGGAGAAATGGAATGAATTAGTAGATAGAAAGGAAATAGAAGTGGAAAAATGTAGTGAGGAAAATGAAGGGGTGGAAAATGAAGATGGGAGGGAAGATGCATATATGTGGAGAGAAGAAAATGTTGAGTATGAAATGGAATTTGAGGAAGAACAAGTTGAAGAAGAAGAAGTGGAAGAAGAAGAAAGAAGTGTTTTGAAACACTAATGGATCTCAAGTATTTGACGTATAGTATATTTAATGTTTAGTTTATAAGAAATGTAATGTGACAGGCTTGGCCAGCCGGCATTGTGGTATATTTATTTGGGTGTCCTATATAATGTTAGCAATTTATCCTGCTCCATAAAATGTGTGGAAAGGTGCTTTAAATATAATAAAGTATGCTGTGATCATAGACATGTACATCCTACTGTGATTTAAAAAAAAAAAACTCAACGGAACCAAGGTTCCACAAGTGCAATTATAAAGGTGGATTCACACGGCAATTCCAAACTTCCCAAGTTTGCCGAAGTTCCGAATCGCCGTTCCGCTGCAGTTCCGCCGCCGTTCAGCTGCAGTGGATCATTGACCAACACAAACCCCAACACCACGCTAAGGGGGCAGCCGTCGGGGGGCATGTTGAGAGATTTCTACACAGAGTCTAAAGCGCCGTTCAAAAAAGAGTGGTTTGCAGATTACAAAGATAGATTTAGATAGATTGTAGATGATTCTACTATTAACCAATCACAAGTCTAGAAACCGCTCGCAGAAGACTTGTGGTTGGTTAACCACATGTGTTAAAACCGCTGTGAACGCCGTAACCGAACCGTACCTGAGCTGGCGCCGACGAGGAAGCGAGAGACAAACATCCAGTACTTGCGACCCTCGGTGAACAGCTCGAGCGTGGAGTACATTCCGCTGGCGAAGGTGAACAGCAGGATGGACACCAGGAGCGGCAAGCGGATGGAGCCTAAGCGGTTGCCCCACCAGCCGACCAGCGGAGAGAACAACATCTGCGCCAGAGGGTTGGCGGCGACGATGAAGCCCATGAATTCCTTCCCAGCAGTCGGATCCAGCTGCAAGAACAGTCGTGTTATAGGAAGTCGTTTAGGACGTTCCTGGCTTGTCTCTCATTTCACAATAGTTTGTTGCAAGCGTAACATCTACTTTTCTCATCATGTGCAGACACTGAATCAAATGTGAACAAGCAACTACAGCAAAATTATAGAAAGTTCTGTAATTGATCACAAAAATTATTCACGAAAAGAGTTATAAATCTCGCGAGTTTTGTTAGTTAATTTGCATAATTATGTTTATTGGATAGTCTACATTGATTGTCAGCATTATTGTAGAGCAAAATGAGATGGCAGAGTATAATTTTTTTTTTTATATTTTGACTTGGGTAAAGTTCGTTCACATTTAGAATAGCAAGCCCGTGTACTACTGTAGTCAAGCAAGCATTTGTAAACCTACACATGTAAATATCAATTATCAAAGAATATGTACAAGATGGCTGTAGATAAAGATAAATCAATTTTATTGAAGTTTTCTAATATTTTCTACTATTAAAAAGTGTGTATTTCACATACTTTATACAATTTCAATAATACAAAGAAGAAAGTCTTGCCATTGACAGGGCAGTGTTCATGTGACCGACCAATGAACGACGTGAACGACTTGCTATTCTAATCATGAACGAATGAACTTTATGCAGATATTGAGAAAATGGATTTCCGTTATAAATACTCAAACAGCTCATTGCACAATAAAACGGTATCTACTTACAACATACGTACTAATAGATCAGTTCAGTTCAGTTTTATTTCCATATTCAATGAGTACATTTTAAAGAGGTACATACATTTGAAAGGACTCCTATGGTCGACACCATTCAGTGGAGTATGTGGAAAGGTTACATCGAACTAAATCTATGAGCTAATAATGTAGACTACTATTTAACGATTAATTTAAAAAAAAACTGTTAGTGTACTTTTGCTGTACGTATACACTAACGAATAATAATGTGCAGTATTTAATGGTACATTTTTCAAAGAAATGTTGTTTGCTTATGCTGTGTATGTTTACACTAACGATGGAAGTGTGGAAATCAAATCGCAACCGAAATAACATTTCTACTTGACATTTCTCGCTCGCTCACCTTGTCCAGATACGGCCAGACTCCCGTTAGGATGATGCTGAAGCCGAGAGTCATCAAGAGCATGGTGAAGTAGATGACGTAGATGGACCGCCAGCGCTGTTTACGCTCGGCAACGGTTTCCAATCCGATCGTATCCATCTTGTCTCTGCAACATCAAGAAAACTCTTTTAGACAAAGCAATTTCAAACGTCATAAAGCAAGTCTAATTACAGCAACATCTTCTTTAGGGGGCCGTCTATAAATTACGTTTGCGATTTGGTGGGGGGGGGGGGGGGATCACGATTTGTGACATAGTGTGACAAGGGGAGGGGGTCTAAGTAGTTTTGTGAAGTCACACTTCCAAAACCCATTTTTTTTTTTTTTTTTTTTATTTTTTTTATTAGTTGCAAATGGGTAACCCAAATTTTATTTTATTGAAGTTGGTTGAATTATCAGGTAGTTGGTGATGTTTAAATAATAATATGTAGTTTGGAAAATCAAAATTCATTGGTAAGAAATCCAAATAATATGGTATTAAAACTTTTTTTTAAGGAGGGGGGGTTCCACAATTTGTGACGTAATTACAGACGGGGGGGGGGGGGGGGGGGGGGTTGAAAAAGGCCTAAAATACTGTGACATAATTAAGATAACAAAACAACCTTTCTCTGATATGCTCTGATCCAGTTGAAATTTTACAAAGAATGACCAATCACTTGGAAAGTTTGCAAAGATTTTGTTTGAAAATTAAAAATGGTTTGATCAAGTGGACTTTTTAGCAAGGTGGTCAAGACTAACATTTTGTCATTCTAGGTAGTATATTTTACCACAATATATATATATATTTTTTAATCTAAATATAATGTGATATTTGTTGCTTTTCGGATTATTTCTTCATTTTCATATTATTAATTTTTGGTGATCTTTTGGTGTGTCAATTTCTAATTTCTTATAATTTTTCTAATGTCAATAGTGATTTTTTTATTCTTTTTGTACCATGAGTTTTGGTACCATGTCTTTTTGTACCATCTTTATAAAAACAAAATCTTGTAAAAAGACTGCCAAGCACCTTCCCACCTAAAAGTATTGAGATCTAAGAGGAGGGCCAACCAAAATTTTGTTAAAACAATTCAATTTACAACAAAAGCACAATTTTCATGTGCTTTTAAATTCAAAGAGTATATTTTTAACATTACATATTACATAACATTACATAACATAAATTTTATAAATACAAATAAAATAAAATATTGACTTTTAAAACATGTTATTTTTTAAATACATTTATAAGCTGCAAAGATAAAGACTGGGATACGCTGGATTTTAATTAGGTTACATTGCAATTGTATTGTATTGTATTGTATTGTATTTTATTATCATCCCGTGGACAAGTACATAATACATGTATGGGTAATTATTTGTTCCGATATATATATGCACTTAAAAGTTGGTGTGATGCGAAAGTATGTGAGAATAGAAGTATGTGGCCATGCTATTCCAATGTTAAAAGTATGTGTCCCGTCAAAAATATTCGGGAATAGGCCCGGCCTCGATCTTTTATATGACGTGGGTTCCGAGTAATTATTTAAAAAAAAAGTAAAATAGTTGTTTGATTGAGGTGTTATTATTGCTACCTATTATGAAAATTACTCAGTCAATGCGTGCGCATTTTATTATTATAGGTATTTTATAATGTCTGAACAATGTCGCTAAAGATTCTTGCATGTAAACAAGGGGGTACCGAGGATGACATATCGGGGGAGGGGGGGGGGGGGGGGGATTTTGCAATATTTTGAAAAATTACAGTTGCAATCATCGGGGGTGCAGCCCCCGAAAAAAAATTGTTTAGAGTAGGTACGTTCGAATTTTGAAACTCAGAGTAGCTATTTTTAGCTTAGCAAATTTGCAAGTTCGGGGCGCAGAGCCCCGGGAATTTTTTAAAAATATTAACTCAATTTCAATCATTATGGTGCTTTTTCAACATGATCTGCCTCTTTTAAAAATTTCTTGTTTTTAGGTGGGGGGGGGGGGGGGGGGGGGGGGGGGGGATGGGCTGAACTCTTTGCGTACGCCATTGAATGCATGTGAAAGCAGAATTATTGCACAAAACGCATGCAGGTATCTGTACATCATTTTAGTGCGTTGCTAAAGGAAAGAACATTTTTTTTGTCTGGGGCTTAACGTCGCACTGTTCTGCAGCGAGGCTAATGGCGACGGATGAATGATTATGTTGATGATTGGGAGATGATGGTGAAGAGTAGGTAAGGATGGAAGGTGGGAAGGAGGCGTTCGTGGTCTATTAGTAGGGTACCTTCCCAGCATTTGCCTGTCGACCGAGGGAAAACCACGAAAAAACCCCAGTCAGGAAGGACGGCCGCGGGAATCGAACCCAGGCCTCCGGAATACAAGTTCAGAGCGTTAACCACTCACCCAACCTGTTCCGTAAGGAAAGAACATCAAGAGTAATTATCCAGCTTCATTGTGCGTGACTGTACCTGCACGTGCGAAGATCATGTCACGTGACATAAAAATAAGCGCCTCTCCGTCGCATAATATGATCTTGTGGGTATATTCATTATGTAGGCGATTTGACCTTGTAAAACAGCTTATTATGTCTTTATATGCATGAATGACAAAAAAGATTGATAATAAAGTGGTACATAACTGATAATAATGACGTGACCTTCAGTGTGTATTTGTACATGACACTGACTGTTGACACTGTGCATATTATTTTACACACGTGACTTAGACAGCTAGCTAGGTAGGTAGTAGATTTTTTTGTCTGGGGCTTAACGTCGCACTGTTCTGCAGCGAGGCTAATGGCGACGGATTATGATTATGATGATGATTGGGAGATGATGGTGAAGAGTAGGTAAGGATGGAAGGTGGGAAGGAGGCGGTCGTGGCCTATTAGTAGGGTACCTTCCCAACATTTGCCTGTCGACTGAGGGAAAACCACGAAAAATCCCCAGTCAGGAAGGACGGCCGCGGAGATCGTACCCGGGCCTCCGGAATACAAGTTCAGAGCGTTGCCACTCAGCTAGTGATGCCCAGCGGGAATATTCCCGGGAATATTCCCGAGCAAATTTGGGGAATATTCCCCAAATCGGGAATTTACTTTTTCATTATAAATTAAAATGTATAATGTTATTATTTTGTGGTATGTCATTACCTCTTAGTATTCTCTATTTTGTCATTAATTTTCTTGTTATCTTATGACAGGGGTCGGTAACCTTTTTTGGTGACTGAGCCAATTTTCGAAAAATTTATAAATTAGATAATATTGCGAGCCGCAGCAGGTAATCAAATATAATACACCAAAAATAATCAATTGAAGTACTAGTTTATTCTGCTATTTTGACGAAGCCCCCCCCCCCTCTCTTGATGTTGCCCCGCAGGGCGTTTTTTCGAATTTTCAAATCCAGATCGTTATTTAAATTATAAAGAGTCAATCAAAACCCACCAAGGAGCCGCAGGTTGCCAACCCCTGTCTTATGACATCTATAAACATAAACATGCTTTAATAATGTTTTTTCTTAATGTTTACTCATCCCTGTAGTAAATTCCCAATAAATTCCCGGTTTGGGGAATATTCCCGAAAAAATAAATTCCCGGGAATATTACATCACTACACTCAGCCCATACTGCACTCAGCCAACCTGTTCCGGTAGCAAGCTTGTCAGCTAGCTTGTCGTTGTCGCCTATCTGCACATCATGGGTTGCACTAGGGTTGAACTGAATTTAACAACGTTATGATTAGATAAAAGACAAACTCAGGTTATCACTTGGCACATTTTTTAAATTAAATTTCATATGGCACCCATTGAGACAAGAAAATAATACCATTTTTCACCGGCAAAATTACACTATTGTTACAAATTTACAAAGCAAAAAATTAAAAAATACACAAAGTGATAACTCTAAGATTGTCTTTTATCTTATCATGATTAAAATTTGGAATCATTTCGTCAACCCATTTTGTCTCCATATCATATCCAAAAAAGTGCCTGCAAAACGCCACAAAATCGCTCGCGCTTAGGAAAAGAGAATCAACAAGTGAAGAAATATGATAAATGTGACTTCTTTCATTTCTTGGTCTTGATATAAAATTACGTAGGCATAGGTAATACATTCAAAATTAAAATATTGTCAAGTGTAAATAACAAATTGTTATTGTGTAAATTGTGACGTGTAAATAACCACATACCTAGAAAACATAAAATTAAAAATGCATAGACTGGTATGTGCCTAAATTTGTCTGTATCAATTCCTATGACGAAAGTCAACCAACTTCACTACTCACTAGTAAAACCAAACTATTAAAACGTGTGTAACCATTGACAACCAAAACTAGGTGTTAGTCAATGGTGTATAACTCACGGGTTTCTCTTCGTGCCACTGTCTCCAGCTTCCAGCCTTGTTTTCTGCTAGAAACGTCAGCTAACCATGGCTCGCACGTTGTATTCGTTGTCCTACTTGACTGCCGAACTAAAGGAGAGAAAACACCTTCCTGCAGCTCCATGGTGTCTGCGGTGTCTGGTACAAAGTCTGTTGAAAGTCTGGTAATCAGCTGGTGTGAACGACCTTGGAGTTGGAACCCGGCTCGTTCTCTCCCGAGAACCAATCAGAAGCGAGCATTCAAACACGCGGTAGAGTTCAAACCTTGACCTATTCGCTCAAATCCGGCTTCATTAAAATAAGAGATAATTCGCACTGGAACATCACTTTAAAATAGTAGTTTTGTACGAAGAAATCAACATTTAACCACATTTAAGTCATACAGCTCTAAGCCGTCAAATAACATTTTTAAAACAAAATTTGAAGAAAAATCATTATTTGTAAAAAATTCAAATATTATCGTTGCCTGCATTTTGATACATTTAAACAAGTTCAATTGTCGCCTTTTATCTACAAGATACACTTGGTTTTGGGAATACGAGTTTTGAATCGTTTTATCAAAACTCAACTCAACAACCCCATCAGTCATCTCTGTATCTCGAAGATACCCTGTCTGATTCTTACTAATTTATTAATGTGTCATACTCAGGCGCGTAGGAACTAAATTTGGGAATAATGTTGTAAAAGAACTTGAGCTGGAGATACTAGTGTCTACAAAGACAATAAGGGGTCTGGGGTGCACAGACCCAGACATTTTTAGAATATCAGGCATGAATTTGGTGCATTTCTACAAGATTTTAACACTTTTAAGCTTATTTTCATCTTGCCATATTAATGTATAAGAACATAGGGAGGGGAATTGAATCAGAAGGGGGGGGGGATTTCTCCCCATCCCCTCCCCCCTTCCTACGCGCCTGGTCATAGTGACTGATAGTTTAAAGTCCAATTGTGACTTTGGGGTCGCACCAAGAGTTGCAGTTCCTGCCGGTTTTATTGATAAGGAGGGGTTTATTATTATGTATAAAATTAATTATAAGCAAACACATTATCAAATTATCAAACACATTCTGCTACACTAAAAGTTTTTAATAACTTTTTGAATGAAAGGAATTCTACCCCACATGACCAGTGGCGGCGCCAGGAAATAATCGTTGGGGGGGGCAGAGCAGGGGCAAGGCAATTCCTTGAGGGGGCAAAGCGAAAAGCCGTCTATTTACCAAAATTATGACCCCCCCCCCCTCTCTGCATGGTTCAGCAAAACTACGAAATACATTTTCACTCAAGGGCGTATCCAGGATGAAATTTCGGGGGGGGGGGACATTACTAATATTTTGAAAAATCACAGTGGAACACAGGGGTTCGGGGGCGCAGCCCCCGAGAAAATTTTGGATCAAGGTCATTCGTTTAGGTGCAATTTTGAATCGAAGTGTATTGGGGAACTAATAACTATAAATTACAAAATATTCAAAAATTGGTCTAAGAGGTTTAAGAATAGTGAAATATCTTCAATTTTTTAAAACATGTATGTCCGGGGCGATTAACTCCGGAAAATTTTTGGAATTTTAATTCAATTCTAGCCATTTTGGAACTTTTTTTGACATGATCTGTCTATTTTATAAAGTTATTTTTTCACACATTATTTTAAATGTGCATATTTTTTTTTAGATAAACCTTGATTTCCGGGTGGGGGAGGGGGGCTGCGGCGCTCCTATTGATTACGCCCTTGAGTTCACTAGTATATAAAAATTATCGTTGTTTAGGTTTCATCACGACATAAGAAAGAATCAGAGAATGCTTACTCAGGAAAACAGTAGTACGTGCAAAATATTCACGTTTCTATTCTAAAACAAGAGGTGTTGGTAAAAGTAAAATTGTTGCCCATGGTATATAACTTGATGCCTGTAGTTGCAATTTATTTATGATTTTATATTATTTTTTGCCAGGTAAATTGTGCATATATGGGAGTCGTCAAGTGGGGGGGGGGGGGGGGGGGGGGGGGGGGGGGGGCAGCAAGCCAAGTTTTTGGGGGGGCAGTTGCCCCCCCGTGCCTCCCCGTAGCGCCGCCACTGCACATGACCAGTTTGTTGCCTCCATCACGACAAAACAAACCGACGGAAAGCGCAATTTAATTTTTGAGGAAAAAGGAGGTTTACCTTTCAGAACGTCTATTAATAACTATACAATAATTCGGTTTGTACTGATGTGTTCACAAAAAGATAGATCTCAATGTTTCATATTATGACACTTTAATAATGAAAATGCGTCACTGAATTGATGACTGTGAAATACGGAGAAACTGCAACCAAAGACATCATTTTCAGCATATATTTAACTGAATAATACAAAAATACTAACTACGTACTACCCAACAACCATCACAGCAAGTATCACACAGCTGAGGAGCAATAGTAAATCTTCACTTTGTGAAAGATAAGCATTTGGAAGCCATTAACGACGACTGCACAAACTAAAACGTAGGAATTGTTTTGCTATTATAATTGCTATGAGAAATAAGTTGACAAGCAATGAGTTTGTTAAAAATATAATATGCCAAACACTGATCTGGGTCTTTAAATATTATTATTACATATAGTTGTAGGTATACTAAAATAGACAACACATATAACATAAAAGAATCTAAAATATTAACGTACCTAGTTATGTAGGCAATACATCATTATTGCATACCTTAAAGATAGCTTTCTTACATCTTTAGAGGTATTTATTTGAATTGACACATGTGAAAACACTGAATTCGATGACTATTATTTGTAGATCTAGTTCCGACATCTTCCTGATTATGGTATGAAATATATCCTTTGATAACCAAGTTCAAACGATTAATAGGTACATTTAGTATTTCCTTCTTCACACTTTGTTCTTCTAGTTTTATTAGGTGAAGATGACTTGCTGTACTCGAAGCAAAATCACATTTATAATTAGTATAGAGTATAGTTCCAAACTGTCTCGAGAGCGTATTATGTGAAAAGCAATAATAGTTCTTAGATATTTGAAATAACAAAATTATAAAAATCTGTTATAATGAAAGCAAGGAAGGAACAACACTAACTTCATCAAAGTAGCTACTTTGATGAAGTGCATCAGTTGATGCATCAGTTGAGTAAAAAAGGCAAACATAAGTTTGAGTTTGCTTGAGCCAGTTCTTTGGTTCCCATAATGACTTACAAATTCAGTCTTGATATCAGCGTAAAAAAATCCACAAATCTGATGATTATCATCCCTGAACCTTCGGTTGAATTTTGATGCCGTTGCTTTGATGCAGTTTCTCGCTCTCTAGCGTCCCCATATCAATGACCTCATCCGTTTCTTCAACACTGTGCACTCCGTTCAACTTGCCACCCTCTTCGTTAAGTCTCTCCACTTCTTCAGCAATAACTGACGCTTTCCCATTCATCGCAACATCCGTCAAAGCCATTCGTTTCTCCACTAAAGTCAGCCAAACCATCGCGGCCGCCATCATGACAGTCGTAAAACCGAACGTCCAAATCGTACCCAATCGCACGTAGATGTAACTCACGAAAACCGGTCCCATCACTCTGGAACAACACCCGGCCCCGGTCATAAGCCCCATCCACACGCCTTGCGGTCGCGGGCCCAATATCTTACTGAATATCGTCTGGATGAGGGTAACACCGATGGGATAGCCGACAGAAGTCAAAGCGTATCCGAGGAGGAATTGCGTCAGGGTCATAGCGTTGACGTAGTAGCACCATTCCTGCGACGGAGGACATCCGACCACTTCGCTGCCGTTCTGCGTGGCATTGTAGTCGGCGATGAGAGGCGGAGCGTCGCCCCACGGAATGTAGAGAGCTCGACCAATCACCATGAGGAAGAAGCCGCCCCAAAGCAGAACTTTACGCTCTGGGAAGCTGGAATGAAAATAATCAAATTGACTTCAAAGTATAACGGTATTTTTATTGGCCTCTTTTAATTGCTAATAATTGCGTCAAGAAGGACAGAATTCTTAGAGATTTCTGGTCCTCTAGTATAAAACTTTTCAAAAGAGCTGCATCCTAATTTTATTTTTTTCATATGAAACTCTAAAATAACGTGAAGGCTTACAAATTCCAGTTGATGTTTGAAAACCATTGAACAAAAGTTTTTAGGTCACAAAGAAAGTGGTAAATGTTATATTTTTTGGAAATCAGTATCTCTTACTAGAAACGTATACTAGATACCAGACATGGGCAAAATACTCTGTTTCAATGTATTTGGAATACAAGATACTGATACTTTTAATTTGGGTATCTAAAATACAAGATACAAGATACATTTTAGAGATGTATTTAAAATACAAGATACAAGATAGTATCTTTAGATACTTAAAAAAAGATACATTAAAAGATCCTTTTTTTATTCTCATACTTATCATCCAACAGTAAAAAATGTAGGGACTTACTTTCTAAATTAAATTTTAATTTGTTCTATTTGTAAGGCAACATACTTAACATTTTCTTGATCGATTCAATACGGCAACGTGTATTATTTGATGCTTGTTTGAAATCAAGCAAGAGATCAAGCTATCTTTGAAATTCTAGGCGCATAAAAATGTATCTTGTATTTTAAATCTTCAAAAAAGATACAAAATACTTTAGAAATGGGTATTTAAAATACAAGATACAGATACGTTTGGCTCATGTATTTAAAATACTAGATACAAGATACAAATGTATCTAAGATACGTATCTTAAGATACAAGTATCTAGATACTGCCCATGTCTGCTAGATACTAGATAGAGATATTTAATTCAAGTCTTACAATCTGCACAGTGGCCCGATGCCAGCGAACGTGACGCAGGCAATGATGGCTCCGGCTGCCATCAGAATGCCCATGTAGTAGAGAGCTTCCTCCTTCGTCCACGCAAACTGGTCCATTGTCAGCACAGTGCCCAGTCTGCAACAACATCGAGATACTCACTGGTTACTTCTCTATAATGCTTCATGGCATCTCTCTCTACATCTGTGCATTTGTACATGCACTGCAAAGTGGCTGATGTTTACTCACGTCTCAAGTAGAACGAAGTTGAAGACGAGCACAAAGAAGGCGACGATCAGCGTCCACGTGGCGATGTAGTCGGGCTTCGTTGACTTCCAAGTTGCCTCCTCTAAAACACAATGAACATAATGGTTTAATTATTAATTATTTAAGGAATTGATTAGAGTAAATGTGTGGAATCGATAGACTTGCACTTATCATGAAAAAGTTATGTAGTAACAAAACTATGTATACAAAGCTCTAGGACGGTTCTACCCCAAGTTTCAAAGAGAGCTTCTAAGTAGCTACTACGTTGTTTGTGACTTATTCTTGTGTTACAACAACTATTTGATGTGACTTGAAATATAGCGTATTGAAGCTTAGAGGATCTGAGTTGGCACCTGATTCTGCTCCGAGGTTGACCATGGCCTCCTTGGCAGCGATCCTCCTCTCCACGAACACCGCCGGCAAGTAGAGGATGAAGTTTCCGATGCCCATGATGACGTTGATCCAGCCCGCCGCAGTGTACATGTTGAGAGTGAGCCCCCCGCCCCACGATACGCCTCCGTCGCCCAGTGGCGTCACAGCCGCCTGGAGCGCTGCAAACACAACGGACACTCACAATGGGAAGTGTGAGGAGAGTGGAGAACGAGTCACGACTTCGACTCACGATAATAAAATCTTTACTGCGAAGAGATCTTGATTAAAAACAAAAAAGTAGAATAGAGTTCTGGTATTAAACAAATAAGGTAAAATGAACAGACTTAACAAAATATTTGCAGGCATTATTTGTTCAGGTTGTAGCAAATACGATGTAAATGGCAATATTAAGAGTGCAAAAGACCTGCGTCTTACTGCATATACACTGCAGAGGCTGCTCTACCACATAACCATGCTAAAAGTTACGTGCATCAGGATTCAAGTTTTATCATTATCATTATTTAATAAAATGTAGGGTTGTTGAAGATAGCTTGTTTTTGTACATCACTTTTTGTAGCTTATTTAACACAAAATTATCACAATGTTAAAAAGGTTTATTGAAAATTCAATTTTGTTACAGTCCTCCTACGGCGATTTTTAGTTGATAAAAAATCAATTTTTGCATTACAAATTATTCAATTACCAACGACAAAAAAACAATTATTCAATATTCATGGAATGTTCCCTTAAAAGCAAAATATGATGCAAACATTTAAAGAATCAAGCAATAACAAACAAAGGTTACATTAAAGTTAGAATTATTTCTGTCTTACTGACCGGGTCCGACGATGAATCCGAGGACTTGGGCCAGCGAGACCATGGACACCGCTCCAGTCCGCTCCTTGACAGTCGTAGCTGCTGAGAGATAGGAGCGGCACACAGCGATGTTGGCTGCAAACAACAAAACAGATACGATAACGGTGAGCGTTGTAACATTCCCACATATTACACGGCGAGAGTCAATCATGGGAGTTCCGCAAACACATTCCGTGCAAGCACTAACATTGCCGGCACACATTTCTAATAATATTCTACTTATTGGTATTGTAGCAGGGTTACCTACTTTATTCTAAGATTTATTAGGCACACTTAAGACTCAGAACACTATGAAATTAGAATGTTTCTGTGATTTCTATTATTTTGAAATTAAAATTCATGGAAAAAAAAGAAATTACGTATATTATTGCATCAGGTTTCTATTCAAGAATTGAATATTGCTTTTAAGTATCACAACTTTTTGGTTTTACAAATCATTTCAAAATCCACTTTCTTATCAATAATGTCACAACTTTCTACCTCAGAGGCCAAAGAGCTGTGCAGTTTGCGGATTGCAGAAAGAGTATTCTTCTATTAACGTAGCAAGTCTATTAACAAGTCTAGAAACTGCTCGCAGTCGACTTGTGATTGGTTAATAAAAACGCTCCGCTTTCCGCGCTTATGTAAACTCTGCTAGAGATCCGTACCTGAGCTGACGCCCACGAGGAAGCGCGAGACGAGCATCCAGTACTTGCGACCCTCGGTGAAGAGCTCGAGCGTGGAGTACATTCCGCTGGCGAAGGTGAACAGCAGGATGGACATCATCAGCGGCAAGCGGATGGAGCCCAAGCGGTTTCCCCACCAGCCAACCAGCGGAGAGAACAGCATCTGCGCCAGAGGGTTGGCGCCGACGATGAAGCCCATGAACTCCTTCCCAGCCGTTGGATCCAGCTGCAAGAACAGTCGTGTTGTAGGAAGTCGTTCAGGACGATCATTTCACAAAAGTTTGTTGCAAGCTTAACTCCGAATGATAGAAAGTTCTATAATGAACTAGACCTTTATTAACTTTAAGTTTTATTTTATATGATGATGATATAGTAAAATGAGTAATAGTTTTATTTATATTTTGACTTGGGTAGGTAGGTACTAATATTAATAATAATATTAATTATTAGGACACTGTTGCAGATATTGAGGAAATGGGTTTGTGATTTAAATACTTGAACTGTTCATTGCACAATAAAACGGTATCTACTAACAACATTACTAAGATAAACTATGCTGCTCATGTGTAGGTACTTACTACTGATTCATTTTTCAAAGAAATGTTGTTAGTGAGCTCTTGCTGTAGACTGACTCAGGAAGCGTGGAAATCAAATGTAATAACATTACTACTTGACATTTCTCGCTCGCTCACCTTGTCCAGATACGGCCAGACTCCCGTTAGGATGATGCTGAAGCCGAGAGACATTAGGAACATGGTGAAGTAGATGACGTAGATGGACCGCCAGCGCTGTTTGCGCTCAGCAACGGATTCCAGTCCGATCGTGTCCATCTTGTCTCTGTAACGTCAAGAAGAAATCTCATTTAGACATCGAAATTTCAAACTTCATCAAGCAAGGGTCCAGTAGAGACTGATGGTGCAGATCTTCAATTACTAGTATGACAGGAAACAGCCGTTCTCTACTCAAGATGACTTTTTACAACGAAAGACCACTCCGTTGACAGGTTTTCTGTAGAACACAGCAAAGTTGTAGAACAAAATCCTCTGACTATGGTTAAAAACTAAAAATGTTCTGATCAAGTTGACTTTCAATATGGTGGTCAGACAGACATTTTGTCATATATTTTACAAATTTCCTTTTATCTTTTTGTTTTTTCTTTTCTTCTTGACATTTTAAAAATAAAATGTTATATTTTGTATTTTTGTATTTTTTATTTTTTTAATAATATTATGGTGATTTTATTACTTTTAGTTTTATTATTACGACCTAGATATCTTATTGCATAGTAATTAAGGGAGCGTCACCAATTCTCTTATGGCACTTTATTCATTTTCTTAAAATTATTTTATTTTGTAGGCAATGGAACTTATTATTTTAAGATTTTTAAAATTATAAAATTTTAAGGTTTTCAGATTGTTTATTTGTTACAAATTGTATTGATTCAACCATTTGACTTAAAACTTTGTATGGTCTTAGGACCAACATTTGAGGTATTTTTGACAATTTGCAGACTAATCTGTATAGTAATCTTCAAAAGTTATTGACTATCTACGTTTTTTGCGTTTGCAAATAATTGTCACTTTTTAAGGAAATTTCTACTACCTATTTTATTACTGCAATTATTATGTGACATATTTCGTTTCAGCTCTTTCCTAGGTCTGTACAGCAGAAACTTGCATATCAATTAGCATGCAAAACAAAGGCTTGCTTGTCAATTGCATATCAAATATTAAATTATTATGACCTTCATATTATATTGCAATGCATTACTATACTACTATCTATACTATACTATACTACTATGTTAGCATAAGCCCATAGTGAAAGAGCTGAATGCAATTAATAAATAAAATACAAAATAAAGAAATAAAATAATATTAATTTTTCTCTAGTTTCCGAGATGACATACATTTGTAGAAGGTAATGGATTTCAATTTAAAAAATGAGAGAAATGGTTTTAAAATCATTTTCAATGCCATCAATCCAAAGAATAAAATATCTCAAATATATCGTTTTTCCTGATTTAAAATTCTGACAGCCATTCATTTCAAACAAATATGTAATTAAAAAAATAACAAAGTATTTTTCATTTGTCAGTTTTGATTTGACCTGAAAATTGAGCTCCACATTTTTTTTCAGTTTTGATCAAACTATATTAATCTGCGTTGCCGTGCGCACTCCCCTTGCTCCCTTTGATGAAGAGATCTTGGAACCTTGAGGGCAATGACCTGCTACTTTGTGGAATGTCTCTAGGGTTGTTTTGAGTAGGCGGAAAGGGTGAGCACGAACGAAAATACACTGATTGGATTGGATGGAACTCGAATTTGGTGAAAACGCACCCAATTACCTACTCTCAAACTCACTGACATTTGTTTAATAGTTTTCATAATCACGAAAAAATGTTCCAAGTCGCTGCCAGTTCCATTTATAAGTAATAAAAATGATTAGTGTTCTATAAATAGATTTCAATTTCAATCAGACTAATAATTCATTAGTGTTTCTGATAATGCTGTCCACTTGCCGACGAAAAACAAGACCTTGAGTGAAGCCAAGCCATAGACCACAAGACAAATGTAATTGATATTTTTTATGACGTTGGTTCAGAGTAATTATTTTCAAAAGTAAAATAATTGTTTGATTGAATGTGTTATTGCTCTTTATTATGAAAACAACAAAGAAATACTTTAGCCGTGGGCGTGCATTTATTATGAAAAAACACATTACTAAAGATGCAAAGTATGAGAATGAGAAACATAATTGCAGTGTGCATGCAGGTAAATCTGTACATCATTTTGGTATGAAGCCAGATGGAGATGATATTTCTGACACTGGCTAAGTTACGAACTCGTTGCTAAAGGAAAGCACATCAAGATCAAACTCCACCTAGTCCTAAGTAATTATCCAACTTCATTGTGCGTGACTGTACCTGCACGTGCTCCGTTGGTGTCACGTGACACAACAATAAGCGCCAATGGGAAGATTCGAGCGAACGTTCTAAAGTCCATAGCAACGGATACGATCGTGTATCATCATCCCAATGAAATCACTGTATTCAACAATGTGGGCGAATGACACAGCTCAACAGTTGATAATAAAGTTGTAACTGACCTTCACACAGTGTTTATTTGAACATGACACTTTGCATTTTATTCGACACGTGACTTAAGACTAACATGAACTGATTTAACTTTTAATTGAATGATATTTAGTCGGGGGTTCGCCCTCATTGTCTGTGTGTGAAAGTGAATGACACGGATTCTTTGTCACAAGTACAAGACATTTAATTGATTGTAAATGTGTTGTATGAGTGAACTGACGTCAGATTGTGTTTGTTTGGTAATTAGGAAAACACAAAGGACGGCTTATTATAAGTCGATAGGGTGTGTGTAGGAAATACGGATCAACAAGTGATTTATTTCCAACATATTATTTGCAAATTAAGCAAAATTTGGTATACCTATTGGGGAAATTTATATTGTGAACTATGTAAGTAAAAAGTTAAGTTTTTAATACCTAATTTAAATTTTTTTTCTCCAAATTTTTACTGATTATTAGATAAGAATACATTTTTGAAAAATAGGTAAAAGTAAAACTAATCAAAATTAAAATATTGACAAGTAGGTACCTATTGACAGCACCGAAACATAAAAATCTTACATTAATCTGTGCCTAAATTATAGTCAAATTAAACAAAATAGGTAAAATTCTTTGACGAAATTCAACAAACTTCACTAGAAAAAACAATCTTTCATTAAAACATATGTCTGAAACTTACGGTTTTCTCTTCATGCCACTGTCTCCAGCTTCCATCCTTGTTTTCTGCTAGAAACGTCAGCTAACCATGGCTAGCACGTTGTGTTCGTTGTCCTACTTGACTGCCGAGCTAAAGGAGAGAAAACACCTTCCTTTGTGCGCTGATGAAGGGAGACTGGAAGTGGAAGTTGCGTGCGCACGACCTTGTAGCGCGTTCACTCACTCAGCGAGGCGAGAACCAATCAGAAGCGAGCATTCAAACACGCGGTGGAGTTCAAACCTTGACCTCTTCGTTCGATTAGAACTCTTCATCAAAATAAGAGATACACGCACTTCACTTTAAAGTAGTAGTTTTATAAGAAGAAATCAACATTTTAACCTAAACAGTCAAATAACATTTTTATTTTTAAAACAACATTTTAATAAAAAAAAATATTTTTAGAAAATTCGAATGTTTTTTTGAAGTTTAATGCTCGCCTTTTTACGTAACACTACAAGATTCACTTGGTTTTAGGAATACGAGTTTTGAACGTTTTATTAAAACCAACAACCTCCTCAGCTCCCTATCTTAAAGATACACTGATGATTGTAATTAATTTATTAATGTGTCATACTAACTGATAAGGTGAAGATTAGAACGAAAGAGCTTTGACACCTGACATATGGAATAGTACACTGTTTATTTATATATGTGTGCGACTAAGAGCTCAGCTGGTTATGTATGTGAGCTCTCGTTTTGCAAAGTCTAATTGTGACTTTGGCCTCTTACCAAGAGAGGCGAGAGTTGCGGTACCTGCCCGTTTTTATTGATGAGGAAATTAGTTCTACATTACATAAAAAATTAATTATAAGTGATCATAGCATTCTGATTTCTGCTACACCAAAAGGAATTAAAAGTTTCATAAGTATACATATTTTTCAGCAACCTCTAATTATCAAATATGTAAATAAATTAACTTTTTGAATTTAATTTTAGATTCAAATTGAGTGAGTGGACATTTTCACAAAACGAAAATATATGTTTTAATTTTTTTATAAAATGTGTTATTCCCACTATATTATGTGATACATTTCGCGAAATAAATAAAAAATACACACAAAGGCTTCACATACAAGGGTATTTTTTTGTGTGTATAAAATCCACAAGAAAAACCTCGATGAAAATGATTTTTTGCCCATATTGTGATAAAAATAAAAATACTGTATAAAAGAACCTATGCCACAAAATATAGCCTTTTTATGTAGATTCTATGTAGACGGTCAGAGGTCAGCGTGTATAAATATGGATAAATTTAATCATATTCTAATATTTAAGAATATTTGAATATAATGATGTCATTTGCAAGATATTATTGCTCTTTGCCATTGGCAATGCCCCAAGGTTAGATCATCCATGGTTAGATAGTCTAGATCCAGTCTATGGGAAGTTACAAAGAGCACTGTCAAACAAAACAATACAAATCATACACCAGTGATCCATGGCCTTCTTGTTATCAAAGTGATAAAACACCTTTTACTACACATGGTTTGTACATGGGGGATTTAAATGAATTTCCAAGAAGGTCGTAAATTAGATAAAGGAGAAAATGTCATTGCCATTTAGTGATAATGAGTGCTATGATCAGAAACACAGTGTTTTCTTATGTTTTTAAAAATACAAGATGTATTTTAACAGCCAATAGTGCTTTTATCAACAAAACTGGTAAGAGACATTTTCAAGAAAATGCAGCATCTGCCAATCGTGAAGTTATTCTTGATTTCACAGCAACAAAAATTAAACTGAAAAAACAGATTTGGCCACATCATATTGAACTTAATCATCTGTGGTTGCGCGATCACTGTAGGTTCGTTACCGATAAAATTTAAACAAATTGTATTATTTTATAACTGCATTAAATATTTGTTTAATTTTGATGACACATCGTATTTTTTGCAGGTGCGATGAATGTTACAATCATAAAACTAGTCAGAGAAACATCGATTTATTGTCCATTCCATCGGACATTAAACCAGCCGATTGCCGTATTGACGAAGAGAACTTGGTGATATCATGTGAGTTAACTTCCTTCTTTCCGTTTTTATGTAGACGACAAAATTGACAAAAATCTTGTTTTTTAGGGCCTGATGGGCACATATCGAAATATTCACTGGACTGGGCTTGGAAGAACAATCACAATGAATACTTACGAGGATTTCAAGGTAGAAAACCGACTTTGTGGGATTCGCAAAACATATCGAAGATCGTTGCCCGAGTTCCGAAGGCTGACTACATGAACACCGAAGATGGTCTGAGAGATGTTATGAAGTCGTTAGTTAACTTTGGAGTTGCTTTCGTCAATGAGGTATACATAAACGATTTATATTATAAGCTATTTTAAATAAAAAAATTCCAATGGGCTTGTTCACGCAAAACGAATGTAAAAAAAACGAAAACGCAAAACGAATTTGCTGTTCCAAAACCTCAAAGAGCCAATCAAAAAGCAGAGCTGAAAAGAAACATTTTTAAACCTTAGCGGGAGACAGCTTAGCTGGCTCTGAGCTGCTAACGCAGCGAGTGAGAGCAAATGGCAGTGAACAAGCCTTTTGGAATGCAATGGAACTATTTTCTGATTTTTAAATAATATCTATCAATTTTTGTGAAATTATGGATTTTATTACATATAAACCAGTTATGAGGATCCCTTGTTTAAGGTTTAACATGCGTTGTGTTTTGGCAGGTTCCCGCTACGATCGCGGCTACAGAGGAGGTGGTGACACGTATGGCGTCAGTGCAACACACACTGTTCGGTGGCATGTGGGAGTTCAGCAATGCCGAGATGGCGCACAGCGATACGGCTTACACCAGTCTGGCGCTCGGCGCTCACAACGACAACACTTACTTTAACGAGGCAGCAGGGTAAGCGCACAATCATTACACTTTTTATTAGATTGAAGTTCACAATGTTTCTCCCAAAGAGTAAAACAAACCAAAATCGATTTCTTGACCAGCCTTTTGATCAACGGGTTTTGAGGTTTCGTCAGCCACAAGAAAATTTCTAGGAAGATTTCTTACCAATGAGCCACAACAACTTTCATCACCAACCAGAAAATTTAAAGACCTATTTGTCGAATAGTCTATACAGCAAGTATTTAGAGAATTGCTTCCTCAGCCTTCAGGTGTTCCACTGTTTCCGTCACAACGGCAGTGGCGGCGAGACATTGCTAGTGGACGGCTTCGATGCGGCACAACACGTGAAAGAATCCCGTCCGGACTGCTACGACCTTCTGACCACCACCCCCATCGAGTCCGAGTACATCGAATCCGGCAGCCACTACTCCTCGACTGCCCCCATCCTGAGGCTCCACCCCATGACATGTGACCTCGAACAAGTGAGGTTCAACCTGTACGACCGCGCGCCCATGAGTGCGATACCGTCGGAGAAGGTGACGCAGTATTACGAGGCCCTGCGACTGATGGCTCTCGCGGTGCGGAGGCCTGAAGCGGAGTGGTGGGTGAAACTGCATCCGGGCATGGTGGTTTTCATTGATAACTGGAGGGTGCTGCATGGAAGAGCGAGCTATACGGGGTTGAGAGAGATGGGGGGCTGCTACGTTGGGAGGAGTGATTTTCTTAGCAAAGCCAAGGTTTTTGGATTACTTTGAAAAAATTATTTGCTTTTGGGCCAGCTTTACCTTACATTGGAACAACTACCTAACGTTGTTTCGATTTCGATACTAGATATATTTGATTATTCATGTCAATTTAAAAACAAATAAAATTTTGACACAATTTTAAAATACCTACTTTGATACCATTCCTATTTGTTGTTATAATTCACAAATTTTGAGAATTAGTAAACAAGTGTTGGACTAGAAGATGGAATAATTTGGTGGAGACATTGTAGACGATGATTCAAAAGAACCTCACTTGGCTGATTGATCTTGTCCACATGGTTGTAATCATGACTTGGTGAGATTTCCTTTTGTTAACGGATATTGTTGAGAACTTGTTTAAAAATTATCAACCGTACATAATTATTAAACAATGTAAACTTTTATTGGTCTTGGCAGTTACATACATACTAGTAGTCTCCCCAAAGAACACGAGAAGTTTTAAACTTCACTGGAAATATTATAAATAAAAAATATAAACATTTTGATGAATTATCTTGCAAATACAAAAGTGTTAAGTACATATTTCCCATTTGTCAGAACGAAGATGCACCATAAGATTCATGTTGTAAATTCATAAAAATAAGTATCTACCCAATTAAAATTAACACACAATAATGTAACACTGTTACTTTTACACTGTGTGCTAACGTACAAAAAATGTACTCTCACTATAACAACTACCCCATCACCAGTCAACACTATTTAGCAGCTAGTTGTATGCCATGGCAAATAAGAGGGCTACCGCTAATGGTACGTATACAGCTAGACGCGCTGACCTTGAAAGAAGAACATGGTTTATCTTTCAAGGTCAGCGCTTCCTGCTTCGGTGTATTGGTGCCCGGGCGCCGAGCCCGCGGGCTCATTGGCTGGCTTTTGTTGTGTGATGCAATTGAATTTGTTTTCAGGCAATTGAATTTAATAGAATGATAGAAATCTTTGAAGTTTAAAATATATTAATCTTGTCATAGAACATTTATCTACCGACATTGGTGTTATAATCTGCCATGGCAAAAACGTCTTCACTTCACCATGGTATCTGGTAGCACATTGTTGGGGACTTGGAAATGTAATCATGTCAGAGGTCACACCATAAAGCACAGTAAGTGGCATTTTTGAAATTGTTGAGTTATCCCTGCTGAAAAATTGGCAAGATTTTGATAAAATTTTCATAAGTATAATTTTTTTATTAGTCAGATCTTGCAAGAATAGCAAGAACAAGTATTATTAGATTTTTTAGGAGAGACAATAAAATTGTCCAGATTTAAAAAGATTTTTCAGTCAGGGATATGTGTATTGTTAGAATCAATCAATAGATAATTTTCCATCAATTGTGCTCGCTAATAATTCCCTAAGTACTCATTTAGTAAGTTAAAACTTGGGGATTTAGCCAATGGCAAAGCAGAGCTTGAAATACATTGTATTACTTTAAACAGGTTTCACGTCCGTTTGGGTTTTGTGGTTGGTTGGTATCTATCATGATGTGTTATGAAATTAGTATAAATAAATCTATTAAGGTCCAATATGTTGGAGAAGAGAGAATATATTGCACAATAATACTATTGGATTGGCAATTCTTTGCCAACTTAAGTCTATACTAAGTCAAGTGAGGAGTGAGCTATTTAAATATTTCTTTGAAAAGATACGGTCTTGACTTTGAAACCAGGTTTATTGTTGGGTCTAAAGAGCGTCCCAATCCCTCTACGACCATCACAGCAAGTATCACAGCGGAGAAGCACCCGTCGATCTTCACTTTGTGAAAGATAAGCGTTTGGAAGAGTTCGCCCATTAACGACGACACTGCAAACTAAAACATAGGAGGAATTGTTTTACTTTTAATCGCCATTTTATAAGTTCAATTAAATTAGAATTACCAGATCATAAATCAAAGAATATCTGTTATACCTATTGCATAATACAAAATCAAATTTGAAGATATTATTTAATATTGACTAAGAAATAAACAACCATACCTGGTTCAAAGTGACTTGTTTTTGTACAGATTTTTTCACGAGATACACAATCTGCCTTTTAAAGCTCTCTGGATCCTTACAGCTATGTGTTGAGTTATTCAGGAATAGATCGGCTACTTCTTCACCCTGAAAGAAACATTAAGTATGGTAATGATTAGGGATGGGACGATTCCGATTCCTCCAGTTCAATCGCGATTCTTCACTTCTCAAGCTATTTTCGGGATTCACGATTCTTAAATTTTCACGCGAGTTTCTTGCTTCCTTTTCATTGGTTGAAAATTAAATTTCAAGTTAATCAGGTTGGTGTACCTAGTAACTGCACACTACTGAAAGCTTGAGGCAGAAAATATATAGAAATTACTTGATTATTGATAATAAACCTACTGAATGCATTTGTGCACCAGTGAGATTTTGATCATCAATCATCATGCATGTTACCAGATAGTGAAAATTAAAATTTTTTAATAATCATTTAATAAATAATCGGAATCGGTCAAGAATCAGAATCAGTCATGAATCGGAATCGCAAGATTCTTTCCAAAGAATAGTAATTATTGTGAAAAATAGAATCGCCCCATCTCTAATAATAATAGGTACCTACCTACCTAGGTAGACTAGATTAGATGAGATACACACAACATGTAATTAATGGAATGTTTACGAACATTTGAATCGGCAACTGCCATGAATACAGCTCGAAGAAGATTCTTCTCGCGATCCTCCAACCGAACGATGATTCCGCAGTCTATTATGGCTAGCCGAATCTTGGGAGCCGGAATGACGTATTGCCAGAAGCTAAAAGCACCATCCTTGCATTCTTTGAAGTCACCGCTATTCATGTCTTGAACTAGCATGTTTCCCGGATGCAAGTCACCGTGGATGAAGTTATCGTCAAAAACCTAGAGAAAAGTGTATTGTTCGCTGGTGTTAAAAGCGCTATCTAATATCTTTATGGGTTTTGTAAAATTCTAGTGCCAGTGTGTAAGTTGATGAAACTAAGGGCGCAGGGGAAAAGGGGGAAACTAAACGTGGACTAAACGTCCACGACATCAAACTAAAGATATTAAGTCCCAATGTCCTCTCCACTCACCATCCATCCAGGGTCTACATCTGACCAATAAAATGTCTGAACATACAGGACCAGATGTACTACCTCTTACATTTTGTGTACTAAGTCTACTGTATGAAATTGGAAAGATGGGTGCAAGCGACTATGTAGGTATATTTAAAATTTACATAATTTTACCATTTTCAGGATGGTGTTGATTCCAATGTCTGCCAATGTTGTTTTTAATTTGGCATCATGTGAGTTTTCTACTATCTCCTGCATTTCTTGACCATTTTCAAACGATTCCACGAGTAAGTACGGTGTTGTCAAGCTCAAGATTGGCACGGGAAAATGTACGGACCTCATACGTTTGAAGTGTCTTGAAAACCTTTCCAAGTTCTCAGCCTCAAGGCTTAAATCCACTTGAGATCTCATCAGTTTAGCGAAATCATCAACGCAATCCGGAAGACTGAGCCAATGTAGGCTTGGAATCGTCCACGTAAGTATGTTGGCCATGGACTTCATGATTGCCAAGTCTCTTCGGAGGAAAGTCGACATTCTTGGGTGTAGGATCTTTATTGCAATCGGTTCAAAGGTATGGCAGTGTCCGGAAATCTGGTTCGGTGAATGTGACATGAATCTCGACACTAATATCCCAATTCCCAGCATCTCCAGAACTAAACAGAAAAATATAATTGAGATCCAAGGCAAGACTTTTAATCTACTACGTGAATCACAATATGTAAATAATGTTACCTTCAACAAGTATTGAATTTTCAAACCAATCTTTACTAAATGATCCTCGTAGATTGAGGGGGAGATTTTCAGGTTTTAACCAGGCTTTATAGACCTGACCACAACAGCCTGACCCGATAGGTTCTGTGTTTTCAAGTATAATGAACTCGTCCCAGTTGGGTCCATACGCTCGGTCCAACGTCTTTTTCGTGTAGTACCAAGAATGCGGTTTATTCTTGGTCTGCAGTCTTGCCAGACTAATACAGAGTTCATTACTAAATAGATCTCTTCGAGTGGATGCCCACTGTCCAAGTTTTATGAAAATAGGACCTGAACACTCCAAAGAGTAAACCAACAAGTCGTACCACACCCTTGCAATACCAGAACTAAGAAGCGTCAGTGGGTAGATGATAATAATTGGTATGAACGTACATGTAAGTCGTAGGAATCTTAGGATTGTGCGGAAAAAATCCCATATTAACCACAGAATAGATGGGTTGTTAACTGTAGATCTATTTCTGAGAATCGAATTCAATGACTTAATTTCTTCGTCAATTTCCTGGCAATTTGATTGGGTGATAGTTCCAAGTCGCGCGAATGGGAATGTAAATGATACTTCCCAATTTCGTAAAATACTACAGCTGGCTCTGTTTCTGTACTGTTGTCCCCACAACGTTGCATTTTTAACTTGTATTCTTACGACTTTGTGCCAGGTGCTTTTAGAAGTGGGGTTAAGGTATATACGAGTTCTGGTTGTGACGGCTCCGACCCTTTTGCTAAGCAGCGAATTAAAAGGTTTCAATATTGAAAAACTCATAATTATACATAGCTCATCTCACATACTATGATTACTATCAAGAGCGATACTAAAATGTACACAGTTTTATTGTTGACGATGACGTTTCTGTATTCACTACACTCCAAATTTGACTTGACCGCCATTGCTAGGTTATGTTTGTTTTGTTTACAAGCAGCAGCAGGTCCAATCGAATCAGCTCAATCGTCATAGCACCGCTTCTGACCAATAGGCTTGCGGCTTGTTATGTCAGTGACGTCAATATGACGTCAAAATATGGATTTGATTTTGATCAATCACGTGGTCTCACCAGCCTTTTTTAAGAATCTTTGAAGAAGGCGGTGAGTGAGTCAGTCCGAATCCTTTTTGAAGTAACTTGTTGAATTGAATCTAGTTTTGAAAAGTTTTTGAGTTTATTTACTCTTGGCTTGATTGATGTTATTTTTTAATTTATCATGATTTAGATTTGAGCTGAGTTGTCAAACTTGAGAATGAGATTATAAATATATAATCCAAAGTAATGGTACTACCACCTAACCATAATCTACTGACATGTTTCACACAGACAAACCCGAAATCGGCTGTTTTCTTGGTAAGTAACCTAGTACCTACCTAGTTGCATTCTAGCAATGATTCTATTACCCTACTAGTACTAGGTCAGGGGTCGGCCACCTTTTTTAGTCAATGAGCCAATTATACGTAATTAGACGATGTGCAACCAACCCTCAAATTAAAAAAATTGAGTTGCCTACCTACCTACCTATGCCTAGGCTTTTTGTCTGATAGATTTTGACTTACTACGCTTTAATTTTTAAAAGGGAACCAACTCACTTTACAGTATTTCTATCTATGCCACACAAGCCCAATCTCTACTTTTACAATTGCTGGCTTGCGATTCTACCTACAACAATTTTCGATTGCTGGCGGAATAGCAATCTGTATAAAGCTTATGGCAAATTTCATTGAGCGCAATTGTTACCGCTTCTAGAAGTCTATCTGGCTGGTATTTGGAGTGGATATTAACCGGTGTGCTTGCAGGTTGCTGGGGGGTTAATTTAATGGATGCCCCAATTTTTTGTAGGTACCTATACTAGTACTACACTGATAGCATTGACTAACTGATGATAATAATAATAATAATAATTCTTTATTTAGCGCAAGCGCTATCTTTCACAAATCAGTACAATACAAAGATACATAAAGATACACAATAAAGACACAAACCAAAGAATTAACACACTAAAAACATAGAATAATCTAATTAGGATGTCAACATAAATGTTTCCGTCATTATAATTTCTAAAAGTTTGCTTTTAAATATGCTAAGACTCCTCACACTTTTAACATTAAGTGGAAGAGCATTAAAAGAACGAATCCCAAGATAAAATAAAGATTTGGCCGATGATTGTTTATGAACATGGTTTAGAAAAAAATTATTATGCGCTCTCGTGTAATGCTGATGGACATTTTCAACTTTTTCAGTGTTTGTAAAATATGCAGGTAGAAGACCATTTTGAAGTTTGTAAATAAAACACATGCCTTGAAAATACACATAATCCTTAATCCTTAGCCAATTTAGAGATTTTAACATAGTATTTACAGGTGTATATCTACTACATTTCAGAATAATCCTCATGCCTCTATTTTGTAGAATCTGTAGTCTTTCAATATCTGTATTAAATGCCTGATACAATAAAATCATACAAAAGGTAAGGTGTGGTTTAATAATAATAATAAAAATACTTTATTTCAGTAAGTGTACAGGTTGTAACAAATACGAAAATGGCGATGTTCAGCATGCAGAATGCTTTCGTATACTGCAGAGGCTGCTCTGCCACATAACCATGCTAAAATTACAATATAATGTAAGAGGAATAATAAACTATGTGATACATTGAGATGAAGTAACATCATATAGGGGCATGAAGATAAATTAATTTGATTTGTGAATTTGTGAATAAATTAACAAATAAAATAAGAATAGAATAATGTAATATAATATAATATACGTAAATGGAAAATAGACATAATCGTTGCAGTCTTCACTTCTCTGCCGCATTATCCCCTGCGAACGATGGCTCCTTGTTGGTCAAGGAGAAACATTTTGGCTACTTTCTTGAAACTAACGTCGTTGTTGATTGTCTTGATTCTGTCCGGTAATGAATTGTATAAAGTAGCTGCAACATATGAGAATGATCCTTTATACTTGGCTGTTTTGTGGTGATTGATGTTAAGTGTGCTTTTGTGCCTCAGGTTTCGGCCGTGAAGATTTCTACGGTAGTTTAGTTTGCTGCTGAGGTATGCTGGCTGTTTGGATTTGTTAAGCTTATGAACTAAACAGATGGTATGAAGCTTTCTGCGGTTCTCAAGTTTCAGCCATCTCATGCTGTTGATGAACGGTGTAATATGTTGCCAATCATTTCTACGGAGACTTAGAACGAAGCGCACACAGCAGTTTTGTATCCTCTGGAGTTTAGCTGAGGTGTATTTCGTTATATTCGGACCGTAGATAACATCACAATAGTTCAGTTTCGAAAGTATTTAATAGTGTTATATATACATAGTTTTGTGGCTACTGTCAGGTGCTGACCTATCCTACTAAGGTAGCTAAGTTTTTTTCTGATTTTGTTCTCTATGTACAGTATATGTTGTTTAAAACTTAGATTTACATCCAACAACATACCTAAGTATTTGAATGATTTAACACATTCCACTAACTCACCATTTAGTACAATATTAACTTCACAATTATCAGTTGTGTTCATATAATGTAGTTTCCCAGTACCAATCATCATTGCCTTACACTTACTATTGTTCAGCTTTAGCATATTAATGCTCAACCAGTCAGTCACTACCTTCAATTCTTCGTTCAATGTATTGTTCAAATCAGTCATATCATTTCCACCATAGAAGATGACTGTATCATCTGCATAGACATTTATCACACATTTATTTAAACAACAATTTATGTCATTAACATACACTGAAAATAAGAATGGTCCTAAGACTGAGCCTTGTGGTACTCCTAGATTTACATCGATAGTGTCTGATAGTGTAGGTACTACCTAATTCTTGGATTTTAAATACTACTTACAGGCGATGAATCCAGTGGAGATATGACCAGCATTACTTCTGCGTTGGACTCGCTTACTACATCAAGTTTCCCAGTGACAGTGTTGGATTCAAGCAACCTGCTCTCGACCACTTCTGGAACCTTTGAGCGAGCTAATTCTCCATCAGTGCCAGGAGAAACACAGAGTCCTCAGCTACCTGCGTTTGGTAAGAAACTGCAGATATTGTAGCATCACATACCTGCAACCAGTCCGTACCAATCTCGTCATCCTTCAGCACAATTCAGTATGTACAGCGGCATACACTAATTTGGGACATGGACCGCCCAACCTTGCTAAATCTTTACAGCCGGCTGGCCCTCGCTGCATAGGAAGAAATGAACATAAAATATTTTGGAAACACGCGAATCTGATTCAAGCTGGCCTTAACGATTTGACTTGCACTCTATAGTTCTGGGTTCCTGACAATTCTGACTGTTTTTTTCATGCTTTGCACAGTTAAAAAGCAAATGTTGTTTATGTTCAATAATAGGTAGTACGTAGGTACACTCGACAATTCATAAAACGGTAAATTTGAAAGAAATGGATTGTCTGAAAAAATGTGATGGCATCAAGAGGCACAAGACAAGACAGTCTATACTTACTCGTCATCTACATCTAGTACTAAGTGAGCTCTGATTTAATTGATAATAACAAGGATTGATTGTCAATGAACCTGACCAGCAGCCTATCTGTTTCGTTCAAATACCGTTTTATGAATTGTCGAGTGTACCTACTAATTAGGTCATGATTATTGATTGTATCGTTACATATTTCTCTGTCTTCATCCGCTCAAATCCCGCACAGGAGGTCAAATCTTGGGATTCACTTTTTGAAACCATTTTACGTTTGCATTAAAACTTGACATTTGACAAACAAAGTACCTACTATTGCTTGGCCTCAACTGTTTTACGTTTTGAACGATGAAAACTTACATGGTTTCGAAACGTGAATCTCAAGAATTGGCCCTCAGGTGAAGTGATGAGAGTAAACATTAAAAATCTGAAATAGGTAGGTAAATTAAAACAGAGAGGTAGCTGTTCCTACAATAAATGCTAGTAGACGGCCATGTAACGAAATAAACGTGAAACTAAGTTTCTAAGATTTAGTCCAACAACCCTTTTGTCTCCATTATAAATTATTTTTGATGCACATTAGTTGACTGAGAATCTAGTAGGTAGCCGTTTGTTGCCGGAAAATAATGTTGGTTCTTCAGGTTCTGCTTCAATGTTGTTTTGTGTTGAAAGGCACCTAAAAGAGCCATTTTCCATGCTGTTTTTGTGATAGAAATTTAAGTTGTATGATGATGCAGAGTTGGGAAAGAAAGATTGACACATAAAAAAATTGATACAGGATTTTATTTTTATTACATTCTTGTGCAATATTGTTTTCAAAGGTTCTCCCTCAACCTCTACGGGCGATGATGTATGTGCCAGTCACCTGAATACATTCCAATCCGACATCAATTTGCTAGATGAAAAACCGACATTTGGTGTCTTGGGAAGAAATCAGTCCAGCGGCGAATCGTTTGACCAACAAAACCAAATACAAATGGTGAATTCTGTTAGTCAGCCTACTGAATCGGTCAGATCCAAATCACAAGATCCTGGTGAGTTGTTTGTAAAGGGAGAAAGTTAATTACAAAATATTTTAATTTGAAAAAGTGTTGTCAATATTATTCATATTTTCTCACGAAGATCAGACGTTTGCAAACTTGAAGTCAGTGAGATAACACCTTTGGTTTCAGCTGCTGCAGATCAGACTATCACATTCTCAGGAACAATGACCCTGCAAGTGCAACCATCTACAGACTTTGGAATTCAGGCGAATCAGGTTGGTAATTACCTACTCCACATCTACACACTTAGGTAAGGCTGTCAACTACCAGATCTTTAACATTATTCTTTGTAGCATGTGATTAAGGATTGTAACAACAAACTTAATAGGTACATCGCAAAGGGCCATTCAACTAGCTCCAATTTTAATAAAATACATAGCAGACTGTTTGTGAATTCAGCTCCAAGAGTGTTCAAAAGCAAAGAACCTCCAATCAGATGGAAGTGCCAAAAACAGTACCTATCTATAGATGATATTGAAAAGAGGTTGTTGCTATGGTATGGGTATGTGACCGTTGCATGGGGACAGGGTAGAAACCCTGTTATTGGTAGAGAAGGCATACGCTTGGTTTTATGAAAGTGTATTATTAATTATTATGAATTGGGTGTAAATCTCTATGATTGGGAAGACACATATTTCCTTATAGCGCTATCTGTTTTATAACTAGGTATATAATAAAGTGAGAAAGTAAAGACATTTTCTCTTTGTGCATAAAAAAAATGATAACCTAGTTGGTTAATCTGATGATTTATAGCTTTCAGTGTAAAATTTATCAACACATTCATTCTACAAATCATTGGCTTGATTTTACATAACATGCCTCCAAACTTGTACCTGCATTTACTTGTACCTCTACTATTTTATTTCTATTTGTGATGCAGATTCTAATTACTGCTGCCATCACCATCCCCCAGGGCCTGTTCCAATTTCCTTGTGCCAGTTCACCAGTGTTTGGACAAATGCCGAATTCTCAGGCACCAGTTGGTAAGGATCAAGGAATATTATTAATATTTTAATAACTGAAAGTATTTTAGTGCTTGATTTTGGTTTTTCACGGAACACTGAGTTTCGTAGGTATGGCTGAGTGGTAACACTCTGAACTTGTATTCCGGAGGCCCGGGTTCGATTCCCGCGGCCGTCCTTTCTGACTGGGGTTTTTTCGTGGTATTCCCTCAGTCAACAGGCAAATGCTGGGAAGGTACCCTATTAATAGGCCACAACCGCCTCCTTCCCACCTTCCATCCTTATTTACTCTTCACCATCATCTCCCAATCATCATCATAATCATTCATCCGTCGCCATTAGCCTCGCTGCAGAACAGTGCAATGTTAAGCCCCAGAAAAAACAAGCTTTTCATTAGGTAACTTGATTCTTTGCCAACTTTTGCAACGAGAGACCTTTCCGGACATGTTTTGCAAACCCTTCCTCTTAGGGAGCTAGTTACGTCAAAACATCTGGAGGTACCTACTGACTGTAAACCTAAGGGCTATACATAGAGTTTGAATTTTAGCTTTTCTAAGCTCTTAAAACAACACAAGTGCATAACGGTCCAACTATAGATCTGCTATGATGCTGCATCAGCCGTGAATTAGATTCTAGTATCTCATCAATCTCTCAAAGTTGCAGGGGACTTTAGCTCTCCGACGACAGGCTTCCTGAACCAGCCAAGCCATCAAGGTCGGGGTTTGTTTAGTACACAAACTGGATCCGGAAACACGTCAACGAACAATGCACCATCGGTTGGTTTCTCACACAATATCCCCACCTCACGGCGATATTCGCCTGTGCATGGCTCCGATGTTGTGGTGAGGAATGGATCGACATATCCAATCAACACGTTGGTTCATTGCATCACGTGCATGAAAGAGTGTGTGGACAAATCTCTCGAGGAGCTACGATTTGAAGATTACACTGCAAACAAGAAGAATGGTTTCAATTGTTTCGTCAAACCAACTGATATCGGAAATACTAGCACCTTGTCAACCGGATTTGCCTACAACTCTTCCAGCGAGAAACCATTCCTGATGTCGGCCTTCAACCCCTTCTCTAAGATAGTAGGAGAAGCCAAGCCTTTTGGAGGTAAGTGTCTAATTTCAATTAGAGGCACTTGTGTGCCGATGTTTTGCTGGATTTATTGCTTGTAATAATTCTCAAATGTTCCCATAATCGCAAATCCTTCAGTTTCGTGGTTTTATCATTGGAAACAAGAAAAGGGGCGGAGTCTGAGAATAAATAAGCTCCAAATAAGGAGTTAGCTCCGAAAAGTAAGCTCCACTTAAATAAGTTGCACGATTATTGTGCGACTAAGTACGCTTTGTAGCTAGAGAGGGCAGTAAAGTACATAGTTTTGCAGTTTATTGTGTTATTGATCTTACTAGTTTTTATTTGCAATTTATTATTTGAGGTTTCTGATAATGGTGGTAGATGGTACTACAGGTGTCAAATCTCAGGTTGGTTGTGCAGTATCGAAACAAGACAACAATTGCGTTCCATTTGCGATTTAAACGCGATTCATGTGATCCATACCTACTTTAAGAGCATTTCCCTCACCTAAGACTTTTTGTGTTCATGCCTGTAGGTACTGCACAGGTATTTATGCCTGTGAAAGCTTCCGACACGATGGTAAAGAATGGAACGACGCAGATGTTCAACACGTTGGTTCATTGCATCACGTGTATGAAAGAGTACGAGAATAAATCTCTAGAGGAGCTACGCTTTGAAGATTACACTGCGAACAAGAAGAATGGTTTCAACTGTTTCGTTAAACCAACTGATGTCGGAACTACTAGTACTAGCACATTGTCAACCGGATTTGCCTTCAACTCTTCCAGCGACTCTTCAACTCTTCCATTCCTGACATCGGCCTTCAACCCCTTCTCTAAGATAGTGGGAGAAGCCAAGCCATTTGGACGTAAGTTAAGAATAGGTAATATAAAATCTACAGATTACAGATACATAGAATAGATACACAAATTGGTCTGTATTCAACAATCGTGTCGTTAAACTTCCATATCCAGTGTCCAGTGATGAAGTGTGCAAAGCTGGCTTCCTTCTAGATGCACTCATGTGCCAATATTGCAGGACTCTAGGTCAACCATGTTCTTTTGATAGACTATATTTTATTTATGGTGTCTTCCACTGGCTGCACTGCACTGCATTAGGTTTTCACTGAAGTGACCGTACAAAACTCAATGAAAATTTCAAACAGAGTGCAAACCTAGTGCGGCCAGTGGAAAACGCCATTATTCAACACTCTAAGATTCAACTAAAGAAGGCTTTGTCATTGATTTTATAAAGTTGCGAAATATCTGCCCAACTATTTTAATTAGGGATATTAAAAATGCATGTAAATCAATAACAAATGTAATTGGCAGTTCAAATGCAAAATGAAATAAGGTTGGTATATTCGAATAATAATTAGTTTGGTGCATATTTAAAAAAAAAATTGGTTGTTTGCAATCTTTCAAAAGCCATCATTTTTCCCACAAACCGCTTGTGACGCATACAGCGGACGAAATATCGTCACTGTGACATGTCAAATTGTTGACATTTTTAACCTTTTAAAAGTTAAAACCTTAGTTTCTCCGTTTATTTGATTTTTAAGTCAAACTAATAAATCTGACCTGACTAGGGCCCTGATTCTACAACTGCATTGCTGTCGCCTAGCAATTTCTTCCATAAGATTAACATTGGAATAATGGCTAGGCGACAGCAATGGAGTTATAGAATCCCACCTCAGGGCCCTGACAGAGGACTTTTGGGGCAAAGCCCCCAAGACGCATTTTTATGCAGATAATTTTGTTTGCTGTTTAGTTTTTTACAAAAAAAATCTCGAGTGAGTCAACATTTGTTTGAAATTTATGTGTTCTCTTTACTTTACCGACTACTTTTAGGTAAATAATACATATCTGAATATGTGACTTCTTTCTGCAAAAACCTCCTACCTAAAAAATCTACATGGAAGGTATGTTGATTTGTAAAACCCCAGTCATTTAAATACAATTCAGCCTTTTAACTTAAATGTTAAATTAGTATTAGTAGGTATCATCCACATCCACACAGGTACCTACCTACCTATACCTACGTACAGATAGGTATTTAATAGTTATGTTGTGCATTTTGTGTAGGGTGACAGTCAACTAAAATTAAATCGTTTACCCCTAACATTTCAAGGTGGTTTTGGTCTTACTTCATTTTTTCACTATTCAACCATATTCAACCAATAAGTGAGTCTGGACATAGCATTATCTAGGTTATTCTTACATCTAGATGTATGAATTTACACAGGGTTATTATTTTTACAATAGATACCTAAAGATTTAGCTTCAATTTAATCCCCTGTGCTAATTTAATGACTAGGTAGGTACCTTACAGCTGTTTGTTGTCATGTAGGTACATCCCAGGGATTCAGGCCTGTGATAGGCAACGACACGTTGGTGAAGAATGGAATACCACAAAACGTCAACACGCGGCTGCAATGCATCTCGTGCATGGATGAATACGAGGGCAGGTCCATTGATGAGCTTCGCCTCGAAGATTATGTCTCTAACCGGAGGTACGGTTCAACCCGTTTCGTTGAACCAACTGGTTTCGGACCATCTCCACGCTCATTGCCGCCAGGATCTATTTTCGGCGTAACACAGCAAACATTGCCGACCCCGTCCCTGTTTGGAGGAACACCACACTCATTGCCGGCCCTGTCCCTGTTCGGAGGAACACAACAACCGACCAGATCTCCCGTCAACGCATCCAGGAGACCCACCGTCAAGGGATCAAGAGGAGCACAAAATGTCAGTGGTAAGTGTCATGCGATATTAAACTATACCTAAGCATGTTATCCAAATCAAATCAAATGCATTTCATTCAATGTAACATCATTGTGTTATAGAACAAAGTCATCCAAAATATATACATGGGTACATTTAAATACATAACCAATCATTAAACCTAAGTAATTAAATAAAGAGGCCTGCATTAGGTAACGGGACGCACACTGTTTCTCAAAGCGGTTTTCAGTTTTGTTGTCACACTAACAGATCAGATAATAGCAACCAATTCAAGTAAACACTGAACTAAATAATGCTACACACTGGGATAGCCTACATTATGGCCTCTGGTATGACATAAAAGTGTTAAATTTACTATTATTTTCGGATAAAATTGAATTTAACACTTTGAGTTTTCTTCTTAAATCTTTAGGAAATCACAACCATAGGTAGGTTCTAAACAATTTTTAGTTACAAATCTTGACACAATTTATATACACAACTCACAAGTTATACCTATTTTAATTTGATTGAGCGAACGTAGCGAGCGTCACCACGGTACTCTTATGGCACTTTCTCTGTGTGTTTTTTTTTTTTTTTTTTTGTGGTCACAGCCCAGGTCAAACCGCTCAAGCAATCGATCTGAAATTATGTACACATACTAACGTAATCTATGAGATCCCTGGGATCGTTTTTGAACGGGCTCCCGTGATTGGTTCAAATTTTAAAAAATTTATCTTTTGATTGGTTGCTTCGATCAATTTGAAATTTAGCAAAAACATTGCAACCAACATTGTACCCAATCATAAAAAGTTTCAGCCAAATCCTCTTATTGGTTAAAATTTAAAACCATTTTTCATGTGATTTTTGACATTTAAACTAGAACAGATTGACCGATCAACTTAAAACTTCGCGTGGTCATTGGTACCAACATTTGAGGTATTTTTGCCAATTTTCAGTCTAATCTGTCGTTATTTTCAACAGTTTTGTCATTTAAAGGTCATTTTATTCCGTAATCTTGAAAAAATGTATACTAAATTGTCATCCCTGCCTTCTTTAAGCTTCTGTTCCAAGGCAAGGCCTGTAGAGCAGCCAAGCTATCCACAATGTAAAGTAAAATGAAAGCATTTTTGAGCTAGCGCATAAAATCGGATGCAGTACAAAGGACAAATCCTTTAATTGGTTTAAGTTTAAATAATATCTTCTGATTGGTCGACAATCAAAATGTTCACATTAAGTTCAAATTTTGCATGGTGATCAAGACCAACTTAATATTAAATTTTACATATTGTAAGCCCAATCAGTCAAGTATTAATTGTAATTTTACGAGTTTAGTATGGGATGTCACAAGAGATTTCTGGAGTAAGTATGTAGGTAAGACTTCACGACACAATGGATCTGTTATTCATCCAGAGTATTATGGAGATTGAAAAATTGCAGAGAAAATCGTCATTTGCCGTGTCGTGTATTGTGACTATGGGGATGTTGCATGTTCTGTGCTCGCTCATCAACGCGTTACACTGAGCGTTTTCCTAGTAAGAAATAATGTGATTTCCTGTAGTCAATATGAAACTGCCATAAATAATTCTGTACATAGGAATAACCTGCACTCTTAGGTACATTTAGCAGGTTCTATGTATCGTCTCTCAGACAGAATTTCTCTTAAACTCTCCCCAATCTTCCTTGATCATATCGGCGCCCTTCTCTGCAATCATGTACACTGGAGCATTTGTGTGCGCTGCTGGAATGACAGGGATAATGGAGGCGTCGATGACTCTCAGCCCCTTTATTCCGTACACCCTCAGTCGAGGGTCCACGACAGCATCCTTGTCCGACGCTGGACCCATCTTGCACGTCCCTGAAAAGTGGTAGATAGTCATCGTTATTTGTCGCGCCATGCAGGCCAAGTACTCGTTGCTCCCGAACGCGTTCGCTGCACATGCGGGGATCGGGATGTCGTGAAGCCTCGAACCGAACTTCTGGAACGCTCTCGTCTTGCCAAGAGCCATGGACATCTTGGCTCCTTCAACTATAGTGGCCAAGTCATCCGGGTCTGAGAAGTAGTTGTGGTTGATGAGAGGTTTAGCTCGAGGATTATTGTTCTTCAACGTAATTCGACCTCTGCTCTTCGGTCTCAGCAACATCGGCATCGGTCCCCACGCATGTTTGTTCTGCACTGGTCCGTAAACAGTTTGGAATAGCTCCTCGTCCATGCCTAACCTCGGGCAACCTTGGGCCTAACCTTGGGCTCGGGCAAGAGGCAGTGAGGAGGCACAGGAGGTCAGCGACGAGTAGAACAGACATCTCTCGTACTGTCTGATCCAAGCTTCGTGTTACTTACAAAGTTATATACCAAGTTTGTATTTTTACTTACAAAGTAACCGGTTTGCTTATGTCCAATCACTTGGTCAAAGTGAAAACGGTATTCAAAGGATACGGATTGGCTGATAATGGCTATTTTGATGGCATCATCCAATGAAATCTATTCTAACGTGTCATCTAACTCTAGTAGGTGATCGCTGATTCATTGATAATAACAAGGATTGATTGTCAAATGGTCTGAAGTTTGATCTTATGTTTACTTATGAACTGCAGATTTAAAAGATTTGACCACCTGTGGGATTAGAACCCACAACCTTGCGATTGCCGGTCTAATTAAGGCAATTCGACCGAAAAAAGTCAATATTAATTTGCTTCATATTTCGTAAGAGGGAGCTGGTAACATATGATTTCAAGTGACATTAGTCATTTTTGAACGCCACAAAAAAATCCGGGACGTTTTCAAATGTGTAAAATGCACATTACGTTTGACATCTCATAGACAAAACCGTTTATGTAAGTGACACGAAACTTGCAGAGAATATTCATTAGATATCTAGTTATGTGCTGACGACCCCCTTTTTCTATTTTTTGTTTCAATTTTTACAAAAAAATATACAACATACCGGATTTTAGAGTAAAATATTACTGATTTAGTAGAAGCTATAGTCAAAGTAGGAATGAAGTTATTGAAATTTGGGGGCCGTCATAACATCCCCCCATTCTTTATGAACAAAATGAGCCCTTGTGGAAGTCTGTAGTGTGAATGATGGGGCTTGTGGTGTGGCAATAGTAAATATGATAATTTTCAAAAATAAAAAAGTCAAAATTTTATGGTACAACAATAATGTGTTAAAAAAGATAGGTAGGAGTGAGTTGTAAAATCCCTAACTGAATAAGAAAAATGCCCTCCCTCCTCTTTGAGTGCAGTAGTTTGGCCAATAACGTGATTTATACTTTAAGTCACGTGGTATCGCTCGAATCGCCTTAATGTCCAGTAAAATATTTGACAAAACAAAAGAAAACAAGTCACGCCTGTAACTGTTACAACATGCCAAAATATGAGGAATTCTCCTGCCGGTCTATGGCACCACTAAGCTTAATTGTGGATGTTATGTTTTTATAATAACACACTCACCTTATTATTAGTTACACATAGGTACTTATGAAAACCCAATTCTTGTCCTGAAGTAGAATTTAGCCCGATGATGGTATATTTTTATGGCAGTGTATTGCAATTGAATACCTACCTACTTCCTTTTCAATGTACAGTTTATGTTCTGGCACTCTGCAAGCTGTGCCATGCCCTTGCTTTATGTCTAGCTATAAAGTTATATTGACTTTCCTCCTCACGTTTAGCATTAATTACGAACAATTTACCTCAAAATATCAGTATTGGAAGTGTAATCAAAAATCAAAATATCAGTATTGGAAGTAGAGGTCAGTTCAGGAGGGCTATTCTAAATTTCCTTGTCGTCTCGTTTCACTTGATACGGTGTCACTGCTATCTATATAACATGGTAGTGACGCCGTATCAATTGAAACAAGACGACATGGGGATTCCCAGGTACCCAGACCGGACCCGTGTATGCCATTGCTCATTACCCTTATTCAATATTGTAATTATCTTATCTTCTTATGTTTTTTTTTAACGGGATTTGAAATTCTCCTCGTTTAAACTGCCACCCAAGCAATATCCTTGGTGGTGACTGGGAGAGGAATGCACCATCATTTTAAATCTCAACAATCCCATACAACGATATTTTGTTTTAACCAACTACATTGTTCAGTTAGCTAAACTGAATTAAATAAATTCATATTATTTCCCAAATCTCAACAAAATCTTAACCTCTTAAAATCTCTACCCCGTACTTCATGGGGTAGATTCTTCTTAATCATGGGCTATACCTAAGGGGAGGGGGAACTGATGGAGGGGATGCAAGTTGTCTCAATCAACCAGTGTACTGGATGTATTCTCGCTCTCTTGAGAACGAAGGATTTCAAATAAATTTTTCTAATAACACGGTAATTAATTGGGGTCTAATGGGACCCCATTGCAAATAGACTAGTCAATTAAGAGTATGGTTCAATTATTGCTTTTTAATGCCGGCTTAGAGTTGTAAATGAGGGTTTTGATATTGCATGTACCCGCAATAGAGATGACAAATATATTATGCTCGGAATAAATATAATAAATAGGATTCAACCAGGTATGACTCACAGGATACATGCATAATATAATAAAGTTATTTCGAAACATCATTCAAAGAGAATTCCCCTTCAACTCCCCCCAATCTTCTTTGATCATGTCGGCGCCCTTCTCTGCAATCATGTACACTGGGGCATTTGTGTGTGCCGACGGAATGACAGGGATAATGGAGGCGTCGATGACTCTCAGCCCCTTTATTCCATACACCCTCAGTCGAGGGTCCACGACAGCATCCTTGTCCGACGCTGGACCCATCTTGCATGTCCCTGAATAGTGGTAGAACGTCATCGTTATTTGTCGCGCCATGCAGGCCAAGTACTCGTCGCTCCCGAAAGCGTTTGCTGCACATGCGGGGATCGGGATGTCGTGAAGCCTCGAACCGAACTTCTGGAAGGCTCTCGTCTTTTCAAGAGCGATAGATATCTTGGCACCTTCAACTATAGTAGCCAAGTCATCCGGGTCTGAGAAGTAGTTGTGATTGATGAGAGGTTTAGCTCTAGGATTATTGTTCTTCAACGTAACTCGACCTCTGCTCTTCGGTCTCAGCAACATCGGCATGCCGGTCCACGTATGTTTGTCCTGTACTGGCGCGTAGACAGCTTTGTAGAGCGTCTCGTCAATGCCTAAACTGACATGGACCGTTGGGTCCGAGACGATGGTAGCTCCTGCAAAAAGGATCTCAATATCGGGGTAACTGTCCTTGTCATTCGGGTTCTTGGTGTCGTAGAAAGCCAGCGCCTCACAACCTCCCGGCACCGACAAGGGACCTTGACCGTAAGCGAAATAGTCGGCCAAGGTCTGCTCTCGAGCCAGAATGGCGTCGGTGCGTATCGAAACGCTCTGGTTTACAACGAAGACAAGACCACCGACAACAATGTGGTCCTGAAGGTTGTAGCCCACTTTCAAGTCCTGGATCACCGGGATTTTCATCTCGTTCAGATGTTCTTTTGGTCCGATACCGGAGACCATGAGAAGCTGTGGGGAGTTAATAGCACCTGCTGAAACGATGACTTCTTTCTTCGCTCTCACGACATACTTCTTGTTCCCGGTCTGGAACTCCACCCCGTAAGCCCTTCGCGATTTTGAATCGATCAAGATTCTTGTTACTGTGCTCATTTTCTTCACATGCAAGTTTCTTCTGTTCCGAATGGGCCGTAGAAACGCTCTGTTGGCACTCCAACGACTTCCATTCTTTGTCGTAGTTTGCAGAAGCGAGAACCCAGTCTGTGTGTTCCCGTTGTAGTCGACAATAGGCTGTCCGGTCTCTAAACCGGCCTCTATGAAGGCATCTGCTAGTGGAGTTCGGTACGGTGGATAACTCACCGTCAGATATCCACCCTTCTTGTGATACTTAGTGTCCTCGGCAAGCTCCGGTTCCGACATATCTTCGGACTTGAGAAAGTATGGCAGCACGTTCTTGTAGCTCCAGCCGATGTTTCCAAGGCTCTCCCAATTGTCGTAGTCCCGGTGATTTCCTCGTGTGTAGATCATGTAGTTTAGCACGCTGGAGCCGCCCATGACTTTGCCTCGGGGATAGTTGCACTGCCGGTTCCTCATGCCGAGGCAGGCGGTGTCAGACGGTTCAGTCTTGTAGCTGTGGAAACAGAGGTTGTTGTCATACAAGTGCTGAATACATTTGAGATCCATGTTACAGAAATGAGACTAAATTTATGAATTTAATTTAATTCTTGAGGTCAGGGCTGGGGACATAGACATCAGTACTATTGATAATGGTGGTTGGTTAATACTTGAAAATAATTATAAATGTTACTAAAATAATGTCTATGCATGATTATAGCTTAGACTAAAATTATAGTAAAACCAGGCACTTAGGGATGTCTAACAAATAACAATCAATTAGTTTATAAAGATTACTTAAAGGTGTCTGAGAAGTCAAGTGTAACAATGTGTATTAATTACTTAAAGATCTCTGACCTCTAAAGCAGTAACTTTTATTTGAACTTAGGGGCCATGTTTATTAGTTACACTTACACTGCTAGATAACGAGTTTCAAGGTATGCAGACAAATTACGGATCGTGAATTTTTATTGCTGAATTGCTCCAATATGTTTTGAATAAATCAAGGCATCTCTCTTGAAAATCACACATGATAATTAATCTGCACACATCAATTAGGTACCTACTTATAGGTACCCACCAATAAATGTGAGGTAATAAAATTTGTTAATTAGTAATAAGTAATAACTAATTAAGGGCCGGTCTTTCAATGCCTTGCTAACTTTTATGCAGTCAATTAGTATTATTATTATTATTATTTATTGTAGTTAACTTGCAAGCAGGAGGCCAGTGTAGGGCGCAACAAGAGCGCCCTCTTTAGCCTATGAGTCACAACATACATGAGTTACAACAGTACAGATCAAAGCATGTAGACAATTGCAGAAACATAAAGTTAGGCACAGGTGGTATGAACGGTAGGTACATTGCATTGGCAACAACCAATCAATGGCATTCCTAGAATGACCACTAACTAACTGAAGAGCTAATTGTGACTTAAGCAGAGTATTGAAAGACCGGGCCTAAGTACCTAATTAACACGATATTGGCCACTCTATTTGCACTCACAGAGTAGGTAGGGCATTTTTCTCATTCAAGTGATTCTAGAACTCACTCGATCTTTTTAATACTATATTTTTGTTCCGTATAATTAATAATTATAACGTTTTTATTTTTGAAAATAAACATTTTCATTCCCGCCACACTTTCACATTACACTCCTGTACAACCGTGAAGCACCTAATAACATTTGTGAAATTATTGAGTTCATTTTGTATTGCTAGAATTAACAGACCAATTTTTATCCATTGTACTCTCAGGATTTAGTTCTTAATCGGTGAGGGCTATGGCAAAATAATGTAGCAGTTAAAAAGTTTAACTAAATATCTGATGAATATTCTCTCCAAGTTTCGTGTATTTCACACAAATTACGTTTTGTCTCTTCTTTGACGCAAGTAACAAGCATTAGAGGAGGGTCTATAGTGAAAAAGTATGGACTGGGGAGGAATGACAGTTTTAAACGAGATCAGAAAGGCATTTAAAGAAGTTATTGAGATGATGAGAGAACTAAGATGAGAGAACTAGCCCTGAGATTAGGAGCATAATCAATGGTCTCTGCAACCGTTCGAGAATACTAGGAGATGACAATGGTCGCAAGGAGGTTGGGAAAGACAGTAAAACTAGTTAAATCATTGCGAAGAAATACTGTCATTCATCGATGGAGCAACAAGAAAATGTACCTAGTCAGTTTTGGCATTTGCCCAATAATTGAGAGAGATTAAACATTAATTGGAGAAAAGAAAAGGAAGTCCTCTTGTTCACACTTTCACTCTTGAGTCCCTTCAAGGTTTTGTCAAGGATTGTTGCATTTTTCAAACCACATAATGGGATGAGGGAAAAACCAAGAGATGGAAGTTTGTGGTTTGTTGTTAATGGGGATAATACATTTGTTGTTGATTCTCTAACTCAAGACACATTTTGTCCTTCAAATTATGCAATTAATTGATTACGTTTTTGTTGAAATGAAGCCACATCATATTAATAACACTCCCAAACATCTATACTCCTCCATCTCCAAAATGCCCCACAATACGGTAGTTGAAAACTTCAATTTTGAAGTCTAACCAAACCTCTAGAACTTTTAAAACTATATATTCAAGTAGGTAGGTACTTCATAAATTGAACACAATGCAAAGAAATAAATAATAATAAGGGTTCTATTATTATTTAATTTCACTTTAGCATTGCCAAGTATAGGGCGGCCTAGTGCGGGTTCATCTTTGCCTGTGACCGACCATAGCTACAGTAGAAAACAATACTTTCTCACTGTTTCCACTATGTCGTGTAATGTCACTATCAAAATCAGTGATCTTAATTGATTAATGTACCTTCCTTGTAGTATAAAAATGAACAGTAGCGTCTCATAATTGGCACGCAAATTCAAAAAAAGAGGATCGATAACTGAACCTAGTGGTTTTAAATCAAAACCAATTTAGATCTGGTTCCGAATTCGAACCAAACCAAAGCTGTTGGCACAACCCCACCCACAAGTCTCTAAATCATACTCACGCCCAATTAGCCGGTGTAAACTGCAAGTAGTTTGCAAGTATTGGAATGTCCATGAGAAAGCTCTCCGGCCCTCCCGCCTCGATGAGCAGCACCTTCCACTTGGCCTCCTCCGTCAACCTATTGGCCAGCGTGCAACCGGCTGTACCGGCACCGACGATGACGAAGTCGTACTCCTGTAGGATGGTCCTCTCGTCTCTCGGCTCCTCCATGTCTCCTCGCACGCCGCTCATCAGCATCCTCACTGCGGACTCGGCGATGCTCGGGGGCTGGCTCACGCAGGTGGCGGTTAGGAGGCACACGAGGCCAACGACTAGTTGAGACATATCTCGTACCTGTCCGATCCAAGCGTAAATCACGTCTCTGTCGATGATGCCAGTCAACTAATAATATGAACATGTGAATACAGGGGAAGAAACGAAACTAACTTCATATTTAGAAATTTCCTGTCACCTTTGGGTACCTACCTATTCTATCTCATTTTGATCTCGTCGCAGCCGCCTTCATTTCGGCGTAATGCTATCTTTTAGGCAGTGAAATGTAGGCGGCCGCGACAAGATAAAAAAATGATATAGAATATCGGTCCTCTCTGGTGTATACAAATTTAAAAGATTTTGTACGAGTAGGTATAATATTAGTGGATAGTCAGCGGCAAAGCGAATGAGCGATAGCGGCATGATCATAGGAACCCACCAGGGACAAAATCTTTTATATTGAAGATTAGTACCTATTACATAACTTCATATTATTTCTTACTGATGTTTGATTTTTTTTTGGTACAAGATTTGCAATATTAATATTCCCTTGATATAGGGATTTAAGATAAGTAATTTTATAAAACTTTTAGTGTTTTCAATAAACCATTTGAAGTACGAGTAAGTAGTATTAAATTAGAATATTTATTCACAATAGTCTCGACTTCAAGCAGAAAAATAAAAATGTATTTTTATATTTGTTACGCACTTACCTTTATAAGTAGGATACGACCAATTCTTCCCCTAACGTATTCGCCGGTGTGCACTGCCCTATGCCCTGTGAACTTATGCTGCAGTAAGATGCAGTTGACTACTTGTCAAGGTGCAGATTGCATTCTTGCACTCTGATGCTACACTGTGTGCAAGGTGTGACTTAGTTGTCCTTGCATTTATGTAATACACAATTATTAATCCAATCAGTGTCAATGATTATCATTCACTTCTCCTGACGTCTTTTCCAATTTACCAGATTCGTACTGTTCAAACTCTAGATAAAAGTGGAATGTCTTTGATTTGCTGTCCTTGTGTTTCACTGAGGAAGTTTCCATAAAATCCAGTACCTATTGTAAATTAATCTTATTTTTATTAAAACTAGTCTGATTTAGAAATAATGAGACTACCCACTTTCATCATAAACTTTTATAATCACGATAATTTTAATCGTTTAGACCTTCAAAATACCCATAGAGTAAAAACATTGTGAGTTAAATACATATAAATTAACTAGGTGCTATTATTGATTATTGATTAATTGAGTAAGTGTCTCCCTCTGATGACCCCTTGCCCTTGTTGGTACGATACTGCATTCATCTTTCTCTATTGATTTGAAATTTTGCACCCTTATAATAACCACCTCTCTGGTTTTGCAGTGTTGTGAATTTTTACTAAAATCCTCTGATTCTGTATTTTTTTTGAAATATCCTACCTAGGTACATAATTTTTTTTTTAAATCTAAATGTGTCCAAGTTGAAATTTTGTAAGGTCTTTATGACCAAAATTAAATTACTAATTTTCACCCACATGGGTCAAGAACAACATATAGATTGACTTATTGACACTTTAAACTTTTTATTTTAAATAGCTGTAAAAAAAATATTGAAAAATAAATACACCCCAGCACTTTGATCCCTTGCAAATGATTTGGGGTTTGTTTTCACTCTAGAGTGTATTAATGGCTTTACTATGTTGCAATGAAAAGTAGCTTGTAGTGGGGCTAATATGATTTCTGTAGGGCAGTGAATTTCAGTTTGATGTGTTGCACCTCTCGATGTGGGATGTGATGTGAATGAATTCTTAGTAATATTGTGGAAATCCCCCTCTCTTAATCATCAATCTCTGTCTAATGATTCAAACTTGAATATATAATAGACATCTGAATGATAATGGCAATTTACATTTCCTCCGTGATTTATTCAAGGCTATCAAGTTTAATTAATATTAGTTATTAGTTCTAGGTACTTATTACTAGCATCTAGGTAATATAAAATCAGGTTAATGCTTATTAAAATGAAACAATAACCATTTAGAGTGTCTGAGAATTCTTCCCCAAACATTTTCTACAAAATCCTGTCAAAAAATGTAATGCAAAAAATCATCACTTCATATGAAAGTGCATTTATAAAACTATGTAATTAATTACCTATGATGACTAATTACTTTCTATTGTTCTGATGTATTGTGGCACGTCTTTGGAATTATTATTTAATTATAAACGACGTAGCAATGACACACAGTACTCCTGTGTCAAGTGTAATTACTAATTGATGACAGAGTTTTACCTTAATTGTGGTGACTGGTGATGCAATAATGCAATCTCCAGATGTGGCTGAAAGTCAGGAAATCTGTCAATAAGAGTATTATTTGAAAACTAATGTACTAACAAATCTTAAAGTTTGTTATTTGAAAAAAAACTAAATCACAAAATAAGAAATTGAAATAATAATAATAATAATAATCTTTCTCCCGGGTCCAAGAATTGGGTCGGGGCTGGCGCGAGCCACCATTTTGCTAGAGTCTCGGACTCTTGTGCTAGCTGGTCAAGGTTGGCTCTTCCTCTCTTCTTCTTTCTTCTCCACCATCTTCTTCTAATTCTCCCTGTCTTCCCACATCCTTTCTTCCTCCACCACTTCCCACTTCTCCGGTCTTTCTTGTACATCAACTGCTACCAGCTCTCTCCACTTCTCCCGTGGCCTTCCCACTCTTCACTACTACCCTTCTACTACTACTCTTCATTTCTATTACTACTTGCAACTTCAAACTCCCGACGTGATATTCGACTCCTCTGCATTCTCTTCATGTGGCCAAACCACCGTAGCAGCTCTCTCCCCAGTTTGTATGTCAACCTCTCCACTTGAATCTCTCCACCTCTCAATTGAAATATTTTGGAAAAATATAAATCCAAATTGTAGAGCTATTGTAGAGCTAAAGCAGTGGGTCTCAACTGGTGGGGAATTCAGTGCTAGGGGGGAATAGTGCCATAAATAAATACTAGGAAAACGCTCTGTGAAACGCGTTGATGAGCGAGCACGGATACGCGGAACACCTCGAACCGAAATTCTGCGTCTATCAAAAATATCATTAAAAGACAATAATTCTTGAATTTTTCACACACTTGTTAAATCTCCAAATCACTCAAATATTAGTCCCAATAACCATGTAAAGTTTTAAGTTGATCGATTGAACCTTTATAATTGAACTACGTTCCCAGTAAATATTAAAACATCACTGAATCTCTTTCAAAAAATATACCTGGGACCACTCATACGATATTAGTGTGTGTAGACAATATCAGATCGATCTGTTGAACGGTAATTATTAGTTTCATATGCGTTTAAGGGCCAGTCTTTCAATGCCTTGCTAACTTTTATACAGTCAATTAGGACTATATTGCCATGCAGTGTTTTTCCTTATCTAGATAAAGTTATCTAGATAACTCATCTAGATAACTTTCTGTTATCTATTATCTTATCTAGATAAATATTTCATCATTTATCTATTATCTTATCTAGATAAATAAATCTGTTATCTATTATCTAAATCCCAAATAATAGATAACAATAATTTAATATTGCTTTTCAACCAAATTAATTACACAGTGTCTAAAAAAATGTATTTTTTGTTAAATATTATCCCGCGATTTATTCAAAACGCCATCACTGCCACAGTTTTTTAGCTGTGGCATGAAACCTTATATCAACAAGTGTGTTCAAAGTATTCTTGTCTTGAATCTAAGGATTACAACTTAATTGAGTAATTAAAAAATGTGGCTGGAGCGATCGAGGTATAGGTAGTCTCAGATCTTCATAATTTTTTGTGTAGGTACTTGTATTCATGATAATATGATATGGCATGATATTCATGCCATGTATGGCATGACGCAATCCCTGAAAAAATTATAAACTTCTCGTGTCTAGTTTTTTAGATAATTTGAGTTTTCTCCCCCGTGTTTTCTTATGGCAGCCAAGTAAAATCGAGACATTTTTAAGCTATGATGAAGTTCTAATTTTTTTGTAGGTACCGAGAGATTTGAACAAAAATCATTTTTTCTTGTAGATATATACGGACGTACGTACTATCAGGAAAAAATTGAAAACAATACCAACGTGTGCTATTTTAAAAGTTAGACACCAAATTAGAAATGATTTTACTAAAATCCACATAAAATAACATAAAATTGAAACCTCACTTTTGGACTGGAGTTGCAAACTAAAATACATTAAAAGAATCGTTTATACTTAAATATAGGTAGTTGAAATATTGGAAAACGTTTTTTGAACTTACCTATACCTACTTTCAAGATTTTTTATTTATAAGTCGATCGCTCCAGCAACCTGTTTTGCAAAATTAGTTCACGCATTTTCCCTAAAACTACTCTATTTAAATTATCTTATCTATTATCTAGATAACTGAGAGTTATCTATTATCTTATCTAGATAATGTCTTAAAAAATTATCTATTATCTTATCTAGATAACAAAAAAACTGAGTTATCTCATCTTTATCTAGATAATTTTTTTTGTTATCTGGAAAAACACTGTTGCCATGGCAACAACCAATGACATTCCTAGAATTAACACTAACTAACTGTTAAGAGCTAATTGAGACTTTAGCAGAGTATTGAAAGACCGGGTCTAAAAGTTTTTGCTCAACTACCTTGGAGTAGAACTGAAGAGTCAAAGTAACCGTGATCAACATTTTCGAGAAATTTGACAGCCAACACGCAAAATGTCCGTAAAATGTCAAGTACTTTTGGATTTAAACACAGAATAGTCTGAAAGTAGTCAAACATACAGAATATGTTAGTCCCAATGACCATGCAACGTTTTAAGTTGATCGGTCATACGGTTCTAGTTTACATTTCAAAAAACACATGAAATATTTTTTTTAATTTTAACTAATGGGAGGATTTCGATGAAATTTTGTTTGATTGGGCAAAATGTTGGTCGTAATGACTTATCAAAATTTCAAATTGAACGGGCCAACCAATCGAAAGATAATTTTTCTTAAATTTGAACCAATCACAGGATCCCTTTCAAAAACGATCCCAGAGATCGCATAGATTACGTTAGTACGTGTGCAAAATTACAGATCGATTGGTTGTGCGGTTTGACCTCGGCAGTGCAGACAAAAAAAAAAAAAAAAACACACAGGGAAAGTGCCATAAGAGTACCGTAGTGACGCTTGCTACGCTCGCTCAACTAAATGTATTTTTGAACTTTTCATAATTGTGAAGAAATAATACTAGTCCAAACTCCAAATTTACGTTTGAATTTTAAAATTTTCCCAGGCCTGTGCGATCTGACCTGCGTATGGCTAGAGGGCCTTCCCACAGACAACCCATGGCTACTTGCCCAAACTTGTAGGTATTCTTTTGTATAATTTTTTTATATTTACCCTCTACAATACAGAGAAAATTCAAGGGTTCTCAATATTTTGCTCATATTAAGTAGGTATTTACAATGAACTTGGGAAGGGGGGAAATATGTTCTGAAGCAAGCTGAAATGGGGAATGGAGCAAGAAGGTTGAGTACCACTGAGGTAGAGCTAAAAGTTACAGTAAAGTACATTCAATTTTAATTCAATTTATTTATTTAACAACTTTGAATTACAATACATTCCGTGGTTGTACATCATAAGTATAGGTAGCGCTAGCATACATTAGTTACAGTTTAAAATATCATTAAAATATTGAATGTCCTTTGGGAAATCTGCCATTTGGTCTTGAGGTAACTTATTCCATAGTCTTATTGTCTGCCCTAAGAAAGAGCGTCGTCCTATGTCCGTATAGTTATCCGTATGTCCGTATAACTTTCCTTTCCTAAAAGTTACCTTTCTCTTGTTGGTATCTTATGTTAGTGACATGTATTAAACGTTGGTCACTCATATGAAACATGATTACAGAATCAGTAATAGAGTCTAAGGCAATAGTCTAAACTCCTTGGACCTTTTGTTTCAGCGGATTTTCAAACTTGGTTAGGCAATCTCGCCTCGGGTCAGGTACGAGGTCCGATCTCTGGATTTGGTTTTGGAGCTCAACGAAATCAGGTTGGTTAACGATATTGTCTTCACAAATGTAGTCAAGTCGCTATAATGAGACTGTCAACTGAGGTATTCTGTAGAGTGGTGGAAATATTTTTCTGGGTCCATGTAATGGCTTTTCATTGAAAAGGCATCGTATTTAGTCTGTGACTATTGATTTTCCATTTATGGACCACTTTCTTTGAATTGTACAGTGTTGACCAGTAAAGTACTTAGGTAAAGATAGTTATACTTACTGTAGGTAATATTTCTGTAATGTTTTTAGTACGTACGGTACTTTGTAATATAATTTGTAAAGTAATTTCTTTACGATTATAAACAAATTTAATTTAATTTTGGGATCATCACTTCTTACTGCCATAGCAAAGTGATTTTTTTCTGTACATTCAATTTTAACTTGTCGCTACCTATAGTCAGCCTAATTAATTACTAATACATTAATTATTACTAATTATTAAAAAATTTTATTAGGTAGTTTCAAGAAAATAATATAAGGTATAATCTAAATGATGTGAATTTTCCACATTTACCTGCAGACCAGTTTAAACCCCACAATTTTTTAATATCCTTCTTTATAATCTGTGCTATGACTTCGTTTCAGGGTGTAGGATTGTTTGGTCAGAAGAATCCACCATTAATCGGTCAAACGGTGACTTTTGGTGGTTTTGGCAACCCGGCTGGACAGGTCTTCGGAAACACTGCTCCTACGTACAGACAGACTCCGCAGGACCCTGCGCCCTTGATGTTTGGCACAGGTATGCCCTCACTCATCCTGGGAAGTTCTTTCCAAGTTGTACTTCATGCCGTGTTAAAATGTCCCCTTCACTCAGCAGGTGGTGGTTTCGGCAATTCGGCTGGACAGGGCTTCGGAAACACTGCTCCTACGTTCAGACAGACTCCGCAGACCCATGCGACCTTGATGTTCGGCACAGGTATGCCCTCACTCATCCTGGGAAGTTCTTTCCGAGTTGTACTTCATGCCGTGTTAAAATGTCCCCTTCACTCAGCAGGTGGTGGTTTCGGCAACCCGGCTGGACAGGGCTTCGGAAACACTGCTCCAACGTGCAGACAGACTCCGCAGACCCCTGCGACCTTGATGTTCGGCACAGGTATGCCCTCACTCATCCTGGGAAGTTCTTTCCGAGTTGTACTTCATGCCGTGTTAAAATGTCCCCTTCACTCAGCAGGTGGTGGTTTCGGCAACCCGGCTGGACAGGGCTTCGGAAACACTGCTCCAACGTGCAGACAGACTCCGCAGACCCCTGCGACCTTGATGTTCGGCACAGGTATGCCCTCACTCATCCTGGGAAGTTCTTTCCGAGTTGTACTTCATGCCGTGTTAAAATGTCCCCTTCACTCAGCAGGTGGTGGTTTCGGCAATTCGGCTGGACAGGGCTTTGGAAACACTGGTTCGTCATTTGGCCAGTCTAGTCAGCATAGTTTTGGGGAAAATCCAAATTGGAAATTTCATGGTAATTTTCATATTTAACTTGATATTAAACAAACTCTTGATGTGTTGTTTGTATGTTATGAAGGTTAAATATTATCAGTTATCACAAATGATGAGGACAGAACAATTATCACCAAACAAATTAATATTTTCATTCTAGGCTTGTCAAAACATTAATTGTTTGAATTGGAAAACATTTAGGTAACCGTAAAAAGAGATTGTTTTTGTAATACCTAATTAAAATATTTGTATGGTCCTCAAACGTTTAATAAACATAGGTAACTTTTGGCACTTTTTTAAAAATACATTTACAAAACTACACAGACCCACCCATATTTATTATTAAGTGGGCTATCTACAGCAGCTATGGCCTTTTCCCACATTCCAGTCTTCCAACCCTCTTGCCTCCATGTCCGACCAATATTTCCTTTATTAGAAAAGATTTTAAATTTAGACAATGTGTTTTCAAATCAATCTGACGTAAACGTCAGCTATTGGCAGTTGTATTTGAAAGCCCATGTTCAACTTTTTATGTTGCATTCTTCTGTTGCCGTTACCTCAATTGTAGGTTGCGCTTTAAGTTTATTATGAAATGTACATTTCAGTACATTTTGATTAATATTATGGTTTATGGCGCACAACAGCGAGGTTATCAGCGTATTAGAGACTTTCCTATTGGAATATTCCTGGTGCCCCATCACTAACAGCATGTGACACGTACATGTACTAATTGTCCTCTAACATGTGCAGGTGGTGGTTTCGGCACCTCTACCCCGCCCAGCTTTGGAAATGCTGCTCCATCATTCAGTCAGGCTCCACAGGCCACTAACACATTGCCCTTCGGCACAGGTATGTTCTGACTCATCCTAGTCAGGTTTTGTCAGCTGTACTTCATACGGCTTATTAGTGTTTCTACACAGTTGTTTTCTCAAATGCACAGGTGATGGTACCGGCAACCTTGCTTCACTCCGAAATGGTACCGGAAATCCTGCTCTACTCGGATATGGTACCGGAAATCCTGCTCCATCCGGATATGGTTCCGGCACCACTGCTTCATTTGGGAGCGGAAACACTGATCCATTGTTTGACACTAGGACATTCGGTACAGGTAAAATTAAATCATTTAGTAACTTACATTACATTTAGTAACTTACATTTAGGCCAAGTTTGTATTTGTACTTGTTTATATACATACTTAATGTTCCCGTGAATGTGCAGCTTTCTCATGCATCTCGCCTACACCTGGCTTTGGAAACACTATCTCATCCTACACCCAGGCTATGCCACCCGCTACGACATTGGCCTCTAGCACAGGTACGTCTTAACTCATACTGGGAAGCTCTTGCCAAGTGGCAGGCCATCTAACTTTTGAATTTTATGTTTTTTTTCTCATGTATGAGCAGGAGGCATGTTTGGCACATCCTCCATACCCAACTTCGTAAACACTGTTCCATCGTACAACCAGACAAACCCAGTCGCTTCTGCTGCTGGTTCAATACCAACCCCAGGTACACCATTACTCCTGCTGAGCAGATCTTACCAAGTGACACCTGATGAATTGTTTTGGTATGTACTGATTGTCCTCTTGAATGTACAGTGGTGGGTTCCGGACCGCACAGCTCTCAGCCAACCGATGCGGGAAACACCTCGTCACCGAGTCCGTTCAAGATTTCACCCCCCTCTTCTTACCATAAGACAACTGCCGCAAATACTAGCCAAGGTGAGTTGTAAGGCTTGCAGTTACAGAGTTTCGCTGATCGTAGTGAAAATATTGTAACAAACTTATGCAGGTTTTATAAATTTTTTTCGTTTTATCGATGAAGTAAATGCACCTTGATCACTGGCAAATTGTTATATCATTAGATTTGTCTTTCGTCTGCTTTCCAAGTTTTATAGGGTATCAATTGTTTAATTAGTTTGCTTGCAATAGATACATAAAGCTTGTTAGTTTATTCTTCTGCAACTTGCCATTTTGCCTGGTTTTGACAGATTCCCTGGTTTATATATGGATTGTCTTTTCAAATGTGCAGGTGGTTTTGGCGACCCTGCTGGTCTGGGCTTTGGAGACGCAGGATCAGTATTCGGCACTCCTTCGACCCCTGCGGGAAACCTCTCGTCACTCAGCTCCACACCAGCCACAGGCTTTTTCTACGGTCCTTTAGCAAACACAACCCAGGGTGAGTCTCATTTGTGGTATGACCTGCATTTAAATTAATAATAATAATAACAATAATAATGTAATTTATTGAGCACATAAAATAGGTACACAATTGGTCTGTATTCAACAATCGAGTCGTTGATCTTCCATACATCCATCTCTTCTCTTCAGCTGCTTCACCTCTTCACCGTTTACATATTTCTTATTTTTTATTAATAATAGTCATTATACATAGTTGTGCTTCAATATCGGTGGTAATATTGGAAGAACATTCAAGCATTTGCTTTTTAGCTGAGGGAAAACCACTGAAAAAACATTCTCAGCAGGATGTAATCTTGATTCTTGTCTTCCAATCTCATTACTTCGTGAATTCTCTTTCTTGAATTAGCGTGAGTTTGTTCTTGACTAGAGTCTTGAATGGTATTAAACTTAATGTCTCCTCTTCCGTAGTTGTTGCATTATACGCTACCGAGGCTGAATATGAAAAACAATTCTTAAATTTTGTACCTCGATGAGTGCCAAAGTCTAGCTTTTCTTTGGACCGCATATCTCTTCCGTGAATATCTTGTCGTCTTCTTAACTTATCATTCAAATATATTTGCCCAATGTCAAGTTAAGAGTCGATAATACTCGCAGAAATTTTCGATTTGCATGTAAAAAAAATCCTAAAAGTGCATGAAAATGTGTTACTAGGTAACTACGTGACATTTGTGACATTTCATCGTGTGTTGCATGTTTCACATATTGCTGCGAAGTAAGTTATTTTAATTCAGATATTGAATAGGTATCACAAAAAACCATAGAAATGCAATCCCTACTTTTTCTTAATGGCTGAACGACTGTCTCCAAATTTTTACAGCATAGAGATAAAACCTCTAGGCTTCAAATTTAAAAAAAAATGTATTTTCTCGTGTTGCGAAGGTGTTAACATGGCCAATATATGAGTTATTTGGCACCTCTGCCCTGAAATAACTGAACAAAGAATAACACTTTTGGGCCACACTTTTTGGGCACAGATTTACTATTTATCTATAATCTGTGAAAATTTGAAGACAATCGCTAAAGCATTTTAGAAAAAAGTAGCCAGGCCGCCTGTCCGTGCTTCAAAAACATTGATTTCATCAAGTAATACAGACTCATAATCAGAAATAAGTCAAGTTTAGGTGCATTCAGTGCATTTTACTCTAACCTTGAGCGCTTTGAGTTTGTTACCTGAAATCAAAGTGCAGAAAGACAATAGAAGATTAATACGGGTCGGATAATCTTGTGAGCACCTATATGCCACTTAATATGATTCTCTACTTATTGCTTCCAGGAAATAACTTGGGCCAGGGGAGTCAACCCATACCAACCAACGTACAGCCAGTTGGCAGGTAAGTCTATCAGTTCAGTACAGTGTAACAAATTGCCCTTATGATAGATCTGTAGTTACACATTATTTGTTTTATTATGGTATTTGTGTAATTTCTAATTACTAATTAGGCACCTATTTAATTTAATCTAGTTTTTGAAGTTCTGGGAACCTTAGTAGTTTCAGTGAATAGCCCACCTTGTTCTTTCTTTATGATGTTGTGCGGGCCCAGCCTTTGTTGATAACAACGTTGCGAGAAGACTTTGATCTGCCATCTTCCAGGCCGGTCTCGAAGAGTGTGCTGAGTGCGTTTATAGATTTCTGTCATGTACTCGGGATCCTTCTATTTCTCCACTGATTTTCCGTCGATTTCCGATTGGTTCGTTTGGGCTGTTACAGCTGAAACTACTAGACATTTATATGTAACTTATCTAAATTTTAGATTATTTTCATGTAGGTGAGTTTAGTTTCTTAGTTAGGTAAAATGAGTTGTAAATCAGTTGTTTCCCCATGTATCTTGTGGAGAGTGGAGACGAAATTAAACTGGTCTACATTTAGACAAGGTACCAAGTAGGCTCTCTAAAGGTACCTATAAATAACTAGGAAAACGCTCAGTGTAACGCGTTGATGAGCGAGCACAGAACATGCAACATCCCCAGTCACGATAAACGACACGGCATATGACGATTTTATCTGCAACTTTCCAATCTCCATATAAATACTCTGGATAAATATCAGATCCATTGTGTCGTGACTTTCCTACATACATTTCGTCGCCTCAGAATGTATTTGAACTAACTCCAAAATGGCCATTTTGAGCTAGAGCTAGTCGAAGTTTCAACAGGACTAATTTGATATATAAAGTGTCTACAAGAGGATTATTTCAATTAGAGGTCGGATTCGGGTAATGTTTTGTACCCGGGTACCCGCTTTAATTACCCGGGTAATAAATAACTAAAAAAAAAAAAAAAAAAAAAATTTTTTTTTGAAATTTGTTGCATTGAGCCCGCCGCTCTATCCGTGTCCTTGGGGAGAGATACACAACGTCCATACAATGGAAGGTTGAACACAATTTATATCTTGCCTGCATCCCCTCCATCAATAATCCATCCTCAACTCACCAGCATTCTCATGAAATTACTAACAATGAATTTACAAACCAATTATTGGTTGGGATTGTTGAGATTTGGGAAATATGAATAAATATTAAATTCAGTTTATATAGCTATAAACAATGCAGCTGGTGATTAAGTGACAGCAGTCGCAAATAATGCAAACAAACCTAATAACTAAATTTTTTTTTTTTTTTTTTTTGATACCCGAGTACCCGCCATTGTACCCGGGTAATGGCGTACCCGGGTACCCCGTTTGTACCCGGGTACCCTAACTGACCTCTAATTTCAATACCAAATTAATATATGGTCATTACTATATGTTTTCGTGAATATTACATCTATTTAATAAGTCAATTATCTAAAACCAGCTTATTTCCGGTTGGAGATAGTTCACTTGTCACCAATAAAATGAGTTTTTTTTTGAATGTGTGAACTAACTCCATAAAATAGAATTATAGCATAGGCATGAGAATGAAATCAATTTATTGGTTGTTTTTTAAAGTAGTTATCGCTTATTATTCATTTGGTAATACAATTAATTAATACCATTGACTAGGGAAGAATATTATTAATAATTATTTCCCTTAATATGACTAAACGTAAAAATTTAATCACATATAATTCATGTCTTGCAAGCTTCCCACCGTATTAAATAATATTCAACTTAGTGCAATAGTACTTACAAATCATTATTCACATCGCTTCCAGCCCAGTTTAATTATTATACTTATACTTATAATATTACATATTTGCCCGTAAGAAGACATCTCGCACATCTCTCTGTGACATTTCTCCACATGCGTCGAGGCAAGCTGTCAGCGATGAAAACTGGCCTGTGATTGGTTTAGACACTGTTACTTCCGGTGAATTTTGTCTGGGAAATTTGAATTATGGAGTTAGTACAATTGCATTCGGATAAAGAGTGAACATTTGGACTTGTACCAATTGTTTTGAGGGATTTAGACCGAATTGAAGATAATTCTCGCTATATATGGAGTGGATATAGAACAAGTGCATTCTGGAGAACAATATAAACCAAAAACATGAAAAAGTGCAAAAATGGAGTTAGTTCAAATACATTCTGAGGCGACGATTTTCCAGCTTTTGACAACCCATACTGAACTCGTACGTACAATGACAATTAAGACTTGACTGATTGGGCTTAACATGTTTAAAATTTAAGATTATAGGTATTATTTAAACTTAATCAATTCATGGAGGATTTGGCCTTCGTACTGCCATAGAGGTACTGCATCCGATTTGATATGCGCTAGACTCTAGTTTTACCTTGCTTTAATTATCTTTGGTTTTACTGTAAATTGTGGACCGCTTGGCTGCTCTAAGGCCTAGGAGCAGAAGCGTAAAGAAGGCAGGGATGAAAATGTAACTCATACATTTTACAAATATTTCAAGATTATGGAATAAAAAGTCCCTAGAATGACAAAAACTTTTGAAAATAACAACAGATAAGACTGAAAATGGGCAAAAATACCTAAAATGTTGGTACCAATGACCTTGCGAAGTTTCAAGTTGATCGATCAATCTGTTCTAGTTTAAATGTAAAAAATCACATGAAAAATGGTTTTAAATTTTAACCAATGGGAGAATTTGGCTGAAACTTTGTTTGATTGGCTAAAATATTGGTTGCAATGACTTTGCTAAATTTCAAATTGATCGGAGCAATCAATCGAATTTTTTTTTTTTTTAAACTTGAATCAATCACAGGAGGCCGTTCAAAAACGATCCTAGGGACCGCATAGATTACGTTAGCATATGTGCAAAGTTTGAGATTGATTGAATTTGCGGTTTAACCTGGGCTGTGCGGACAAAAAAAAACAAAAAAAAAACACACAGAGAAAGTGCTATAAGAGTACCGTGGTGACGCTCGCTATGCTCGCTCAAATATCTACCTAGGTAATTTGTTTTCATTGATCGAAAATCGAAAACAATGCCTCAGCCCCATATTATATTTTTATTTTTTAAGTTAAACAAAAGTGGAATTATTTTCCACACATTCTACACATTCTACATTTTACACATTCTGTGTAAAATTTTGCTTCCTATTTTGATAAAATAAAAATTGAAACCTCATTACAAAACCACATAAAATTTACTGAATAATATAATGGGGGCTGTAGTTCCAAAAGCAGAATGATAAATTGAAACCGGAATGCAATGTTTACTTGTCGTCTCACAGCTCTGCTGGATTGGGCCAAGGAGGAGCATCTGCTGCTGTCGTTGTTCCCCAGCGACCTGCGTCTCTGGAAACGCTCCTCTCCGAACTGGTGTCGACCCTCGTCGCTCGTTCCTGCCCCAACTGCTCGACTGAGCGTTAGTCATCTCCAAGTGTGAAGTGATTTATGCAGTAAATTTAAATTTCAAATTTGTTCTTTAGGTCTTGGCTTACATAGTTAGTTTTTTTTTACATGATAACCTACATATTGCAATAATTTGTACCTAAATAAGAAGTTGTGTTTTATTGATATATTTTAAGAAAATATACTTGTTACAAATTACACTGTCAACTACACATTGTTTTTCTTTGTATTAGCTACCATGAAGTAATTATAAGTACCTAATAATTATAATTATATCCAAATATGTTATGTGTAAGGTTCAGGTTTAATGTCAAGGAGCAAGCATTTTCTGTAGGTATGTAATTTGCTTCCTAGTTGAGTGAGCCATTTGATGTGAGTGAAAGGAAATTATGAAATAGGTAGGGTGCCGGTACCAGTGCGCGAACACTCTAATTTTAAATGCTTGGAATTAGGAAATTATATGCAGGTATTTTTTATTGTTTCACGGTTTCATATACTACCTTCCATACTTATGTATAGAAAAAATTCCAACAATCAAACTTCATATTTTTTCCTAAGATGAGAAATATCTTAAATTAGATGTCTTATCTTTAATAAGATGTATTTTCATTGTTTGAAGGTTTCCTATAGAGTAGTAAGGCATAGGAAGCCTTCAAACAATAAAAGATCATCTGATTTCTTAATTCCAAGCATTTGAAATTTTACTGTCCACGCACTGGTACCCAACCGCGCACTGGTACCGGCACCCTTCCTATGATTAAGGTTCATAAAAATATTTTCATATGAGGTTTATTGACCTAATTTATTTGTTGATATTTATTACCTATAAAATTAATAGTAAATAATAATAATATGTAGTACTCCGTGGTTAATTTGGTGGCGGCCAAGGGCAGACGCGTCCCCTCACTCTTTTTTAGGGTGGATGCCGTCTTGCCCACTTATTTTTCATAGAAGTAAATATTGGCTTAAATTGTGTACAAATCGCGTAGAAAGTAGAGGTCAGTTAGGGTACCCTGGTACAAACCTGGGTACGCCATTACCCGGGTACAATGGCGGGTACCTACTCGGGTATCAAAAAAATATTTTTTTTTTAGTAATTTATTACCTGCCGCTTTAATTACCCAGGTAATAAATTACTGGTACATTACCGGGTACAAAACATTACCCGAATCCGACCTCTAGCAAAAAGGCACCAAATTTGGTCCCGAAATTCAAAAGTTATTGGGGCTATGCGCCCCGGACCCGCATTGTATTGGGGGGGGGCGTCCCCCCAAACCCCCCATTGTTTTCGTTACCAATAGGTATGTTTCCCTATTTACAAACAAATTAACCACTGTATGTATTACCATAGACTTAAATACTCACTTCGTTGTATTACAAAAGGTGATATCCGATCTTATCGATTTCAGAGGGTTGGATAGGCAAATGTGCCATCTATACTTGAAATTTTTTCACTTAAGTCATCCACAGTCGATCTGTGGATTGGAAAAGGGTCTTTTTACTTTCCCGTCCCCTACTTTACCTGCGTGCGCACCATGCCCCATTGTTCATGCCGAGCCTTCTCTTGGGTTGAGCTCGCTAAGGGGTTCGTAAAATACCTGTTTTTCAAGAAAATCCCAATCCACAGATCGACTGCGGGTCACTTTACTCGAAATCATTTAAAATTAGATTTAGAAAAACTCATTTAAAATTTCCCGCGTAGAATTCACTGCCATTTTGATCTCACAGGTTGATCGTCGGTCTGGTTGTCATATTCTTTGGACCTTCGTTGAGGAGCATTGACTAGTGTTGCCAACTTCAAGGAAATTTCCCTAGATTCAGGGAAAATGTCTTACTTTCAAAGAAATAAAAATTGATGATATTACTATTTGCTTAGTTCTGATTAGTCAATGGTTCTGAACTATAACTGTTGATTGTTAAGTTCGTATCCCAATATGTATAAATATATAATATGTAATATGTATAATATATATAAATGTAAATATAAACGTTGGATTAATAAAGATTGTCCAAGAGAAAATACAGCATCGAAATATAAATATGTATAATATGGTATAACATTATGAATATACACCGTACACGTGTATTTTGCCATATTTGGACCATGTATTGTATGTAGAACTCAAAAAATATTGCGAATTTGTATTATAAATGATGATAAATGTACAGGCCAGTGTTTCTTTCTTGATTCATATTAAATTTGCTTCATCTTCATCAACGTGTAGTTGGCAACACTGGGGAATTTGTTGAGGAGCGAGGAGGTTGACTTGTGAATCAAAGTTTTCTCGTTTGTTATAATTTTTTGTTAATATTTCAAAGTTATGTGTATTCACTTATCGCTCGATAATGATAATTGTAAATTTTGATTAACATAGTGTAATCTAGTGTAGTGTAAATACTCTCGTAAAATAAAGAAATATTCAACGTTTAGGTTAGGGGCGACAAGCCTAGCTGGGCGGGAGTCGAGCTTGAGTTGTCAAATCCTAAATAATTGCATCAAGTTGCACAACTTCTTGCCATGTTTCAAAACAACAAAACTGGCTTTGGCCAAAGTACGGCTAACACAACATTCGGTAAGTTTCATACCTATTTCGTTTTCACATCTCATAATTGCCAAATGTGTCCACTTGGAATTCAAGACCAACCTGTTACCTATTTGATTATGTCTAATCTATTACTGAGCTGGAACTAACTTCTCCTTTACAGGTGGTGGATTCAGCGGAGGAACAACCAACGCTCCCTTTGGACAGTCCGCATTTGGCAAACCGGCCACATCAAGTTTCCCTACACCAGCGTTTGGCACTGGCGGTAATAACCTGTTTGGAAGTACGGCCCCTGCCACTGGTGGATTGTTTGGGGGCGCTACCTCTACTCCGGTGTTTGGTCAAACTCAGGCCCCTCAACAATCTGCATTTGGTAAGAGACTTAGATTTGCACATTCTACAAACAATCTATTGGCTGCTTTGTTCTGCTAATGATGTGTTCCAAAATGATTGCTCTCAAATTCAACTGTACCTCGTTGAAGAATGTAGGAAGGAAACCTTTAAAATTTTTCATGCAATTCATTGCTGCAGTTGAAATTGTGACTTAGCAATTGAGCATCATTATCAAAGAGGCACAACCTACCTACCTACTAAAGTTTGAATACAGTTAAAATTATGCTCATTTCTCATTTAATGTTTCAGGAGGCTTCCAGTCCCCTTCAACCGGCGGTGGTTTATTTGGCAGCCAGCAAAATGCCGCAACCAATCTCTTCGGTGCCAGCACTAACACTTCGTCGGCTTTTGGAGCAGCAAAACCGGCTTTCGGAGGCTTTGGAACGAACCAGGCAAGCGGTGGTTTGTTTGGCCAGCAGAACCAACAACCACAGGCTACTACGTCGCTGTTCGGACAAGCACCAACTCAGACCAACACGGGGCTATTCGGATCAAGCGGGTTTGGTGCTGGCAGCTCCGCAGCACAGGCTTCTGGTGAGGAGTAGCAAACAAATCAAACATCCATAGATTAGAACTTACAACTAAAAATTCATCAGCAATCAAGAGACTGAAAAATAGGTAATGTCAAAATTTACTTAGATTGTAAGAAGCCATCTTTCTCTTGTATTGAGTTTTATTAGAATATTGTATTACATACTGCTTGCATACTCATTCTCATCTAATGAACTGAACGTTACTACAGGTACAGTGATGAAGTTTACGCCTGTGAACGGCTCGGACACAATGGTGAAGAATGGAACGACACAGACGATCAGCACGCGGCATCATTGCATCACCTGCATGAAGGACTACGAGCACAAGTCTCTGGAGGAGCTCCGCTTCGAGGATTACGCCGCCAACAGAAAGGGCCCCCAGCAGGGTGCGCAGCAAGGAGGCTTGTTCGGAGCCACGGCGCAGACCTCGCTGTTCGGCGCTGCTGGGACGAGTGCCAACACCAGTGGCGGACTGTTCGGGGCCAATACCAGCATGGGTGAGCATTTGAAGCCAACATTACATTTTTAAACGCTTCGATAAATTCTACTCCTTTTTTGAGGCTGCGTACACAATGTGAAAACATACGCATCATTATACAAATATTAAATGTTGCGTTCTCTGAAATGTGAATATTTAATCTCGTCACTGTTCTCTGGTAGTAGCACTAAATTTATTCTATATTGCGACAAGAAATATGTACCTCTTATACTTTATTATGTACGGTACATAGCACACATTAATATCTTCTTGCAGTAATACATACACCAAAGGAAATTGTCAGCTTTACTATTTCAGTTGAAAGGAAAGATTCTGATTGTCTCACTTGTGTTTGCAGGTGGCTTTGGCTCTCAATCTACAGGTGTATTTGGCCAGACGAACCAGCAAGCCGGCGGTTTGTTTGGCAGCAAACCGACCGGCTTCGGAACCACGGCAACGACAAGTGCACCTTCGACCGGTTTCTCGTTCAACTCTGCCACCGCCAATCCCTTCCAGACAGCGGCAGTTAAGCCATTCGGAAGTAAGAAAGATAGGCAGAGCTTGTTATTGGTAGCTCCAATTATGTGTAGCAGCTACCACCATTTGGTCTAAGCTATTTCCTCAACTCAAAGGTGAAATTATTTGCCGAATACGTACCATTTGAAAAGATTTTACTTTCTGTGGGATGTTTTTTAAAATACTAATCACTGTGGTTTAAGTACGCTGCAAGTTACATTGCCCTAGAGGTACCTTTTCTCAAGTACAATCCTTCAACAAAAATGTTCAACTCATGGAAACTAGTAAAATCTAAAATTTTGCTGTGTTTTTCAAAGTTAATAATGTAGTTGAATCGACATTGGCACAATTCTGCATGGGGAACATCCAATAAACTCGAGATTTGGCATTTTGATTGGAACTTGAAAGTGAGCAGGACATCTATTAATTTTACGTGCCCGATGTTTGTAATTAACAGTTGGGTTTGTTACTTTCAGCTGCTGCTCCGCAGACAAATACGTTGTTCGGTGCTTCGACATCGCAACCGTCGACTGGGTTCGGCACACCATCCACGGGATTCGGCTTTGGGGCACAACCAAATCAGGTTGGTAATTGAACAATTACCTATCAGACACCCCCTTCACATTTACAAGGTGGTCATAGCGGTAGGGGAGGAGGAGATTAGGTAAAGACTAGAGATATCATATTTTCATTTCATGCGAGTACAAATGAAAACGAGAATTGCTAGAGGTTTGACTGTAAACCAATGGTCAGTTTGGGTACCCGGGTCATACCCTAAGATATCTCGACAATCCGAACGAACAATACTTCGTAATTTCATTGTAATGTAATTTGAACAGAAATACATTTGTTCTCGTGAGTTGAGGGTTAATTATTGGTGGGGAGGGGGGTGGGTGGGGACTGATGATGGGATGCAGGCAGGATATACCTTGTCTCCAATACCTCTGCTTCATCTCTGAATCCTACCTGTAGATAACAATGTTTTTTAATATTCTTTTTCACTCTTATTACAGGGCATGGGGTTGTTTGGCCAGCCCAAGACCGCATTCAACAATCTGGCCACCACGAGTGCTGGTTTCTCATTTGGCCAGCAAACACAGGGTGCCAACACAAACAGCCTGTTTGGAGCCAAGCCTGCCACTGCTGCACCAGCCTTCGGCACAGGTACGATGTGAACCACAGTGCCTACGTATTTTAATCAAATTTACGAACATAATTTTACAGATTGCTGTACTGGATGTGTTTCTTATACTACTGATTGTTTTCTGGTCTTTTCCAGGAGGTGGTTTCGGTGCCTCCGCTACGCCCGGTTTCGGAAACACCGGCTCGCTGTTCGGCCAGAGTCAGCCAGCCGCTGCAGGAAACACCTCGCTGTTCGGTCAAGCTTTCAAGCCAGCGCCAGCCTTTTCCTTTGGTCAGACGCCGGCTGCAAACACTGGGCTTGGTGAGTGATACCCTGCTTGATTATTTCCTCCGTCAACTTCCACGGTACTAGATTCTCATATTTTCTAGTTAATAGTTATACTTTTTTGTATTTGGTAGGTACCACAGAAATATGAGGCATAAAAAAAAATAGAAAATAGGAAAAATATTCGTATCATCTTCTCTAATATTTTGGAGGGATTGTATTTGACAAATAGTAAATAACGGTTTGATGACCGATCAGAACAGCAAACTTAGTAGGTAGGTACATAGTACCTATTAAAAATTCAGGTCTCTGTTTTAAATGCATTTCGTCTCTTCAGAGTTCTGCAGATAGTGAGTGCATCTTAGACATTTTACTCCTGGATGGTTATTCTTGAAATAGTTATCACGTCATAAGTAATGACTCATAAGAAAGTCATAATGTTAACATGGTGAGAGATAGGACAAATTTCCTTATGACATCATAACTTGGAGTTATGATGTGATAACTTTTTCAAGAATAAGCCCCCTGGTCTATAATTTCCTTGTGTGCTCTCGAGGCGTGTCGTTCATCTATGAGCTTGTTCTCGTCTCTCGCAGGCGGAAACTTGGGTCTTGGCGGCCAGGGCATGTTCAACACCGCCAAGCCGACGGGGAACCTTTTCGGAAGCAACACGGGCTCGATGTTCAACAGCACCAACACGTTCGGCAACACCAGCAGCTTCGGCAACAACGCCACATTCTCGCTCGGCGGCATGGGCAATCAGCAGCTGGGTGGCGGGTAAGTTCCTTTCTACTGAATAAATGGTTAATCACATGTTTTCGAAAAGGATTAAATTGTGTAAAATGTTGAACCTGAACCTTGAATTTTTATTTTTGAACATCATTGCTTTCGTTTTACCAACATTGAGTAAATCATTTTTTATCAATGCACCAGTAATTTTATAATTGCCTTATAATAATGTACGTGCATTGTACAGGTAGAAAAACACAGGAAAAATGGTCAGTTCAGTTACGGTACAAAAATACAAGTGAAAATAGAGAGTAGGTACACTCGACAATTCATAAAACGGTATTAGAAAGAAATGAATTGTCTGAAAAAAATGTGATGGCATCATCCTATGAAGTCTATACGTACTCCTCATCAACCTCTAGTAGGTGAGCTCTGATTTCATTGATAATAACAAGGATTGATTGTCAAGGAACCTGACCAGCAGCCAATCCGTTTCGTTCAAATACCGTTTTATGAATTGTCGAGTGTACCTAATTCTTTATCAGACAGTGCATAAGTGCATCCTGATGCACATATTTTTAGGCACTTGTTTTGTTTGTTGTTTTGTTTACTACCTAAGTAATAAATAACTAACAATAAATGAATGCATTGTTTCCAGGACTGGTGGATTGAACCAAGGTGGAGTGAACACCGCGACTCACTCGCACCAGCAGATCCTAGCGCTCGCTGCCGTCCCGTTTGGAGACTCGCCCCTGTTCAAAGATCTGCTTCCGGTGAGTCGCTTCGCCTCTTGCTCTCGTTCTACGCCCCGCTCTGCACCTTCTCTGACCACCTCTTCTCTGTTCGCAGGCCACGGGACGAGCGGACGACCTGCTGAAGCCGACCAATCCCGCAGCTCAGAAGGCTGCGCTGTCGGCCAATCAGTTCAAAGTGTCACCTCGGAGCACACAGAGGCTGAAGACCAGGCCGATCACAGCGTCTGCACTTTCCAAGGTTTGGGTTTGAGCATCCATTAGACTGTTTTACAATTGCTTTAGTACCAGCTGCTGCTGCAATTAGTGTTTTGTTGTTAGTTGTAACTTGTAACACCCATGATTGAAAGAAGTGTGTCCACAAGAACAGATTTTTAGATCAGCTAATTTTCTTTGACTAGGTATCTACTAGACTTGTGTACCTACTTCTGTTGATAAATCTAGATATCTATTTTGAGCATGATGTAGTGACTTTACTTTGAGTCCAGAAAATGAAAAATTCTTTTAATAATAATATTTTAAAATCTTTTAGAAATAGTTTGAATCGAAAAGATACAACCTGTCTTGATAAATTTTTCACTAAAGGCATTTAACACTCGGCTTCAATTTTGTTTGAAATGCTTTTACAGAAGTCATTGTTCGAGGGCATCGATCAGTCGGACGACCTTGAACCGACAACCTTCTCACCGCGCAACAATTGCCGCCGTCTGCTCCTGAAGCCGGCCACACCGGAGACGCCCAACACAGGACCTCCGATCAGGTCGGACACCGTTGTGGTCACGCCCAAGCCGGCCGCCACCAACCCGGTCATGTCCACGCCGGCGCAGGAGAGACCGGCGCAGTTCGCGCCGAACCAGACAGGAGAGGCGTGGTCTCCGCCCGTACTCACCTCCAGCCCGTCGAGTAATGATGCTTCTTGGTGAGTTGTCCAGGTTGATACCGTCTAAAACAAGAGGGAGAGACAATCTTTATCAAACATTTATATTGTGGGTTCTTTCATCTGGAGGCCGATTCTTGAGCTTTCACGTTTTGAAACCGTTTACGTTTTGTATAAAACTTTAATAAGTTGACAACTAGGCCGTAGTCTTCAACTTTTTCAAGTTTTATACAATGCAAACGTCAACGGTTTCAAAATATATGCATTCTCAAGAATTCGCCTCCAGTACCTTGAATGTATAAAGGACATAACGTATCTGGCACTCTCATCTGACGTCATCAGCTGACCAACAAAATCTAACTGGAACTTATTTTTCTTTCAGTAAATAAGCGATAATCTTTCTTGATAGTATCTACCTATGTCCTTATTTTATTTGATAAAATTTTTGCCTTCTATTATTATCTTTCCCAACTAAAAACAATTAAACTATTGAAAATGTGCCTGTCACCCAGCATAATAAACAAGATTGAGGAATGTTCTGTTCTGTTACCATAGCAACCAGGGTGATGCAACCACCTTAACCCTTTCAGGCCGAAAGTCGGAATGGTTCCGACATTTTTATTTTCCCGTTCTTGCCGTATGTCGGAACAGGTCCGACATCATTTTGTATTGCTTCTAAACAATTTTCGTACAAGTGGCGCTATCTATCAGCGAAATAAACAAGTAAAGCACTCTTTTATCTACTGAGCAATCGAGTCACACAGCCTTCTATTTGTTCCTATTCCATGAAAAAGTTGATAAACCAAGTCGAAATATTTCTTTGCTAGTAATCCAATATGGCGACTACCTATAGGAAATGAATGTGCCGCAATGATTTGGAGGAAGTTTTTGACGATTCTAGTAGCAATTATTAATTTAGTGAAGATGAAAATGATAGTGGGAAGTTCAAGGAAGATATTGTAAGTGATTGTGATAGTGATGGCAACCATTAGTGACCATGATTCTAGTAAATAATGAGCTGGGTAGGGATGGCGGCAAATACGCAACAAGTTGGAACTGTTTATTTATATTTCTTTCTATATAAAATGAATAATTAACGGGACACAAAATGTATCAGAAGTGTTTGTACATATGTTATTGTGAATATAAAAAAAATTGTAATAAAAACAAATATTATAAGTCCCACTATCACTCTCATCTTCATGGAGGTAAAATTCACCAGCTATAGGCCCATTTTAAGTCCGACCTGTGGAGCACTCCAGTAGTAAATAAATGAGACCCGAAAGGGTTAATACTAGTCATAATGTAGGTAATGACTGTGTCTGTTGTTTTTACGTTCTAATGCACATCGTGTACATGCTGTAGGCTTCACGTGGTGCCCGCGATGCGCAAGGAGACGAACCTGCAGCGCGCAGTGCTGGAGGCAGCGCTGAAGAACGCCACCGCCGCCTCGCCAGAGCAGAACACTTTGGCAGACGACACCGCCGACATCTCCATCAACTCTTCGACCAGTCTCGACACCGGTGAGTGGCTGCTTGTTCTTCACTATCACTAGAACTGTAATACAAATAGGAAACAAATTGAAATACATACTATGAATTTGGTTCTTGACAATGAAAACATTGCAAGTCGTAAGTCTGATCTGTTAAATATAACCAATGTTTATTTCATCTTGTTGCCGATTGGTATGTATTTTTTAAGTACCTACCTATTGTATATGCTGTGGAGTATTGGTAATGTCCGACAAAGAGAGAGGAGATATAAACAGGCAAGTTAAATGGTCGCTTGAAGTTTAGGTAAGTAACTAGGTAGCTACTCTGTATGTAATTATTTGCAGGACTTGTGACTAATTTGCTCCGGTGCTTGCTTTTCAGTTCCAGTGCATGAACAATTTCCTACCTTGACACAGAATGCCACATAGACGCAAACACATCAGTTAATTGTTAACTTCAAACTTCACGTGATCTTGTGTTTGGCAGAGCCGAGCTGTGCCGAAGACGAAGTCCCGCACCCGTGCGGCGTCCGCTTGTGCCGCACCGGCTACTACACCATCCCCCCGCTGACCGAGCTGGACGCGATCACGGCCGAGGACGGCTCGTGCACTCCTGAGAACTTCACCGTGGGGCGCGAGGGCTACGGCAACGTCTACTTCGACGAGTCCTTCGACGTCTCCGGGCTCGACCTTGATTCCATCGGTGAGAGCAAATGTCTAAGATACTTATTTTATATCTGGTAGTACCTAGGTAGTTGTTTATTTAATAAATTGGAGAAATTGGAGTAAACTTTGATTTCAGTCGGCGAAAGCAGAAAGGCAGGAGAACTATTATTTCTGTAATTGTACAGGTCATTTAGTAATGTAGGTACCTACCTAAAATAAATTAAGTAACAAAAAATAGGTGTATCCAAGATGTATATATTACAGGGACGGTCTGGGAGATGCAATGGATGCAATGAGGCAAAGGGCCCGGATAAACATGTGACAGGGCCCATAAAACAAAGTAAAGATAGAAAAAATTTATGTTAAATGAGTAAAAATGAGTAAAATGAGTACCCGGCCTTAGGTTCCTAGTTCATAACATTTGTCTCACAAGTCCCAACCTGAATAAACAGTTTTAGGTGTGAGTAAGCACGATTGTTCTATGTTTCATTATCCCATTGGCCTTATAAGGTAGAAGCTTTGTAATGGTTACACAGTATAATTCTGTCAGCCATATTGGAATCTTGAACAATGTGAAATATTAATTTGAGAATGAGTTGAGATTACGGAGGTGTTTCACTCGTGAACCGTGTTGTGTTGTGCTGCAGTGCACTTCCGCCACAAGGAGGTGAACCTGTACCCCAGCGACAGCGACAAGCCGGATGTGGGCCAGGGGCTGAACCGCCGCGCCCAGGTGACGCTCGACAAGGTCTGGCCGACGGACAAGACCACGCGGCTGCCGATCACCGACGTTGACCGCCTGCAGCAGCTGGACTACGAGGGCAAGCTGCAGCGGAACTGCACCAAGCTCAAGACGAGGTTCCTCGAGTACCGGCCGCAGACGGGATCCTGGGTCTTCAAAGTGAGTGGTATTTCGTGTCAATATGTGGTGTTGTGGTGGAATTATGCTGTATATTTGTCCAATTTTGTTCCGTAGAGACAATTGTAATAGTTGTGCCAATGCTGAATGTTACCTACTGAAGTGAAGGAAGGTTTTATGTGAAAATTGTTTGGCCACACAGTGACCGGAACCTGGTACCTCTCACTATTTGTGCAAGAGCTCTGTCAACTCAGCTGCTGGCCGAGTTACCAGCCATGTAACTCAGTTGGTAGAGCGCTCACCCGGCAGGGAGAGTCTCAGGTTAGGGTCTCGTTTCAGCCAGATGTTTTGCATTTCGCATATTGCTGACTTCTGGATGTTCTCCAAATAACCCTGCTCTTAAAACTTGTTTTCTTGTAATGTATGAATTTATTATGAGTCTGTAGGTATGTGTTGGTATAAGAAAGACACTTGGGTACTTGTTCTAAACGAATAGGTTAACGTCAAGATGGTAACAACCTTGGAGCTGCGGAGTTTGAGTTGTAACTTCTGTCAACAGGTGGAGCACTTCTCCAAGTACGGCCTCGCAGAATCCGACGAGGAGGAGGACCCGGTCCCCTCGGAGAAGAAGAAGCTGAAATTGAAGCCGGGGGTGCCGCCGCCGACCAAGGTCGCGCCGCTAAAACCCCCGGCGGCCGAGCCCCTCCGCCTGCGCGACGGCTCAGACATTCTGGACGATGACGAGGCCGACGCGATGTTCGTCGACGATGACCAGTGGCACGAGAAGGGACAGAAGAATGTTGCGTCGCACAAGGTCCAACAAATGAAGGCGTCGTTCTTCGGTGACGACATCGAGACTGGTCAGTGAAGCATGAGTCTGTTAGTGTTAAGCGGTCAGCAGTAACATCTTGAGTTCTGATTCAGTTCAATTATACAATAGCAAAAAGAATGCAAATGTCAAATATTAAAAAATGTAAAAAAATATAACAGTATCATCATCATAATTAAAGCTACACATGTGTGCATGCTACTATATAAAATCAAACTATTTAGTACTTACTGTACAATTAATGAACATTAACGTATTCCTACTGTATAGTACAATTTATCTAATCTAATACAGTAAACCCTCATTATTTCGAACTTCAATAATTCGAATTTAGGGGTAAATTCGAACTAGGTGGATGGTCCCAGTGTTTAGTATAGGCTTTACAATGTTAAATAATTTTGATAAATCGAATTTTAGGTTATTTCGAAATTCGAACTGAATTTTGGTCCCAGCCCATGTTATGACTTGCATACAGTTGTTTTAATTCGAACTTTGCAAAAGGATTGACAAAATAATCGCGAACAAACTTCGAAAAAACAAACTCAAACTACACATTTCCAATGTTTCCAATGGCGTCACGTCACAAAGAGAGTAGTCAAACTGCTCTCTGTTGTGTTGGGGTGGGGGAAGTGTAGGTCTAGTCTCTTTAGTATACAGGTTAGCCTACCCTGGAACACTTTAGGCGGGAATATTCAAACTTCATTCAACATTTTGAAAGCATTTGGCCGCGTATATAGTGCGAGTTAGCTTTTGAAGGCAAAAAATAATGAATCAACATCGCGTTATATCAAATCAATAGGTATGTACTAAAAAAAAAAAAAAAAAAAAAAATTTTTTTTTATTTTTTTTTATATTTCGAACTTTTTTAATTTGAACTGGGATTTTTTGGGTCCCCTTGAATTCGAATTAACGAGGGTTTACTAGGTACATAGGTAAATTTTTAAATCCTTTGATAGAGTCCATGCCTTTATTGAATTATTCTGCTTATAAATTATGAATTAACTTATCCTGTTGATGCCTACTTTTTGTATTGAAATGATGAGAATGAGAATTTGTAATAACAATATGTGTAGGATATTTATTTCTATAATTTATATTTAACAATTAGGTAATATTTGGTGTTTGGTATAGGTATCTGGTTCACATTATTTTGTATTTGGTAATTAATAAGGGCTGCCTGCCACATTGTAGCACATCCTAATAAAATAACCACTGTACCTACTTATACATTATCCACTGCTGTAATTAATTATCAATCAATAAATATCAATCAATAAATATCAATGATGTTATCAATCACTTTCTTATCTTGTAAGTAATACAATACAATATTATAATGAGATGCACAGATTATCTGTGGCAGGAATCATGATGATAATGGTTTGATAATATCAGCAAGCTTACTATGATGAGAACATGCTTCAAATGAGCAGGAATGTACACATTCTTCCTTGTCTTTTACTTCCAAACCCGAACTCCCATCGCCCTCTTACACCTAGTTCGTAATCGTAACTTCTGAGACCATCTCGTTGCCTAATGTGACGTTTTCCCTGCACAGTGGACAGCGACTTGGAAATGTCATACGGAGCAATGAGTCGGATGCAGGACGACTTCCGCGTCGACGCCGAGAACATGAACAAGAGCTCGGCCGTGATCCATCGGCAACAGTTCGACGTGCAGCATGTGAGTTGGATTCTCAATTCCTGTTCCACGTCGACTCTGAATCCCCCATTGTTGTCGGTGTTGCTGGTGACCTTGGGTTGGAGCCACTGATCTCCATGTACTTCCACTTCGTTGCGTGGATTGCGCATTGAATCCCTTTAGCATTAGTCCCAGTGAAGTCGAAAATACATTAAATAAAATGTTCCTTTTCAAGGTCATCAATTTATAACAGCCTTTTACACGATCTATATCATTTTTAAAATCACTTTGAATCAACTAAATCATTACTTTAGACATTAGTTTATTAGTTAATGAACACGTTTTATTACATTAGTTATAATTTGTTATAAAGCCGCAAAGTTATTACAGCGACGACATAGAAAATGTTGACTTCACTCGCATAGCATCGATAAGCAATCCACGTGTTATATATCAGTGGTTGGAGCTAGACACGATTTAATTTTCATTTCTTATCTGATAAAAGCATTGAATTTTATGTGTGTAGAGCTCAAAGAAGTATAATTTCTAGGGGTGTGCGAGTACTCGAAATTTCGAGTTCGAGTCGAGTTTGGGGGGTGAATCAAGTTAAAAAGGGTTAAACTCAACTTTTTCGAGTTTTCAAATTTTTTTTTTTTTTTTTTTTTTTTTTTTTTTTGAAAGACAATAATATCTATCCTGCCTACATTCTTAACAGTCCCCTACCTACCTCTTCCTATCAATAATCCACTCCTCAACTCACAAGAACACATGAATTTCTGTTAAAATGACACACAATGAAATAATAATGAAGCATTGTTGGATGAAATTGTTGAGATTTGGGAAATATGATATTCCTGCTGATAAAGTGACATAACTCAACTGCAGGTCTAAGTGCTTCTGACAATACTTCTAGGAATGCAATAACCCAAATTCCTGGCCTAATGAAGTTCTAGGGTCTTTGGCCTTTACATTCTATGTAGTGCCTAGTACCTAGTAGTATTTCTAGTAGCAGATTGCATGATTTTTTCCCCCCTAAGATACTGCAGCTGTTAAAGCTTAGATCTTTACTTGTCATTCCAAGCTACAAATTTCTAGAAGCAGCACTTCAAACCCCTGTAGTATGAGAATCAAAATGATTTACCTAATACACATCTTATCTTATAATAAGAAATGACATGAATTATCAGCCCTTCAATGTATAGATGATGTATGATTAATGTAAATATTTCAATTCATTTTGTGATGGTCGAATAATAATTTTATGACCTAATAGTACATAGGTGAACATTTGCTGAACATGACTCGAACTCGACTCGAAAAACTCGATTCATCTCACTGACTCGACTCGAACTCGACTCGATGTTAAAATATCAAACTCGCACAGCCCTAATAATTTCATGTTCTATTCAGGTATCTGATTTTTTCAATTACCAAGATACTACCTATGTACATCTCTCACAATTCAACCATACACAGGTTGTTTTCAAAATAAATAAGTTCTACTGTCACTAGAGTTTTTATTAGTAAAATATGATGAATTACCTATTGGTTTTACTTTTAATAATGTTGCATAATTTGTACTCTATGATACGAGCATTTAATTTTTAACCTATCAAAGAGATGTATACTGCATAGCACTTAGGTTGGCTTCATCGGAGAAACTGTGTGGCAAGTATTGTGGCAAGGAAAGAGCAAAGAACATCAGGCCCATGCTAAACGAGTGCAAAGGAGGCACATATTGCGCTCGCTCAATAAACATACTAAACGATGTTGCCAGATGGATACGCAAGCGCCTCTCTTGCGCGTGATGACCCCAGCGCCTGCTCCTAGGCGCCACACTGCGCAGGAACCTGTGCTGCAAGCGCCGCCGCTGGCCAAGCCCGTGGTGGAGGTGTTGAAGCACAAGGCAGACGAGAGAATGCCGTTGTCGCTCTCGTTGCTCTGGCAGAAAACCACCGGCACGCCTGTGGGCCGGCCCTTCGACATCGCACTCATCAAGGGTGAGTTGTGCTATTATTAACCTTACGAGTCAACCACAAAAGCATTCGTTTTGTGTTACTATTTTTGACTGTATGTGGAACTCCGCCCACTTTTGACTCTACTACAGACTAGTGACTACCAACGCTGCCATTTGGTAGGGTAAACGAACATACCTTATGTGCTCTATTTTGTTTTTCTAAGATAAACAGAATGTTAAAGATGTGCGATACAATTAAACAAACGACTGTAGAAGCGTGATTCTATCTGTGTTGCCAACTGCACGTACAACAACATGCTCTTGTCTATGATGGATGATGTAACCTGAGGATGTTGATACAGGAGGCTTCCGAGCGCGCTGGGGCCCCGGAGCATGTCTGCTCACTCTGGTGACCAAGCGGGCCAGTGAGATCATGCCGCTGCAAGCAGACTGCACACAAGCAGACCGCTTCCTAGGTGGCCGCGTCCCCGGAGACAGGTCTCTGGAATACGTGCAGCGGCTCCAGCTGGTCAGCGGCCTTATGGAGGAAGCGGACACATTCCAGGTGGGAATCAATACTAGCTATTTGAATTATTAATGTTCCTATCTTAAATCTGCATACTGAATCTCTTAAGGAGGGACTAGCAATGAAATCACGGCTTGCTTAAATTTGCTACAAGATCATAAAGAATAAAAGAAGCCTATGAGAAGTAAAAAGTAGAATAATACTTCACTTCTCATAGGTTTCTTTCACATGATGCCAGAGTAATGTGTCAATTGACGGCAAACGGACAGGTGTCACTGTTGCGATGTCAATTCACACCTACATAGAGGTGTAGGGAGCATTATATATAGGAGACCATAGTAATGTGTAGGTATATAATGCCTGCTTTTTGTGTGTATTTCCTTGCTCAAAGCGAAGTAGTAGACAATGCTAGATTTTTCAGTTTAGAGAGTGATTATTAACCTAACGTTCGGTACTAATTAGTTGCCATAGTCGTAGTAGCCTAAGACTAGGAACTACCGAGTAGGTACCTACATTGATTTATGTGCCTACCGCGAACGTGTCCCTAGTGTATTAACGTGAATGTTTTTGGCAGGAGAGCGTTCTTCCACACCTAGCCGTGCAGCTGCAGCACTGCCAACTGGGCATGGAGTCCGGCTGTCCGGCTGCGCAACACGGAGAGGGGACGGACGCGCTGCGCGACCACCACAACATCGCGCGACGTCTGACGGATGACGCCGGCGGCTTCGCGATCGCTGCGGCACAAGCACTCGAACTCTGCTGGGCACTCTGGGGAGACCTCGATGACCTGCAAGGGCTAGGTGGGTAGGCCCTTTCCCATACCTCACACCAAGGATAGGACACCTTCTCAATTTTTCTACTCAGAAGCAAAACTTATTTGTGTAATTTTCATATCAATATTTCTAATTAAATTTTGTGGTATTTTGTGGTATTGTTACTATTAAGGTATTTCATCGAAACGAGACCGTTATCCCTGAGCGAACATGTTGTTTTCTTGAGTCGTTATTTCCATCGTCCGTTTGCTTCAGACAACATGAGCGCCCACCAGGAGGCCATGATCCGAAAGGAGGCGGTGAGCAGCTGGCTGCAGAACCTGGTTGCTCCGCTCGTCGAGGCAGAGCTGGCGGATCCCAAGGCCAGCCAACTGCAGCAGATACTCTCCCTGCTGTCGGCCAATCGGGTTTCAGCGGCTTGCAAGAGGGCTACCAACTGCGGTAAGATTCACTAGTCGCTAGTTACCTCGCGATTACTGATTTTGTTCAGGACAGAAGCTTGCGAGATTTTAAAGATCTGATTCAAATTCTGAGTAGCTACCTATTATTTCAAGTAATTCGATCACTAATTTTTGTTAAATTTTATCTAGGTATTGTTCTACTTTCACCGATATCTGCTTAGTCCTATAAACAACACTCTTAGAACTTGTCTGAATGGTAGTTTTTGGTTTTGATACCATATTTTGTCCGTATTTTCACGTCAAGTCGAAGAGCGTACGAAGGTTTTCTAGGAAGAGCCTGACTCGATAAATCAATCGTTACTTATGGCAAAACAAGAAAGAAAACGATAATAACAAGGAGCATTCACACACATTCTAATTTTACATTCCAAATTTGTTGTAAAAGTTTGAAGTGTTACCTCCCCACATGTCATTAACTTATACACTGTTTAATAAAGTTGTAAACCAAATGAGTAGGTAGTTCATAAGTTCTCAATGAAAATAATAACTGGAACCATGCTCATCCAAGTATCATCCACTACTAGGCGACTACCACCTGACACTGCACCTGGCCCAGCTGGGCTCGAGCCAGGCGTTGAAGCAAGCCGCCGCCCAGCAGCTGACCTCGTGGCAGGACACCGAGGCGGACGGGCTGATCGAGGCCGACAGACTGAAGGTGATGATGCTGGCCGCCGGCATGCCGGTCATGCACTCGACCCACGGCGCGATCAACGTGTGCGAGGAGCTGGACTGGAGGCGGGCGTTCGCTCTACATCTCTGGTGAATATACTCGATGTTAGCTACTGTAGGGGTGAGAATTGACGGTATTTTGGGGATTCAAATACTTTTCAGTCGTTATTGATGGTCAAATATTTTTTTTTGTAAAAACGAAAGCAAACGATGAAAGTTTATTTTTTTTCTTACAAAAGGGTAACAAAATCATCCATATCCAAAATCCACAAAAATTATGCTTCATACCATTCTTTCTTATTAAAGAACCACATACCGTCAGACTTTGAACAATTTTTGGAAATTTTTATCATTTTCTCTCTAAAATGAAGCCCAACAAAGCTGATTATTTTACCTAGTCCTGTCCACGTGCTAATGAAGAGAGCCAACTACAAATAAATTTTCTATTTTGCCTCCAAGACCTGAAAAAAAAATAAAAAATGGGTGTTCAAAGTCACCCCGCGAGTGGGGTCACTTTGAACACCAAACATTTTTTCACTATAAATCCTCATGCATCCATGATATGTTCAAAGTAACCCCATAGGCGTGATCAGCATGAAAAGGACCATAGGAAAATCTACTTTTGTAGATTTTGTTCAGCATATTAAAGCCCCTGTACGACTTCCTAAGGTATGTGTTTCAATGGATGGTAGTTGATGTCGGAAGAGCTGAGGCGTCAAAAAAAGTGTTGTTTTCGGCCCATGAGCAGAATTTCACCCCTTCTTAGTTTCCGGTCACGGATGGGGCACTGACGTCAGTGCGAGGGATCGCTCGGCGTCAAGACAGCAGGATGCAGCGTGTTGACTGTCTTCAGTTGATTTGTGTGGTTTCATGAATACGGGTGTATTTCAGGTGTTATTATTTTATGTGAGGAAGGCAGGAGAGTAGCAAGTAAATAAACTTAGTACTTGTAGTGCTTTTATTAAATAACTAGTGGGTATTTCATTTTTATAGACAATTGAAATAGTGATTATAAAAGCGTTTACATTAGTGACTATAACAGTGAATAAATAGAAGGAAATAATGTAAGTTTTAGTTTAAATTTTTTACTGTGTGTGAAATACCGTAACAATGGTTGAAAAATGCTGTGTATATAAATGTAACAATACTCTAAAATGTGTAGGCGCGGATGGAAATAAACTCTCTTTTCATCGATTTCCCAGTCAGTCATCAGCAGACAGATATAAACAGTGGCTTCATAACATTAACAGAGACAACTTTACTCCTACTTAATCATCACTAGTTTGTTCAAACCACTTTACAGAGACTGATTATGACATTGCAAATAGATTAAAGTGCGAATTACTTCCGTGTGCGAATGTGTGAATTACTGAATGCATCGCCGAAATCTGTCTGGAAATCAGTTTGTAGGTATCTAAGAAACCACCGCCAAGTGGACGGTTTGGAATAATTATCGGGAAAAATTTCTTCGTAAACCACGGTAAAATCAGGGACATTTGACTTATTTGAGATTTGACTTATCATGTGTCGGCATAGAGTTAGTAGGTTGCTTCAGCGTAAGAGCACGCGGCCGGCCGTGGGCTGGCTTGCAGGGCGGTCCCTCGCACTGACGTCACTGCTCCATGCGTTGCGGGCTTGCGTTCAGTGTGTGGCGGGTTGCGGCAAGAGTTTAATCCCAGAAAAAAACACTCCGTGTAAAAAAGGCAGCCAAGTCTCTTTACTTTAAAAAAATTCAACACCGAAAAGGAGTGATATCAAAAAAGAAGCCAAGTCAATGACATTTCCAAATATTTAATCGTATCTTTGAAATAAAAGTATAAACACCGAGAAATACTTTACAAAAGGACTTGGCGCATCGTTTTTTTAAAGACATCATTCTATCCTATAAGTGGAAAGAAATTTACAATTAGGTACATTTTCCTCTTTTTTTTAGAACCAGTATCTATGAATCAAGCTACTTTTAGTAATGGCTATTTTATAGTTTTGTCAATGGCGATAGAAGAAAGATTTCATGCTGTAATAGATAGGTAATATAAAGTGGGAAGAATTAAATAACAATTGGAAGTGGGCTCATTTATATTTTTATAGCACTGTTAATATGGTGATATTAGAAGGGTATGTTTTTTTTTTTTTTTCAATTTTTAAATCATTTATTTCTCCAACAAAAACAAGTAAATACACACAATTCGCTGTTATAAAAATAATGAAAAGAGAAGCCCGCATAAGAAAATATTCTTGTGTGCGGGCTGTCTAAATAAAAGTACAAATTATAAATAATCAGCCACAGGCAGTGAGAGAGAGAGAGAGAAAATATATATAAAAGAAACATACTAAGTACATATTATAATACAACAATAATAATAATAATTACAATAATATAATTACGATATAATATTACAATATACAATATATATTATATAATTAATGATTATTCATGGTTAATTTTTATACTGTTGAAAAGAAATTGTCTCGCATCCATTTACTGAGGGTTTTCTTAAATATGTACATGCTATTACTTTTCCTAATTTCAATAGGAGTTTTATTATAGTGGTAGGGGCCCAGGTAATCAACGTGCCGTTGGCCAGTGAGTTTAATTTTTTGGGGGACATACAGAGTATAATTAAAGTTACTTGAATTATTGGCTCTAGTAGACTGTAAAAGAGGTGGATGATGTGTTTTATAAAAATTAAAATATTTATGGGTGTGGATAATTATCGTTTTGTAATACAATTGGCTAATTGTGAGCACATTGGTTGCTATAAATGCTTGCTTCGTTGAATAACTCTTCCTCTCTTTCAAGATAATTTTTAATATCAAGCTTTGAATGTTAGCTAATGGTTTTAAATTTGTCTTCTTAATTCCCCCCCAACCAATAATACCGTATTGCATAATGGATTGGGCCAAAGCGGTATATACCTGCATAATTAATTTTCTGTGTAAAATATTTCGCAGCCTGTAAAATATATATAATAAATTTCTGAGTTTGCTGACACAATTCGTAACTTGGTCATTCCATTTAACATTTTCATCAATTATAATTCCAAGATATTTTACAGTGCGCACTTTCTTTAATTCGTAACAATCGCATTTGATCTTGATTGAGGGAAATCATGAAACGTTGTAAAATAATTACTAACTATCTATGGAACACTATTATATATTTTTGAAGTGTCAAGTGTATAAAGTTAAAAAATTTAAAGAAATTCCATGTGCCGTCTCTGTGTACTTTGTGAAATGTATTGTTATAAAATGCGGATTAATAGAAATGTATTTCATGTTGAGAAGGTTTAACGCATGAGACTTAATTATGTTGACCACGAAACAATATTACGAAGATAACTGTATTTATAGAAAACATAGGCAACAAGTTTCATAGCGTATATATTCAAATAGAAAATATTTTACAGTAGGTATGTATAATATGTAATTGAAAGATGTGTCCCTATTATTCTAAAAATTCTGAATGGTAGGTGTATATAAATGGCATTATGCTTATGAATAGAAAAATGTCTTTAAAAAAACGATGCGCCAAGTCCTTTTGTAAAGTATTTCTCGGTGTTTATACTTTTATTTCAAAGATACGATTAAATATTTGGAAATGTCATTGACTTGGCTTCTTTTTTGATATCACTCCTTTTCGGTGTTGAATTTTTTTAAAGTAAAGAGACTTGGCTGCCTTTTTTACACGGAGTGTTTTTTTCTGGGATATCACTTCTTTTGTTAGTTTATTCATACAGCTTGTAGCACATGTCCTACCAAGGACTAATTTCTTTAAAAAAATACGCCTCAACCGATTTGGTTAGTAAGAAAAGTTGCATTTGGTACAAGCTTAAAATGATTATCCAAGAAGAATAGTCTAAGTTTCGTTACAATCTGTCCAGACGTTTTCGATATCTGACTTCACTTCCAGTTTAAAAAATGGCGCTCAATAATACTGCCGCCTTGAATTCATAAAAGTGCAACATAATTGCATAATTAAGCTGCAATCTCTGCAGTTGTTTTCGATATATGACGTCACTTCCGGTTTTGAAATAGCGGCCGAAAATAATGTCATCTTGAATCCATAAATATAAGGGCTATATAATTACATAATTTAGTTGCAATCGGTACATCTGTTTTCTATAAATGACGTCACTTCCTGTTTTAAATATGGCGGCCAGAAATAATGTTGTCTTGAATTCATAATTATAAGTCCAACATAATTAGATAATTTAGTTGCAATCGGTACAGCCGTTTTCGACATATGACGTCACTTTCGGTTTTAACAATGGCGGTCGAAAATAATGTCGTCTTTAATTCAAAAATATAAGTCCTACATAATTACATAATTTAGTTGCAATCGGTACAGCCGTTTTCGATATATGACGTCACTTCCGGTTTTAACAATGGCGGTCGAAAATAATGTCGTCTTTAATTCAAAAATATAAGTCCTACATAATTACATAATTTAGTTGCAATCGGTACATCCGTTTTTGATATATGACGTCACTTCCGGTTTAAACAATGGCGGCCAAAAATAATGTCGTCTTGAATTCATAATTATTAGTCCTACACAATTCCAAAATTTGGTTACAATCGATACAGCCGTTTTCGATATATGACGTCACTTCCGGTTTTTGCAAATGGCGGCCGAGTACACCGCAATCTTGAATTTATAATTATTCACAATGTATGTTTACTAAATATCTATTTAAAAGTATAGATTGGTGAATTTAGTGTCATTTAGCATATTAATGGCGTCATTTAGCATATTTATGACGTCATTTCCGGTATAGGTAATAAGAAAACAATCTAGTTCTATCTAGTTGATACTTCATGAATGACCTTCTGAATTCTTTAGCGCTAATTTCCGTCAAATCGGTCATGCCGTTTTCAATATATGACGTCACTTCCGGTTTCATTTAGTGGTTCCTGCCGCCATTTCCGGTACCGTTTATTTGTATGTTCATTTATCCCAATTGATTTTTCAAAAAGATTGCAGAATGCATAGACAGGAGCTAGTTCAGTGGCAATCGGTACAGGTGTTTTCGATATATGACGTCACTTCCGGTTTCAGGAATGGCGACCGAGAACACTGTATTGAAATTATAATTATTTTGTATTGTCTATGTTACAATGTAAGCTAATTATATGTGTATTTTAAGTATAATTTGATGAAATAAGCTAAATATTGTGAATTTATGACGTCACTTCCGGTTTAGAAAATAAGAAAATAATGTTTTTTAGTATCATACTTCATATAGATGACCATCTAAATCGAATGGCGCTAATTTCGTTCTAATCGGTCCAGCCGTTTTTTATATATGACGTCACTTCCGGTTTAAAAATGGCGGCACAAAAAATTTATAAGAGGCAGGGTATCATCAGACGCCAAAAGTGCATATGTGGTAAAAATTTCAGGTTGATCGGTTCAGCCGTTTAGGCTGTGGCGGTGACAGCAACTTTTTCGGGAATCATATGAAGAAGAAGAAGAAGAAGAAGAAGAAGCAGATGAAAGCGGTGTAATTTCACGATTTTCACTGCCCTCTAGGTCGTAAACGGCATGACTGGTTGTTGTCGCGTAATGTATATGTTGTTAGGTGGGCCATAGCTCAAAATTAAGACATTTCACAACAATGAGAGATTTTCCATTGTTGAGATCCAGTAGGCCGAAAATGCTATGTTGTTGCTTACAGTAAAAGTAGTTGGTCTGCTCCTCAGTTTATATAGGCATTTACGGTATGTTGAGTGACTGTGAGTGTACGGTAAGACTTGGCTCAGTGGAGCGACCGCTCCACTAGATTGTCACATTGTGAGCGTTGCGATTGTCGGATCTATTTTATTTTTTGGAATATTGGATTAAATCATTCTTGTCACATTATTATGTAGAAGCTGAAGCAACCTGGCCAAGGCCTTAAAATGTAATTTATGGACTTTTTCAATATTCAAAATTTTTTGCTTCATATTAAGACCAAATTTGTATACTGTTCTAGTAATAATGGAAGTTATTAGTACACATAGAAAAATTCTACACATTATATTTAGTAAGCAAGGCATTTTGGTTTATTTGAGAACACATCTTGTAACATGGTATTTTTATCAGTGTGCGTGGAAGGCGCTCGCAGCAATAAATTTACGCATGTTTCATTTCAATGATTAACAGTAGAAATTCACGTTAATGATTAAAAGTTCATAGTAGAGGAACAATGCGTTCAAATGAGATATTAAACAACATTGTGAACCTCCTAATCAATATACGTTGAGGCAATTTTTTTTACGATGTCTCGAATGTGTAATATTGAGGTGTCCTCCTTTTGCGGTCAATAGAAAATGTTCTTCGATTCCCTCCATAAGAATTTGAATACATTTTCATTATCATAAGGTTCCATTTCATCAGATATTTGACTGACATAATGTTTGGTTGTCTTCTTGGACGATAATCCAACATGTTCAAAGTCACCCCAAAAACCCTTAAAAAAATTGTATTTTCCAAATAATTTTTTTTCTCAAAATATGATTGTAGTAGACACCTGGAAACTTCACATTTTCTTGTCAATGGATCAAAGACTTCAAAAAAAAATACTGGAGCCGAGAGGAATCCACCTAGAAATGTGTACAATGGAAAGTTTCAGACCCACAAAATTTGTGAGTTTTTTAGAAGTTGTATTATTAATATTTTGACACCCTTTTTGATACAATATCTTGGAAAGAACAATGCAATCATACAAGGTGATCCATAAGGAAACCAAAAAAAATATAAAGTCCAAAGAAAGTGTTGGACATGTACACTTGGCCAAACAAAACTTGAACGTTCAATAAATCTGATAGGCTGATAAATGTAAGATCGCACCATCAGAAGTCAGTCTAAGCGATCTCAATGTCTCACTCTAGTAGGTGACCTCACATTTCAATGTTAATAACAAGCTTTGATTGGTTATGGGACATGACCAGCAGTCATTCAAATTTGGTCAACGTTCAAGTTTTGTTTGGCCGAGTGTACATATAAAAAAATTATAAACAAAATTGACAAATTGTTCAAAGACACCCCAGGGTTCAAAGTCACCCCAGTTGACGGTAGTTATTTTGACCGAGCTCATAAACAGTAAACACGATATACAGCGGAGTAGCATAATTTTCTCCAATCTCTTGGTAAATGCAGAGGAAGTTCTACTCTTTCTTTTTATCATCAACTAATTATTGCCAATGTTTGTTCAATGGGGTTGTTCACTCCATTTGCTCTCACTCGCAGCGCTAGCGGCATTGGAGGTGTCTAACTCTGATTGGTTGGTCTCTGAAACCAAGATCTCCGAGTCAAACTCCCGCCAGGCTCTGCATTTTGATTGGCTCTCTCTCGGCATTTTGATTGGTTCTTATTACGGTTAGGACAGGAGCGCCATCTACAATAGTTTTGCGTGAGCAACCCCATTGATCATAGTGCCAGAACTTGCTCTCGAAGTTGAAGTTTATGAGATTAAAACCCTAAAACATACACTTGCAAGCTCACTTAAGTAAAAAGCGTTGTTTGCAACTGAATAGCTTTCCTACACTACATTTATCTCACAACCAATGAACCAACGTAATCCAATAACGTTGTCCTCTTCAGGTACTTGTGCACCCCCGTCTCGACGGTGACCGACGCGCTCCTGCGCTACGAGCAGGCCTTCTGCGCCGACGAATCGGACGACATGGACGCGTACGCCGCCGCCCCCAAGACGGCGCACTCGGCCGACGTGCGCGACCTCCACTACCACCTCCTCCGTCTGCACAGCTTCAAGGCTCACCCGCTGGAGAGGCTACTGAATCCCGGGACGCACACGGCCGATCCTTTCGACTACAGGCTCAGGTAACTGCGTCTGCTCTTTCATTTAAAAATTATGTAGATGTATATTTTGGAGAAAGGCTATCATAATTCGTGGCACCACTAGGGTTTTTTTCACTGTATAATAAGTGGGTAAAACATACCTACAAGGTTTCAAAAATATTTTTTTATCTTTCAAAATAATTTTATTGAAAGACACATTGGTTGTTTTATATAATGTACTCATAATTCCAATATTGTATTTTATTTTTTATCAGAATCAACTTCATGTTCTTCAAGATTTTTTTATACCTAAATGTTATTTATTACCTATGTTAGTAGTTAAATTCCTTACCACCAGTTACCGGTTATTGTCTGCTTCTAATCTGCCAGTAATAGAGAAGTACTTCTTTAATAAATCAGTTTATTTGATCACGAATTGTTGTCAAAATAAAACTTTAGTAGGTAATCGATTTGAAAAACAATTCTCTCTTTAGTCATTCTTAATCAACTTTCAAAGAGTTTAATTTTCATAATCAATAAAAGCATGTTTTAGCACAGGGCTGCCGCCATATACAAATTAATATCCTTTTAAAAAGCATGAAAAATCCGTAAAAATCCGTATGCCCATTAAAAACCTTTAAAATGATGTAAAACTCCCATATTTCAAGCATCAAGTGGGCCACTTGACAGATAAGCTATTGAATTCCTCACGCAACATGGGACATGAGAGGAGGGGGTTGGGTTCTGGACTGACAGCTGTGGATGGAATTGTAATTTTGAATTCATAATTAAATTAATTATAAATATTTTTCTCCCGTTTCCAACACAATATTCATAATGAGTATTATGAAACTGCAAAACTATAAGCACACGCAAAACTAAGGGATGCAATCACTAATCAGGTCATTAACCCACGACCAGCTGCAAACAACTAACAAGTGGATGCCTCAGACAGATGCGCCCCTAGTCTCTCAAGGCATTGCTCAAGGTCGACCAGTTTCCCCCACCCCCCTTCCTCCCTCTCCAATCACTCGCAACCATTCACAACATTCACCCTAGTATAGCTAGCCTACTTACACAAAAGGATGTTTTGAAACAATCCCTGCACTGAAAATTGTTGGACAGGAAACGAAAATAACTTGTCAAACTATACATTTTCGTAATAAATTTGAAATATTATCTCCTTCAACAGAGAAAAAGTGGTTCAACCATGAATCACCAATATCCGTTAATGTGTCAACAAATCCGCGTGTCCGTTTTTGTACTCATTAATCCGTAAAAACGGATAATATCCGTAAAAACGGCAGCCCTGTTTTAGCATATGGCAGATTATACCTACTAGTGTCGCTCATGTGTGGTGTCTCCTCAACTCTTGTTACCTTGCGCAGCTGGATCCTGCAGCAGACGCTGTCGTCGCTCGGCTACACGCACGCGTCTGCGTACTCAACAGCCGTGCTTCACGTGAACTTTGCCGCGCAGCTCGAGAGCCACGGCCTCTGGCACTGGGCAGTGTTCGTTCTCATGCACCTCTCCGACGTCGACAGGTATTCACGATTGCTCTCTACTCATCACGTTGTCTCAGTTAGCCATGTCTCATTCACAGTAGTTATTCCTCCTTTTTATCATTGTCCAAATGCAAGCCAAATACCTACCTAGAGATAGGATAGTTATGCAAATGTATATTTTTTTAAAATCATCAGATCATAATATACAAACATATATATAAATTTGTTTTGATAGACCCTGATTCCAAAAATGTAAGATCCAATTTGCATATTTTGCATATTTGAGCCATTTTGGTGGAAAACTGCATATTTCAGAATTTCCTAGCATAATATTCGCGTTTAAAATCAAAGGAGTCGACATCTGGATACTGCTTCGCCAACTAACCTACCTAGGAGTAATATCTTTTGTTTTTCATTTGTTTTCATCTGTCAATTGATGTTCAACCGGTGAATTTACCTATTAAAAGCAAACTAAAAGCAGCAAATCGATATTGTAGTGTTCCTCAATGTTCAAACAAAGAAGCGACAGCTGCAGATGGACTCTCCTTTCATGTATTCCCGAAGGATACTGTGCGGGAGAAACAATCATCTGCAATCTGCTTTGAAGGTTGGCAAGAGGGTTTCCAAATGCATGTTAGCTTCATTATTCTATGATGTTAGTGTGTGGGGAACATTTCAAAGCAGATAACTTCTTTTACTCTGGTAAGACTTGTATTATATTGTTTTGATATATCTGAAATAAGTTCATAAATCGTCAATGAAGGCTGCTCTAAGCCGAAAACACTACACATTACTTCTATACACCTTGTCTATCCTACACAGGACAAGTGCTGCTACCTAACCAGGTTTTAAACGCCAATAGTACATATTTCAATAATTTTTTAGGGCTTTGCAAGTCTCGAAATTTTGAGACGAGATCGAGATTGAAGACCATCTCGAGCTCGATCGAGTGTATAAATTTCCCTCTCGAATTTTCGAGTCTCGAGTATATCGACTGAGCCACCGAGATCGTCACGCGCAAGCGCTAGTAGGCGGGCGCTCGGCGCTGTATCTGCTGCGCAGTGAGCTCTGAACTGGTTTCTGAACCCGCTCAGTTGTCGCCGCCATTGCAGCGTCATTTTTAGAAGTGTTGTTTTATTAGTTTCTTCTAGTTTTCTTTGTATTTTCCGATCTGACAAAATGGAAATATATAGTGAAACCATGAGCCAACATCGGATTGAGTTGACAATGTTGCTATTGTGTGGAAATACTTCGTTAATGGGGACGTAAAAACACGCGCAAAAATTCTTCCCACCCTTAGGTTAAAAATAAACAATCTCGCTCGAACATTCTCGATCTCAAGGACAAAAATCTCGCTCGATCTCGCCCGATTTTTTAAAATAAATTCGATCTCGCTCGAATTCGAAAAATCCAATCTCGCACAGACCTATAATTTTTTATATTTTTTTTATTTCAGCACATTTTTGCATAAATTTTTTAAAACTCCTATTGTACTTATCCCAAGAACCTCAAAAAAAATCATGCTACTCTTACTGCGCCCTGTTTTTTATAATTAAATACCAAGTAGTTTGTAATGTAGGGCATATAAAAGTTAATTGCATATTTTACATATTTGGGCACTTTCAATTGCATATTTCGGGATATTTTATTTGCATAACTATCCTATCTCTCACATATCACTGTTACTGCGACCACAATGTTTGAATTGACATTGACGTCAACAAGTACGCTATACAATGCTACGTGATGAACGTTGCAGACGACGCACGTGCGTGCTGGAGGTGGTGGGGCGCTGCGTGCGGCTGACGGACGACGCGCACTACCGCGACCAAGAGAAGTTCCTGGTGGAGAAACTCGGTGTTCCGCACAGATGGATTGCCAAGGCCAAGGCAGTGCTCGCATTGTCCCTCTCAAGGTCAGTTTTGCAACACGTCAGTTGTTACAAATCTATTGATTGAAACTGTTCACACATTAATTAATGAGGAAAGAAGATGAGAGATATGCTTATTGTCTTGCAATAGAATGATTGATATGTCATTTTAAAGCTGCGTTTACAACAAAATTAACGTTAAAAAATTAAGAGAATTAACGCAATTTCAAATGTCAAGCCCATGTAAACTTATGGATTCGTTAACAACGAAATTTTGTAAATTAACGTACGCCAATTTCACCTTAAAGTAGACCTTATTTCAACTTTCAAGTCAAACGTTAAGTGGAGAAAGTGGCGCATGGCACGGCACTTCTCTCACCTCGAAATCACAGCTGATCGCGCTGGCCGGCGCCATCTTGTTTTACGTGTGTTTTATGTTTCCTAAGGGGTTGTGAACGAAAGTGGAATTGCGTTAATTTTGCAACGTTAATTTTCTAACGTTACGTTGTTGTAAACACGGCTTTAGGCTTCTTCCTAAGAATAGGGTAACGTCGTAACTCGTAATGTTACTTCTCATGAACTCAACAAGCTAAACATTTTATTGTTTTTGACCGTTTTTTCAGCATTTTTATGATGTTAGAACATTGTATAAAAACTTTTTTTAATTTTAACGATTTTGGTGGGAGTTCTAAAAGAAAAGATAAGGAGAAGAGAGATCCTCCACTCTTGGTGAACTTAGTTTGGCTTTAGTCGCGGAACGAGCGGTGAACTGAAGGGTCCGTGTGTTGTTGCAGGTACCACATGGCAGCAGAGTTCCTCATCGAGGCAGGAGAATGGAATCAGAGTCACGCTGTCATAATCGAGCACATCTCCGCCGATGCCATCAACAACGGTATGTTTCCCGTTCCGACGTCACATTGGAGCCATCATTTTGTAATTCAAAGTTTAAATGATAGGGTAATTACTAATTAGTCAAAGTGAAACTTTTGTCACTCAATCTATTTTTTATGGTTGTTGATGCACAGGCATCAACTGTATAATTAATTAGTATGATTAGTATTTAGTATAATCATACTGAATATTTGAAAATTTTGTTCCTTCAATAAAGGAACACAAAGAAACATATTTACTTCAATCTCTTTCAACATTATTTTCTTATTCTCTATTTTCTTATTTTCTTCACAGACTAGGTACAGATTGATAGCAAACTGAAAATGCATTATTTTCATTCACTACTAAAATCTTTGAATATTAAATCCTTACGAGCTAAAATGTCTAAAAGCTAAAATGTCATTAAAAGCATGATTATCCCTGAAAGAACGCTACGACCAGCTATCCACGCTGCTCTCCACGCTGGCCGCCCCCGAGCGCGCGGCGACCATCGCCGGTTGGGCCAGCGCCGGCAGCGTGCTGACCGACTTCCTGGCCGTCATGGCCGACGTCAACGCGCTGCTGGCCGACCGGGACCTGGCCGACGACTACCGCATGGAGCAGCTCCTGCCGCGGCTCAGCTCGCTCTGCGTCCGGATCAACAAGATGGCTGCCCACAACCCCAAGCACACGTGAGTTCACTTGGCAGGACTTCTCGTATCTGGACTGTTGTTAGAAATAGAAATAGGAAAACGCTCCGTTCAACGCGTTTATAAGCGAGCACTGGTACAAGCAAAATACCTCGAATACACGCCACTACATTTTACTCGGGCAAATGTTTACTGAAATTTTCCCCATTCATAGCTTGCACGAACTTCTTTTGTTTTATATCAGCAATGCTAAATTATTGAATTGTCCACCCATTACGTTGGCACGTTGACGGGTCAGATTTATAACTTTATTGAGGCAAACAGATTTTTTGTAATATGAGTGATTTCTCTTCGTACATAAGTAATCTCCGGAGCCTATACAATTTCCCAGGTACTCATTAACTATAATAGGGTTGGGACTTGACATCGATTTTTCGATTTGACATCGATGTCAAATGAAATATTGAGTTTCGATTCGACATCGATTTGAATTGTTTAATCAAATAATCGTTTGACATCGTTTCAAAAAAATCCGAGAATTTACGCGCAGTATTGTAGAGCTGGCATCAGTGCCGCGTGCCTCTCTCTAGATCAGCTGAGTGGCCTGCTTCCGCCCTTCCTGCATACCGCGTGTGCAGTTGAGGGTGGGTTGGTCAGTTGTCTCGTGTCATTCAGCTTGTGTTGTTTTTATTCTCTCTTGAAAGAATGTTTCCACGCAAAAAATATAATCCCGCCGTGGAGACGAAGTGAATTGTGGAAAGTGTTCGAGTTTGAAGTGAACATTACGGGCAACATTGCTAAAGGATGTTGAATGCAGACAATGTTACCTATGCTTCACGGGATATATTCCGGCAACAAGTCTAATAAAACCATGAATTTCCAACTGGATTTGCGACAATTTTTTTTCAATAATTGTTCCCTTTTACATAAATAAATGCTTGTAGTTTATTTTAAATGAAAAATTTTCTTTACTTCAATCATTTCCTCGTAATTTGTTGCCGCGAGGGGGGTGTGAGAGGGACATCTCTCGCGCTAGTAACATGGCCTTGGGCAGACGCAAATTCAGTGTTGCCAAATTTCGCCGCGATTATTTCGATGTGGACAATTATTACGATGTCAAAATTATTTCGATGTCGAAATTATTTCGATGTCGAAATTATTTCGATTTGATGTCGAAATTTTCAGTTTGACATCGATTTAGCAATTCAAATCGAATCCCAACCCTAAACTATAAAGTATCGTCAAAAAGCAGAGAATCACAACTATTATGCATGCCATTAAGATGGCGACGGCAACAATGAGATGACATCACATGCAACCTATGAATTGTTGTTAGGTAGCCTACATAGAACTGACATAAATATAATATTTCTGAAATATATACCTGTACCTATGTATACATATCATATTTTTTATGCCAAAATGGCCCATGAATAATTAGGTAGGTTCATACATTTGATTTTGGCATGAAAAATTTAAATGTTAAATTTTTACATTTGTTTTTGTCATAATTATTGCATTTTATTTTAAGCCCCATTTACACGGTGCAATTTCTTGAACAACTTCTGTGTCACATTCCCATTTTTCATACAATTTTGTATTTACACGATGCAACTTTCTGTCACAGAACTTAAAACATGTTCTAATTTCCATTAAAGAAGTGTGACACAGAAGTGTGGTACAGAAGTTGAACAAGAACAAATACTATGCTGAAATAAAATTGTATCACACTTGTGACTTTCTTATTGATGAAATACAAAATGAAGAAAATCCCCTCCCTGCCTATTATCTAAAGATCTGTGGATATTTGCAGAATGTGTCAGGCGCACATTGCCAAGGTTACCGCGTCCCTGGTGCGCATGTGCGGCAATCTTCAGCGCGGCGTCTCGTGGCGCCAACTCGCCACCCTCGTCACCCAACTGCCCCTCCCCGACAACGGAGCCAACGAAGAACTGGCAGCCATTGTCAAGAACAATACCTATCTTTAAATAAATTAGAGTTTCTCCAAGTTTTTTTCTAAATTCGATGTTCAATATGACTATTAAAACTGCATTTTATATGAACTTTCTGACAAAGTTATAAATAAGAAGATTGAAATTTGACTTGATGTTTTCAGTTTATTATTTAAAATTGATTGTTGTAATATTGTAATGAACATGAAAAAGATTTACAATTCTTCTTCTAGTAAAATAATCTACTATTTATCTACTAATAGATCTATCAAATTATTACCATATACACCTCCATTTACTTTGTCTCCTTGATGTCCCTTTCAAACCGATTTTGTGTCACCTTTTAGGACATCAATCTAGGTATTTGCAGGGCACGATTTTCAGTTTCATTCATTTTATATAAGTATAACTCATGATGACAAATACAAATATTTACGTTGATCTGCATTAATTTTGAAGTATCATAAGATAAAAATCGAATATGGACCAAATCCATTCAGTGCCCCTAATAAAATAGAAGTGTTCATTCAGCCTACTATCCTACAATAAAGTTTTTTTTTTTTTTTTTGAATTACGCAATAAAATCCCGCCAATGACTGGCCAATCACAGCATGCCTGCGTCTCTCGCCTGCGCAGCAAAATCATCCCCTACGGAGTTCTCGGGGGTTACTAGCTGGGCGTGTCATGTCAAATTTCACTGGAAATAACTTTTTTAATGCCCACGTATTATTATTTAGCATTCAATTTACAAAAGTGAGACCTAATGCGCGAGGCCTTTGCAGTTACCGTATGTTTTGTTGAGCTCTCTTAACCTATAAATCTTCGGCCTAATTCCAAAGAAGAATTTGTAAACAACTGGAGTGTGCTGCTTGTACTAGGTAATAGCCCTTTACTTCGCCTTCTTGTAGAAATACTAGCCGGCATGCGAGGACGTATTGTTATTTGTCAATGACTTCATACATTAATCCTATGTAAAAAGAGCCACACACCATATAGCATGATCATTTTATTGTAATAGATTGGCATCATGAATCAACAAGTGACCTGATTTTGTAGTGTGAACTCATTTCAACTACCATTTAGGTCATCCTGGGGTGCACTACCCACCTACTTTCTAAGGGTGGGGGAATAGGTCACCTACTTGGAATTGGGTGCTCTCAATCTCATCCCTCTGTGATGAAAAAGGTCACTTTTGGGTGAACAGTACTGGGAGCAGTCTCATCTGGTCTGGTGCTTCAAATCTACACCCCATTTGCAGTGGTCTGACTTGGCTAAAATAACACATTTTCTTTCAGCTCTATTCTCTTGAATTGAAAACTCGATCTGCAAATGGATGTTGACACTGGAGATAATCGACAAGGCGGAGTTCCGTTTAAACTTGTCGATGTTAAACGTGAAGTCCGAAAGGGAGTTGTTGCAACGTCTCTCCAAGATCTCCTCATTCGAGGTAAATAAGATTATTTTGTTGATTGTTTTTACACAATATGCAGTACATACCCTACACATTCAAGCGTTTTAATCTCTCCTATGATTTCAGCTCGATCAAAGCTTGCGGTGGATAACGACTCTCGACTGAAGGTTGTATTGGAACTCGATGGAACGGAGGTGGATGATGATGAATACTTCTGTACGATGGATAATAATACCACACTAATGGTTCTCATAAATGACGAGAAATGGGTACCCATTGGCAATTTGCCAAGGTAAACTCGAATACAAAATTACCTACTATTTTATGATCCCTACAATAGTAGTCTTTCTACGTAGGTACCTATCTATGCAGACTATCACATCATTCCTGCATTATTTTCTGAAATTATTGTATTATGATTTTTAGAAGAGAAATCATTGTAGTGTTATTTTTTTTCCCCTGCTGAAAAACTATTTATTTCATATTATGAAAAATACCTCTGTAGAAAAAAATCTCGTTAAATATTTGATCGAGCAGTCTCGGAAATATATTCGCTAAACCCTACTTCCTCTTTCCATTAAATTACGTCAATTTAGTTGCCTCCCTCGACCAGTATCACTGGCAAAGTTGATTGACTGTGGTGGTGGGTAAAATGGAAGGTTTGGCATGCATATTAGTATTACCAAGACTGTACCTGCTAATAAGATCATGTTTATTAAATACTATTCAACCAATAGGTGATACAATATAAATGTCCACAATATTGAGTCCACGCTGAGAAAGAGGAGTGTTTAAAACGCTGGCGTGTTTCAGCTACCGGATCATCCCCGTGATGGACGAGACAGACTCCAACACGTGCAGTCGACATCAGCTGGAGGGTCTAGTGGACCAGCTCCACGGCAATCTCACCCACATCTCCATGCTCGGAGGCAAGGAGCTGGAGCTACTCATGGACATGGATCCCGACAGCTTAGCCGATATCATTCCAGACAGGTAACCAACGTCATACATAGTATTATATATTGCTGTTCAATCATTCTTATTGAACCCAATTTCGTCTCAATTGATAAAAAATTTATCTTCTCAATTTCACTCTTTAGCAGTCCTGTATTTTCTCCCTTTAGTGATGTAGCTATCTAGGTCATACCTTTTCTCCAATCAAGCTGAATTTTGTCAGTGTGCACTAGCTGAGGATGGTGCTGATTGTTGAAAATTAAAGTACTATAATTACTTTTTTTTAGGGGTGTGCGAATAGTGATTTTTGACTTCGAATACGAATATCGAATAATTGACAAAAATATTTCGAATATCGAATAGTTGGAAGTTGGAACCTACATTAAAATACATAATATCAATAAAAAATAAAAAAATGGACACCAAACATTTTTCATATGACCAGAATGATAGATGGCCATATAAATGAATGTACTGATTATGATGTAATATGCTAGGATTATATTGTTGTCATTAATCGTCACAAAAAATGAAATTAACAGGAACAAATGGAGTATGAAGAAGGTCTTCCTGGAGGAACAATAACCTACAAATAATATCCCTCGAAATCAAAATGGCGGCCATGACAATTTTCGGTTGAAGTTTTAGACTTTGCAGCAGTTGGCAGCATTGAAAAACACTCCCATATGAGAAATGGCGGGATTATTTTGAATTAAAAGACATGAACTATTCGAAAATTTTCGAATATTCGAATTTTCGAAGTATTCGAAATTTCGAATACTTTTTTTTCGAATACCGAATCGAATATTCAAATCAAATATTTTCGAAGTATGTATTCGAAATTTTTGAATATTCGCACACCCCTAGTGAAATTAGCATGATTCCCCTGCACTGCTCTATTGTCGATGTCCTAATGGTGAGTGAAGTGTGTTCCCACTGCAATAAGGCTGATATTCGCATGATTCCCCTGCACTGCTCTATTGTCGATGTCCTAATGGTGAGTGAAGTGTGTTCTCACTGCAATAAGGCTGATATTCGCATGATTCCCCTGCACTGCTCTATTGTCGATGTCCTAATGGTGAGTGAAGTGTGTTCTCACTGCAATAAGGGTGATATTCGCATGATTCCCCTGCACTGCTCTATTGTCTCTACTTTTTTTCTGATAAATCAAAATGTTCCGAATCCGATGTTTGTCATCGAGTACTATCTTATTAATGAATTATGTCCAACAGGATATTTCTGGAACATGTGAAAGAGGCAAGCGGTCGCTTCTTGGTGGAGAAGCGGCAGGCGCAAGACGCTCTCGAGCTGCTCAAGTTGTATGAACCCGTGCCTAGACCTGAAGATGGCTTCAGCAAGACGGAGAAGATATGAGGTAGGTGTCTTTCACTTGAGTTGAGAGTGGAACATTTACAAGAATCCACTAACCTGCAAATGTAGATTCGGACTAGCAACATTTTGTTGATCAACTCGATCTGCTAGAGACTTGGTACAGAGAAGGTGACTCTGCACATGTGCAGTACTTACCTACGAAGTTGTCAGCAAAATGCTGCTAGTTTGAAGATCCCCTTTAAATATCAAATCCAAACATTTTATTTGGAATTGAATTAACAGTCCGATTGTTTAATATTTGTGGTAGTAATCACCTAAAAACACTTTCTTATAATGATTTGTCCTGTAGACTATTTGATAGGGGTGTGCGAGTACTCGAAATTTTGAGTTCGAGTCGAGTTTGGGGGGTGAATCAAGTCAAAAAGGGTTAAACCCGACTTTTTCGAGTTTTCAAAAAAAAAAAAATTTTTTTTTTTTTTTTTTTTTTAAAGACAATATTTATCCTGCCAACATCCTTAACAGACCCCTACTTACTTCTTCCATCAATAATCCACTCCTCAACTCACAAGAACACATGAATTTCTGTTAAAATGTCACACAATGAAATAATAATGAAGCATTGTTGGATGAAATTGTTGAGATTTGGGAAATATGATATTCCTGCTGATAAGTGACATAGTTCGTCTAAGTGCTTCTGACAATAGGTACTTCTAGGAATGCAAAAACCCAGAATTTTGGCCTAAGGTAGTTCTAGGGTCTTTGGCCTTTACATTCTATGTAGTGCGTAGTACCTATTTCTAGTTGCAGATTGCATGGATTTTTTCCCCCAAAATACAGTAGCTGTTAAAGCTTAGATCTTTACTTGTCATTCCAAGCTACAAATTTCTAGTAGTAGCACTTCAAACCCCAGTAGTATGAGAATCAAAATTATTTACCTATACACATCTTATCTTATAATAAGAAATTACATGAATTAGCAGCCCTACAATGTATAGATGATGTATGATTAATTTAATGTAAATATTTATTTCTATTCTTTTTGTGATGATGGTCGAATAATAATTTTATGACCTAATAGTACATAGGTGAACATTTGCTGAACATGACTCGAACTCGACTCGAAAAACTCGGTTCATCTCACTGACTCGACTCGAACTCGACTCGACCTTAAAATATCAAACTCGCACAGCCCTACTATTTGATCCTTGATTAGCATTTAAAACATGGAGAAAAATTGATTTGAATTCCATTACAGATATTCTGGCTTTAAGTCATTCAGGGTTATCTACCAGCTCAAGTTCTTCTTCCATGGGGTACGCCAATTGCTCAGACGACTGCTCATTGATTAGCATCGGAGCACATCTGCGTCATCCCAGGTACTCTCGCGCAGGCGTTGCCCGCAGCCATGATTGGCGCAACGTCTGCGTGATGATTCGTTATAGCTACGGTGGAGAAGCGGCACCGACAATCACCACAATATTATACTAAACGAGACACAATAAGCACTAAATAATGTACTGTAGCTCATCACCACTTAGATTATCACCAACTTCAACAGCACACACACTGCCCTGTCACTTAGGTTTTCAAATCTAAAATTCATCTCAACTATACAGTGTTACTACTAAGAAAATAAATACTTGCATCTGTTTATTTTAGGCAGTAAGGAAAAGAGCAAACATTTGGTTAGATGATGTAGGTACACTCGACAAAACATAAAACGGTATGTGAATAAATTTGTATGACTGGTAAGCCTTTATTATCATGTGTGCAGTGATAACACTGAATGACATCGTGTGGCATGACTCGTTGTGCTCCTTGAAAGTCGATCCATATTATTATGAATGAAATGAGGGCTCGCCTACTAGCGATTGAAGCTGAGTTAGCATCAACTATCTACTTCTGAAGGTGCGATCAAATCATCTTCAGACAATACAATTATTTCATACATCTACCATTTTATCTTTTGCCGAGTGTAAATGTTTGTAAAGCACTCTGGAAAGCAGATTTTTGTCACCGAGTTTTGTAGTTTTGAATTTTGCATGCTCATTATTTTATAAAATATTAATTATTAACACAATTTTAAACTTTTGGACGGTATATTATTACTTCACTAGGAAAGCTGATTCCAGTGCTCATCAATTCTATTTTTTTTATTTGATAGCTGCATTATTTACATTATTAAATACCAAGCAAGAGAAAGATTCCAAATGGAATCAATATGAGGTAACATCCAAGTAACTTCCATTATTAAGCTTTTTCTGTAGTCCGGCTTCAATTTACCAAACGACAACAATCACTTGGAACAAAATTACTACATTAATTTTTATAATTCAAAATAATCTGTGCTATTAGGAATAAAGAAGACGTGGACGTGGTGAAAAGAGGTTTAAAGTCAAATTATCTAATTCTAAAATATGCATACTAAAGCCGCATTTACAACAATTTAATGTTCGAAAATTAATGTTGCAAAATGAAGGAAATTCCACATACATTCACAATCACTTAGAAAACATAACAAATTGTAATTGTAAATGCAACACATGTAAAACAAGATGGCGCCGTCCAGCGCGATCAGCTGTGATTTCAGGGTGAGAAAAGTGTCTGTGCGCATGCGCCACTTCCTCCACCTAACGTTTGTTCAGAAGTTGAGACTTCAGTTGAAATTGCCTTACGTTAATCTACAAAATTTCGTTGTGAACGAATCCATAAGATTATATGGGCTTGACAATTGAAATTGCGTTAATTTTCTTACGTTAATAGTAGGTTGTAAATGCAGCTTATGTGGCTGCACTCCATGTATGATGAAGTAACTATTAATAATGTTTACTAAGTTTACTAGCAGCTACATATTGCAAGATGACAGTACCTATTTACTTTGTATTCACGTTGACGGGAGTAGATTAAGACAACAGTGAATGTTATTTCATATCACTTTCTCGCAGAAAAATTGTTAGCCTCTTGCTCTATAAACTTTTATTACTGTTACAAAGTTTCATATTATACTCATATTATAGATTTGCTTTTTACTGTCTTCGAAGGTTTTGCATAATAAATTGGTGTTTTGACAAGGATAAGAGCACATGAGAAAGTTAGTACAAGAATTCTAGTTTTTAGAACTATGAGTATGTGTACGAGTCATTTTTTTGGTGCTGTTTTTGCAAAAGTTAGAAGTGTATTTCTGTTTCACTATTTTCATTATCCTTGAACACCACTTGCACAATATTCTAAATCGCCGTTTCAGAAACTCCCGTGCGAATTATGAAAACATTTGGACTTTCATAGTACACACGGAAGTTTTTAGAACGCCGATTCGGAATATCGGCAAACTTGGGAAGTTTGGATGAAGCCATGTGAATCTACCTTACTTTATTCACCAACCATCGACTCCCCACATGCATGACAACTGATAATAATATCGCGACCCTGCTTCCAACTATTGTCGGGTCAGGGGGTGGGATGATCCCACCAATGTTCTAGGGCACTTGTGTTCTCAGAGCCGACTTGCCAAGTCCGACACTCCACACTTCTTCAATCTCTTCTTCCAGTTCTTCAGCCTCCTCTCTTTCCACCAGCTCCCTCCATCTCTCTCTGTCTTCCCACCACTTCTCTGTTGTAATTACTCCCCAACACTCTCCTCTTTCTTCTGCAGCTGCCTCTATTCCGTTGATCCATTTGGTTCTAGGTCTTCCTGCCTTTCTTCTGACACCCATGGCTGCACGCTCTGCCTCTCTACATGGTATCCTCTCTTTTCCCATCCTCTTCATATGTCCGTACCATCTTAGCCTCTCTTTTCCAAGTTTAAATCTAAGAGATTCCACTTCTAGGTCTTTTCTAATCTTTGCACTCCTCACCTTGTCCATCTTCGTCACTCCTGCCACACTTCTCAGGAACTTCATTTCTGCAGCCTGCATCTTCATTTCTTCTTTCCCTCCCATTGGCCAAGTTACTGCTGCATATATTAAGATTGGTACAAAGTAGGTTTTGTACAGTAATATCTTACACCTCTGTGGTACATCTTCATTCCATAGTAGCTTCCTTACACTCTGGTAAAACATATATAAAATAACATATATAAAATAATAAAATAAAATGTACCCCATGTTTTTTTGTGGAGTTTATGACAATGCAAAATCTGTCAAAGTTATAGGTACATTCTTTAGTAAATTGTGTACCTATATATTTCCTAGTGATGTGGATTTTACCGTAAATTTTTTTCTCGATAAATTTACCGTAAATTTACCGTCAGGCGGTAATTCAGGAATCGTGCTATTGGCTCTTGAAATAATTGTTTTAAAAGTGTTTTGGGGGTGCCAAATGTGTATTAAGTGATCTGGAAATGAAGGGGATGCCGTGGTTCTTCCAAGTGATTTCTTTTTGCATCGTTTGGTCTTCACACTCAAAAATTTAATAAAATGTAATAATTGCACATAATTAAAGCTCAATAAATTAAATAATGCCATAATGGAGAACGTTACTGCCCCTGTTACACTCTCAAAACGTTGTTTATTATTATAATTAACAATATTTATTTACCTATCGAATTTAACGTTTTGAAGATGTACAATGTACCTACATCAAGTCATAAACTATAATATTATCTGCAAGTTTTGTTTCCACATAAATTATATGGGTGTAGACATATCCAACAATACACTTTGAAGAACCATTTGCTTCCCCTTATCTTCCCCAGGTCTCTTACAGTCATTTCCAAGTTGCAATTTAAATAATACCTTCATTTAAAACAAATCATAAAAAATTTGCATTTTTGTTTATACTTTGAATATTTGCACACTTCTCTGCTATGAAACCAAAGAAAATATATGAAGAAACACTTCTAGGGAAATCAGTACAATTTAACAAGTACTCTAACTGCAGAAAATGAAGATAAAATGAAATAAAATAATAGATAAAATTAAGTTAGTATTCATGAAATAAAATGAACATTTTCTGCATATTTCTACCTACAAAATCGACATTGGTCAACATTTCACTTTGGTATAGGCAATGTCTATGGTATAGGTAATTAAAAAAACATTACAATTTCAAATTCATAAAACTTATGTATGAACACCTACAAATCAAAATGGACTACATTTCACTTTACTGTGAGGTCTGCTTGATTTCCCTGAAAGTATTTCCCTACTATGTCCTTGGTTTCACATCGGAGAATGTGTGCAATAGGTACCTACATTGTATAATGCAACATTTTAATGATATTCACTAGATCCCTCCACTTCTCATTTAAAGTGTAAATTTCACTGTTTTCTTGACCTATGCACTTGGCTGATTCCATAGAATATAATGATGATAATTTTGAAAATTTTACCATGGTAAAATTTATTTGGTAAATTTATCAGGTAAATCAGGTATTTATCAGGTAAATTTACCTGACCGGTAAATTTACCTGACCGTAAATTTACCGACTCACATCACTAATATTTCCTATGTTCATTTCTGACCTTTTTTATGGGAACTTAAGTTTCTATTCTATTTCTATCCAATGCATGCACTTCTGTCTTTTGCAATTACATGCATAAAATAAACATGTGCCCTTATTGAGTGTTTTCGATTGATAACTCGCTGGAAGAAAGGTACAGAACTGCCTGATATTGGCCCAGAGGGCAGATCTGTGTCTTGTAATTTCACTGCAATAGTACAATCGTCATCACGCATGTTTACATATTACTTCGTGTAAAAAATGTAATTCTTTCAGTAATAATAGTCATTAGGGAAAACGGCAACAGAATTGAAGTATACTATAAGTTCTGTTTTGTTCAGATAGCTCTCTTTTAAATAAAAGTTAAACTTGAATATATTATCCTTATGGTTATATAGCACACCAATAGGTCAATATCTTGCCTCATTCATTAAAATAAACTATATATTTAAATTTTAATAATAGTTTAGACTATGCCAAGTGGAATTACGTGCAATTTCGCACAGCTTTTGGTACGATAGAATTTGCATGTAATGCACAAATGAAGTTTGATTCCTCGATTTACTGTTGTAAAGTTAGGTGTGTCTACAGTCCCGAGGTAAAACATACGTACCCAACTCACTTTTCACGGAGACCGATGCGAGTAAGTATCATCAAGTCATTCCAGAGGTCGGTGATACAATAAGTCGAATTGATTTTGTTAGTTAACTTACATTAAATGTAAACAGTGGCCTTTTCAGTAACAATGTAATCACATTACAAAAAAACTAATTTAGTTATGTTTTACCTTGTAACTGTAGATAGATAGGTGATCATTTGAAGTTTCTAGCAAATGCAGACATTTGAGCCAACGTTTGGAAAGGGCTGGTTGTTGTTACAGAACCTAGTGGGATAATAACCCTTTTCTAGGTTTTTTTTAGCTGAAAAGTTGTGTAGATGAGGTAGGCTTCGAGAATTAATACTAGATAGCAGGACTCGGAGATCGAAATGAGCCAGTCATAAATATTCACAAGAAAAATATCAAGTTACAATTAGGAATGTATGGACTACATACCAAAAATAGTTTTAAAAAAAACTAGCCACTGATAAGTAAGTTATATATGATACCTATATCTGCTCTTAGGCTGTTAGCAAAATGTTGAGACAAATAAAATGATATTAATGCCGAAAATTCAATTTTAACCTCAATATGACATAACTAGTAAGCTGATAATTTAATTCCAAGACTGACTTCCAATTGGAAATAATCAACAACAATTCATCGATTGCTCAATGTTTTAATACAAGTACTAGATTACAATGACATTGTAACTGAATCCTCATCGCAGACAACCACACTACTATAATGATTTTATTTGTTATCAAGTCATCACTGTAGTTATGTTTGAATAAATAAGTAAAAAATAACAAGTATTTTAATTGGTCAGAAGTGTTGTTTTATACATTTAACCTTTGAGACGGATTTACAATCTCGAAAGACGAAAACTCATCAGCGTCAGAAATTTATTGTTACCACGGCAACAGCTAATTAGCACAGCTGATAGATCTCACCTGGCCGACAAGATTTCGGGGACTTTTCAAGAGATATTGTAAATCCGTTCATCCTTAATTCTTTACCTCCTGTAGATAAGTGCTGTTTTCAATGGAACTGGAAACCTACTTCATTTTCTTCTGTTTAATTAGATGATTTCTTAGGGCAATCTAAGAACAGGAATAAAATACTTCAATTAATAATCAGGGTACTATTATTACTATTATTTTATTTCAAACTATTGTTAATCTGAACGGCTGACAACTAAAGTTCGTTCACTGTTAGAATATTTCTGACGTTTTGGTCGATCGCGTCGTTCATTGGCTTTAGTGTGTTTATTGTTAATTTAATTTGAAACAAAGACACTGTAAAATTAAGTCAACAGTTGACCGTTGATCAATGCAATAAAGATATAAACACACATGAATTCCTTTTCACATTGACAAAGTTAAATAAAATGGCTTGAACAAGAATAGTTTATTGGTCTGGCAATGGACTGGTCAAGAGTGATGTAAGTTCAAATATATTATTGTGTAAAGGGCGCAGAACATACCTGCTTGTCTTTAAATGATCGCTTTATTTTCCCGCGAACTTTGTGCTTTACCATCTGGAAGTTCTTATTCTTCTTCTTTTCTCGATTTGTTTTACTGGAAAACGGATTACTTCGCCCATCCTTATAACCGAATTTCTCTCGATCCGACTGGCCTTTCTGTTAAAAAATAAGCATAAATGAATCATTAAGTTGCACGCACGGAAAGAAAATCCGTCCTCGGCTTGAAATCTCTCCAAGTAACTTACTTTGACTGTCTCCTCTCGAGCAGCTTTGTCATGGCGTCTTTTCTTGTAAATGTTCTCAATGTCTGCAAGAGATACGAGCTCCCCACTGCAAGGAAAATTAATTACATCACTTGAAGGTCCTCGAGTTGACCAATGAGGTATTTATTAAGCTACTAGGTAGTAGGTATGTAGGTTTTGCCTTGAATCCTGCAATACGTACATATTAGTTTCTTCCTCCCCTGCAGGTCGCTTGTTCTTCTTTGCGTTTGTGATCTGTTTGCTCAGCATCGCGGCATCGATGCGGCGGAAATCTTCGTCTGTGAGAATCCTCATCGTGCTGGCTTCCTGCGCTTGTTGCGATTTATCCTCATTAACGCTGACCTTCGCTACTTTATTCTTTCGTCTCACAGCTTTCAAGATCTTCCTCGGCCCAGATCCAACACTGGCCTAGAACACGTAGATGAAAAACACATTAGATATTATTTACACCAGAAATGGATTCAGATTCTCATGATTCTTATGCAAGCCTCAAAAAGTTTCCCCAACATTAAAAAAAAATCATACTCTGTTAAATCCAATTCAGAAATTACCTCACTAGTCGCTATAGAAATGTCCACTTCCTCCTCTTCTGCACTCTCATCTTCATCATCACTTTCTTCCCCTTCATCTTCATCCTCCTCCTCATCATCTTCTCCACCGGCTCCCTCATCGGATGAATGCTGCACGTCAATCCACTGGTCGTCTTCTTCACTGTCGCTGTCATCGCTGCCTTCTTCCGTCTCCCCAGCATCTTTCAACAAGACCTCGGCCCCGGGAACGTAGCCCGCTGCTTGCACTTCGCCGTACAGCTTCGGTTTCAGCTCTATACTGGCTTCAGTCGGACGACCCTAACAACAAAACAATCACAATTCATCAGTTTACTTGAAAAATTATTCACTAAAAAATTAAAAATAGTATAAGACTATAAAAACAACATTGGTAGGTACAATACAAATTTTAATAAATTATGGCCTAGGTGCAAATATTATTAGGTGCCTAGTAAATTTAGATATTTCTGCAAATGTATGAAATGGTCTTACCCTGTCTCGCTTGTGCAACAGAACAGGCATCGACGTGCGGAACAGATGGATGAGTGAGCGAGACGCCATCATCACGCTGCGTTCTCGGTAGTTCTTGTACTGCGCCAAGTCCCGAAGCAAATCCTCGCTCATCACTAGCGGACAGCGGCCACAGATCTGACGCACGGCATTCAATCTGGCCATCAAACATAACTTTATTCTTCTGAATATCCATTTTGTATTGAAGTTTACATTTTGTACATAATAATATTATCTAGATCGGAGGTCTTGGTTTAGGTGATAGTTTGGTAGGATGAAAACTTACCCAATTGCCATTACGTCTCCAGAATTCCTCTCAGTAACAAAGTTGTTGACAAGAGTCTTGATTACTGGCTCCATCACCTAATTAAATAGCAGTGGTTAGTGCTGCTGGCAATGAGTTTCAATGAACGATTTAGGTAGGTACCTAAAGAAAATAGGTAGTATGCATTGTCATTTTCTTTTTGAGCGAGCGTCACCACGGTACTATTATGGCACTTTCTCTGTGTGTTTTTTTGTTTTTTTGTTGTTTTTTTTGTCCGCACAGCCCAGGTTAAACAGCACATTCAATCGATCTGAAACTTTGCACATATGCTAACGTAATCTATGCGGTCCCTGGGATCGTTTTTGAACGGGCTCCTGTGATTGGTTCAAGTTTAAAAAAAATTATCTTTCGATTGGTTGCTCCGATCAATTTGAAATTTAGCAAAGTCATTGCAACCAACATTGTACCCAATCAAACAAAGTTTCAGCCAAATCCTCCCATTGGTTAAAATTTAAAAAAATCTTTCATATGATTTTTGAAATTTAAACTAGAACCGATTGAGCGATCAACTTAAAACTTCGCGTGGTCATTGGTACCAACATTATCTGTATTTTTGACAATTTTCAGACTTATCTGTGTTTAAATCCAAACGTTTTTGACATTTTACGGACATTTTCCGTGTTGGCTGTCAAATAACTCAAAAATGTTGATCACGGCTACTTCGACTCTTTATAGTTCCAAGGTAGTTAGAGCAACTTTCAAACGTATGAAACTGATATGACCGTTCAACAGATCGTCTAATATTGTGTAAGAACACACACTTTTATCATATGAGTGGTCCCAGCTATATTTTTTTTAAATAGATCCTATGATTTTTGAATATTAACAAGGAACGTTTTAATCAAAAAGGTTCAATCGATCAACTTAAACCTTTGCATGGTTATTGGGACTAATACTTCAGGAATATTTGGAGATTTTTATACCTACAAGTCTGACGAATTTCAAGAATTATTGGATTTTAATGATATTTTCGATAGACATAATTTCGGTTCGAGGTGTTGCGCGTGTCCGTGCTCGCTCATCAACGCGTTACACAGAGCGTTTTCCTAGTATATTGACATAGATCTCAAAACTATTCCACAACACAATCCAAACGGGCTAGTCTGTGGGGAAAAACAATTACCTACAAATAAACTAAATTTGCACAAAATTTCCACAAAAAAACATAAAAAAGGGGTACCTATGAAGAAAAATAACTCAACAAATCTGACAGTAATTAATAATTATGAAAACATCTCATACTCACATCAGGAGGTACAAGGTCATGCGAAGCCTGCGCTGCAAACTGCAACATCTTCGTTACCTCTGTAGGTAAAGAAATAAATTAATTAAATGTAGGTAATTCAAACCGAATTAAATACAAAATTGACAGATTTTCCTCAAGATTTGCAACTTTGAACTGTATGACGTAGTACCTACCTCTTTGATGGGGCTGTATAAAACGTTGAATATAAGGATAGAAGTTGAAGAGGAAGAGTTGATGCAGACCAATCAGCCTTGAGATCACATCCAAGGTCATCAATTTCACCTCGAACCTCTCGTTCGTGGTCTCCAGTTGCCTGAACAGCTTCTCTGCTAAGCCTTGTGGATCGTGGACTAAATGCAACGCAGAGAAATTGAACGGCTGTGCCTCTCGTTTCTTCTTCTTGCTCTTCTACAATACACAGACAAGAAGAAAATCCATATTTGTATCCTTATCAGTCAAGAGGAAGGAATTGTATGTTATTACAATTTACAAAATGTATGTCTGCCAACATTACACAGTCACTGGTTGATGGTAACACAAATTAGACAGGTGTAAAGTGGCTCTATGAGGTATTCTTGAAACTTACTTTGACTAACGCCTTAACCTTCTTCAGATTGTTGTCTCGTTTCCGTGACTTCTTATTCACTTTATTCGACATTATAACGTCTTTTGCATTCGGTTCGTTCTGCAACAAACCACAATAAGCATGAGTATCAGTTCTTGCCAAGCAACAATAAAAATTACTTAAAAAAATGTAACTCCCCCATCCCATTACTCATGCTTCATGCACCACACCACGAGTAGGTACTCTTGCATTTTGCTTGAAATATCAAGATAAACAATGGAAAGTGACTCCTTACGTCTGAATCGCTCTCATCCGAGTCCTTGTCGTCTCCATCAGAACCGAGGAAGAACTTCAAAGCAGCGACCAACACTTTCGTAAACTTTGAAAAGCATCCCGTTGCTATGACGTTGACAGTTTTAGCATCATTCCACACATTCTTCTTGTAGAGTTCAATCATGATATCAATTGACATCTTGGAAGCCTTCGAGTTAGTGTCTTTCAGCATTCCGTACATGAAGTTCTGCAGTGTCTGAACAAAATAATAAAACTTTAAATATGACCCTAGTGATAAACCGCCTCTAAAATACTTTACGGATATCATAGCAAAAAGATATTTGATGCAATAAGATGGCATTGAGTCTTGGCTTGACTCACTGTATTTAGTCTGGTGTCCTTGTGTTTTGCATTCTGGTTCTTGATGTCGGTGATGATGTGCTTCTCAAGGAACTTGCGCAGTTCTTTGTCCTGACATCTCAGCAATGTGAAGAACAAGGAGAGCAGATCCGTTGGCGCCAACAAGCCCTTGTTGCGCAACAATATGAGAGCTCGACAGAGTGTCTAGCATTGATGGAAAGAAAAACAACAATGAACACATCAGTGAAAAAGTAATAAAAATCACATTTTCCAGTAAAATATAAATAGTCATACCATCCTCATGTCCATGTCTAGCACAGTATGATGAGTTTGAAGAATGTCGATCAGCTCTTGTGGATAACTGGCCAACACGTCGGGGTAACAGTGCGCCACCTGCGCCAGAAACATCACCAACTCGTCCAAGCCCTTGTTGAACTGCCCCGGTCGCAATCGAAACACCTCCAGTGTCGACTGGTAGTGGCGGTGCTGCTGCAAAAACTTTTCACAACATTCATAGTAAGCAAGAGAAGATACGTCAAGAAAAGAGCAAGATTGCAAAGATTGCAAAGATTGGCGGCACGGACATTTTCTACTTTCTTCAACAAAACTGGAAGGAACATGGCGGTTATTCTAAATTCCCTTGTCGTCTCGTATCAATTGACACGGTATCATTGACATGTTAAATAGATAGCACTCCAGTGTGCAGTGAGCCCGTTTCACGTGAAACAAGACGACACGGAAATTTAGAATAACCCTCCAGGGACCCATTTTCGAAAATTTTCAGGGACAATTTCCTTGTCGTCTCGTATCAATCGATACGGCGTCACTACCATGTAAAATAGATAGCCCTCTAGTGTGCAGTGAGCCCATATCAAGTGAAACGAGAAGACAAGGACATTTAGTATCACCCTCCTCGGACCCTATTTTCGAGATCATTTGACTGCTTGTATAATCGAGCGTGACATCATCATACCCAATGAAATATAATTAATCTGCCAAGTCAGTATGTCATTTTGTTTGGTCTGACTCAGGACGCCGGGGAATATAAATGGAAGAACGAATCGACCGATCCCGAAAATAGGGTCCCTGGACGGAATAAATGTGTTGACAGTGCTTTCACAAAGGGCGATTGATCAACAAGAGCAGGGTCACTGATGGGGTAAACTAGGCTAGATCAAAGACATTCTTATGCTATCGTACCTCATCCTTGTATGATGCTGGATCACGCTTTATCAGATTTTGGAGCTGTGGTAGGTTATCTGGCAGCTGGTTATTGTGGCGTCGCACCATTTTCTATTGAATATTTACACTTTATTTGTTCAACGAAATGAAACGCAGTGTATTTAATACAATAATATCACCTGTCCGATATAATTCAGACACTTCAGGGAAAGTAATCAAAATCGAAAGAAATTAAACACTTGCCACATGTGACAGACATTGCAGCCATTTGCAATTTAAAAGGCTGTGTGTGTGTGTTTGTGTTAAGTTGGTATTAGACAGACGATTTTTTTTAGTTGGCAATAAATCTTTTGTTTCATTCGGAGCGTGGTGCAGTGATACTGATGCATACTAGAGTGACATTAAAAAAGCCGATTGAGATCGATAGACTTGTTTATGTGTCACTTCACTTCTTTTTCTTGTTTACAAACATTATAATTGTGTTGAAGGATGTAATTTAATATTTCCTGCGTTTATTTTCACCTTATTAAAAAGTGGGAATACCTAATTACTCATATATTGGAGGTAAAGTACAAAAAATATAGGTGTTCCAACTCGCCCCTCTCTGCCATTTAGCATGAGCTTCATTTTGCTATGTCTAGACACATGTTTCTGCTCACAAATTGCGCATGCAAATGAGCTTTAAAGGGCACATATCTTAGCAGTAAGATTACAGAAAGAGGTTACTAGCTAGATAGGGAAGTAAGTAGGCTGGTGAAGTTATTTATTGTAATAAGTAGGACGTAGATACTAGGTAGGTACCTACCTACCTAGGTAGGACCTAGGTAGGTCATCAAACCTACTTTGTGACATTTAGTAATCTATACATCTCGTCCTTGTGAAAACTGTTCAGTACTCTGGAGGGCAATTCTAAATTTCCTTGTCGTCTCGTTTCACTTGATACAGGCTCACTGCACACTGGAGTGCTATCTATTTAACATGGAGTGACACCATCAATGGGGTTGTTCACTGCCATTTGCTCTCACTCGCAGTGCTAGCGGCAATGGAGGTATCTCTCTCTGATTGGTTGGTCTCTGAATCCAAGACTATGAATCAAACTCCCGCCAAGGTTTAAAAACCTTCCATTCCGCTTGATGCATTTTGATTGGCTCTCTCCCGGACGATTAGAACAGCAGCGCCATCTACAATAGTTTTGCGTGAACAACCCCATTGATACGAGAGGACAATTTAGAATATTTAGAATAGAATAATTTAGAATAGGAGTAGTAGGAGTAAATATCAATTGATATGAGACAACAAGGAAATTTAGAATCGCCTTCCTGGTGGCACTAAATATATGTATGTACATGATCAGAAGTTTCTCACTTCCCAAATAGGTAGGTACTACTAATAAGACCTGTGCACAATTGATGCACACTGCGTAGTAGGTACCTACCTAATTGTTGAATGTGAGATGTTTAATGACTCATATAGCTAGGTGGTGATAAGTCAGAACATACATAACGGTGACTGACCAGTCGGAGAACATAATATGATAATGAGTATGACTCAGTCACAACTTAATAGTCTTAACATTTTACCTGTACCTACCTACTACTGATTGTGTGTATTTTGTTTGCTTGCAGTTTCTAAACCAGGACGCTGGACGGAGAACGAAGCGGTATGGCGAGTCCCTCGCCCCAATCCTCCCCCATGCCCCCTCCCCAGGCCCCCTCCCCCATGGGCCCCCCGCAGCAGTCTCCGTCGCCCATGCCATCGCCCTCGGGCATGGTGCCGCCTTCACAGGGGTCGTCGATGGGGCCTCCGCAACACCACTCTCACAGCCACAGCCCGAGGTGTGTATTGGGACGTTAGTAGTGTAGTAGGGGTGACTGAAGCACAGTGGGTAATTAACTTTTCTCACAATATAGTACCTCTATTGTTTAAAATTTTGTGATTTTTAAAATATTTTGTTGGTAGGTACCTATTGCAACTAAGTATTGGTTAAAAAGATAGGAGCACATATCTGTTTTCAGCGGTGGGAAGTAATTTAATGTATGTAGGTAGTAGGTACCTAATGTTGCAGTACCTCCCTCTACCTACTATTTTTTTACATATCTAGGTACCTAGTTAAAGTATGAACACGGTCATAAAGACCGTGACTTTATAAAGTCTTCTGCACAAATTATGAACAAACTTAATTTATCATTGGACTCTGAACAAACCGTTTTTTAATTTTTGTTCAAAACAACAAAACGTGTTAGGTCTCTCTGTAGTTTTAGTTCCTTTGTCTAACGGACCGAATGTAACTCCATCTGTTGAGCTCTTTGTCTGTCTGGTCTTGATAGATAGTAAGGTTGTTCTCATGTTCCAGTCCCACCGGCTACAGCCAGGGACCGCCACCGGGCATGATGCAGCAACACATGAATGGACCGCCGCAGCACATGCCGCCTGGAATGCAGCAAGGAACGCAGACGTTCCAACAGCATGGCGGCATGGGGCATCAGATGCAGCCCGGACCGCCCCAGGTAACGAGGCCAAGGATTCTGTGATCCAGTGTCAGATGATGCTGCATTGGAGGAATGTACAGCCTCCTAGTAGATGATACTAGGAAAACGCTCTGAGTAACGCGTTGATGAGCGAGCACGGATAGGCGCAAACCTCGAACCGAAACTTTGTCTACCTATCGAATATGTCCTTTAAAAGCCAATAATTCTTGAATTTCGTCACAGACTTGTATGAAAATCTCCAAGAATTCCTAAAATATTGGTCCCAATAACCATGCAAAGTTTTAAGTTGATCGATTGAACCTTTATGATTGAACGGTTCCTTGTTAATTTTCAAAAATCACAGGATCTCCTTCAAAAGAATAAACCTGGGACCACTCATATGATATTAGTGTGTGAACACAATATTAGATCGATCTGTTGAACGGTCATATCAGTTTCATATATGTTTGAAAGATTCTGCTCTGACTACCTTGGACTGAAGATTCGAAGATGCCGTGAAATATGAAATTCGAGAAATTTGACAGCCAAACGCAAAATGTCCCTAAACTGTCAATAACTTTTGGATTTAAACACAGATTAATCTGAAAATTGTTAAATTAAAAGTACAGATACAGTGGCGGCTATTTGGCTTTACAACAGGTGTTCAATTACATAGAAGGACGTAGAAGAAAGTACTCTAAGAGGAGAGCCCCCAGCAGATGCGGGGCCGGGGCGCATAACCCCGGATTTTTTTGTATCATTAGTTTGAAATTGATGAATTTTTACGTCTTTTGGAGAGCAAAATGATTAGACAAAATATTTAACTTCCTACTTCCTGGATAAGGGAGCGCTTTTAAATAATTTTCTTGGATGATCAGGTGTGCAATTGTCACACCTTGCACACTGTAATAGCCGCCACTGTACAGATAATATTGTACCCAATTACCATGCAAAGTTTTAAGTTGATCGGTCAAACGGTTCTAGTTAAAATTTCAATAGGTAATCAAATGAAATATTTTTTTACATTTTAACCAATAGGAGGATTTGTCTGAAAATTTGCGAAATAAGAGGCAATGTTAGTCTTAATGACCATGCAAAATATGAGTTTGATTACAGTTATCGAAGACCATTTTCATTTTTTAGCCTATCAGGAGATAATAATAATAATCTATCCGCTGGTTCCAATTTAATGGGTCAGGGGGTGGGTATTCCCACCAACACTAGGGCCGCAGGACTACTGGAGACCGGCTGGCCACGCCTGGCATCTCCTCCTCGTCTTCTTCTTCTTCCTCCGCTTCCAATTGTTCCACAAATTGCATCCACCTTGTTCTGTCCTCCCACTGTCTTTCAGCCTCCAACTCACTCCAACTTCCCCCTCTCTCCAAAACATCGTCCTTAATAACTCCAATCCACCTCTCTCTTGGTCTTCCTACTCTACGTGGTCCCGAAGTAGCCGACTCAAACACCCGCCGTGGCACTCGCCCTGTTCCCATCCTTTTCATGTGGCCAAACCACCGAAGCCTCTCTCTGCCCAATTTAAACCCCAATCTCTCTACCCCCGTTTATTTAAATTTTAACCAATCAATGGATTTAAAAAAAAAAATGGGCCTGCAAACAGAAAAGGTTGTCTCTACATGTGTGCAAAAAATTTCAGATCGATCGGTGAAACAGTGCAACTTCCATTGCTCCAGATAGCAGCCAAAAAAAAAACAGAGGTCCGTGTCAACAGTGTCAAAAGAAGACGCTCGCTTCGCTCGCTCAATAAATCCAGGACCCTTACCTAATATCGCTATATTTCAGTAGCACCGTGTTACTGTAGGACGATCGGCAAATTACCACGGCGACAATGTTAATTCTTATGGCTAAAACTTTTAAACCAAAAGTTGTGCTACAGTAACACGGTGCTACTGAAATATGGCGATATTAGGTAATGGTCCAGGATGTTTGCTAGAAATAATTTTAAGGGCCAAGCAAGCACCTATAATAACTCCCTATGAAAACATATTATTTCCAATACTGTTCAACGGATACAACCAGAGTTAAAAGCCCGTATCTCACTATGGAGTGTGAGCATTATTGGTCGCACCGAACCAATGGTGCGCTTGCACAGTAGCCAGAAAATCACTTCGATGGGAGTGAACGGTTGCACCGAACGCTGTGATTGGGGATCTAGAGAAGTTTCTATTTTTGAGACATGGAATGAGCGAATTAGAGATCACGTGACTGAAAGTCGTTATAGCTGAAAGTCAAGCTGTGTTCGAAGTTTTCGAGGTTAGGTAACTGTGATTGCGTTGTGTTCTTGGTTCTTTTCAAAATGCGTGATGTGATCAAAAGTGTTACTTATATATTGTTAAAAAGTCGGTAGAAATCATTTACGATACTCTGAGGCTTCTTCTTTATTGAATCCTGGGAATAACTCAATGCAGTCATGACAATGGCAGTGTGATGGCTACTTTCGCTCGAAGTGAGTCGAAAGACCATTGTTCGGTTTGATCATTAATTCATTTCAGTGAGATACAGGCTTTATTGATTCTTTTAACTTTTCCAGACGCAAGAGAACCTGATTGCTCTGCAGCGTGCCATTGACTCGATGGAGGAGAAGGGCCTGCAGGAGGATCCGCGCTACTCGCAGCTGGTGGCCATGCGCGCCGCCGGCGGCCTCCGACCGGGCGGCTTCCAGACCGACCCCCAGGCCAAGCAGACGTTCACAGCCAACCAGCTGCAGCAGTTGCGAGTGCAGATCATGGCATACAGGTGACAAGCATCTTCAATTGACCAATGTAGATCTCCTCCCCCCACTACGTCATAAAACAAAAGTCAATGTTTGGTCAGTGACAGCTGTCAGTGACCAAACAACTGTCAGTTAACAGCAAACAGCTGTTTCTTACAGAATGTAACAGTTTTATTATCTAAAAAATTGCCATTATTAATAGTAATGATTTAAACTATCTACTTGAATATTGTTCAGTCTCAATTAACCTATCATAAGAGAGGTAGTGCCTTTTTAAGTTGACGAAACAATCCAGTGACAGAAGCCATTAAAAAGTAAAACTCTTTGGCAACATATAATAATATCGCGACCCTGCTTCCAACTATTGTCGGGTCAGGGGGTGGGATGATCCCACCAATGTTCTAGGGCACTTGTGTTCTCAGAGCCGACTTGCCAAGTCCGACACTCCACACTTCTTCAATCTCTTCTTCCAGTTCTTCAGCCTCCTCTCTTTCCACCAGCTCCCTCCATCTCTCTCTGTCTTCCCACCACTTCTCTGTTGTAATTACTCCCCAACACTCTCCTCTTTCTTCTGCAGCTGCCTCTATTCCGTTGATCCATTTGGTTCTAGGTCTTCCTGCCTTTCTTCTGACACCCATGGCTGCACGCTCTGCCTCTCTACATGGTATCCTCTCTTTTCCCATCCTCTTCATATGTCCGTACCATCTTAGCCTCTCTTTTCCAAGTTTAAATCTAAGAGATTCCACTTCTAGGTCTTTTCTAATCTTTGCACTCCTCACCTTGTCCATCTTCGTCACTCCTGCCACACTTCTCAGGAACTTCATTTCTGCAGCCTGCATCTTCATTTCTTCTTTCCCTCCCATTGGCCAAGTTACTGCTGCATATATTAAGATTGGTACAAAGTAGGTTTTGTACAGTAATATCTTACACCTCTGTGGTACATCTTCATTCCATAGTAGCTTCCTTACACTCTGGTAAAACACTTCTGCTGCTCTCACCCTCCTCTCGATCTCCCTGTCCACCTTTCCATCCTTTGCCAATACACTACCTAGATATTTAAACTCGTCTTTTTCCGTAAGTTCCTCTCCTCGCATCTGCATCCGGCACCGTGTCTTCTGTTGCCTTTCCATAACCATGGTTTCGCTTTTTTCTCTACTGATTTCTAGTCCATATTTTGCTGTCACTTCTTCCCACCTGTTGAGTTTCTCTTGCAACTCTTCCTCGGTCTCTGCCCACACAAGAACGTCGTCTGCATATATGAGTGTGCGGGTGTCCTCTTGGTCCTCCGGCTCAACCTCTCTCAGCATCTCATCCATTACTACTGTAAATAATGTTGGTGACAATACACTCCCTTGCTTCAGTCCCTCCCTCACTTCGAACCAGTCCGTTTTTCCCACTCCCGTCTGCACGCAACTACTGTTCTTCTTATACATACTTTGAATTCTTTGTATCACTCCACTGTCCACACCCTTCTTCTCTAGGCACCGCCACACTTCTTCTCTTGGCATTCTGTCGTACGCCTTTACCAGGTCCAGAAATATCATTCTCATCCCGTTCCCTTTCTCCCATCGGTCTTCCATGATTTGTCTCACTGCAAAGATGAGGTCAATCGTTGACCGTCCTCTTCTAAAACCGTATTGTTCTTCTCTTAGTTTACTCTCAATACTCTCAGCCACCCTCCTTTCGATGATCTTTTCATACAATTTAGCTGTTTGGCACATCAAAGTTACTCCCCTGTAGTTGCAGCATCGCTTTCTGTCCCCTTTCTTAAAGATAGGAATAAGTATTCCCTTCCCCCAATCTTCTGGGACATCACACTGGGTCCATGCTGCTTGAATTACCCGGCAGAGCCACTCAATTCCCTTCTGCCCTGACGCTTTCAGCATCTCGACACTGACTTCGTCCATTCCTGGGGCTTTTCCATTCTTCATCTTCTTTAGCATTTCTTTCACTTCCATCTGTCCTGGTATTTCACCCGCAACCCCCTCGCTTTCCTCTGCCATTCTTCGGTTTGTCTCTCTGTCTTTCCTTTGTACTGCCTCTCCCTGAAGTAGCTCCTTAAAGTACTCTTTCCACATTGTTTTTATCTCCTCCGGTCTGTTTGTGAAACCACCATCCTCCTTCTTCATTATGGTTTGAGTCTCCCCCGTATGTCGTTTCGCCTTGATTAGACTGTACAGCAGTCTCTTATTTCCATCAAAGTCTGTCTCCAACCTGTTTGCAAACTCTTGCATTGATATTTTCTTCTCCTCCTCTACTATCATCTTTACAATTCTCTTGCTTTCCCCGTAGTCCCTGATGTTTTCTTCCGTATGGGACTCTTCCTTCCTTCTCCATGCCTCCTTTTTCCTCCTCACTGCCTCTCTCACCCTTTCATTCCACCATGGTGTTTCTTTCCTTCTCTTTTTTCCTCCAGCTCTCCCACAGGTCTTTTCAGCTATGTCCACTAGAGCTGCTTTAAATGCACACCATTCTTCATCCACTCCACCTAATGCTCCCTCTGGTGCCCTCTGCTATCTCTCTTCTGAACTCTTCCCTGACTTCTTTCTGTTGCAACTTCCATACCTTTATCCTGGGTGCTTTGACTTCCGTTACGGTCCTCTTTCGTCGCTCTATTTCTACCTTTGCCACCAGCAATCGATGGTCGCTGCCTAGTGCGACTGATGGTAGCACCTCCACATCTCTCACCAGTCTCCCCATATCTCTGCTGACACATATGTAGTCTATAACTGATTCCCATCTCTGATTATCAGCTCCATATCCATATCTCGTTATCTTCTGAGCTCTTCTTTTCATAAACCATGTGTTTGTGATTTTCATTGAGGTTCTTGCACACCACTCTAACATCTTCACTCCTTCAGTGTTTCTTTTACCCCAGCCATGTGGTCCCATTACCTCTTCGCAGTCCTTCCGCTCCTCTCCTACCATGGCATTAAAATCCCCCATCACCCATACCTCCTTTGCTTGCACCATCTCATCTAGTTCAACCCAGAAAATGTCTTTTTCTTCGGTAGATCTTCCAGACTGAGGTGCATACACCTGTATCAGGTGCCGCACGCTGCTTCCTATTACGATACTGATTCCGATCATCCTGTCATTCACGGCATTTACATCCAGGATGTCACCAGCGTAACGGGGGCTTACCACAAAACCCACTCCATTTCTTCCCTCTTCCCCTCCCGACCATATCAACTTGTAGTCCCCTCTGAGCCTCTTCTCCCCCTTTCCCCTCCACTTTGTTTCACTTAGCCCCAGCAGGTCTATCTTTCTCTCCTCCATCATGTCCACTATCTCTTCCAATTTCCCTGTTAGTGTAACTATATTGAGTGTCCCCACTTGCATTGTTTCTCCTTTACAACACTTGTGTCTTTTCATTAAGTTCCGTCCTCTTGCGCTATTGCTTCTGGTACCATTATTTACACAGTTCTCTTCATTGCTTGTCTCCATAGAAACCCGTCTTGCCCTTGCTACCTCACTCCGTTCCACACCCACCTTGTCCGAAAACCCGTTTCTCTCTTATTAACACTCCGCACTGATTTTCCTCCAAGTCCCCAGCACTCTCGCAACACTCTCCCTGCCTCGTACTCCCTACCTGACAAAATATAATTTGCTTCGTTGTACCACTGTAATAATTGCCCAGCATATCATCAAACAGGATTTATATGAGTTTAAATATATTGATAGTACTATTTCAAGTGGTAAATTAAACTATTAAACACGTGTGAGCTAAATTCTTTGAACTTTTTGAATTTCATTTGTCTGAAAGCAAAATTGTTATTTTCTCTTAACCCTGGCGTTACCATGGTAATACTTTTGTCTTTCATAAGGCAACGCCCACCTTCATTGGTCAATTGTATTACACACGTTCACTTGCAAACATACAACTTGACAAGAACTGCTTTTAAATATTACTACCTACATTTACCTTTAATAACTTTTGTGTAGTTAGTAAAAAAAAATTTTGTTTGTTATACTTGATTTCATTGCCACAATTCCTTGCTGATTTGTGAATATGGGTACTAATGAAGTGGGCTGCTAAGAAGAATGGTAAGAATGCTAAGAAGAATGGTTCACGGTAAGAATAGCTCTGACGTTTTAGTCGATCACGTCGTTCACATGAACACTGCCCTGTCAATGGCAAGACTTTCTTCTTTGTATTATTGAAATTGTATAAATTATGTGAAATACACACTTTTAGTTTTAAATAGTAGAAAATATTAGAAAACTTCAATAAAACTGATTCATCTTCATCTACAGCCGTCTTAAATTGGGTCATTCTCCACTAAATGGAATATTGAAGAAGCTAAATAATTTTTTAAATAATATGATTTTTTCTGCTTTTTATTTCATGGGGTCTTTGAAAATACTTGTTGAAGTATTATTAATTGCTCATCTGAGATCAAAATGAATTAATATAATTTACTGTGTTAATTAGATTAGTGAAACATGGGGGAATGACGAAATTTTAGAGCTAGGGGAATGACGTACTGAGTTTAAATATGCTGCCAAATCTCTTGTTATACATTTTATGAGTTGAAATTTTGAGGTTATGTTTGGGTCACTATTATTTTTTTTTTTCAGTATTCAGTATTTTTTATTGTCATTTGTGAATTACATTGTAATTATAAAAGACAGTCATTGATAAACATTGTTCATTATAAAACTTATTAAACTACATCCACAACACTATTTAATACACAGCATATTAATTGCTCTCACTTTTGACATGTTTAGTTATAGCCAACTTAAACTCGTGAACATCTTTGCTATCTTTGATTACTCTAGGGATTTTGTTAAAATCCCTAAACCCTTTATAAAATATACTGTTATTTAACCTACTGTAGTTACAATGCGTAAGAAAAGCATCATCTGCATGACGAGTCATGTGTTCATGCAGAGATTTGTCAATGATAAAATACTTTGGCATATACCCTTTATAAATTTTAAAAACAAATATATACACAGCTATGTCTATCATTTCTCTGATAGTACACCATTTAAGTTTTTCTCTCATGCCACTCGTTGGGGTCATCCTCCTTTCTCTAAGAATACATCGCATTACTTTGTTCTGCATGATCTGCAACCTATTAATATCTTCTTGTGTGTTATTATAAAACAAAGTATTGCAGTATGTAAAATGCGGTTTTATAATACAGTTATATATCATAACTTTAGTCCATGTTGATAGATTACCTCCAACTCTATACATATATCCGATTTTCTTTCCTAATTTACTTATAACATCTTGAATATGTTTCTTAAAACATAGTCTATTATCAATTAAAATCCCCAAATATTTATAAAATTCCACACACTCAATATTAATTCCACTTATAGTTACATTATCATGCGGCTGAGTGTTTTTCATTACATTTTTTCTACCAATTACCATCATTTTTGATTTACTTTCGTTTAGTTTAAGTTTATTTACATGAAGCCAATTTACTACGTTCATAAGTTCATGGTTTATTGTACATATGGCTTCATTTACATTTTCAGAAGCTACAGAAATCACCATGTCATCCGCATACAAATTTAAAAAACATTTTTCAACAACACTCGGAATATCATTAATATACATAATAAAAAGTAATGGTCCCAATGTAGAGCCTTGTGGAACACCATGAATACACAATTTCTTCTCGGACAAACACTTCCCATATTTGACCTTTTGGTACCTTCCAACTAAATAGCTTTGTAGCCACTTGAGAACAGTTCCTTCTATACCATATTTATACCTGATTTTGTAGAGTAATCTATCCAAATTAACGGTCTCAAACGCTCTTTTAAGATCCAGAAAAACTGCTACCGTAACTTTATTATCATCTACATCTTTCATCCATTTAGCTAGGAGACCCTGAACTGCTGTCTCACATGAGTGTTTCTCTCGGAATCCAGATTGATTAATGTACAAAAGTTTATTTACATCCAGGTACTCGCTTAATTGACTGTGTACCACACTCTCAAGTATTTTATCCATGATTGCCAACATGTTTATAGGTCTAAATTCACACATTTGAATCGTATTTTTCACCTTAGGAATAGGAATGATGGTAGATTCCTTTAAATCAGTAGGAAAACAGCCCTGCGATAATGACATATTTATAAAATCAAGAACAAAGTATTTGGACACTTTATGGGAATCCATGAAAAGTTTATACGGTATACCATCTACATCACCTTTTATGCTTTTCAAACTTTTCATTTCATGTTCTAGAGTCACAAGAGATATACTTTTAAAAGATTCAAAAGTATTTACATTTTCTTCCTCTACTGTATAATGATCCAAATTTGGAATACTTTCAACTATCTTAGTGATACTGTCAAGAAAATAATTGTTAAAAGCATTAGCAATATCCTTTTCCTCCGTCAACAAGATATCTTCATTATTTACAATTTCATTCTGAATATCACATTTCATTTCTGTATTACAAATTCCTTTAAGTGTACGCCATAACTTATTACTATCCCCTTTAACATCATCAATTTTTCTTTCATAGTAATTTCTTTGAGCAGACTTGAGACTTCTGGTAACCACATTTCTACTCTTTTTATACTGTATCCAGTCATCATGATTACCCGACACTTTAGCCCTCTTATACAATAAGTTTCTGCTAGATATATTTTCTTTAATTTCCCTACCTAGCCACGGAATATTCTTTCTATTTTTTCTTGTTACTTCAACTTTTTGTAAACACTCATTCCTAGACTCTAATATGTTTGTCTTCCACACCTTGTACTTGGAATCCAAATCCAAATCATTATAACTCCAATCTCTCGTATAAAGGTCATTCCTAAAAGCATCACTATTGTAATTATTCCAGTCATCGACCCATCTTGTCACATCCTTGGCTTCTTTTTTATTTATCTGAGCGTTTCTAATAGTGACACCAATCACCTCGTGATCAGATATACTAACATTAGGCATGATATCTGCAGTTACCAGTGCACCATAATTTGTAATTACAATATCGATGAGAGTTTTTGTGTCTTTCGTCACTCTAGTAGGGACCTTTATAATCTGTTTGTGACCATATTCAGCAAGTAGCTCTTTCAGTCTCTTAACATACCCAACATTTACCAACCAATTAAAGTTTAGATCCCCTATCATAATAAATATACCTTTAACTTTCTTAACATCTTCAAAAATCTTCTCAATAAAATTAACTGCTTCTTTTTTCTTAGCATTAGGAGATATGTACCCTGTGTATATAACACATGTGGATCCTCTAATACAGACCTGCACCCCAATAAACCAGTATCCTAATTTCTTTTCACTTATGTTAACAATGACATTTGCACTGATGTTATTTTTAACATACATAATAACTCCCCCCGTAAATCTCGAATGAGAATTACATCTGATCATTCTATAACCAGGTATGTCAATTTCTTTGTCATATATCTTATCATTTACATGAGTTTCCCCAATGCCTATTAAAATCGGATTTATTTTCTTAATGTAAGTTAGAATTTCATAATAGTTCTTTGTTAAACTTTGAGCATTTAAATGTATGATATCTGTATCTGCATGCTCTGCATTATCTATTAATGTAATAGCTTCTATACTACTGCTCGGCAAGCCATTCTTTAGTTGCTACATTTTTTGTTTGGACAGGTCATTTTTTATTTTTACGTAATAAGAGCAGTTAAGGTCACTGGCTTCATGCACCGTGCTAATATCTAGCTTGCATCTACCTTTATATCTAATACAATTTATACAGTTCATGATTTCCTCTTCGCAGACACGAATGTTATGCGGTCCTGCGCAAAACTCGCACACCATTTCACCTCGACACTCTCTAGCGATGTGTCCATAACGTTGGCACTGAAAACAGCGCTTAATACGCACATACTTGGGAGCTACTGCACTACTCACTTCATTTTGCACTTTACCGACGTTTTTCCACTTATCACGCTGCATTTGTTGATAGTTATTTATCTGTTGCCCATGTGAATGAGCGTCATCGTTGCTATGGTGCTGATGCGGCTCGAATTCAGGAATTTCGCCGTCATTCGTGATGACCTCCTCGCCTGTTGTTGGTTTTCTTCTCCGGTGATCTCGCTGACGCGATGCGCTGGTATTTCTGCCGCCAAGGACAATGCGTTCCTTGTTGACATCGCCGACATCGGGATTGCGATGAACGGGTATATCTCCCGCCAAGGTCAATTCGTGCTCCACTGTAGTCGAGATTTCTTCTTTTAGCTTCAACTCTAATTGATCTATTTTATCTCGTTGCAGTTGAGTAATATATTCTAGATCGGATATTCTTTTTCTTAACAGATTGTTTTCTCTTATTAAGAAATCCACATCACTCTGAGGCATTTGCTCAGACAGAGGCAAATTACGTACTATAACACTATTGTCCTCGGTAAAACTTAAGTCAATACTTTTTAAATCGTCGAATATTTCGATAATTTCACGAACACTTTTATTTTTGTCCTCATTGTCAACAACGGTACCATCCAAACTTGGCACAGTTTTCCTAGATCTCGTAACAACATTCGTCATTACCACTACTGAAAGGAACTTGTTTCGCGGAGCTATCAAACACGACCTGCCTCGACCACTGCCACTACCTCACTGTGGCAGTTATCCCGTTTTAATTGCCAAAAAGTATGATTTCAACATAAGTACAGAATTATAATTGAATAGGGGAATGATGGAGAGAAAACATACGCCCCTGAAAATTGTAGCATTTTTGCTATTATAGCCACAATTATCATTCAAATTACATATTTCGAGTGTTCCTGGCTTGTCAGCACCATCAAGCTAGTTGCTACACTTAGACACATGTTAAATACCAACTGCAAATAATAATACAAAAATATATTAAAATGGCTTCAGAAAGATGCCAAAACTCGGGACACGTTTTAATTACAGTTAAAAGTTAAAACATAACATTTTATAAATATATGAATGTGAATTTGTTACATATGTCAAGATACACTATTAATAAGATTAACATTTATTTTTGGTACATTTAATTAATGTACTTTAAGAATGGCAAAAGCAATGCTGGAAAACAGGGTGAGGGACAAGCTAGGGGAATGACTTTTGGGGGGTATTTTGGGCTGTAGATCTTAGATGTGCATGATAATAACCTTACACTATGGCTGTAATTGTCAAGTAGCATCTATATAAAAATAAAAAAAATAAAAGCATTGATATTTTCTTTAATATCTATATTAAAAATGGACAGGACAAGAATATTCCATTTAGTGGAGAATGACCCAATTACATACCTATTTTTTGAATATTGATATTTACATGTGTAGGTATACAATTGTTCGCTAGACTACAGTAGTACACGGCCGCCATTTCGCCTTGATATTCTAAACGTGAACGAACAATATATACATTTTCGGGCATTATACACTTCTTAACAATTTGTCGATTGTTTTACTGACTTTTTACTTAAAATAAAAGCAGTGTATTTCAGAGTGGGGTGTATTTCAACAATTTGCATTGCCTTTTCTGGTTGCTTTTGGAGTTGGTTGCTGTGCCTACATCTCTACTCTTAAATTTTTTAATTAGTTGAATGTTATTTCATTGATTAGGTATCATGTTATTTTATTTATTGTCACCTACTTGCTACCCATCAATGAGTTATTTTTCTTATAATCGTCGTATTTGTGTAGGTTGCTGGCACGTAATCAGCCGCTGACGCAGCAGCTTGCGATGGCTCTCCAGGGCAAGCGGGCGGACCAGTCGCCGAGCCACCCCAGCCAGTGTCCCACCCCGCCCTTCCATCAGCCTCCGCAACAGCACTCCCCGCAGCCGCAGCAACAGCAGCAGCAACAGCGCAACGCGCCACAACAGGCGGACGGAGCTTCCACGCCACCAGGTAAGTCAAACGACACAATGTACAGGATGGAAATTACAGGCAAGTAGACCGAGGGAATATTAAATAGGGGTTTTCTTACATTTAAATTGTCAACTTTTGAGTCTGAATATGTAGGTACCTAGGTAGGGCATTATATTGTTTTGGAAATAAAACTGAACTGTACTCGCATCATTTTCAGGGCTATACAATCGCTGAAAAGTGTAAGTTGAAAGGTCAGTAATGCAGGTTGTAGGACTAGCTTACAATACTAGGTAGTTTGTTGGCACATTCCCATAGGTTATGGGCAACAATTTTAGATTGTATTTGTTAATAAAAATGTACAACCTGTCATCAGAAGAGTAATATGTTTTTCTTCTTTGCACAGTCGTAACAACCTTGTTTCTTTATACCCTTAAAGGTACCCCATTTTTTTATTATTCAAAAAACATGATGCCATTAGGCATGCAATCACAGCGGCGAAAACTAGAGCTCTGTAGGTTATTCCTAAACAAAGTTACAGAGCAGCGAAGACGGATAGGGGGTGGGATAACGCGTCATTCACATCCAACTCAGCAGCAAAAGCCGGCAAAGGTTGGGTGGGACATACGTCACAACAACCAGGTTTTTCAAACTTCGCGGGGCTCTAGCGCCTGAACCAAACATCGCGTTCGCGTTTTCGACATTCTACTTGGTTACAATATATACAATATTTTCGACTTGCATGCCATGACAGCCCACCTTTAAATAGGTTTCTGTTTTGTTTTTATACCAATCGACATTAACTGGCATCTGAGTGTGAATTCTCCCATTACATACATATAATCTTACAGCAAAGCCAGTCCTTAGCTTGCCATTGAAATGATTGACGGGGTTCACATTCAATCTTTGTTTCAGGAATGATGCAGCATCCAATGCGACCTCCGGGTCCGCCAGGAGGCCAGCCTCCGACTCAGTCGCCCATGACAGCTCAGATGGCTCCTCCCACAGGCCCGTCACCGCCTGGACAACAAGTCCCGCCACCGGCCGGCCCCCCTCGGTGAGTTTCCACTTCATGCATTCGTTGTGTAGATAACATCTCGAAAAAACCAACTAACTTGATTTCTCGTGAACTCGGCTGATCAAAACTTTGTAGTCGGTGTCTAAAGCTCGAGCCTTTGTAAGTTTGGTTTGGTTTACTAGAGCCACTTGGTTATGATGTGATTAGTTACCTAAACCTTTTCTTTAAGTTGGCTATGTTTTAAACCATGAAAGTGCAATCTCACATATTTGTCCAGTACATTCTGAATAATATATTCTATTCTTCCATCTTTGCAGGGAGCTCGTGGGACAACAGCCTCCCCCTCAACAACAGCAGCACTCTCGCGCCACCCCACCACCTGCCCCCGGTCCGCCGCAGGGCCCCCAACAACTGCAGCCATTGGGCCCTCCTCAACAGCAGTTGGGTCCACCTCAACAACAGCCGATGCCGCAGCAGCCGATGCCTCAACAGCCAATACCCCAACAACCCATGCCTCAACAACCCATGCCCCCACAGCCCATGCCTCAACAGCCCATGCCTCAACAGCCCATGCCCCAACAACCCATGCCTCAACAGCCGATGCCCCAGCATGGCGGCATGCCACACGGAGGAATGCCACACGGGGGAATGCCACACGCTGGAATGCCGCACAGTGGCATGCCTCCAAGTGGAATGTCACAGAGCGGAATGCCCCAGAGCGGTATGCCACAGAGCGGTATGCCGCAGAGTGGGATGCCTCATGGAAATATGTCGCAAAGTGGAATGCCTACAAGCGGAATGCCTACAAGTGGAATGCAACCATCTGGAATGCCCCCATCTGGGATGCAGCCTGGTGGAATGGCACAATCAGGAATGGCACCAGCTGGAATGCCTCCAACTGGAATGCAGCCTACTGGAATGCCACCGGGTGGAATGGCTCCTGGAGGAGTTCCACCTGGAATGCCGCCTCTCCAACCAACCAATCGGCCACCGTCTAGCACTACTCAGCCTGCTGGTATTCCACAGGTAAATTAATTATAATTACCTACTTACAGCCTCATGCTCAAAAGAAGTTGGGTCCGCAAGTAGATATTTGCAACAGCAAGTGTCAGTCCTCAACACCACAAGACCGTGAGCTAATAATCTTATGGACCGTATCCAGTAGACTCTGGTCACTTGCGTCGATAAATCTGGAAATTCTTTTGAGCTTGAGGCTATTAGTTAGATTGATTCAGCAAAGAAATTGTCTATTGGTAAATTCCGTGGTAAATGGAATATATGTTCTACTTTTGACTTTTGGGCTGACTCATTCGTGGGAATGGAAAACTATGATAACATCAATCTGCTAGTGATCTTTGGCTTACAACCATCTCTCTCTGCTACTCAGCCTGCGACTGGTGGCGCCCCCGGTGCCGGCGGACAGAAGCAGAACCGCGTGACGTCGCTGCCACGCCCGATGGGCCTCGACCCGCTGATGATCCTGCACGAGCGCGAGAACCGCGTGGCGGCGCGCATCGCGCTGCGCATCGAGGAGCTGAGCAACCTGCCGGTCACCATGGCCGACGACATTCGCATCAAGGCGCAGATCGAGCTGCGCGCCTTGCGGGTCCTCAACTTCCAGAGGCAGCTGCGTAGCGAGGTATGCATGAATTCAGAGTCCTATTTTCTTCTTGTTCTTGTCCTCTTTTATAATGGCTTTTCCTCTTTCCAATTTTTTTAGGGGTGTGCAAATATTAGAAAATTTCAAATAATTGAAAAATATTTTGGTTGAACATTCAATTTGATATTCAAAAAAAAAGTAGTACCTAGTTATTCAAAATTTCAATAATTTGAATATTCGAAAATTTTCAAATAGTTCGTGATTTTTTTATTAAAAAAATGCTGCCAACTGCTGCAAAGTCTAAAACTCCAACCGAAACTAGTAATGGCCGCCATTTTGATTGAGGGAATATTATTTGTAGGGTATTGTTCCTCCACGTTCACCTTTTTGCTACTCATTTGGTTTCTTTTAATTTTGTTGTTGTTTTTATTGTGTTGTTTTTTTACATGATAACTGTGCAACGTTGAATGCCTCATTGAACTATTGACATTCTCAGATCCTGGCTGCGACGCGGAAAGACACCATGCTGGAGACCGCTGTCAACTGCAAGGCCTACAAGCGGACCAAGCGGCAGGGACTCCGCGAGGCCCGAGCCACGGAGAAGCTGGAGAAGCAGCAGAAGATGGAGGCGGAGCGTAAGCGGCGACAGAAACACCAGGTGCGTTGTTCACACTCTGTTGTCCAGCAACGTCAAGAGGCATTCAAAATTATTCAAATCTTAGAAATATCTTGACTTTTTTCCAAGTATTTTTTTTTACTGTAACCTCCACTTGTTTTTCAAATATTTTAATTATGTTTTGTTTCAATGGCTACATTCTTGGAATTCGAAGAGAGTTTGGTTTATTAACACTAATTATTATTTTATTTTTTATCCTCTCAATGAAGTACCTATTTTATTTGTCAATATAATATGCTTTTTGTAAAAGTTACCATCACTCCGGTTTTAGAGCTCAAGCCAATGGCCAATTTTTTATATTGGAATGTTAATGTCTCTTTCTTTTCTTATGGAAAAGATTTATACCTCGAGTCAAAATCTTTGATTCTAATAAACACTGAATGTTTGCAGGAATTCCTGGTTTCGGTTCTGCAACACGGTAAGGACTTCAAGGACTACCACCGCAACAATCTGGCGAAGACGGCTCGACTCAATAAGGCGGTCATCACGTACCACGCCAACGCCGAGCGAGAGCAGAAGAAGGAGCAAGAGCGGATCGAGAAGGAGAGGATGAGGAGACTCATGGCGGAGGATGAGGAGGGTTACAGGTAAATACTAAATACACACTTCAACAGCAGACCAAGGTACCTAGTCTGTATCATTTTTAATCTCGTCGTGTAGGCCCAATTAATTTCTGCGTAATGCTATCTTAATGGCAGTGAAATTAATTCGGTTGAAACGAGATCAAAAATGAATAATAAGTACACAGAGTGAGAAGATTAGAAGATAATGAGAAGAGTAATGTACCGAAGATGAATTGTAACAATGAGATCTAGAATGGTTTTTTAGTAGACCTGGGTGGTTAATCTTAATTTCCGTTGTCGTCTCGTTTCAAGTGATAGGTATGATGATGAGACAACAAGGAAATTTGGAATAGCCCTCCAGGTAGGTGAACATAATACCATTCCTAACTTCCTCGTGCTTCCTTCTTGCCACTATGTTTGATCCATGCAATGATGACACATTTTAATAAATTGGATTATTCTTCACCTTGTTGTTGAAACTGTCTATGGTATTAAGCTGAGAATATGCAATGCCGTGTCCGTGTTCTAAATGTGTTGTGCGGTGTGCTTGCAGGAAGCTGATCGACCAGAAGAAAGACAAGCGTCTGGCCTTCCTGCTCTCCCAGACTGACGAGTACATCGGCAATCTCACGGAGATGGTGAAGCAGCACAAGCTGGAGCAGAAGCGGAAGCAGCTGGAGATGAAGCAGAAGAAGGTAAGGCGAAGTCTAATCGTGTGAAATAAAAAATACACTATTTTGGAGATAATTAAATTTAGGATTTTTTAGATCAGGATTTTTCCAACCATTTTATATTTTAATTTTATTAGAGTCTCGACCAGTAGATATCGAGCTTGATCAATGATCGTTCACATTTTTGCAGGACAAAAGTTACAGACATAACTGGAATCTTAGATTTTTCCACCATTATTTTTATTTTCATTTTATTAGTGTTATGTCCCAATGGATCGTTTGTAAAGCATATTGTTTTTTGACAGAAAAAGAAGAAGTCTCCGGAGGGCAGTGAGACTGCGGAGGGAGCTACCGATGAGAACTCCCAGGCTTCGGACACGCGAGTGACCGTCGTTGAGCCGTGCACGGGTGAGTTCTCGACTGGACAGTAATAAGTTGCGGATAAGTCGGCTTTGCACATGTCAAGATAATGTAGAGAAGACGAGTTGTAGGTACTCAATTTCTTAACAGATTACCTAATTAGTTTCAAGATATTTTTAACTCTCGTCACTTGATATCTTATATTTGACACCTTCTGTTGTGTTCCCTTCTGTTATGTGTGAAATCTACCTACTCGAGAGAGAGTTGTCTGGTATGTTCCGCAATACGTGTATGAATGTCGCAGGCAAGCAGCTGAGCGGAGAGGAGGCGCCGCTGCACAGCGAGCTCCAGGCCTGGCTGGAGGCTCATCCCACCTGGGAGGTCCTGGAGGAAGAGGACGACGACGAGAACAGCGAGGACGAGTGGGATGAGGAGGAGCAGGACAAGTCTTGTGAGTCACACTCTTTATTTTCAACAACTCAATTTGTAACTACCCAAATCATTTCCCTAAAAGCCTTCTTGATGGAATGATCAAGTAACGTAGTAATAACAAAATAGTACCTACTTCACAAGAGTATCAATTGAAGTATGAATTGATCAATTGTTCCTATCTTCTGATACATGCATTGTTCTCACTTACAATAGACTATCGTTAAATCCTAATAGTGTCAAAACATACCTCAGCTAGGGAAAGCTCTATGTATCAGCTCTGCCGCAGAGCCAATAGAGAGAGCCTCAATTGTGTCTACATTTTCACCCACTCAAGGTCCATATTTTCGAGACTAATCTTTATAATCCTTAGAAGTGATGGGCAATAAATGGTCGAGGATACAATGAGAGCAAATGATTTTACGATACATTATAAAACGAGAATAATGAGTGTTTCTGGGCCTGGTTCAAACTATATCCGCTTCATCAATCTTTAAATTAATTGTATGCTTTTATCTAAGGTCGTTTACTATTTTAGAAAATCAAGACTAAACCTCTACTTAATGTTTCGGTATTCTTTTTGAATCAAATTCTGCAGCAAATGTTGAATTCAGCTCTAATATTGTTGCAATGCATCATGTGACCTCTAGTATTGACACGAACGTGTGTATGTGTGCAGTGATCAAGGCCAGCGGCTCGAAGGACATCGACAAGGCTATTATCGTCATCAAGAAGGCCAAGGTGGAAGACGACGAGTACAAGACCTCGACCGAGGAGCAGACGTACTACAGCATCGCGCACACCATCCACGAGATGGTCACCGAGCAGGCGTCCATTCTCATCAACGGAAATCTCAAGGTACGAGTCATGGCTTGACAATACGTCCTCTTAGCTACCAGCAGTGGCTGAGTTTTATTACCTAACTTTAAGATGTTTAAAGAAGGTTGAGATGACCAAATGCTCAAGTTACACAATCTCTTGAGGGAAGAAGTGCAGCCTACTTACTATCATCAAAATGTGTGAACATTGTAAGTAGATGCTTAGCTGAGGTAAAGAAAAAGGGACCCCGCATCTGTAACAACGTGGTTAAATATCATTGTTCCACTTTTTACAAGATTTCAGGCTGAAAAATTAAAATTTAGATTTACAGATTTTGCTGGTGTTATAAAATGTGAATAAAGTTTCTCAAGTTAAGTTTATGAACATTGGTATTGGTGTTGGTTACCTCACTGTATCTTGTTGCCATCAGGAGTACCAGATCAAGGGACTGGAGTGGCTGGTCTCGCTCTTCAACAACAATCTGAACGGCATCCTGGCCGACGAGATGGGTCTCGGGAAGACCATCCAGACCATCGGCCTGCTGACGTACCTCATGGAGAAGAAGAAGGTCAACGGACCGTTCCTCATCATTGTGCCGCTCTCGTAAGTTCATCTCAAGCCGATCTCAATGCACCTATCACAAGATTCACTCTTATGGAACTGAGGTTGAGTGTTCCTATTCTCTTTTGCGGTGTGTACTTCCACTAACACTCTGCATTTCATATAAAATAACAGGTAGACTAACTTTCTAGTAGCTGATTGAAACAACAAGCTCAGGTGGAGCAACACTGAGAGAGATATCTGAGGGAATGTTCTTGTTGTCAGGACGCTGTCCAATTGGGTGCTGGAGTTTGAGAAGTGGGCTCCGTCCGTCATCATCGTCGCCTACAAGGGCTCTCCGACGATGAGGCGCACCATGCAGCAGCTCATGAAGTCCACCAAGTTCAACGTGCTGCTCACCACGTACGAGTACGTCATCAAAGACAAGGCCATGCTAGCCAAGGTACGCTCACCTATTACCAGCGAGACAGTTTGACATTAGAGGTGTACCTACAACAATCACCGATATGAACCTAATGGTGTTGGTTCATTTAAATTGCTATTAATTTATTATTTTTAAGTGTCACACATAACATTAATTATTGTGATTTGTTTCTTTGAAGATTGAATACTAATCAGTAAATGATTAATGAATGATTTTTGATATTGACCTTGATAGTATCGATTGATCAATGAACTTAGAGAGCTGGTCTGTAGACATGAGGCTTTTACGATTAGGTTGGTTTGTTCTCGCAGGTTCTTAACTTAAAAAATTAATATCAACCTGATTTCAAACAAAAATTATTTTTGAAATTTAAAATTGATTTTTTTTTTGTTGGTTAAGTTTATTTTATTTGTGCTTTGACACTTCTGATGATGCTTCTGATGATGTTGTGGTCCAGCTGCACTGGAAGTACATGATCATCGACGAGGGTCACCGCATGAAGAACCACCACTGCAAGCTGACGCAGGTGTTGAACACGCACTACCTGGCCACGCATCGGCTGCTGCTCACCGGCACTCCGCTGCAGAACAAGCTGCCGGAGCTGTGGGCGCTGCTCAACTTCCTGCTGCCGTCCATCTTCAAGTCCTGCAGCACGTTCGAGCAGTGGTTCAACGCCCCGTTCGCCACCACCGGCGAGAAGGTACGACTTTCGAGTACACATCTGACTCAGTACTGCGTGTTGTACTTTTAAGATGGGTGTAAAGGCACATCACAGCATATTTTTCAAACAAATCAAACCCTGTCATTAGCAACAGTTTGCTGTTGTTCTTTGGAAAAAAACTGGTTTCTATCTCAAAAGAATGGCGCAATCATGCCTTTCCATGCTGGACTCCGGCACATTGACACTTTTGTTGAAGAAGATGCATTTCTGCAAGACTGCACTGATGTTCAAAAACAGTGTTCAATTTATATGATTTTAGATAACATACTTTTTGAATAAGAATTCTATTTCTTAACTTTAATGCTCAAATGGGTGTTTTTTTAACAAAAGTATCAACAGTCATAATTTGCTGCCTACGTATATATCTAGTATCAACACTTAAATCATGCATATTGAATTGCTCTTTGCAAATGACTGACTTCAGTATCTCTGTTGAATGCTTTGTTTTGCTTGACGATGAGTTTCGTTCCCGCCAGGTTGAGTTGAACGAGGAGGAGACGATCCTGATCATCCGACGTCTGCACAAAGTCCTGCGGCCCTTCCTGCTGCGTCGCCTGAAGAAGGAGGTGGAGTCCCAGCTGCCGGACAAAGTGGAGTACATCGTCAAGTGCGACATGTCGACGCTGCAGCGCGTGTTGTACAAGTAAGCCAGTTGACAAGTTCAGAACACCGTCACAAGAAGTAGCCGAGAGTCAGAGAGCTCCAATTTGGCACAAAAAATAATGGCTAGAAATGGGCACTGACCTTGTGTTTAATGTAGTAGGTACTTTTAAATTACCAATTCACTTTTAAAAATTGTTTATTATCTTTTTTGTTGATCTGGTTTCTTGTGTCTCCTTTCCGAAGTATTTAGGTGATATATAGAAAGATTAGGTAAAGCTCCTCTTCTTCTGTGACATTTTTAATGAACTAACCTAATGTTTGTTTCACAGACACATGCAGAGCAAGGGTGTGCTGCTGACGGACGGCTCTGAGAAGGGCAAGTCGGGCAAGGGGGGCGCCAAGGCCCTCATGAACACCATAGTGCAGCTGCGCAAGCTGTGCAACCATCCGTTCATGTTCCAGACCATCGAGGAGAAGTACTGCGTGCACGTCGGCAGCAACCAGACCACCGTCACGGGGTACGGTATAAATGATTTGAAAGTCAAGCCCTTGCAGATAATCAAACTCACTGATCTAAATAATAAAATAACCCAAACTGGAGTATTCTTTGGTTCATTCTCAAAACATGAATAGGTACAATAATGTTGTGTTTAAAATCATATTTGATGTCTTGATGACATACTATCAGATGTTTTAAAGTAGGTACTCCAGAAGGTGTTTTTTTAAGTGGGCTTGAATAATTTTATTAATGTGAAGACGAAGCTCAAAAATTACATTGACGTTTTTAATTGCCTGCTTCCCCCCAATTATGTAGGTACTATTATGGAACTTGCAGAAGTAAATCAGTAGGGAGTATCTCTTAGTAATATGCATCCAAACATCAGAAGTACCTATTACAAAAGAGAGATTATGTTTACTGATTTCAAAAGTGTTTCTTAAAGCGAGAATTAACATTTTGAATTGTGTCATTATATTTGATTGTTCCCCTAGACCGGACCTGTTCCGAGCGTCGGGCAAGTTCGAGCTGCTGGACCGCATCCTGCCGAAGCTGAAGGCCACGAACCACCGCGTGCTGCTGTTCTGTCAGATGACTCAGCTGATGACCATCTTGGAAGACTACCTCGGCTGGCGCTCCTTCTCCTACCTGCGTCTCGACGGCACCACCAAGGCCGACGACCGAGGGGACCTGCTGAAGAAGTTCAACAGTCCCGACTCTTCCTTCTTCATCTTCCTGCTGAGTACTCGCGCCGGCGGGCTCGGACTCAACTTGCAGGCGGCGGACACGGTCATCATCTTCGACTCGGACTGGAACCCGCATCAGGTTCGTGCGGGTGAAAGCTTTACGCAACGCACTCAAACTATGCTTACAAACACTGCGTATGATGCTAGGCAACTCCAAAGTGGATTTTTGACAACTTAAAAGCTTAACTTATATTACAAGAAATGGAGAAAATGTATGTGGATGCTTTTCTCCTTTTCTTGTTATACATGTAGATAGTAGTAGTACTTATTGTGAGCATATGGTTAATTATTATTTATATTTATTAATTATTTGATTTACTCAGTGTCGGTTACTATTCTATAACTTGTGAAAGTAAGAAAGAAACTTCCGAGATATTTCTTATCATTCAAACTTTCAGAACACAGAGTTGCAGTAATTTCAGAAAATGCAATATTATTCTGTGTGCAAATTATTTAATAAAATCATTGTTCTGTCTGACTTATCGAACATTATGTGGATTGATGGAAAATGATGATGATGTCGTCTAATAAAAGTCACTCGAAATGTTGCTTTTGTAAAATATACTGCACACAGAATGAACTGCACTCTCTGAAATGACTGTGCAGTGCAAGTATTGATACTGCAGAGCTATGTAGTGAGAGCGTTGTGTTGTGCCCGGCAGGACTTGCAAGCGCAGGACCGCGCTCACCGCATCGGCCAGCAGAACGAGGTGCGCGTGCTGCGCCTGATGACGGTGAACAGCGTGGAGGAGCGCATCCTCGCCGCCGCGCGCTACAAGCTCAACATGGACGAGAAGGTGATCCAGGCGGGCATGTTCGACCAGAAGTCCACCGGCACCGAGCGACAGCAGTTCCTGCAGACCATCCTGCACCAGGACGATGCAGAAGACGAGGTACGAACCAGTGGACTTGATTAATTCAAGATCATCTCATCAAGACAAAATATATTTATTCACCTTTCTCAATTTTTTATGAAATCAAGACCAAATTTCGGATTTAAAATACGGAAATAGGATAAATATTTCAAGAATTTAACGAGAGATTATAGGATCTACATGTTCATGGATTTTTAATTCAATATTTGTGGTACCTATCATAATTTACAAACTAGACAAACCTTACTAGTACTACGAATGTCACTGAAGCAAACAAAATATTTTCATGTTGTACCATTTGGACTACCTAGGTAGATAAACTGTGTCATTAATGAATGACTGTTGGTTTTTAGAAAATGCACTCTTTTTATTCAAAACTTAAAAGTTTCGAGTGATCCCTCCTTGGCTCTTTTACATTTTCAACCCACATTGTATTGAGGGTTCCATAAGATTGTGTTAGATTCCATATCTTATAAGGAGGCTATAATTTAAAAGTTCTTTGTTCCCTTCCTCTTTATCTCTCAATTCAATAGCTGTGCATCTTGTGGTATATTGAAGTACATACCTATAGAGCAATGTGTTTGCATTGGTCTTCCTGCTTGCTCTGATGGCTTGCGTTGTGATTGCCAGGAGGAGAACGAGGTCCCCGACGACGAGACGGTGAACCAGATGATCGCTCGCAACGAGAACGAGTTCGAGATGTTCCAGCGCATGGACCTGGAGCGACGTCGCGAAGAGGCCAAGCTCGGGCCCAATCGCAAGTCGCGGCTCATCGAGGAGAACGAGCTGCCCGAGTGGCTCGTCAAAGACGACGACGAGGTCAGTGGTTCAGAACTTATCAGCGATATTCCGAGTTCCACGGTCGAGCCGTTTATGGCTTTGAGGAATCAAGTGATTTTTGTAAATTTATTTCATTTATTGAGCGAGCGAAGCGAGCGTCTCCATTTGGCTCTTTTGGCACGGACCTCTGTTTTTTTTTTTTTTTGTTTTTTTTTTTCTGTTACTGACGATATACAGGTCAGAGTTTTTCTTCGATCGAGCTGAAATTTTGCACACATGTACGTAACATTTCTGATTGTTGCAGACCCTAATTTTTTTGAAATCCATTGATTGGTTCAAATTTAAAAAAAATTAACTTTCGATTGGTTGTTTTGATCAAATTGAAATTTTGACAAGTCATTACCCCCAACATTGTACCCAATCAAACAAAGTTTCAGCCAAATCCTCCCATTGGTTAAAATTTAAAACCATCTTTCCTGTGTTTTTAGAAATTTAAACTATAACCGATTGAACGATCAACTTATAACTTCGCATGATGGTTGGGTCCAACATTATCTGCATTTTTGACAATTTTCATACTAATCTGTGTTTAAATCCAAACGTTATTGACATTTTACGGACTATTAGCGTGTTGGCTGTCAAATTCACGGCGACTTCGACTCTTCAGTTCAAGGCAAGGTAGTTAGAGCAGAAACTTTCAAACGCAAATGAAACTGATAATGACCGTTCAACAGTCGATCTGATATTGTGTAGACACACTTATATCATATGAGTGGTCTCAGGTATATTTTTTGAAGGAGATCCTGTGATTTTTGAAAATTAACACGGAACAGTTCAATCATAAAGGTTCAATTGATCAACTTAAAGCTTTGCATGGTTATTTGGACCAATATTTTAGGAATGTTTTGAGATTTCTATACAAATCTGTGGCGAAATTTTAGAATTATTGGCTTTTAATGACATTTTCGATAGACAGAATTTCGGTTCGAGGTGTTGCGCGTATCCGTGCTCGCTCATCAACGCGTTACTCAGATTCATTGGTTAAAATTTAAATAAATATCTCCTGATAGGCTGAAAAATGAAAACGGTCTTCGATAATTCTGATCAAACTCATATTTTGCATGATCATTAAGACCAATATTGTCTCTTATTTTACAAAATTTCATCCCAATCAGTTAAGAACGTATGAAGTTATTTACATTTTTAATATCTGTCAGTAATGAAGTATCGAAATGAATGTTTTCCAGTGCCAATTGAAAATTGATTCTGATTTGCTTTATGAACCAGGTGCTTAGATGCTATTTTAAAGTTTCGATGAAAAGCATACACTTTTAAGTTGATATCATAATCAATTCCATATGGATGTATATGTTTTCTGTGCGTTGTGTACGCATTTCCGGTTCGAGAATTTGCACGTACCCGTGCTCGCTCATCAATGCGTTACACTGAGCGTTTTCCTAGTTTAATAAGAGGAGGAAGGAGATGAGGAGACGCCAGGCGTGGCCAGCCGGTTTCCAGGAGTCCTGCGGCCCTAGTGTTGGTGGGAATACCCACCCCCCCCCCTGACCCATTAAATTTGAACCAGGGATGGATTTATTATTATTATTATTATTATTATTATTATTTAATTTAGGATACACATGATGTGTATCCTTTCCTCTCAGATCATTTTCAAATCCTAAATTGTGTTGTTGAACGTGTGTGAAAGTGTGTTACAACAAAATTCGTATCAATTTACCAACAAAGAAAATAAAATGCATATTTAAATTTCCTATCAAATTTAACGGATACAAATCAATCCTTTGTACATCAGTCCCCTGAAGGAAAATAATTTACCAAAAATTGTATGCATAGATAAAAATATTGAAAATATGTGGTACCTACCAATAGCAAGAAATATTTTATTAGTTAAATATCGTATCTATAAATCTACCAACAATACCACACTTACCATGCTTGACTTAGGTACATATAGCTTGTGCATAATATTTCATGCTATTTCACTGATTGCAATACGCCTCGTTACGACCTGTGTTTTGATGTGAGTGTTGACCGTCGCCAGGTGGAGCGCTGGACGTTTGAAGTGACCGATGAAAGCCGGATGGGCCGCGGCTCCCGACAGCGCAAGGAGGTGGACTACAGTGACAGTCTGACGGAGAAGGAATGGATGAAGGTCAGTCTTCCACAAATCTTACTCATTTTGAACAGAGGGAGATAGGAAGTTAATATGAAATGTTTGTGGCACACTCGTGTTGGCCTTAGGCGGCTGTAGTGTTTGGTTCAGAGGTTCAACATAAACTAAGGTTTGGATCATGCTGAGGCATATAATTTGTGTAGAAATATTCTACTAGGTACTTCTTCAGTTGCTATACTGATTGGTACAGAAAAAATTTGTACTAAAGAATCCAATATGGTTAGAGCTGAAATACCCATGTTGGTGTTACAGTGTTGAGTAACACTTTCAATTGGAGACTATTCTATTTATTACCGTCCGTGACGTGGGCGAAGGTTTGTAACTATCTTCTCGGTGCTGCAGGTGCTGGATGACGGGGGAGATGATTACGAGGAGGAGGAGGAAGAGGAAGAGAAGAAGAACCGCAAGAAGCCGCGCAAGCGACGCAAGAAGGGCGAAGAGGAGGAGGGGGAGGGCGGAGAGGAGGAGACTCCGCAACCCAAGAAGCGGCGTATCGGGGCGGCGGCCCCGCAAGTAGACCACCGACTGAAGCGGCAGATGAAGAAACTCATGAACATCGTCATTAAGTACACTGACAGGTAGGTCGTACCTACTGATTTCATTATATACTTTTGCAGCATATGGATTTAATTCAATTGTTGGAACTTTTACATGGGAGTGTATGTAGTTAGGTAGTACCTACTGTACTTAATTCCTTCTGAGAATTGAAATAGAACAGCATACTAAAAGGCTCAATTTCTTGAAATATTTACGTTTAACAGCTGTTCAGTTGACAAAAGTCTAAAGAAGCTCAACCATTAGGTTTGCCTCACTTTAAATGTTGCTTTTGATATTTTAATACTGTCAAAATTCTTACATCTGTGGAGAAATTGAGGCTTTTGTGTGTATTTGTTCACCGAGAGAATGCTCGTACTGATTCCGTTTCTTGTGTTCTGTTCAGTGACGGCCGGGTACTCAGCGAGCCATTCATGAAGCTTCCATCTAAGAGAGAGTTACCAGACTACTACGAGGTCATCAAGAAACCTCACGACATCACCAAGATCTTGCGCAGGATCGACGAGAACAAGGTAATAGTCGACGGCTTGAAGTTACGCAAATAGAATGTTGTCAAGGGATTTTTGTAGTCAAGTGTGAGTCTGGCGAGAAAGGGGCCTATTCCTGAAAAAAGTGAGAGTGAGTATGAGAAAAAAAATAGTGAGAAAATCAGTATCAGCCAATAGAATCTAAGCCTACTGGATTTTTATTGGTTGGTTAATAAATAAATAGAAAATAAAATAAAGCAAACATGAACCTTAACATGGTGACAGGGAATTTCTTTCAGTTGTATTCAATTAAGCATGTTTTGCAGTTTCACGACTTCGACGACCTAGAGCGCGACTTCATGCAGCTGTGCAAGAACGCGCAGACGTACAACGAGGAGGCGTCGCTGATCCACGAGGACTCGATCGTGCTGCAGTCAGTGTTCACCAACGCCCGTCAGCGGCTAGAGCAGGAGGGAGAGTCGGATGGCGAAGACGAGAAGTCTCGAGGTTTGTCACACATTACTGTGTTCATAATCATGGCATTACACTCGGTAGTTTGAGTTTGCACTAAAATATTTGTAGGTATGTAGCACTACCAAACAAACAATAGGTACACTACAAGGTTAAAACAACCAAGTGTAAGATAATTCTTTCAAATTGTGATTGATCAATAATGTAATAAATGGCCTAGAGTTTTTCCGATCTTATTGAGCGTTGATGTGGAGCAAGTTTAAATAACTTGACCAGGGCCGGATTTAGGGGTGTGCGACCTGTGCCCCCGCACAGGGCGCCAAGCTCGACGGGGCGCCAAAATATAAAATATGTATTGCTATTATTGTTGTATACTAACGCGATTGAAAAGCACTAGTAAATATAATACTAGAAAAGCACTTCCTTGTAAGCACTAGTTTTAATAACCAATGAAAGTTAAAACTTGAAGCTATATGGACACATACAAACTATTTTAGCTTACAATGTTGAATTCGTCAAATAGTAATCAAAAGATTTATAATCCTGCATTGAAATGTTTACATTTTATTATTGCCTATGTAATCCAATCAGTATAATTATATGCTAAAAAGGCGTCAAATGCAATCTAGAAGCCCAAAATTTTTCCGGGGCTATGCGCCCCTGACCCGCATTGTGCTGGGGGGCCCTCCCCCCAGACCCCCCATTGTGATCGTGGGCAACTAGCGTCGAATTTCGTTTCTGAAGTTTGTTTGGGAGAGGGGGGGGGGCGCCAATTGTTACCTTGGCACAGGGCACCAAACTGCCTAAAACCGGCCCTGAACTTGACACTTATGTGTGCAACTTGATGCTTTTGACAACCAAAAGTTCCAAAAGTTCGAAAATTGTTTTTGTGCAAGATTATGAAACAATTAAGGAATAAATAATCATTAATCAATAATCATCTATCTCTGATATGTTTGTCACTGCAAGACAACTCTATTATATAGGTAACTAATATGATACAGATATTAGTTTTCTTTTTTGTGACACTTTTTTTCTCTGTGCAGATGGCAAAGCCAGTGAAGGGGCAACGGAAGAAGAGGTACCATCCGATGCCGATTCAGCCAAGATGAAGGGCAAAGGCAAAACTCCTCGGAAAGTAGGCGAGACACCTCGAAACACCCCACGTCGAAAACGAGTAGCTAGGAAATACATTAGCGAAGAGGAGGACGACGAGGAGCCTATCCAGACAAACTAAGAATCTTCTCAGCTAGAATCGGCCATAATTCTTTAATCTTTTTATATTGGTGTGTACATGGAGGTAAACTTAATATTGCACGTGAATCTTGTAATTGTAAAATAGGTACGAGATAATATCTAGCGAGCAACGTTTAACTTTAGGTGTGTTGTTAGATTCCTAATTTTCTTTCCTATCAACATACGGTAATGCATTTCAACCACTACCAAACAATTCGTAACTCGCGGTCATAGCTCGATCTTAAACGGAGTAAGTTTTGCATATTATATATATGCATTAATTTTGAATGATTGATATCATTTAGAAAGTGTAGTAAATAAAATATTAATGTCAACCGTAACAAAGAATTCTGAATTGCATCATGATTTTACAGAGGCACTTTTGCCAAATAATAGGTAGTACATTTTCTCTAAATTATCTGATTCTTAATTTTGTTTTAAAACTTCAATCAGCAGTACCGTATTAACTCGTGTATAAGACGCAATTATATATCAATATTTTGATTCTGAAAACAGCCCTGCGTCTTATACACGCATACCAAGCTTTTTTCCCAGTAAATCCAAGGTGGATGTTTGTAAACAGAGCTGTGGTAGACTGCCACATGTTGTCTATCTCTGCCTTTCCCTCTCACTCTGTCTGGACTACTCATATTGTGTCTAGACACAACACTATTAACATATTACATTTTTGCAACAAAATGTTTTCCCTTGCATTTAGATCAGGAGACAAAATATATGTTTACGTCTGAAAAACATTGCTCTGACAGACATAAAATAGACAAAACACTTTTGAATGGCGATCGTAATGGAAGGGGAGGAGAGGAGTTGGGTTTGTTTTGGAATGCAGAGGAAAGGCAGGTGCATGCCTCTTAAAGCAAGCAACAGCTGCTGGGAAGAGAATCCCCTCCCCCCTTTCTCAGAAGCAGGAAATTACTGTTTGTTTACAACAAGTTGGCAGTGATTTTCATTCAAATAGCTCAGTTAGCTGGAAAACCAACATTTAGATGGATATCATGTATACAAACACACAATGTTTTTCATCATTTTACTGCGTCTTATACACGCATGTTAAGTGTTTACTTAAAATAGACTTCTCAAAACAAGGGTGCGTCTTATACACGAGTGCGTCTTATACACGAGTTAATACGGTAATAAGTAAACATTCCACAATTCAACAGTTTGGACAACAAGTATAGGTAGAAGGTATACAGAAGATCCCCGTGAGCACAGTATATGAAAAATTGTCTTTACTGTCAACTATCAACAGCGACAGCAAATAGTAGTGCAGAGTTCTTCAGTGCAACAAAAAACTCTCTTCAGTGCAATCTCCCAGCAATAGTCACTAAATCAAACTGGCAAGCACAATGTATGCCAGTGAAATTCGTACTGCAGCAGAATGCAATTTCATTGATTGAAGAAAGATCTTCATATACTAAATCACTAATAAGCTATTGTTATACAGATAGAGAAAGAAAATGTACAAAAACAATTTCAGTGTGCTGAATCTGCCTTGTTGCATTTAAGAACTCCAAATAGTAAACTTTGCTTTGATATTTCTTTTGAGATTTATTTCAAGTGTATTCTGCCTGTACAGAATGTAAAAGTTTATTAAACCTTATTTTACAAAGTATACTATGTGCTATCATTATAAATAGAGACTTTAAGAACCTACAGGTAGGCTTGTGACGATCAGTATTTTTATTCTACCTAATTAAGAAATATATAAATTACTTGTATCTATTTTCTTTCAAGTACGGGGCATTATAATTATTAGGTATTAGCTACCGCATGTCTGCAAATTGTCTTTGTCATTCTTTGTGCCATTATTTATGAGATTCAACTACAAGGTCTGCAAATTCTTGTGGGAACAGTTCAACATCCGAAGTAAGCCAAGGTTCTTCGTCATATTGGTCAAAGTTGCCTGCATCTTCTGGAGCAGAAGTCTTGGGTACAAAGTTAGGTTTAATTTTTCTTGCTAACACTGCATTCCAGTCAAGTGGTTTAAACCAAGCATGTGATTTAATATCTTTAACACCATTCTTCAAATTTCCAAACCTTTTTGTAAGATCAACTTGAATAATGTTGCCTACCAAGTCTTTCAATTCTTCGGAAAAGTATGGAGGGCAAGCAAACTTTCCTCTCACAATCTTCTCATATGTTCTCATTGGGTCATTGGCAAAAAAGGGTGGATTTCCTGATGACAACTCGAAGATCAAGATGCCCAAGGACCACCAGTCGACGGAGAAGTTGTATCCTTTGCTGAGGATTATTTCTGGTGCAAGATATTCTGGTGTGCCACAAAGCGTGTACGTTCTACTATTGTCAATCTTCTTGGCAAATCCCAAGTCAGTCACTTTGACATAGCCGTCTCGATCTATTAGTAAGTTCTCTGGTTTCAGATCGCGATATACCATTCCATTGTAATGCAAATACTCAAAGGCCAAAATTACTTGAGCAGCATAAAACCTCGACATGTTTTCATCAAACTTTGTCAGTCTGCGCAAATGCGTAAACATTTCTCCTCCATTGATGAAAGGCAAGCAAAGGAATAGGTAAACATTGTCTTTAAAATAATACTCGAGATAAACGACGAACTCAAACCTAATGGCATCTAATACACGAATTTCACTCAAAGTATGCTTCACTTGCTTCATTTTCACAATATGTTGTTTATCCAGGACTTTCATAGCATATGGCTTTTTAGTTTCTTTATGAGTAACTAACAAAACACGACCAAAAGAACCAGTTCCCAATGTCTGAAGTTTATTAAAATCATCAATGCTGCCTTTTGCAATCATTTTGCTTGACCACCTTATTTCAAATGCAGACTTGCTCCCTTTCAAATAATTTGCAAGCTCCAAGTAATGTTGAACTAGTCGGTTTTCACTCCTTGCATCCATTTTTCATATTATGTCACTGTCAACAATTTTTTTTTTCAATTTTGCCAGAGCCCCTAAAGTTAAATACCTACCTGTGAAACAGAGCCTATAGAATCGATACATCATCAACCTTATTGTAAGAGAAAGACATGTCATTGACAATCTCCTTTTTGGTATTTTTTTATTATTATTGTTGGGTACAAAACTTACGTTTGACTTATTCGGAAAAATCTCATGTAATTAACCCAAGATATAGGTAGTATTACAAATCATCACAAGTAATAACTAAAGAAGTTGCCTATTTACAAATTATAATAGTTCTTCAAGTGTCCACTGCAATCATTTCAGTCAAGAGTTTATTTCACAGATGAAAGAATAACTTTTTTTACCACTAAAATTATGAAGAGTGAAGCGGATGCAATAACAATGGCCTTTTGGATCACTGTCAAGCGTAGACTTGCCTTAATTGGACGTTTCTTTTTCTTCTTCTTCATACGTTCACTAATATCTACCGGAAGTGTGAGCCCAACCTGTGTACATAAAAATATCCTATAAGTTTGTAATGCCAAGAACTGTCAAATAATTTCAATAAGGCACTTGCAGCCTCATGCTCAAAAGAAGTTGCGTCCGCAAGTAGATATCTGCGGATGTCAGTGCTCAACACCACAAGACCATGTGCTAATAAATCTTATGGACGGAATCCAGTAGCCTCTGGCCACTTGACTCGATAAATCTGGAAATACTTTACCATGCCATATGAACGTTAGGTACAATTTGTAAAGTGACTTTTAACTGTATTAATGTAATATTAGCTATCAAAATACTTAGGTAGCCTACCTACAAAGAAATTAGGTATATTTTCTCAAAATAAAAATGTATGGAAAAAGCAGGTACCTAGTTAAGTAGTGTGAAAATTTTGTGACTTACTATTCCACAAGGTACTTATTTTAGTGGCGCAAACGGGGGTGGAAATTAGGTAGTGCGCCACCAACCAAATCGTTAAGATTTTTATAAGATAATATCATAATTGATAATAAAAAGGGTCTTTAATTTGGAGGTATGGGAGATTCTAACATTATCTGGTCAAGTCAGGGAAAAGGTAGCGAGGGCAGTTTATGATGAATGAAGATCATTTTTTGGATGATAGCGAACAAAGAATACCTACGGTGTTCATTGGAAAATATGGAATTTAACAGATCTAGAATGGTTGAGCGAATTACAGATGTGAAGTGAATTGAAACTAGTTTGATGGATACAGATGCCACCTAAATATCGGGGTCCCAAGGTAATGCATGCAACCACTCTGAGTAATAAGGTAGTCTCTCAAGATAATGTACCGAACTACTCTTTGCTTGAATAACTTGCATGACAGGTGGTCTATTAGATTAACATAGTCGGACTTTAATAGTGTTGAACATGATCGAGAGAAAATATGTTATAGAAATATCGTTATGGTAAGGCCTTAAATTAAATATATTAAAAAAAAATACATGATATTTTTCCCTACTTTGGTGGAATGGCCCTTTACACTATTACAAGATAATTTTCCAATAATGCAGTAGTTATTGAACTGATAGGTAGTTACTATAAGGTGTCAATTTAGAGTTTCAATAATTTCTAGAAGATGTATAAATCACTTGCCTCCTTGGATACGCGAGCAAGGAGCTGTTGCGTTTGCTCTGCTCGCTTCTCCACAGTTTTGCAGACCGCGAGTAAGGCTTCTCCATCCCCTTGGTTCTTAGCCATTTGGTCCTTATTGCGCAATTGTCGATAAACATTCATGTTCAATTCTCGGAGAATTTGCGTTATGTCGTTCGTTTCCGAGAGAATGCCCGTGAACACGGTATTACTTTCACTGTTTGAAAACCTGTGTAACAACAATTATAAATGAAGAATTATATTAGGGTGCCAATAATTATAATCAGAACAGAAAATAATTATTTATTGTTGGACAACATTTCCTATTTTCATAAGGATGAGTAGATCAAGCATTGTGCTACATTACATAAAACAAGTAGGTATACATTTTCTAGACAAATTTTAATGTTTTTGAATTCATGAGGCCAAGGTTTTATGGTAGGCAGGAGAGCAGACCAATATTAGAATTCAAAAAGAGAAATGGTAAAATGTAAAAACAAGGCGCGCAAGATAAGTATATCTTTATTATGACTTCGTTTCAATTCAAAACTAAAAAAACAATGTACCTAGTAGGGATGTCGGCGGGTCCAAAAATCAGGAATCGGGTACCCGTCATAAATACTCGGGTCGGAATCAAGTAATTGCCCCCCACCCAAAAAAAACTAAATAAATAAAAAAAAATGTAGAAAGGGGGTAGGGGTTTAGGTAAATAAACTCACGACACTTAGCTGCGTGAGAGGAGAGAATGACCCTCTCTCTGGGCCATCTGTGTGCTTGTCCTTGAAAAGAATTCAAGAGAAAACAGGATAGCCTGATAGGATAATGACATTCTTTGATAACTGACAACTTCAATCATAAGAAAACACGATTTTGTGCACCTTTTCTACCCAGGGCTCAACTTTTTTACTGTGGCCTACAGCGTGATTGAAAATGAAAAAAATACAGGCTCATTTTTCCTGTACTCCTACTCCCTACACATGATTTCACCCCTCCTGCCCCATTCCTCTCTCACCCCACATAGCACGCAAGGTCCTTGAGCTTCCCCTTGAGGCGCAGCTGATAACTGTGTGTAAACATCTGTCTTTCACGCAATACTCTAAAAAAAAAAAATTTTTTTTTTTTTTTTTTTTAGGACCCGCAAGTATTATTTATTACCAGAGTAATTGAGTACCCGGAACCGCCCGAGTACCCGCCGACATCCCTAGTACCTAGGCATCTTACTAAACAGGAAGTTACATGGTTTGTGTCACACGGAGTTGTCCGCTAAGATATTTTGAATACCCCTTGTCCGAGAGAGAGGGATGGTCTCGGAAGACCGCGCGATCGCTCACAGTGACTGATGGATGGACAAAAAAACAGTTATTTGCAACATTAGGGGCCAAGTCTGGCGGACAACTCCATGTGACACGGACCATAGGTAGAGTTCTGTACCTTCCAAGTAGAAAGGGGTGGTAGTCCATTCTTTTGACTTTTCAGCTCAAACTCGGCTGTCTGCCTAGTGCTTTGTTTTACTTCATATCTCCGAAGTGAATATACTATACTAAATCAAAATTGAGAAAACCGACTTCCAACCTTCTTTAAAATGAAATAAAATGAGAATTACATAATTACGAAAACTTACTGGAGGTTCACTTTTGGCTGTCGAGGAAAATATTTTGTGATGTTCTTCTTGTACTCCTTATTCATGAACAATTGTTTCATCTTGTGGCCGCGCTGGAATCCCAAGTCGCACATCTCTTTGTCCGACATTTGGATAAACGTGTCCAAGTCCAGTTTAAGCTTTTGCATGAGCTTGAGATCATGAGTAGCAAAGCTCATTCCAACAACAGTAAAACCCAAATCTTCTGGAAGCTTTCCATACAGCGGCCGATTGTTGTCATCTTCACTAGTTTCGTCGGAACTGGATTCATCTCCAATGATTGGCAATGCGAACTAAAGAAAAAATGAGACAACATATGAGACAAAATAAAACACAGACGACTGACTCAAGACAATTTCACATGCTAGAGGAGTGGACGTCAACTTTGACGTCATACTCGATTATATGAGCACTCGAACGATCTCGAAAATAGGGGTCCAGAAGAGGCCAACGTATAGGTAACATGTTCAGAGCCATGTGGTGGGCAACTTGGCAAGGGGGATGAAAAGAACTAAGAAGTAGGTTAGCAAGTGTGGGGTGAAGGAGTCTACGTGGCTAGGAAGCACAAGAACACTGAAGGAGAAAGAGAGTGGAATGAATTGGACAAGAGTTTGGTGCTGGAAGGAAGAGTGGTGACCATCATGAGGACACTGGATAGTATGAGAATGAGAGTAGAAAGAAAGAAGTTCTAGGTGAAGCTTTAAAGCATTATTTAGACTAATTAATATGGACTTGTCACCGTGCGTCAAACACAATGTGACGAAGATCAAAGAAGCATTTAAAAGGTTGTCATCAGTAAGAGGTTATGTTACCTACCTAGCATTCAAATTTAATTCCTAGGTACTGGTTTCAAATGTCATTACCTTGTTTGCTTTATCCCGTATCTCTGTATCAGTGTTCTTGACTTCACCATTTTCTACTGCAGTAGGCACTACGTCCTTCGTTTCAGTCATATTTCAGCAAAATACTTTCTAGTCCTAGAGACAGAAAAGCCGTGTAACGTATTGACGTGTGAGGTGAGGTGAGATGTGCGCGCCGACGAGTCAAACAAATCCGATTCTGAGTGACCAATCAGAACCGCGAATGCTGGGCGCACGCGCAGCAGTAATATTTTATTCTGGTTTTATTCTAGTTTTATTGGTTTTATTCAATGGATTATTTTTAAAGTATTTTATTTTTAATAAAAGCAGTAAACAACGACGAAACTGTCACAAGGAGACATGTAAACATGTAATTTCGCCTCTTTCCTCATCTCACTATATTTCAGGGAATCACGGATTTACGGGATTTACGGATTTTCCGGGATTTATGAGGCTTTCCCATAAATCCCAATAACGATATTGGGATTTTACACTAATTAGTGTAAAATTCACCCCCCCCCCCCTCCCCTCCCCCCTCCACAATAAAGGAATGATATGGCTGGGAGGAAAAGTCAATTTCATTCAACAAATACATTTTTAGTTTTTACTTTAATATTATGAACTTTGAATATAGAACACAAAAGTTATCAAGCGAGCGTCTCCACTTGAAACTTATGGCTCTAATTTCTTTTTTGTTATCTGTCTATCTGGTGTATTTGCGTTTAAACGAAGTAACTGGTCTGGCCAATTTTTTTACAAAATATTCATTACTATCCAATGCAGAAGGCTAATGATATCCGCAGAAAAATCAATCTATTAATTTCATCGGAAACTTGATTTGTAGTTTGTACTTGGCTTGGCAATATGAAAGAAACTCAGCTCTGTGTGCCAATAAAACTGGAATCGGTTGACCGATCATCACCAAATTTTGCATGGTCATTGGTACCCGCATTAAAAGTGTTTTTGACAAATCTTTAATGAACTTCAAGAGTAATAGACATTTTACTGACATGTATGCTTAATTTAAAATGGCCTGTATAGCCATACCACCGTTTGACCAATCAAAATGGTCTTCTATAAATCTGATCAAACTCATATTGTGCATGGACGCATGGTTGTTAAGACCAACATTGTACCTTATTTTACAAATTTCAAGCCCAATCAATCAAGAACATAATGTACTTATTGACAGTTTTAATAACTGTCAGAAATGAAGTATCGAAATATCGAAATGAATGTTTTCCACTGCAACTGAATCTGATTTGCTTTATGTACCAAAGTGTATAGATTGATATCTCTATGTTGATATTCTTAAGTTTCATAGAAAACTTTCTGTTGATTGAGTGGATCATATTTCAATTCAATATGGATTTATATGTTTCTGTACGTTTGACGGAATTCCTGTTGTAGAATTTGCACGTACCGGTGCTCGCTCATCAACGCATTACACTGAGCGTGTTCCTAGTTTAGTCATGCCATTCATAGAGATTTGGCCTTGAACATAGCTGGTTCAAGAGGTAATGCTCTCTTATCGTTTTTGCTGTCCAAGTACTAGTTTCGTGGTTTTCCTCAAACCATAGGTCCCCTCACCACCTGGCGGCCAGACGGTGAACCGTCCTCTCCTCAAACGAGAGAGAATTCTTGAAAGGAATATCTTTAATTTTGATTCAAAATTTCCTCCTAGTATCTTTGGCTGGAAAAACCATGGATGTGAAGAATGCATCCGTCAGGAGCTACTGCGTCTAATACTCCCTAAGTAGCAAGTAACAACATGTTTCCGTCCATGTCTTTCAATGCAACATCTTTAGGGGCTGTGCATAAAGGACGTCACGCTAAAATGGGTTATTTTTGCCCCCCCCCCCCTTCCACCCCCTCCCCCCTAAAAGATTTTTTCTGACAGTGATATATATCAGACATTTTTATCGAAATTTCAGGTCTCAACAAATCAACTAAAATTTAAAATGCTTGAAAATGCTTGAAAATGTCTGCATCAAAACGTGACATCCTACTTGCCCCCTTCACCCCTGTCACACAGTGTCCGATACTGGTACCTCCCCCCCACCCTGAAGCGTGACGTCCTTTATGCACAGCCACTTATTTCTGACATGACATTAGAACAACATCAACATGACATAAGACATAAGGTGTTTAGAGTGTTCTAAACCCCATCAAGTGAAAAATAAAATTGAAGAAGAATGTTACATGAAGATCAATCATTACAGACGTAAGATCGTGGAAGACACTATTTGGTACTTCTATTCAACGAGGATTTATGTATATGGTCGGTGACAGGCAAAGATGAACCATCTCTAAAGGTGGATTCACACGGCCGTTCCAAACTTCGAATTTGAAACTCAAGTTTGCCAAAGTTCCGAATCGCCGTTCCAAAAACTCCCGTGTGAACTATGAAAAGATTCGAACTGTGAGGATTGAGTTTCAAACTTTCATAGTTTACACGGGAGTTTTTGGAACGGCGATTCGGAACTTTGGCAAACTTGAGTTTCAAACTCGAAGTTTGCCGAAGTTCTGAATCGCCGTTCCAAAAACTCCAGTGTGAACTATGAAAGTTTGGAACTAAATCTTCGCAGTTCGAATGTTTTCATAGTTCACACGGGAGTTTTTGGAACGGAGATTCGGAACTTTGGCAAACTTGAGTTTCAAATTCGAAGTTTGGAAAAGGTGGATTCACACGGCCGTTCCAAACTTCGAGTTTGAAACTCAAGTTTGCCGAAGTTCCAAATCACCGTTCCAAAAACCTTCGTGTGAACTATGAAAAGATTCGAACTGTGAGGATTGAGTTTCAAACTTTCATAGTTCACACGAAGGTTTTTGGAACGGTGATTTGGAACTTCGGCAAACTTGAGTTTCAAACTCGAAGTTTGGAACGGCCGTGTGAATCCACCTTTAGAGATGGTTCATCTTTGCCTGTCACCGACCATAGGTAAGTTGTTCCAATCCCATTTTACGTACAAACCATTTTTATTTTATATAATTTGTAATAGTTATTTGAATTTGAAATAAAATTACCTCCATCGACTATTATAAGTTCGACAAATCGTTCGATAGTTTTGATAAAACATGGATTTCACATGATATTTTCTTCAGCGATGCATGATTCTAACTCACTTTCCATTGCTGGCTGAAATGCAATGTGCATACATCAAATGTCAAACTCTCAAGGTGGATTCACACGGCCGTTCCAAACTTCGAGTTTGAAACTCAAGTTTGCCGAAGTTCCGAATCATCGTTCCAAAAACCTTCGTGTGAACTATGAAAAGATTCGAACTGTGAGGATTGAGTTCCAAACTTTCATAGTTCACACGGGAGTTTTTGGAACGGCGATTCGGAACTTTGGCAAACTTGAGTTTCAAACTCGAAGTTTGGAACGGCCGTGTGAATCCACCTTCATAGATTCAGCGTAGCTCTGCAGTACATAATCTGTTTGATGTTGGCCCTGAAAAGGGCCGATGGCATCGAGAGTATCTCCATTTTCAGGACCGGAACGACTGTATACGGTTCGTTTACACACGAACAATTAAATACCAGTTCAGTGTTGTTACTGCATTTATCTGATAGCATTTCAGCCTTGAAAACTGACCCAAACCTGTATGACGGTTCAGTAATAGTTGGAAATTAACAACATTTGTAGGTACTTCTTAAATCTATCTTGGTTACTCTCAATAAGTCAAATTATTACAATGTATTTGGAGGAATTCTGTCCCACATTTTTCATTTTGGTTAGGAGTTTGCTACAGCGATTTCTCAACAGGTAAGGTAAATACAAACGTGGTATTTCTTGGTTGGAAGATGATTATTGAGGATGCAATGTTTAATTAATGACGTTACAGTTTTTTAATTAATCTGAATTAAATCTCCTTGATACTATCGTGCAGGTAAAACAACTAACATAACTGTCAGGCAATCCTGTGGTACGCCGAGAAGTTCAACAAAGAACAAGTTTAATTGCTTAGCAAACTAATCATTAAAATTACAAGTAAAAAAGGTTTGGTAGGTATTAAGAAATTAATTAATACCTATGTCGGTATGTACAATCCAGTTTGTATGAATCTTTAGTTTCATTACCTATAGCGTTATTTCATTTGATACACATTGAAATTGCCCAATTTGAATAGTAATTATACTGATGTTACCATTTTATGTAACGTTAAAAATGACACACGAAATGGTTCAAACATCGTAACAATTAAAGTTGTTGACCGGTTTTGCTGAACATTTGTAAAACATTACAAATTGTTGGATTACAAATACAAATGACATTACATACCATTAGATTACAAATACACCTACATAGCAAATTTTCAACTTGATCGGAGCATTTTCACAACTGCAAACCAGACAAGGTAGTTTTTCATAAAATTTTATAAGCGTCAAACATGGCAATCGATCAGAAAACGTGTTACTTGTATGAGCCAAAAGAGTCAAAAGGAAACTTCGGTTACTCATTTATAAAATACAAAAGGGCATATTTAATGGCAAAAGGGCGTATGTTCGACCCCCAATTCTCCTGCATATCGTTCAAAGACCCTCTTTCCATGAAGACACAGGTAAAAACCAGCTGTATTCACGGTTGAAGGTTGTTATTAACAAGGAGGTTATAATTAATCGGCGTTTTGTCTGTATGCAAATGTTGCTCCGTGAAATAATACGGTGTTTGGAGACTGGAGAGACTGGCTGGAGAATTCTTCAGTCCAGCGCCAGCACTGAAGCGGAGAGGATGTGTATATGGAGGATCTCTGTTCTCATCATTGTTGTGATAGTTGTTTCAACAGGTCAGTCTATTACTTTCATAGAATTCGTATGTAATTCTTTCCAGTTGTGTCAAAATATTATTATTCCTAATGTACTGATACTCTGTATAATATGTTGTAATAGAAATCCCATGCCTGTAAATGCCGAGGTTGATGGATTTATATGTTTTGAATTCTTGAAATTTATAACAAATGTAGTTTTATGAATACATTTTCAATTCAATATCTCTACGACTCAGTCATTTCAGGACGTCATGCGAAAACCAATAATCTGAAGAGCGAAATATTATATTGACCTTCAGTAACCATACTGTTTCAGAAACAGTTAGTGACATATTATTATTCAAACCCAAACAGGCAAGATAATCTTGTTGTAAATATTATGTAATTTTTTACGTAAATGTGTACCTACTTGATTGATATTAATGCAAATCAATTGAGGTAACATTATTGTAAAAGTGATGTAAAGATGAATTTAAGTTTTCCATCCCTTTGAATTAATACAAATTCAATCTTAGTAGCCAGATTTATACACATCAATATTCAGCATGAATAATCATTGTGGAAACAGGACAACTAACTGAAAACAATCATTGAATATGCATAAATTGAGAAATATACTTTGTAAAGGTGGATTCACACGGCCGTTCCAAACTTCGAGTTTGAAACTCAAGTTTGCCGAAGTTCCAAATCACCGTTCCAAAAACCTTCGTGTGAACTATGAAAGTTTGAAACTCAATCCTCACAGTTCGAATCTTTTCATAGTTCACACGGGAGTTTTTGGAACGGCGATTCGGAACTTTGACAAACTTGAGTTTCAAACTCGAAGTTTGGAACGGCCGTGTGAATCCACCTTAAAACATCATTATCAAGTAAAATTTTGCATCAAACGTGTTATTTTAGTTAAACGTTTAATTTCAGGTTAAGGAAACAAGATAGGTATAGAAAAATAATGCATCATAACGAATCTATTTCCAGTAAAATGTTGCTATATTTAGAAAAAATATACCTACCAATAACTCAATTAAGCAACGTGAAACTTCCAATCTCGTCATTGGCTTCTCCCCATCATCCACAGTTCATGGTATTCTCCTCTTGTTTCTGCGGTAGTCGATGATAACTCTCTAGCTCGTGGCGATGCCCGGGGGCATTTCACTATACCCGGGGCAACTTACCGTGCCTGGGGCCAATACAGTGCCCTGGGGCAGGACAACACGACGCTTGTGCGAAAACATTTTCCGTCAGCAATTAAAAACTAAGATTACAACCCAAGAAGCAAGTTGGACATGCTCTTAAAAGGTCACGAGTTCAATTCCCTGGTCATTCTTCCTGTGGTTTCCCTTAGCCAATGAAATGAGGCAAGTTGGGAAGGTTCCATACTAGGCCACTACCCTCCTCCTTCCCATGCTTTCCATATCTTCAAATTCTTCAGCATCATCTCCCTAACTATCATCATCATTATAATCATAAGTTATAGTTTCCTATTAGAATAATTACCTTCTTGCGCTTGCAGCGTTACTAACGTTAAAAACGTGATAAACGAACCGATATTGCTAAAAAGTGTTGTGTTAAGGTGGATTCACACGGCCGTTCCAAACTTCGAGTTTGGAACTCAAGTTTGCCAAAGTTTCGAATCGCCGTTCCAAAAACTCCCGTGTGAACTATGAAAGTTTGAAACTCAATCCTCACAGTTCGAATCTTTTCATAGTTCACACGAAGGTTTTTGGAACGGTGATCCACCTTAAAGGTGGATTCACACGGCCGTTCCAAACTTCGAGTTTGAAACTCAAGTTTGCCGAAGTTCCAAATCACCGTTCCAAAAACCTTCGTGTGAACTATGAAAGTTTGAAACTCAATCCTCACAGTTCGAATCTTTTCATAGTTCACACGGGAGTTTTTGGAACGGCGATTCGGAACTTTGACAAACTTGAGTTTCAAACTCGAAGTTTGGAACGGCCGTGTGAATCCACCTTTACTTCCTTCTGATATTTCATCTTGTTCAAATATTGTCTCTTCACGTTCAAGGCATGAGAATTTCCTTAGTAATATCCCTGCCATAGTACGTGACTATTTTAAGTCGTCTGTAAAAATATCATGACAACTGAAAATTATGTTTCAACCCCCAGTAAAACATAAAATAAAGCGCATACTATCTTATTATTATTGTTCTTAAACCTTTTGCACTACAAATGTAATGCTTTCTTTTCAATTATCTCCAGATAAAATGTCAGGAAGTTAAAAACAGTCTTTATAAATTTATTTTGAATACGCAATCAATCTGAAAATCAATCGCCTATTTCCCGCGACCATGTTCTTTACACAATTACCGGCCAGTGAACAATGAGTGACGTAGCAACGCAATGTACAGTTGTGTTTTAATGAAATTAGCCCGTGTCTCCTGGCGAGCAAGACAAGACTGTCAGCGTTACATCCGTGTCAAACCCAACCATTGTCCTCTCATTTCACACCACTCGCTTCATGCCAACAAGTAACAACGCCGTTTCACCTCAACTTCAAACATTTTACAATCTAGTAGTTTAAAATAGGAGGGATTGGTTAGTCTAATTAACAAAGCCCGCGTCGATCCGACCTTGACTGAGGTTTCTTCCAGGTTTTCATCAGTCGAGAGCTAATCGGAAATGACCGCCTCCTTCCCATCATCAATGCATCTACCACAGAATTACTTTGATGGCCGTTCAAACGCTAATGGTTTTAGCAGAGTATTGAAAACTGCTGAGTTGTCTAGCAACAACATTAAAAAGAGGATACTATAAATGCAAGGTGAATCGGATGTTAAGAGTCGACAGGACTCGCAGAAAATTTAGATTCCGATATAAAAAAAATCTAGCAATGCATGAAAATGCATTTGCTCTGGATTGTACGTGACATTTGTGACATTTAATCGTGTGTTGCATGTTGCATATACTGCTGTGAAGTAAGTTATTTTAATTCAAATATTGAAAACAACAAAAAACCATAAAAAGTCGGCCCCTACTTTTTTCTTAAAGGCTTAACCGATTGTTTTCAAAATTTAACAGCATAGAAATAAAGAGTAAATCTGTGTCTCTAGTGATTGAAAAAAATAATAAAAAATGTTTTTTCTCGTTTTGAGGAAGTGCTAACATGGGCAATATATGAGTCTTTTTGGCACCTCTGCCCTGAAGTAACTAAACAAAAAATAAAACTTTGGGGGCACTAGAGACACAGATCTACTCTTTATCTATAACCTGTGAACATTTGAAGACAATCGGTAAAGCCGTTTAGAAAAAAAGTAGGGGCCGCCTTTTTGTGCTTCATAAAACATGGATTTCATCAAGTATCGTATACTCTTAATTTGGAAGGACGTAATCACCAAAGTTGCGTCATTATGATGGGAACTATACTGGTTCAACTAGGCGAATACTTAATTGGAAGATAGTTTTACGACTGAGAACAAGAAATACTATCTCGTATTATTTGCCTGCCAAGAAGTTCATTATGTTATCAAGTCTTCCATTTCAAGAATTTCTCGAAAGTTGTTATGAATTATTGTTATTTTAATTCGATGGCAACCAAATAACCGTCTTGCACCATTGCAACCTTCACAATCACACCGTCCCATTCAATAGTCGTTCGCTTCTCTCAATGATTTTATCTTGGAGGCTATATAATTATCAGGACATGTATAAATCTAGGCGGAATAATATCAAAATCGCTTTCCAATGACTTAGGTACATGAATCACAACAATACATTACAAAACTAGTGCACATAACAAAATTTCCCTATGGCGTCATTAGTAAAAGTCCGGTTTCTGTCCAGGATGCGAGCCAGTAGTTACCATGGCAACAGATGATGCATTGGCGTTACCATTGTTTGCAACCAACTACATTTCTAGCGGGCAGCCATAAATTTTACAATGCGATTTTATTGTCGTGCGAACGAGTAATTATTGATTGAATAATAATAGAGGTTGGCCGTGTTATTTGGCGCTGATATTTATTGGAGATAGTCAAACCAGATTAATAAATGTAGGTATATGAAGGGTATACAGGCAAAGATCGCTATGCTATAAGTCCATTTTTAAACAAATTATAGTTTATAAGTTATAATCTTGCATTGATTTTTATGAGCTTTCATAATATACCCTTGGTTTTTAGAAAATATTGCCACAAAGTCTTGAAACACGCAATTGAAATATCGATTTGTATAGCAGATAGATAGTTTCAGCATAAAACTTCGTTTATCTCAGATTCATCCGAATGTGACTTTAGCATTCTTTCCCTGTACCTTCATATGGAACTAGAAGAATCAGAATAAGAATAAGAATCAAATTAATAGTCTTGATTAAATTGAAGACTGAATGAAAGATGATAAAACCGGTCCCTTGACAGTTGATACTGAAACTGGTTTGTAAACAAGTTGGTCACGTGTTATCTGTCTAGCCCCAACATAAATATTATCATCTTGGGACCTGTATTTCACACGTCGAATTCGTTATTGATGTGCTTCAAGGAAGTTGAAAACAAGGGGAATCTTAAGGTTGTTGGCATAAGAAAGCAATTAGCAACATAAGCAATGAAATATCTCCTATCATTAACTAAGCACTTAATAACGCGTTGATAAACGAGAATTTTCTTGCATCTGTGCATAAGTTGCTGATATAAACGATAAGAGCGGTGAATTTACACTATCGATATGTCAAATAACTATTTTAAAATATAATTAAAATGTCAATCACTCTTTAAAGTTCTTAACCGATTTATAGTCCAGTAATTATAGTGAAAAAAACAGCATGACCCACCACTAATTGCAACAAAGCGTTTTTGGTACCGTTCGATTCAGGAAAGTGTCCTCTACAACATATCCAAAATCGCCCGAAATCGCTGTACGGAAAAAGGGTTTTAATGACTTTTAAGTTAATTTCCCATGTTAATTCCATCTTGCAAAAAAAACTTTTTTTTTTATGTAACTCCGATTTTGACGAAACTTGGCAGAATTGTTCACGATCCTAAATGAACACAAATAGCTCTCTGAGCGTTTTCCTCTAAATCTCATCGTTTGGGAAATATGGACCTCGCAAAACGTCAAATTACGCTCAAGTGACCGAAAACGGACTAAAATATGACTTTTCAATTATCCATATTTCCCAAACGATGATATTTAGAGGAAAACGCTAAGAGAGCTATTTGCGTTTATTTAGGATGGTGAACAATTCTGCAAAGTTTCGTCAAAATCGGAGTTACATGAAAAAAAGTTTTTTTGCAAGATGGAATTTAACATGGGAAATTAACTTAAAAAGTCATTAAAACCCTTTTTCCGTACAGCGATTTTGGGAGATTTTGGATATGTTGTAGAGGACATTTTTCTGAATTGATTCATGTATTGAAACCTTCTGTGGCAATTAGTGGTGGGTATAATCACACAATTACTGGACTATTAGTCAAAAATATGTAACATATGATAATTTGTTATGGTCTCAAAGACCACAAAAATGTAATATTTGTATTCCCCTGCGCTACTTTCACTTTTCAACCAATAATTGGATTTTACTCAAAATCTATCTATAGATAGGTACAGTGAAAGTGAATTACAATTCCCTGGAAGTGAACTATTATCTCATGTAATAGTGACTTCATAACAAGGATAACTGTGAAAATAAGAGCAAAATTACATACATTCTATGAGCTAATGATGTTAAATATCAATATGAATATTATTTGTTTGATAACAACCCACTAGTCACATACACGTTGAATTTGCCTCCACTTGAATGCTTCTCAGTGCATTCTCTCCGCACTTGCAGATTGTCAGTATTGGAACTATCACCGGAGACCCGGCCCTCGTGAACCCGAGGTTGCATGTCCAGACGTCGAAGACGCCTCGTATAGCTGCATCCCGCATTACCAGTGTCCGACCTACCGCCCACACAACAACAAATATTACTGCCATAGGGCGGGCGAGGAGCCCCTTGTGTGCTGCCACATGCAACCCGCAGAGCAAGGTCAAAGGCAACCCGCAGTACAAGGTCACAGGCAACCCGCAGTACAAGGTCACAGGCAAGAAGAACAAGGTCAGCGGAGAGGCATTCAAGATGGAGGCAAATGTCATATCTAGTTCATACAAAGTACTATTCAGCACTAACTAAATAGAATCGAATGTAAGTCCGCCAAATTATATGAAGGTCAAATTCAAATGAAGGGTACAAGGAAAGAACGCTATAAGTCACATTCGGATGAAACTGAGATAAACGAAGGCCTGGTTTTATGTTGAAACTTGTACCTATCTTCCATACAAGTCGATATTTCAATTGAGTTTTTCAAGACTTTGTGGCAATATTTTCTAGACCCCGAGGGTTCTGAAAGCTCATAAAAATCATTGCAAGATTACACATTTTTCAAAAACTGGACTTATAGCGTTATTTCCCTGTACCTTTCAAATGATTATTGTTCAAAAGACGAGTCTCCCCAATTGTGCTTCAGCTTGCTCGAATCTCTCCTCTCCTCTCCTCTCCTCTCCTCCAAATCTCCCGATCCAATATTCTCAGTCGGAGATATAATATAATTGAAATTAAAGGGAAGTTGTCGTCCTTCCTTAGTCATAGAAGGGCATGTGGAAGTCTCAATTCTTCATTTGTTGAATAATTGAATTTCACCACAATGTTTCAGTGTTCCAATACCAAAAAGCATCCTATCCTGACTTAAATGTAAAATCAATGACCTAACTTTCAGGCTATACTTATTTTCATTTGCGTTATGTAAAATTAACAGAATAATAAATCAATACCTATTTGCTTGACAATTAAAGTTCGGTAATAAAGTTCGGTTATTACCATGGCTTCCAGAAAATACGAGTGATACCTTCTGAATCGAATGCAAGCTAAACTGCAACTTCACTTCTGGTCAATTAAAATTCTTATTGTATTTTTCAACTGAGAATTAGATCATATCTCAACCAGTGAAACTACTTTATGTGCCCCACCCTTGAGTCTCCTTGCCTCTAGGAGCTGCTCTTAATGGAAGAGATGAGATGTGCTAAAATATTTCAAAGTGGAGACTTGCTCCTGTAATTCAACAAGTTCCATCTCCATGTTGCAGAATGTGGGCTGGTGCACGGAGCGAAAGCCAGGCCCCACAATGACCGCATCCTCGCCGCCATCGTCGGAGGCGTCGCTCTGAGAGACGCCACGACGTCGCCGTGGATGGCGGCGGTGGGGGAGCGTCTGGCCAACGGGTCGGTCGACTGGTACTGCGGGGGCTCACTCATCAACGCCAACACAGTGCTGACAGCAGCACATTGCGTCGTCAGAAGGTATACTTATACATCTGTACCAACTTACATCTGTACCAACTTACATCTGTACCAACTTAGGTACATCTCGGAAACTTCATAGTTCGGGGGCCTCAGTTCAGGTTCAAATAGTTGAAATTACTAATAATTTTTTTTATTTGAGTAGAATTTTATGAATGTATGCATTTAAACCAAGATTAATAAACTTTGACAGACAATTCTTCAGAGTAAGGACATCATATTTTACACACTGTAAATCGGTAAGCGCACACGAAAAACGTTACACATAACCTAACCTATTCCAATCTATAACCTAGTCAATAGGTAGGTACATTCAATGACGACTGTCCAAGAGTTTCTTCCCGAGGTACATCTTGATGAGGTAAGCATGGAGGTAGTAAGCCGCCTTGCTGACCTGCAGATAAAGAGATCATAACGATGACGTTTGTAGGCAACTCAGAATGTAATGCGCATGATCCACGCCACTCACTGAACGTGCGCAGCGACAACGGTATCCCCATTCCGCGCAGCACAACGGGCTTCTCACTGCGCGCGATCATGATCATCATCGAGCGCTTGAATCCCTCCCTCGCTGTCAGCCACTCACTCGCGTACGTGGAGAAGCCGATGCCAGAGCTCTGGAAGCGAATAATACAAGTTTAATAATAATGATGACTATTTGAAGTATTTGATGAAGACATAAGTACCTCTTCATGAAGTTCATCAGCAAACCAGCACATTATGAAACTTTCTAGTAGAAAGGCTGCCATAAGAAAGCAAGTACAAATTACCAGTAGATCTACCGATTTATGCTGAAATAAAAACTTTCCATTACTTTCTTTCTTTTGGAATTTAAGATGTACACTCGGCCAAACAAAACTTGAACGTTGACCAAATTTGAATGACTACTGGTCATGTCCCGAAACCAATCAACGCTTGTTATTATTATTGAAATGTGAGGTCACCTACTAGAGTGAGACAATGAGATCGCTCAGACTGACGTCTGATGGTGCGATCTTACATTTATCAGCCTATCAGATTTATTGAACGTTCAAGTTTTGTTTGGCCAAGGTACACAAGATTGATTAATTATTTTTTTCTCATGAATTGAGTTGGATTTTTGCATATTGCTTGAATGTGTAATATCATCCCTTCATAGAATATTGAAATTGTATGTTGTTTGTTTTTACTTACTATTGCACTGACATACAACGCGATCAGACCTAATGTAGGAATTGAAACCATCTGAAAAGCCAGCGTAGTTCCGTAAACGGTTTGTATCTTCGAGGATATCCTGATGGAAGAAAATCAAAAATCAAAATGTTCTTAAAAATAAAGAAACTGAATTCCTTTCGATCTAAAAGAATAGAATCTCCTCATACAGAATATGAGAATCACATATTATGGAATCACAAGTAAAAGTGTTTCAATAAATAAAACACCGTCATTGGTGGGAATAATAGAATTTATGATATGAATGTTAATATTAGTTAATTGAATCCCCGAATGAAGTCGTGCTGAAGGTTTTCTAATCTGTTTCGAATGATCAAAGCTGCTCCGATATGTGAACTGCATTGTGTGTCTAATTCTCTCTGAGCAAAGAATGGTGGACAAACTCACTCAAGTAGTGTCTTGTGTTGTCCAACACATTGCTTGAGATACGTCTCCATTGAGCAGTTGACTCGCTCAAGTTGCGCAGCCTCAGCGCATGCGCACATGGCTTGCTGCGCACGCACTTCTTCATTCTCCCTCACAATGCCGAGTATCAGCTTTTCTCTTCTGGCCCAGAGTGAATGATCTGCAGTAGGATTGCTCTTTCTGTTGCTTTTGAGTGGATGTACTTTCTCAACTTTCAAACAGGTGCAGTTGACAGGTATTAGATCTTCACTGATGTCTTTCATGACTAATTGTTTTTGATTCTCCAGACTACACCTGTAACAATTATTTTAAGTAGACCACCTCCTAAGTCAAAATTAACATAGCGATGAAGTGGAAGAGAACGTTGGGATGATGCAGATTTTTTTTGTCTGGGGCTTAACGTCGCACTGTTCTGCAGCGAGGCTAATGGCGACGGATGAATGATTATGATGATGATTGGGAGATGATGGTGAAGAGTAGGTAAGGATGGAAGGTGGGAAGGAGGCGGTCGTGGCCTATTAGTAGGGTACCTTCCCAGCATTTGCCTGTCGACTGAGGGAATACCACGAAAAAAAAATAGTCAGAAAGGACGACCGCGGGAATCAAACCCGGGCCTCCGGAATACAAGTTCAGAGCGTTACCACTAAGCCAACCTCTTCCGTATGATGGAGAGAAAAAGTGACAATGGTGTATGGAGAAGAGGAGAACGGCGAAGAATTATGAAGGCGCAAGGAGCATTTCCAGTGTGTCCTTGTTGGGGTAATGAAGACATTTTGTTAGTATTTCTCTCAGTTCCAACTGAGACAGTTAGAAACTCCAACACGGCGACCTTACCTACCTACCTGAGCATCTTAAAGTGGCAACTGGCGTATCCCATCATGACTGCCAATGCAGTGTCCCACAGGAACGCCAGGCGTATCCCATCATGACTGCCAATGCAGTGTCCCATCATGACTGCCAGGCGTATCCCATCATGACTGCCAATGCAGTGTCCCACAGGAATGCCAATGCAGTGTCCCACAGGAATGCCAATGCAGTGTCCCACAGGAATGCCAATGCAGTGTCCCACAGGAATGCCAATGCAGTGTCCCACAGGAACGCAAAGCAGGCGTCGAACAAAAAGAGACTTGCTATCGTGACGTATGTCATCTCAAATACGGGGGAATACTTGAAGTCGTACGGAAACCAACGTCTGGAACAATATATTTATTACTCAGTATACCTATTTAGTAATTTATATCCACAACATTTTACTTTATATTTTGTTGATTTATGGACAACGCCCCTGGTCATACGCCATGTCCGACATGGATCTAATCAAAAAGTAAAACTAACATTTTTCACTCTTACCTCTTCTTTACCAAAGTTATTAAATCGACAAATAAAGTAACATTATACCTACTTGTTTATTGTATTTTAAATATTGATAACATTTTGAAAGCACTTTGATAACATTTCGTGTACCTAGCCACTGGTGCAGCTCATCAGATTTTAATACAAATACAAATAAATATTTTTCGTCTTCACGTTTTTGAATTTTGCAGGAGTCAAGAAACTATTGCGTTTATTCTCTATACACTGCACCACTCTTTACACCTCTAATTTGAACCACATGAAGTGCAAATTTTGATGGGACTGGGGGACTTGGGACAAGCTTTTAGATTGCATCACTATTAGTGAATACCATTATGTAAATAAAATATCAAACATAATATCAAACAGGCAATCATTGAGTGATGTTACTTACATTATAACTATTTTGAATAACATGAGCATGGTCTTACCTGAATGGAATTTCCTTATTTTTAAATGAAACTGGCGCCATTAAAACCATAATTAATGCAAAAAATCCGCTAAATCCACCATATAAAGAGTAGGCGAGCAGTTTCATTTGTTTGTTCTTTTCATCGAAAAGCATCAAATTGTGTTCGCCTATTATCACAGTTTGGCATAAAGTTTCCAGTTGTTGGTAAATTCCCTGAACATTCTTTCCATGAATAATTATTGATGTTACTCGAAAGATAAATAGTGAGTAGACAAAGATATTAATATATGATTCAGTTCGAGCATTTGTATCACTAGCTGTGTAGGCGCCTATAAAGTTGAAAATCAAGGAGTAACAGGCTCGCAGAAGTTGAATGAAACGAATGTAGTAGCTCCATGTCTGCTGCTCGTCCAAGATTTGCCACAAACCTGAGAGAAGAAGAGGATTGTAATTGTAGCATTGATTGAGAGAGTAACAGGCTCACAGGAACCGAACACTGATTTTAACCCAATAATGTCTGTATACTACATAGTATTTTTCTCTCCCAACGTATTAGGCCACGCTGGGCAAAATCGGTCAAAAGCTCTCGTTTTTAGCCCTTCCATTGTAATCGGATGAGAGGGACCGACCCTCCCCACTCCACCTTTTGTACTAAGGGAAATACAAAATAGTGCAATAATGCGTTCGCAGTGAAAACTACTATAGTCCAAGACACGTCCAACATGCAGATTATAACTTACCAAATTTGTGGAGAATTGGGATCAAAAACAATGCCATGTCAAAATGTCTTGCTTAATTTGTTGAAACTCGCAAAATATAGTTTTCCTAAAACGCGTCAACAAAATACCACAATATGAGCCACAAAGTATTCAACACTGAAAACATGCGATATTTCCCCCAATAGCGTACTACACAAATCAATATATTGATCATACATTTATTGAATAAATAATAATAAATCATTTTTTTATTCCGATTTCGTAAGACTGGCTTGTATGGACTGGCTTGTATTACATGGAAGATAGAAAATGGGGCATTGAGTGATCGATTGATACAACAATAATCAGATGTTCTGTCATTCAAAACATGGAGAATTGGCTGGCAGCATTGTTACAAGAAAATTTCGTGTATTTCAATTTATGAATATTGTAGATTATTTTCAAATAAATTGTATTTTTATTGTAAAAATATTAGAGAAATAATAAATATTAAATATACATTTAAATACAAAAAAATGTATCCAGGTTTTAGTCTCTAGACTACTGTTTTTCAGGTGTCTCAATATCCTCCTCCTTGTACCAGAGCCACGAGCCCAACGCCTCCCCTAGCACCTCCATCACTTGTCAACGTCAACCACGTCGTGTTCCTCCTGCAGGAAGGCCCAGGTGGTCCGCGTCGGCAACCTGGACTTGTACCTGAGCAACGAGCCCAACGCCTCCCCCAGCACCTCCATCACTTGTCCACGTCAACCACGTCATGTTCCTCCTGCAGGAAGGCGCAGGTGGTCCGCGTCGGCGACCTGGACTTGTACCTGAGCAACGAGCCCAACGCCTCCCCCAGCACCTCCATCACTTGTCAACGTCAACCACGTCATGTTCCTCCTGCAGGAAGGCGCAGGTGGTCCGTGTCGGCGACCTGGACTTGTACCTGAGCAACGAGCCCAACGCCTCCCCCGAGGACATCCCCGTGTCGAAGACGTCGCTGCACCCCGACTACAAGCTGCCGAGCTACTACCACGACATCGCCGTCCTCCATCTGATGCGCGCCGTAAGGAAGAGCAGATACGTGAAGCCCATCTGCCTCGCTGAGGACTCCGTCAAGACATACGCAGGCGCGCATGCGTTGCTCAGCGGCTGGGGGCATCTCGAGTTCGGTGAGAATCTTGCAATCAATTTCAAAATCGGTGAAAACTACTAACATAAATTCTAAAATGTATGGAGCATTATAATTGAATAATTTTTCATTATTAGTTAAAAAAAGTTTGGCCCTAGACCATATTTGAGTCGTAATTAAAACTATCCTGAAGTAGTAACTATGGCGGAAGCTGCGTGCCCTCTATCAAAGACATAGCTTTTATTCGAAAATGGGATACTTGTCCCAATTTTTCTCTCATCTTCTTTCACTTGCTCCGACTTGGACCTCAGTCTCAGAACGTTACAAAAAGATGTTTGATCTATTGTTGAAACAGGTCAATTGCAACGCCGTACAGTATGGCCTTGGATTTGGTGGCCTCTTTCTATCTTCATTCCTCCTACAACTACTTGCTCTGTTCAGGCGGACCTCGGAGCAACATGCTGCGTGAAGTGAGCGTCGAGGTGTTCAACAACACCGAGTGTAGCCGCGACTACAGCGCGCCTCGTGTGCCCGCCAAGAACTACCCGCGAGGCATCCTCGACGCTCAGCTGTGCGCCGGCGACCACAAGGGCGGCAAGGACGCCTGTCAGGTAACACAGCTTCCCTCCACCAAAGTAAAACAAAACATACCTTTTCATAAGACAAATCAATATTGATCTTTCAAATACATTCGATGTGTAAAAGTATGGACAAATGAGTTCCGTCGGCGTCTGCCGTCAAAGGAAACATGCGATCTTGTTCTTGGGACTCCGTCGGGTAGTCAAGGAGGGTGACGTCCACACTCTAATCGGCGTCGTGTCGTCGCCCTGTCCCCGACGACGTCCTGACCCCTTGCTCATGTTCTAGGGGGACTCCGGGAGCCCACAGGTCGTCAAGGAAGGTGATGTCCACACTCTAATCGGCGTCGTATCATCGCCCTGTCCCCGACGACGTCCTGACCCCGACGACGTCCTGACCCCTTGCTCTTGTTCTAGGGGGACTCTGGAGGCCCACTGGTCGTCAAGGACGGCAACGTACACACTCTAATCGGCGTCGTGTCGTCGGGCATCGGATGTGGCGCCAAGTCCTTCCCCGGCGTCTACACGAGAGTGAGCGCCTATCACGATTGGATCAACGGAGAGATTCGGAACTATTCACGCAATAAGCAAGTGCAGCCTCGGCCGCCGCAACAATGGGGAGGGTACAACAATCGACCACACTGCTTATACTACCCTTGCTGATGCTCGTTTGTTAATTCCTGATAATACTCTTGTTAAGGCGCGGTCACGGCCGTTCCAGACTTCCCAAGTTTGCCGATGTTCCGAATCGCCGTTCCAGGAACTCCCGTGTGCACAATTATTCTTCCGCGCAGTTCGAATGTTTCATAGTTCACACGGGAGTTATTGGAACAGCGATTCAGAAATTTAATGATTAAACAACTCAATTCGAACAACAGCATGAATTGAGTGACTGGCTTCCAGTTGGACTGAATTTGAGTAAGAAAATGATATAGATAATGTCTTGAACTCTCACAGTAGATTATTTTTTTACCTAGGCTATGTGCCACCGAACATAATATATTTTATATATGAACATATATTTTTTTAAAAATTGAGTGATATCCGTACGACAATTTCCAATGGACAAGCCCATTACTTGACAAAACTACGAATAAATATGGTAATTAATAATTACCAATATAACTGTGAAAATGAATGTGAAAAATTATACACGAAAACAGAATGAATAAAGAATTTAAATTATATTACGACACATTTTATTATTATTTTTACCTACCTACTAGGAAAAGTAAGAAAATGATCTACAAAATAATTTCACAAAATGTATTTTGGGTGTGTCTTTGCAAATTTTACATTGTAATTCTATTGTTATTGTTTCATTTTCATTTTATTTTAATCCCCAACAAAATACAAAGATTCCACAAGTGGATCCAAATCAATTACTGAAATCAACTAACAGATAAGTTTCCACTATTATGGTAACAACGAAGTATAAAATACAATTTTCCCTCATTTTAAGACTAGAAAAACACTGAACAGTTCACGTTTACTTTTTAACCAAAAACAAAAATAAAAGTGCAAGAAATTACTGGAAAACAAGGAACAAGCATGTACAATTACATGTAATGAAGAATGTTTATTATTAAAACAGTAGACACGTAATTTTCCTATCATGCTCATCAAAGTCCACGCTACTAACTGAATATTCATATAACATAAAAAGTGGCTCCACATTACGTACAGTTGCGTCATAATCATTTAACTAATTGCAACTCTTCACCTGTTTTAAAAACAGTTCGTGTCAATCCTCTGGCATGATAGGACGTGATAACAAAGTCGGTCTCGCATCATGTGTCTTTCATTGGGGTTATGTTTAATCTCAAGCAAAGGGTGAATGTAACATTTTTTATAACGGTACACTTTCATCTTTTATTCAGCAACTTGAAGATTTCCAAGGGAAATCTATAATTTGTTATTACATTTCTTAAAATTGAGGCAGTCGTGTATCATTCTAAATTATTCTGACTTAAAGATCCGCATTTCTTCAGTTCCGCGAGTGACTGCTATAAAATCGATGATCCATGTGCATAGATTAGGATACTATCTGCAATGCAAGTGACACGTGATCGACCTGGCGTAATTTAATAATAGTTGAGTTATTGATGCGGTGATAAGCCTCAGGTATTAGCTCTTGTAACAAGATAGTAGCTAACAGGCTTCACTCGTCCACCGCCGCCATTGGGATACGAGTTGGTGACAGTCTCAGGCGGGATAGAAGCTTTCTAATCAGTCATAGGCGTGACAGAGTGTGACAGAAGCTTTCTAGTCAGTCACAAGCGTGACAGAAGCTTTCTAGTTAGTCATAGGTGTGACAGAAGCTTTCTAGTCAGTCACAGGCGTGACAGAAGCTTTCTAGTCAGTCACAAGCGTGACAGAAGCTTTCTAATCAGTCATAGGCGTGACAGAGTGTGACAGAAGATTGCTAGTCAGTCATAAGCGTGACAGAGTGTGACAGAAGCTTTCTAATCAGTCATAGGCGTGACAGAGTGTGACAGAAGATTGCTAGTCAGTCATAAGCGTGACAGAGTGTGAAAGAAGCTTTCTAATCAGTCATAGGCGTGACAGAGTGTGACAGAAGCTTTCTAGTCAGTCACAGGCGTGACAGAAGCTTTCTAGTCAGTCATAGATGTGACAGAAGCTTTCTTGTCAGTCATAGGCTTGACAGAGTGTGACAGAAGCTTTCTAATCAGTCACAGGCGTGACAGAAGCTTTTTACCAGTCATAGGCGTGACAGAGTGTGACAGAAGATTGCTAGTCAGTCATAAGCGTGACAGAGTGTGAAAGAAGCTTTCTAGTCAGTCATAGGCGTGACAGAGTGTGACAGAAGCTTTCTAGTCACAAGTGTGATAGAAGCTTTCTAGTCAGTCACAAGCGTGAGAGAAGCTTTCTAGTTAGTCATAGGTGTGACAGAAGCTTTCTAGTCAGTCACAGGTGTGACAGAGTGTGACAGAAGCTTTCTAGTTAGTCATAGGCGTGACACAGCGTGACAGGAGACTGCAGGCATTGTCACAAGCGTCACCAGGCGTGACAGAAGACTACAAGACAGTTACGGAGTCTACCAGAAGAAACTAGACATCGTCAGAGGGCGTCAAAATGCCGCCCAAAGAAGATGATGCTGAAGTCACCAAGTTAAAGAAGGAACTAGAGGATTTGCAAAGTAAAATAAAGGTAAGATTCACGAAGTTAGATGTTAATTATTTATTTTGCGCTAGTTGTGACACTTTTAATCTCCATCTCATTAAAAATATGCCGTAAACTGAAACCTCTTCTAAAATATATATTTTTAAAGAGTATACCTTTTAGATTTGTGAAAAAGGAAATGTTGTCATTATTTGTACAAAATTAACTACCTATAGTGTAAAACACAATAGTTGGATTCAGAGCAATTTAATTTTTCTAGACTTTTGTTTTAAATATAGATTTGTGCAAAATGAATATTGGCATTATGATTTGTTCTGTGTTCTTGTGTTACACCTCTCACCCTCCTTCATGCACAGCGACATCATAACAGTCCCCAAAGCCGGACCCAGGGGCACAATGGGTTAGGGCGCCGCCCATGCTACTATTTTAGGGGACGGACGACGCCCTGGAATAATTACTCAACAATATTCAAAACAAAACGCGATTATAATATGATCGTGTACATACACTAGGTATTCAAAAACATATAAATTGCCACTTGATCGGTAATTGGATAATAAATTGGCTGATAAAGCTGTCACTATTGACAATTTGTAAATATGTTATCTACACACATACGTCAATCTTACTATAGATTAGTTGGTTTGTAAATAAAAAGTTCACCATCAACATGCTAAACAGCGAAGAGGGTGTAAGGGTGTAAGGGTGTAGAGTACCCCCAGTTTGTCACCAGGACGATTGTTCGGAATTTTCACTCTTTATAATATAAAGAGTCGAAAATATAAATATATATAATATTTATAAAAATATAAATTTTCGACTAAAATTTATTCACTAATTCCAAATAACGTTCAGGACGGTAAAATTGTTCCATTATCATCAAATCTATGTAATAATTTTGTTAGGGAGTCCCACGGGTTGAGTAAAGGGATAATCCCCTTACACCCTCCTTCCTAGGCGTCTAATTACCATTGGTTCGATTTTATTACATAATTCAGGCTGACTAGCCAATGTCAAAAAATAAATATAATAAAGCACAACACAAATATTACCAAACCACACCCGATCTTAATTCCTATCAGCTTAAACATCTCTACCACCCTTCACCTCCTATTATTTCCTCATCTAGTTAATCTTGAACTTCTTCTTTTCGTCCCATCGCATTTAAATTCATATCTTAGTTCAGCTTCACTTAAATAATTAGAATTTATTTGAAACAAATCGATACCAACATGCTTAATTTAAAATGTCAGGGTCAGGTAATGGGTAGAATTTATTGCTAGTTTTGAATATTATATATTTCGTTTTGAGTTTACTAAATCCCTTGCAATATGCTCCCCAATGTCCATAAAGTTTAACTCTCGACTGAGCAAAATCGCTAAAATTCTCAGTCAGGAAGGTCACCCACCGGCAATCGGGTACGGGCCTGGCAGCAACCCGGGCCCCCGAACTGCCAGTCCAGTTCTGAGCCAACTTGCTAGTTGCTACGGTAAAACAAAGTGGGCAAAGTGGAACAAACTGGCTATTCTGTTAGAAACTAGATTTAAATTGTACGCGATATCGTAAGAACATTTGCTAAGTCAATTATCGAAACGACTTGAAATTCTGGCAGTCTTTTCCTGTACCTTAGTAATTATTGATTGTGTTCTGTTGTGGGTTCGTGTTCGTATTTGTCAGGTTTCTTGCAGTAGGAATGTAGCACATGCGTACAACACACTACATAATTCTCACGCAATTATTTCAAATGAAACCCTAAATGACTGCTTGAAAACGAAATTATTCATTTATTCAATTTCCAAGAGACAAACTCGATGCATTAAAACAGAACCGTTCAAACAAAACAAGGGCTGTAGAAAATATTTTCCTCTGTGTGGGTAGATGTAACAGTGCACAATATGTACCACGACAGAAATTGTATAAAATAAAATATACATAAAAAGGCTCCTTCTTGGGGTATGCATTTAAATGTAATCACTTTATAGAAGTAAAATACTGTTCAAACATGTTCAACCATGAACGTAGACCAGACTTCAATGTGGATTTAACACAACTTAAAAGTCGTTAAAGCGTATACCTAGATAAACTCCCAGAAATGGAGCCTTTCTGTAGTTTTTAAAACCATCTCTTTCGTGATTCAGGAAGTATTTCTGAACATCTGAGGTAGAAGGACTATCATATTAGTAATGAAGAGTCATTGTGTAAGAGAATACTTCAATGTAACTGTATTTGTTGACATTAGTCAAATGGCAATTGATAGAGCTTGATTAAGTAATTCCAAAATTGTGCAACGCGAGAAAATGGACTTCCGGCCTTCTACTTCTGGTGTACACTACTAACTAAACTTCGCGATGAGCGTGTTGGTCTTAGCTGAGAGTCTTGGTTCGATGCCCGATGTTCCAGGCTGATCAAGACAAGATGGCGGACACGACACTGGACGCGGTGTGCGGGAACATGGCCGCCGCTCCACGAGCACGTCTCTCCACCAAGAAGTTACTCAAAGGTCACATCAACAAAGTCAACTCGATCCACTTCAGTGGAGACAGCAGGTCGGTGAGATATTATTATTGGAGACAAACGCCCTCCTGACTGTTTTCCTGGTACTATTCTAAATACATCTTCAGCATCCTTTGTACGTCTGTCATCTTTAGAATATTAACAATTAATTTTACATATTTAATTCAGTGCAAAAGAGAATAATTGAGACTGACAAGAGAGGTTATTGGACCTTCTAAGAATTTTACAGTATAGAATCAATTATATTTCTTCTCATTTTTCTTCTAAGAATGAGCTAATTAGTAATGTGTTAATCTTTGTTTGGTTTGACAACAAGGATCTAGTTAAGGTCATTTGTATGACAATCTAATAGAAAGTTCGTGATGGCAATAGTAATTTTTATACTCTGCTAAAATCAATAGTTAATTTTAAACGGTCTTTCAAATAATGTCATTGGTTAATGGTTTGCCATGGCAATACAGTTCTAATCAAGTAGCAATTGGTAAAACCGTTGACGAGCTCGAGGGCCGTGAAACTACCTGTAGTGTCACTGACAGTAAACATGTCTGCTGTCTGATCAGACACGCCGTGACTGGCTCGCTGGACGGCAAGCTCATCATCTGGGACACTTGGACAGCCAACAAGGTGCAGATCATCCCTCTGAGGTCCAGCTGGGTGATGAGTGTGGCCTTCGCACCATCCGGGAACTTCGTAGGTGAGAAGGATGAACAACTCATGCCAGTTGCCTGTACTTGTTGTGACGAGCGGAATCTTGGAAAAACAACTGTATACCTTATGCATGACAAGAAGCAGTTCTATTGAAGCATTTTGAGTTATAATATGGAAGAGTTGCTCTGGTAAAAATCTTTTCTGAGCAAAAAAAACTGAAAAACGCTCTGTTGGGGAGCCAGCCTTCGTACTGCATGAGATATGATAAACTAATGCTGGGTAGGACCAACTTTGGATTAAGTTAACTATCGATGGTTAGTGGAATTTAGGGAATTCTATTGGCTGTGGAATTCGCACCAACTGGACTTATTGGCTATTTACCCACTATTAGTTAGCTAATCCAAAGTTGGTCCTACTCCTACCCGGCCTAAGTATAAGCAAGTTTGTACGTCTCTGCTCTATAGGCCTTGGCAAAAAAAGTTGAAATTCCTGGCATAAATTTGCAAATATTTCAAGAATAGAACAAAATGTCCTAAAAATGTCAATAACTTTTGTAGATTACAACAGATGTGTATGAAAATTAGCCAAAATACCTAAAATGTTGGTCCCAATGGCCATGCAAAGTTTTAAGTGGATCGGTCAAACGGTTCTAGTTTAAATTTCAAAAATCACAGGAAAGACGGGTTTAAATTTCAACCAATGGGAGGATTTGGCTGAAAGTTTGTAAGATTTGGGACAATGTTGGTTGCACTGACTTGCAAAATTTCAGATTGATCGGACCAACCAATCGAAATATATATTTTTGAAATAACATCCGATACGATTCCGAGCATGTGTAATGTTGTATGTGTGATGTTTGGCAGCATGTGGCGGTATGGACAACATGTGCACAGTGTACGACCTGAACAACCGGGACTCCACCGGCGCTGCTAAGATCACACGCGAACTGATGGGCTACGAGGGATTCCTCTCCTCCTGCCGGTTCATTGACGACAAGACGCTCATCACAGGATCCGGAGACATGAAGCTGTAAGTCTGCAAGCGTTAGCAGTGTTTGGATGGGTCCTTACAGATGCCTTTCTTTCTGATTTGAACTTTGTAATCGTCGTGAATATGATAGCATTCAAATGTGAAGTTAGTAATTTGCAAAGGTGTAAGATTGGAAGCACTGAAAAGTATATCTTTTAAGGTGGTGCAAGTTTCTAGCGATTTTGCCGCTTGTTGTACACAATTTTTTTTATACGATTGGAGACAAAATGGGTTAACGAAATTATTTGAAATTTTAATCATGATGAGATCAAAGACAAACTTAGGATTATCACTTGGTTCATTTTAAATTGTCAGCTTTGTTATTAGTAATAATTAGTTTTGGTGAAATTTTTTATATTTTCTTGTCTCGATGGGTGCCGTATGAAATTTAATTTTAAAAGTGTGCCAAGTGATAGCCCTAAGTTGGTCTTTTATCTAGCCATGATTAAAGTTTAAGATCAATTGGTTCACGGGTTTGGTCTCCAACGTATCGGGAATTTCCTTTATTTTGCGCGGTTTTGTTGAATAACTGGCGCCTAATTAACAGGACACAAAGCAAATATGAAAAAGTGCTACTAATATACAATAAGACTGTTCATGTGAATATCTTATCAAAGTTACACCCACTTAAGAAACAATTTTTCTAACTCAATTTGCTAAAACGGCCGAGCGCTTGCACCACCTCAAATGACTGTTTCAATCATTTCAATACAGCTTTGGAATCAGTAATGGTAATGGATTACCAACTTTAAAATGACGTTTACACCGATCGGATTTGAAGGAAAAGAGTAGTTCGTATACATTCTAAACCATTTCTGATTCTGCGCGTCCCCAAAGCCTCTAACCGTGTTGCCAACATCTTGTCTCATCTGCAAGATGCTCCTGGGACTTGGAGGCTGGGAAGAAGACGGCGGAGTTCGACGCCCACGCTGGCGACGTCGTCACCATCTCGCTGTCGCCTGATGGGAACTGTTACGTCACAGGCTCCGTGGACAAGTCCTGCAAGCTGTGGGACCTCCGCGAGCCGGGGCAATGCAAGCAGCACTTCATAGGTCATGAGTTCGACGTCAACTCCGTCTGTGTGAGTCAAATGTACAGCATTCCTCACGCAAGGATTCCTTGTCCCTCAAGGCCTCTCAGTTGGTGACTCTCAATGGCCTCCGTGCTGGAGGTTCCCACACCCCTCGGCCTCATGTGTGACGATCTATGACAGGGGTCGGCAACCTGCGGCTCCTTGGTGGTTCTTGAATGGCTCTTTATAATTTAAATAAAAATCTAGAATCCAAAAATTTAAAAATTCGAAAAAAAAAATGTCCTGCGGGGCAACAATTGGAAGGTTATTTGATTAAGTTGGTTCATTTTAGAGTCCCAGAATCACTTTTAAATTGTTGTCAAAATATGAATGTAAATTAGTTATTATAATTTCTAATTACTATTTTCGTTGTATTATATTTGACCATAAAAAAACACTCCGTGTAAAAATACCAGCCAAGTCTCTTCAACTATAAAAAAATAGAATAAATCTAAAAATTCAGCACTGAAAAGTAGTGATATCAAAAAATGAGCCAAGTCAAAACTTAATTTTAAAAACCAAAATATACTTGGCGCATCGTGTATATAAATAGTATAGAAGCATATGCCAAAAATCAAATGTACCTACCTAATTATATATAATATACCTATAATGCCCTTAAAAACGATGCGCCAAGTATATTTTGGTTTTTAAAATTAAGTTTTGACTTGGCTCATTTTTTGATATCACTACTTTTCAGTGCTGAATTTTTAGATTTATTCTATTTTTTTTATAGTTGAAGAGACTTGGCTGGTATTTTTACACGGAGTGTTTTTTTATGGGGATATCACTTATTTTTTAGTTTATTTACACAACTTGTAACACACATCGGAGCAACAATGACTAAATACTTTTAAAAAATACGCCATTTCCGAATTGGTTAATACGAAAAATTGTGTTTGGTGCTCAATATACCTAAGCTTAAAGTGATATTCCATGAAGAATTGCGAAAGCTTCGTTCCAATCAGTCCAGCCGTTTTCGAGATATGGTATCACTTCCGGTTTTCAAAATGGCGACTGAAATAACTGCCACCTAGAATGTATTTCTATAAATGTTATGTATCATTATAAGCCTTCTGAATATGTAGTTATTGTAGTAAGAGGTCATTTAAATCTAGATCTTCATTTTCATGACGTCATTTCCGGTTTCGGTAATAGTACATCTCTACTTTAACTACTGATATTCCATATAGACGACCGTCTGAATCATTTGGCGCTAGTTTCATTCCGATCGGTTTAGCCGTTTTTGAGATATGACGTCACTTCCGGTTTCAAAATGGCGACTACCGGTTGGTTTTATAAAAAGGCACCTCAGACGCCAAAAGTGCACATGTGGTAAAAATTTCAGATCGATCGGCTAAGCCGTTTAGGCTGTGGCGGTGATAGCGGTGTTTCCTGATATCATCTGAATCATCATCTAAAGATCAAAGTGGTGTAATTTCACTGTTTTCTCGGCCCTCTAGCTCGCAAATGGTATAGCCTATTGTTCCCAAATTTGGTATATGTGGTGGAGTGGGCCATAGCTCAAAATTAAGATATTTTACAACAATGTGAGATTTTCCAATTTTATGATCCAGTAGGCCGAAAATGCCATGTTGTTGCTTACAGTAAAAGTAGTTGGTCTGGCTCCTCATTTTATTAGGCATTTACGGTATGTTGAGTGAGTGTGAGTGTACAGTACGACTTGGCTGGGTGGAGCGACCGCTCCACTAGATTGCCTCTACTGCGGCTCCCATTGTTATATAATTTATTAATTTTGGGGAAATTGGCTCCTTCGCCAAAAAAGGTTGCCGACTCCTGATCTATGGTGTCCATTGTCCATTGTCCATTGTCCATTGTCCATTCTCTCATGTCAATTCATCATTGTCTATCAATCTTTTCTATACAACCGTTACATTTTAGTTAATTTCTGGTTACGGATACTCCATACAGCCTCTTCGCAAGCTCCATCTTTCCATTAGATTTATTGATAAGGAAATCCACTGTACACATTCCCTTCTTTGTGTAGTACCTACTTTTGTTACGTGTATTTTATGTATTCTTTTAGAGCTTCCGCGCCCGTCCAGTAATCTTATGCAGTATAATTCACGACATGGAAACAGCAAATGTCTTCCAAGCAATATTTTCACCTCTGTGAAGGGAAAGTAAATGAGATTAAGAAACAATAAGGGTTTATAAAACCTTGTGTTCACTAATCACTAGGGGACATATTATGCGGGTAATCCTCTACTTTTGTTTATATAATGTTCGTATACTGTACATTCTATTATATTTGGGATACAATTGGATTTGGATTTAGCCAAGTATTGTATCTGTACAAATACACGGAAAGTAATAATTTTATGTACTTATAACTCAGTTTGACCTTACTCAAAGAAAATTGCCATAGTTCGCCAATTTTTCATTAGTTATCTTATACTATACCATTCCATAACATCTCATGCAAAATCATCCTAAACTTTTTTTTAACTGTTCTGCAGCGAGGCTAATGGCGACGGATGAATGATTATGATGATGATTGAGAGATGATGGTGCAGAATAGGTAAGGATGGTAGGTGGGAAGGAGGCGGTCGTGGCCTATTTGTAGGGTACCTTCCCATCATGTGCCCTCGACTGAAGGAATACCAAGAAAAAACCTCAGTCAGGAAGGGCGGTCGCGGGAATCGAACCCGGGCCTCCGGAATACAAGTTCAGAGCGTTGCCATTCAGCCACCTGTTCCGTCTAAACTAATTTATTTGTAAATCCCGTTCCAGTTCCATCCGAGCGGCTACGCGTTCGCCAGCGGTTCTGAGGACAAGACTGCTCGCATGTGGGACATCCGCGCCGACCAGCAGATCGCCCTCTACGAGCCACCCAACAAGACCTCGGGGTTCACGTCGTGCGGCTTGTCGATGTCGGGGAGGTTCATCATGTGCGGCAGCGACGACTCATCCGTGCACATCTGGGACTCCATGAAGAACCAGCATAACGGTACGACGCTCGGTGTGACCCGTTGATAAGCGAGCACTCGTATTGCATGTGGATACATCAGAGTGAACGTTGCTGCTAGACCATGGAAGTTGCAAGGAAATAAATAATCCAAACGCGTCAAAGGAGAAGTGAGATTTCTTTGAAATATCTTTGAACAAATTTGATTAATCAATCAAGTAAAATGTTCTAAATCTCAATAACTCTTGAAGTTCTTGACAGATCTGTCGACAGTTAAAAAAATGGTTCCAATAACTTAGCAAAATTTTTAATTGATCGGTCAAACGATTCCTTTTAATTTTCAACTAATCACAGGATCTTGTTCAAAATAATGTCTGTGATCGCTCCTATGACATTAGTTAGTCAGATAGATTGGTTGAACGATGTGGCCTACAAAAGCACAAAAAAACAGAGTGCCATGAGACTACCGTAGTTGAGTTACATCACTGACTACAGTAGGATTCTTTGTTTCACACATCCTATTTCCTGTCTCGGGGAAGGGTCAAGCAAGTAGACCCAAGCCCAGATCCCAGATGCTACGTCGTGCTGATTCAAATAGTAATTTTACAATATGGATTCTCAGTCACCGTCCGATTAATTAGGTTTATTTTGCAGGGATATTAAAGCCCCCTTTATAAAACATTATTTGTTATTATTTTCAGGATGTTTGACTGGCCACGAGAACCGAGTGACATCCTTGTCAGTCGCCAACAACGGGATGGCCGTTGCAACTTGCTCCTGGGACCAATACGTGCGCATCTGGGTCTAAGATCTCGACTCCAACTTCTAACATCTTCAGTTCATTCCATGACATCAGCAAATGTGTTCTAGAAGCAATATCCTGGCAGGAACTCTTCATTGGACATGTTCTTTTCACTGGCCAAGCCAGGGGCGCCGACGTTTGGACATTACGAGGGGTGTGCGGAAAATAATATTGCAAATAGGGGTACTGTGACAGGTTGTCCCGAAAAGTTTTGAATTATATCGGTGCGTTTTGGTCGACTAGGTCTGATTTAGGATTTATTTAATTTTAAACCATGATACTTGATTTTATTGATATAGAATTGGATAATAATTTGGATAATTTGGATAATAAATCAATGCAATGTATTTAGATTCAATTTTTTATATATTTAATAAATTATCAAAAATATATTGCACCCCTCGAAAGTTCCACGGGGTGCCTGAGCCCCTAAGCACCCACGTAGTCGGCACCCCTGTCAAAGGAGCCACTTGAATGGAACATATAAATATTTATTGTTTTGTTTAGATATTGGATATCTCGTCAACGTAGCTATTGGTAATTGGCAACCAAGATTTTACAACTGAAATTGACAGATATTTATAATATAGCTGGTTTGATCGTACCAATTTATTTATTTTTAGCTTAAAATGTTAAAAGACAAAAATTATCTCCTCGGGATAAAAATATTGTATTTTGAATTTTGAGGGATTTAAGACTCCTTCATAATTCTATTGATAAGCATATTTATAATAATTACCGTAATGTGTATTATATGGGATATTGTTATGTAATTAATTCAATATTGGAGTCTTGTATGTGCAAAAATATTCAAAATCTTGAGAAATAATGAAAGTTTCCTGTATAATCAGGACTGCATCTTTCTTTCACCAAAGTAATTATGTTCTGTACCACAGAGAAGGTAAATAGATCTGTAAACGTGCCATATACTCTCTTTAGGCATCAAGCTAGGAAAGCGTAATTAGTGGGAGAAGGACAGAAGCATCATTATTTACTTCATCTGTGTTGAATGTATGTATACGTGGAAATAATGATCTCACACAAGTAATGTAATAATATCATTTCATAAATAAATATATCTATTAGCAATATGTATGAATGGACATTATTTCTCCTTTAAATTATTATCTAATTATCGATTTTAGTATTGCAAAAATATTGAAACTAGCATTCTTCTAGTTTGGCTTGAACGTTGGGCGCCGGTGTCTTCGTCAGCGTTGGGCGCCAGGGTCTTAATCATCGTCTTTATCGTCAAGGGAGATAAAGTTCATACATTTTATACACTAGCCAAACGCAAAATTGGCTACACTATTTATTGTAAAAAAGCGACAAGAAATTTTTGGAAATCTTACGTATAACGATTTTATAAGATTACAAAATCTTATCACGATTTATTACGATTTAAAAACGTATGGTATTTGAAAACAATATTTTGTATGATTCTGATCGAAAAAAAAATATTTTCAATTTAATTTTCAAAACATCATTTGCCTGTTAATTCATGATAATCAGCAAATAAAAGTACTATTTAATTGAATCTCACACTTGCTAGCACGATGTGTATGGCAAAGGAAAGCTCGTTCACAAGACATATTACTCTAATAATGATTGGGATTTTGATTTTGAGGTTGTGATTTAAGCCAGGTTTAGCGCTAGTCTCAATTCAGTATAATAAACGATAAACATGTAAACTCAACGTTCAGTGAGTATACATGTTTATGAACATGAGATCTTTAGACACGAGATAAGCACAAGCAAACAAAATTAGAAATATAAAAATATTTCGACAAATCTTGATTTTTAGCGCCACGACCTTTTTATTTTGAGTTTTTGGGACCTCTAGGAATAAACTACGTTATTTTCGATTCCGAATTCCAGCAGGTTTATTGGACATATTATACATCGAGTAAATGTTACGAATAAATAAATTGAAACTGTAAAACAATTTAAATATATTCTTCTGTAGAAGGATTCATGATTCGACTTCAACTTACAATCGTTAAAACTCATATTAACCACAACAATTGATACATTTTCCCTCACATATAACCACTTCTCTCATGGAGCCTCTCTCCGATACATCAAAGCCAGTAAAACAGAATTAGTGAGAGAAGGACATAACCATCTTTATTTGAATGTATGTATATGTGAAAATAATGTGCTTCATAAAAGAAATGTAATTACTTATTCGTTAATATAAATATATCTAGTAGTATTATAATAATGTTTATGCACTAAATATGTTTATGCATTCTTCCTCACTTAACTACCGAAATATATCGGTTTCGCTTAGTATTGCAAAATATAATTAACTAGCATTCTTCTAGTTTAGCTTGAATAAAACTATACATTACAAACTAATTATTATCAATATCTTGTACTATGTTTCTTGGTTCGTTATCACATTTGTCCCATGGACTTAAAGTTTCTTCACAGTTTGGTAAACGAGGGGTTGTCTTCGTCAGCGTTGGGCGCCAATGTCGTCGCCAAAGTGTTATTGCTAAGCGAGATGTCACGAGCATGTTTACCCTCCACGCTGTTCCGCAGTCCGTACAGGAAGTAGATCAAGAATCCTGACAGAGAACATGTGTGGCATTAGTGCGTGTGCTACATTTCAGATCGATTGGTTCAACGGTTTGAAATGGGTAGTGAAAGCAAAAGCACAGAAAAAGAAAGACAAAATCACAGAGAAAGTGTAATAAGAGTCCCGTACAGTATAGTAAAGTAAGATATTTCTATATCCAATCATATAATATTATCTGAGAAGTTATTAGACGGTAGAAACTTTAATGTTTTTAAGTATCAATGGAAGAATAGACTCACCTATCGCCATCCACACGGAGAACCTGATCCAAGTGTTGACCTCCAACTGCATCATCAGATACGTGTTGATGATGATGGAGGCTGCAGGCAGAACCGGTACGAGAGGAACCTGCAATACCGACAGAGCCATGGCATTTGTAACGCAGCCAAAGAGAAAACCAATTACACACACTTTGGAAGTCGCAGATTAATTTCGAGTTTAATAGTTGCTTAGGACTATGTTAAGGCAACAACCATTGACGTACACTTGGCCAAAGTAAAAACGGTATTTGAACGAAACGGATTGGCTGCTGGTCAGGTTCATTGACAATCAATCCTTGTTATCAATGAAATAACAGTTCATCTACTAGAGATCATACACTAATAGATCGGTGCGATCAATTTTTATTCAGTATATCCGTTTCTTTCGAATACTGTCTTTACTTAGGAACAGTGTAGGTACCTGGAACTATTACTAAACAGTATGTTAGTTAATAAATACCTAAGGCCGGGTAGGACCAACTTTGGATTAGCTAACTATCGATAGTTAGTGAGAAGTTAACCAATGAATCCAGTTGGCGCGAATTCCACAGCCAATAGGATTCACTAACTTCCACTAACTATCGATAGTTAACTTAATCCAATTTTGGTCCTACCTGGCCTAAGTAAATGAAAAACTGGGCCTAAGGCCCGGTCTTTCAACACTCTACTAAAGTCTCAATTAGCTATTTACAGTTATAGTTAGTGGTCATTCTAGGAATGTCATTAGTTGTTGCCATGACAATACATTCTTAATCAACAGTTTAAAAGTTAGCAGAGTATTGAAAGACTGGCCCTTAGTCATACAATTATAATAAAATTCGTATTACTTGGAACACTTTTTTTTAAGCATCTTTCCATAGGACTTATATTGCATGTTTGTGCGACGTACTTTGAACTTCAGCTTGACGGTCGTGATTGGTTGACGAGCCATGACGACCAGCGGAACGAGCATGACGAGCACCAAGATGGCGGCCACGAGGATGGCCCAGGGTTGACCTTGAGCCAGCGCGGCGAAGCCAGAGGTCATCATGGCGCAGAACATGATGGACAACATGCCTGCAAGCCGAGACATGCGTTGTTGGAACTATACCGGCATTTAGTTGTCTGAATCACGGTAAACCACGATCAGGCACTGCTTCAGAATGCAATGAGAAAATACCAGCTGTTTCCCAGAGAGATTATTTTAATTATCTATATTTTTGGCACTTTCATGGGCCATATGCAAGGGAGAGGAGAAAGCAGGACTTCACCAACTTGTCACGGTTGCCAATGGACGAAGAATAATGTAAATAATAAATAATGTAGAAACAAATCGTTTGGCTGTGATTTCTGTTCAAAGATAGTAATAAAATATTTATATTAGAAATACTACAAATGGTGTCAGAAGTAGGATATTTTGTAAAATATTTATCAGTTTTGCGCAATAAGTTCTATCAGTTTATATGAGTATATAATTGTAAGTTAATATCGTATTCAACTGATAGGAGCAGATATTCCTTCGCTGACTTCTTGGTTTGTGAGGGTAAAATGTCTACAAGGATTTAATATTCAATGCTACTTTCATAGAAGTACAATATCCCAAACTGCTGAATACGACCTGACTTACAATTTACCTACGTTACTCATTTGATATTAATTTTGAGCTTTGCGCTATGCTTTGAAATCTTTTACAAAATATCCTACATCTGCCACCATTTGTAGTTTTGTTAAGTATACAAAATGTATTATAAATTATAATCTTTGAAGAGATGACACATCTAAAATGATTATTAATTTATTCATTATTTTATTAGCTTCATTATTGTTCGTCTGATTTGACAAACGTCAAAATTTGGTGCAAGTTGTAAGGGTTGTTTTTATCTCTCTATATCGATCTTTCAATTAACTGCAATTAATGATTTGTAATTTTTTCTCTTATGGTATAAAAAGATCAACACATTATTGCTTCGGTGGGTAGAGAACGCGACGACCCGTCATCGCCTCTCGGGACGTCGCGAACTTACAGAAGCCTGCGATGGCCCACTTGGTGATCATCGCCGAGGCGCTGGTCGGCGTCTTCCTCCTGGTCAAGTTGAACATCTCGTCCAGGACTCTCCCGACTCGGGACAAGCGTGATGTCGCGGACACGTTGAGAGGCGCGCGATACTCCAGCTCGCTTCCCACGGGATCCTCGTACCTTCAACCAACATTACAGATGAAGAACACGTCCAATACATCTGGTCCAGGACTTGGGACACGCGTGGTGTCGTCGCGGACACGTTGAGAGGCGCGCGATACTCCAGCTCGCTTCCCACGGGATCCTCGTACCTTCAACCAACATCACAGAGGAAGAACACGTCCAATACATCTCGTCCAGGACTTTGGGATACTCCAGCTCGCTTCCCACGGGATCCTCGTACCTTCAACCAACATCACAGATGAAGAGGACGTCCAATACATCTCGTCCAGGACTTGGGGATACTCCAGCTCACTTCCCACGGGATCCTCGTACCTTCAACCAACATCACAGAGGAAGAACACGTCCAATACATCTCGTCCAGGACTTGGGGATACTCCAGCTCGCTTCCCACGGGATCCTCGTACCTTCAACCAACATCACAGAGGAAGAACACGTCTAATACATCAAATACATCGCGGTGTCTACAAGTGTCGTGAGTGTAAGGTGGGTAGGAAGGGGAATATAACATTCAATGTGTTTATTTTTTATTTTAGTTTGACTGCACAAACATTGTAGAAAATAATAATCATTTTGGCTGTTATTATTTTACAAAACTACAAATGGTGCCAGATGTAGGATATTTCGTAAAAGATTTCCAAGTTAAGGGAGGACAATGGTGAAATTTCAACCAAAATTTTATATTTTCCAAAAAAAAAATTATTTCAAAATTTTGTCTATATAACTTTTATAAAATAGAAATTAACTCTTTTAAGTAGTATTTTCCCTTGTAAGATACTGTAAATAATTGTTTTACTGTGATAATGCAATGCTTTCTAATGGAGTACAATATTTCATATATGCTATTATATTTATATATTTATATATATAAAATTTACTGATGATGCGAATTTATCTCAAAAAGTTCTTGTGCGATTGTCTAAATTTTTTTTTTGTATGTCCATGAATGGATTATAAAGGTACTGAAAGAGCCTTTTTGCCATATTGTACTTCATTCTTCTACAATAAATTTGTAACCAATAGTGTTGCTACAATATAATTTATTATTTTTTTTGATAATTTTTTTGTGCAGGTAAAAAATATTATTTCAAAAATTCCTCTTACCAGATTGTTAATTATGTTTTTATATTCCATAAAATAATTTTTTAATTTTGTTATCACAAAAAATGTGGAAATAAAACTGTACCAACGAAACTTACTTTTTTTTTAATAAAAAATTGTCTAGAAGCCAAAATTTTGATTTTTTTTTAATGAAAAAAATTAAAATTAAATCCTTTTTCTTGTGTTAGTAAACCCTTAAAATTTCACAGCCATTGCATTCTTATTGTAGATTTTAGGATTTTCACCATTGTCCTCCCTTAAGCGCAATAAAATTGAAAATGAATGTCAATTGAGTACAGTAATAAGTAAGTGATATCGTATCCAACTGTTAGGGTAAAAAGTCTGATATCATCGTGGTACATTTTCATAGTTAAAAAAAAATGTAAATAAATAAATAAATAAAATAAATATTTAATGCGGTTCTTGTATTATCTCTCTTTAATTGTTTTAAAAGAAAAATACCAAAGAAAAAAATTAATTATATAAATAAAAAGAAAAGTTAATGTAGATAAGAAGAAAGTTGACGAACACGATCTAGATTTGTCCCGCACGACTGACCTGAGGATGAGCACGCAGACGGCGACGATGGTGTACGCCAAGAGTGTGCCGATGGACAGCATCTCAACCAGCTGATGCAAGTCGAACAGAGTCGCCATCACGCCTGCCAACAACACCGAGCTTTAGAAGTGATCGTGGAGTTGGATAACACATGAGATGGGGAGAGTCGGTGGAGTGAAGCTCTCTTTCCATGGAGTTTTAGACAACAGCTTTTAGGTTATATCAAACTAAGTCCACATGGACAAATACAGCACAACTATTTAGGCTTACAAGCATCAGGTATACTCAAGAAAGTATTCTAGCATCCTTTTGTCAATTATTTTTTAATCGCACATACCCGCCTGCAAGTGAAAGGTAAACCCTGTACCTACACCGCAGTACAGCTGCGTTAGTTGTGTCACCGCGTAGAGAACATCTATCTTCACACCATTAAGCTTACGGTGTGAACACTTCAATGATCTACCATTGGCTCCCGTGAATACGGACTACGGGTGGAATACGCAGAAAAAATGCTATAAAATCGACCCTTGGTCAGTCTGCACCCTAGCCGATCGCAGCGCTAAGTTCGCTGGTGGCGATCCCGGAACTATTGTAGGCAGTTATTTTATTTCTTGAGTGATAGTCAATGGCGCGAGCTGTCAAATGCCGTCTTTTAGGTTATTTGCTGTTTGGTGAATAATAAGTAAGTGAAAATGCTTGTATTACATGTTAATTATTACAATCAATAAACTAAACACATTTTTACACTGATATCAACCCTTTTAATTTCATCTGATCGTTATCCAAGTTGTTTAAGTTCTAATTTATACATTTGATTTTGAATTAACCCGCTAAAATTCAGGTTAGTTCGATTTTCTAACACCAACCATGGTGCTTAGAGAGCGCTGCGAACGGCTGGTAGCCGCAGCCAATCCACTCTATAGACCTGGCCATATTTAGCATTGGAGCCTGTTTCACGTCTCAAGCCCATCTGATCTCACCTTAAATTTAATAGTGTGAAGATAGCTGTTCTCGACGCGGTGGTTGTGTTGCCTATAGATACAGGAGGTCTCTACCTACTGGCAATACTGCTAAACCAGTCATGCAGGTAATCTAACTGCAAGGGTGTACCTCTCTCTTGGAGTTGGCCGTACCTATACATCAAGAAATTGAGATTTTATTTCCAGGCACAGTCAGTACTTGATAATTATTGTCCCATAATTACACTTCATTTCTTCCCAAATTCGAACTTTAGTATTTTTTTCTTGAACGTTTGCGTAGCAATTTCCAGACATAATTGAAGAATTTTACATCGAGAAGTTGCCAAGAAATTAAGTTCAGATACCATAAAGTGGTTAAGAAAACTAAATGATGTATTGACTAAAGCCAATGCATCACGGCGATGAGGTAGAAAGTACTAACCTGCCACAAACCCCGACACAAGTGTAGCGACAATCGGCGTCTGCGTCTTCGGATTGACCTTGGAGAGGAACTTGAAGATGAGCCCGTCGTTGGCCATCGCGTAGAGCACTCTGGGTAGCGGGAACATCGCCCCCATCATGGCGGTGCAGAGCGCGAACACGGCCCCGATGGTCACGATCCACGTGATCACAGGCCATCCGACCTTCGTGAACACGTAAGGCAGAGGGGCGTTGGCATTCTGTGGGCGGAGAGGGGTGTCTCATTGATTATGATAGCTTCATATTCCCCCCGATGGACTGCTTCCTTGACGCGGTGGTGTCGGCCCTGAACTGCTTTTAGTTGGGACCAGCTTCCGTAATGTGGGGCGTAATGTGGGGTGACCTTCAAAATGACCATGAAGTTTAAAAAGATCCGGGAGCGTCCCCCCGACCCCGAAATCAGAGCATCATCTAAGAAAGCAGCACATTTAAAATAATATGTGAAAAAAAAGAAATAGGCAGATCATGTCGAAAACTTTCCAAAATGATTGAAATTATATGTGGACAATGGTAATTTATATTTCCCAAAAATAATTATCTGAGATTCAAAATTGCACCAAATCGAATGACCTTGGACACAAAATTTTCTCGGGGGCTGGGACCCCAAACGCCCTGTTTCTTCCGTCATTTTTCAAATAATTAAGAATGTCCCCCCCCCCCCTCATAGAAATGTCATCCTGCGTACGCCCTTGATAGGCGGCATTATCATTTTTCGCGTACATCAAGAATGTACATTCAGCCGGCCCTGGTCTCTGATCAGTTGCCGTTAGTGTTGTAGAGATTAGCATACTGCGTTAGAATCAGAACGCACAGTTCTAACTTACGCAACTGTCCACGACTACTCAAACGAGAAATATTGTGCATTTTGCCGACCTGATCGTAGTACGGCCACATCATTGTGAGCACGACAGAGATGCCGAAGTAGGCGAAGAAGATGATAGTGAGAGAGATGACGATAGCAAGCGGAATGTTGCGCTGAGGATTCTGCGCCTCCTCGCCGGTGGTGGCGACGGCGTCGAAACCCACGAAGCCGTAGAAGCACTGCGCGGCGCCCGTCATCACGCCGGCGACGCCCCACGGCATGAAGCCGCCGTCGCCGCCGTCCACGTCGGCGGGGATAGATTCCTTCGGTATCTTCCAGTTAGCGACGTCAGCTGCAAGAGGTCGTTGGCATTTAGATTCATTGCAATGATTTAGCTCAGCAATTGGGGAACAACGGAATGCTGATTGAAAACAATGTGTTTCTTGAAGAAAAAACTTCAATCTCCAAATATTTCTTCTTCTATTCGTTGATTCCTCAACGCCTACCTTTGAACGATCCGGCGCCGATGACGACTAGGATGGTGAAGATATTCACGAACGTGAAGATGTTGTTGAGAATCGTCGACTCCTTGACGCCGACCGACAGGATGACGGCGAGGAGCATCAGGATGAAGAAGGCGAGGAAGTCGGGATGCGGCGACAGGAAGACGACGTCCATCGGCATGACGGCGCGCATGTACTTGGCCATGACGTCGTCGAACAGAGAGTCGATGTAGCCGACGAGGCCGCGAGCGACGCTGGCACCGCCTACAGGCAGGTACAAACATTATCAGGGTATAGGGGAAGCTAACGGGATGCGCGCGGTTCTTGGAAATGTTTGTTTCTTTTAGTTTTGTCTTCACACTAATACATCTTGGAAAATCGAGAGCTTGGTCGCAATCCAAAGTCCGTGAACTAAAATCTGCCACACACTTGAGTAGGTTACAAAGTCTGGTATCTCAAAATTGTAAATGCATTTATTTAACGATTTGAGTCCCTACGTACCAGATCGTTATGTACTCCAGAGTTGTGTCAGTATTTAGATTTGCTAGTTTGAATTATGCCCAAGATAATGGTCATGAGAGGTGGCCACTGATCTCTATACTAACGAGATCAGTGTTGGCGGCACACAAGACAAGCGGCCCCACCAACCTAAATGACTTCACTCGAGCCGGCATCCTCGCTCGAGGGCCAGCGACAACTTATTGTTGACGTACCTATGACGTATTCCAGGATGAGGTTCCATCCGATGACGAACGCGATGAGTTCCCCGACGGAGATGTAGCTGTAGACGTAAGCCGATCCCGCTCGGGGACATCTGCATGCGAACTCGGCGTAGCAGATGCCTGCAAGTACGGCAATATATCCTGAAAGTTACTTGACTCTAAGGGTGAGTTTCTGGTAGCTTAGTGTTATAGTCTCGACCTTATGGCAAATGGCAATAAGGGTCAGGACATGTACCTGCGAACGCCGAGGCGATAGCTGCCACTAGGAAGGAGAGCACGACAGCGGGGCCGGCCTGGTTCTTGGCCACGTCACCAGCTAGCACGTACACCCCCAGACCTGCGACACAAGGCGGCGTTAGTGGTCGCGTGGATCAGTGTAGGAGCGAAATGGGATTTGGTCATTGTATCGAATTTTTCGTTTTTTTTAGCTATACATTCAATGTTCAACAATGCAATGATAGCTTTGCGACAAAAAAGATATCTATGAATAATTGAATATGATATGAAAAATATGAAATAATATCGAATATGGAAAGAATGTTCATCAATTAATTTAAAACGATATTAAGAATTTTATAGAATTGGAAGAAATTCTATCGCGGATGTTTAATTAATTAAGTTGTGTCGATATTATCTCAGCGCATTTACGTAATGCTTCCGCTACGCACAAATAGTACAATGAGAGGGAGAAAATCTTTAACATTCTTGTAATTGAGTCGTACATCTGACTTCACGCACAGAGAAGTTCAGGGCAACTGTTTTGTGGATTCCACTTTTATTGCGTTTTCAAAGAATATAGGTCAAGATGGTAAGTATCTCATTCATAACGCCTGTAGTTATACTTACCTAAGGTCGCTCCCACACCCAGTAGAGTAAGGTCTGTCAAGGTCATGCATCTGGACAGCTGGGACTTGGCCAGCGATCCCTCGGTGAAGGTCCTCTTCCTTGTGAACGCAGCTATCAAGCGGCGTCCTGACATCTGCAATATCAGGATCAATTCAAGAGACAACACGGCCATCGTTCCTGAACCTGCATCATTGTCCCTGCTGCCAAATCCTGCTGCACTAAAGGAATTACTGAAGAATTAAATAAACAGTAGGTACCAATTTTGATTATATTTTTTTCGTGGAAGCTTTCAGAACCCATAGTATTATAATAATGGGGTACTCAGTTTTAGATTTAATTAATGGAATGTTTCTGCCGACTTTAATTCAACTTCTTTTACGCAAACTTATATTTAAAAAAAATATCACAGTTTCCATCTATAGTCATTGTAATAGTAGATCTACAGTGTATTGCTGTACTCTCATCACTTAAAATTAGCTTGGTAAACATTCTACGTTGGTTCGCATTGATATAGACTTAAATTTACATATATATTAATAAATAATTGACTTGATAAGCTGTTAATAACAAACGCAATTACTGTAGATACTTTTTTACGTTGTTCGAAACTCTCCACTGGGTGCAATGACACAATGATCATCTTCCCAGCATCTTGATGCAAGTCGCGCTGATTTCAATTCCACAAGTGTTTCAAATGTCAATCATCTAAAGAATTGCCCACAACATAATATACTATTATCATCTTATACCAACACTACAGGCACGAGCCAAATAATTTGAAGAGGGAAGAATGAAATAATAACAGTACGTATCATCTACTTTAAAGGTGCCGATTTAGTTACAACAAAATGAAATGAGTGTAGAAGCGCAAGCGGGCGTGTTTTATTAAAGCCCCGCTGGTTATACAGGAAGCAATCTGCATACAGATAACTGTGTCAGTCCATGCACATCCTTGACTGCATTTACAGTTGCATCTCATTCGTATAGTAGTTCTCTCAATTGATGATTTGCATAGCGTTTACCTATACATTATGAATAGAACCATGCGCTGACTGTGGGACCGAAGATATCACTTGATGCTCAATGCCAATGCAGGATGGGGGACTATTACTAAATGAAATTCTTTCAGAGAAAAGGTAAATGAAAAATACTAGGTACCTTATAAACGTTATACGTTTTTACAGTGTTCAATAAAGAACACTAAAACAACCACGGGCGTCCCGTTATACCTTACCTTATATCTTGTCATTCATACGGAATAATCTAGACAACGTTCGTGTATATTAATTATCTGCCTGCTACTCATTACCTGCTCATAGAATTAGTCCAATAATCTACTAATTACTAATTACAGAGTAATGCAAAAGCAGGTCATCGTTGAGTAATCGGTGATTATAAAGTGACAATGAATGTTTTAACTCTTGTCGACTGAGTTGTAAGACCACATTCTTTCATGAAGGAAGTGCATGACTTCAAACTTGCCAAACCACCAATGGTCGTCTTTATTTTACACCTTCGTCTTGAAATTAATGTCTGTACGCCTGTACTCGACACATTTATATGTTGCATTGTTTTCCAAATATTTACTTCCAATCCTATACGGATTATCCAGCTTATTTAATGATGGTTTTTTGGCGCAACAAAACACAGCTGTAAAGGGAAGCGAGCCAGACGGAATTACATAAAATGACAGGATTATTTTGACAGAGAACTAGCAACAAACATTAAGTTACACCAGCGATCATATACTAGTAACACTACGCACTTGTTTTCATTACCAGATCCAACTAGATTAGGTATACCTACACGTGGATTGGAAGGTTTATGATAGTATGTGGAATAATTAACTATGGTTGCATAAATTACAGCGATTTAATCTCATTGATAGTGTGACATGATATAGCCGTAGGAAGGATTATATTTGAAATAACTTAAAACATCGCGTATCCAGGACCTTTTAGTTTTATGGATCTCCTTTAGGATCTCCTTTTAGGATTATTTTAGTTCTTTATCTTCTTGTGATGCCCTCCTAAAACGCAATGCGTCAAGCTTTTTTATTTTGTTTTTATAATTATTTAAATTTCTATTATTAATGTGTTAACCTTTTCTATTACGGTTAATGTGTGAAATTTGGAGGCTCATATTATGGCAAATTCAGGAAAAAATATTTAAGTACTTATAGAATGTAGGATTCTGTGGAAACCTTCATTCCATTCTCCTCGGAGATCTCTAACTCTCATCAGTAGGTACGTTGTGTCTGATGGTCTGATGTCCGTCCGTCCGACCGGTAGCTCAGTTGGTAGAGCTCTCGCCCGGTAAGTGTCGAGCCCCGGACCCTTACCTAATATCGCCAGATTTCAGTAGCACCGTGTTACTGTAGCACAACTTTTGTTTTAAAAGTTTTAGCCATAAGAGCTAACATTGTCGCCATGGCAACTAGCCGATCGTGCTACTGTAACACGGTGCTACTGAAATATTGGCGATATTAGGTAAGGGTCCCGGTTCGGTCGGATATTTTTCACAACGCACATCCCTTCATAAGTACTTATAGCTTTTGTGGGTTGTATCTGGGCGAAATGATTTCACGAATTTTAAGTGTAAACATTTTCTAACAAAATTTTGATTGGCCCGCTTTTAAATCTTAATACTTTAAGCTTCTTACCTCTATGCATTTAGGTGGGAAGGTGCTTGGAAGGTACACAATTATAGATACTTAGTCGTTAAAAAAGATAAACAATTAATTGTTAAGAACTGTGTCTTCATAAGTTCATTTCATTCGCATAGGTACAGTGGCGGCAATATGTCCTTGCATTCTGTCTCTCTCTAACCCATATCATAAACATGTTTTGATATGGAGCAGAGAGAGATAGAGTACAAACAACATGCCGCCAGTGTACGTTTCCGCTGGTATCATTTATTTTTCAGTAGCACAGAACTCTTGCAGGCACTATTCCTACATTATGCAAATGTCTAACTAATGAGTAATAGGGCTTTATGATTAGTATGTTATCATATCTCAATTATACTTATCGTGAACTATCAAGTATTCCTCAGGCATAGTGTAAATACTGGCTCGCTTATGGAAAAGAAACTTTCGCTGTAAATTTTAACGTCTTCCACTGACAGTTTGTAAAGGGCATTTATGTCCAAGGGCATGAGATATGCACGCAGTGTTCAAAGATTCAGCCCTTCACATGTTAGCGTGGAAACAATCAACGTTTTTATGCCAACACAAATATTCCTCTTTTTATACTATTTTTAATTTTAAAAGCTGCAGTAATTATTTCGAGAAAAATGTTTCTAGAATTATGAGTTAAAATTATAATAATTGTTTATTTCTCATTTCTAGAAGGATGCGAAATAATTATCAAAAATCTATCAATCTATTATCAAAACTTGACTTTACGTCAATTCACAGTAAAATAAAGTCAATTTACAGTTACGTTTATTAACCATCAACAAGCGTAATATAAAAATATGTACAATTTGTACCAACTCCAAACCATTCACATCAAAACCGCCAGAGCTTATTGTATTATGAGTAGGTGCCTAGATAGTGAAATAACAATGTCAATATGTCATGTCAACAAACTGATGATCTTTATTGACATCGTGGTGTAATTGTAAACAATGTTAAAATTTAGGTAAATAGCCTATGTGTAAAATACAAATTAGACATATTAGTAGCTCGCTAACCAAGGTGCGAGTATTCATTTAATAACATGTTTTTCTGTAGGTTTCATAAAAAATCCATTATACTTTTTTAGCAAGCGACTCCTTTCGGCTCCTTTGCAGAGGCACCGACGTTTGTAAACGACTGTGGGTGCCCAAGATATCAATTGTTTGGATACATTGGGGGCCGGGGGGGGGGGGGGGGGGGGGCAGTCGGATGAAGGTCGGGGCCGCATAGGCCCGGGAAAATGTTGAATGTCAAAAATGAATTTGAGATATTTCTGTATACGTTTTGGACAACAATTTATGAAATTTTAATTGTTTCCTCACAGTCACCGCTGTAGATTTAGCACATCACATATTTCTTTTAAATAGATTTCATTATAGGAGGTGGATGAGGAGCCAGTACCTACATTTGTATGACATTTGTATTTGTTTTTGTGTTACATTTGTATTTTGTCTCAATGTGAGTTATAACCACCACCTACTCGATCTAGCTCCCCCCCCCTGTTATTACGCCCCATAGCACAGGTAGGAAATTATAAAAATATGATGAGAGTGGGTTCTGAGTATGGTCGGTGACAGGCAAAAGATAAACCCGCGCTAGCATGGGCCGCCCTATACTACCTGGCAATGCTCAAGTGGGTTCATCTTTGCCTGTCACCGACCTTAGAGAGATAGTTAACTTTTACAGCATCAGGGCACTGCGCAATTGAAGTCAACAAGTTATTTTTTTAAATTTCTTTTTATGAATCTATATTTTAATTAAATCTTAAAAATGATAATTACATTTCAATGTATATGTAAGGTATTAGACGAGACGAAGTGACTGCATTGATATTTTTATATTACTTGTTATGAATTTTGAAATCATCCTGTGGGTGCTTTCGCCCCCGAGCTCGGGCACCCCCTGAGTCGGCGCAAATGCTCCTTTGGAACAGACAAAAAATAAAATTAATAAAATGTAATTGTCAAAATTACAACATTTTTCAATACATTTTAATTGTTATAATTTGATAAATAACATTGGCATTGCATTAAAAATTGACTTGTTTGTTCTAATATAATTGCTGAAGGTACAGTAAAAATTTCAGCTCATTATCTCCAATGGATTCCAAGAAAAAGGAACATGACCTTGAAAAATGATATAAAGGAGTATACGCATTTGAAATAAACAGTTCTAACAAGTTGCAATTTGCATTTACTAATGCAGGAGACTCTTTTTCGACGAAAATTAGAGATTAAAAATATTGTATTTAGATTGTAACTACGGCAATACACTTTCACAAAACGATTTAAATATAATTAAACTAATTAATACAAAAATAAAAAATAATTGCCTGCCCACAATTTTTTTAGTATCTTACCTTAAAATTTAAAACAATGTCTTCTCATTAGTTCAACATTAGTTCCAACTCTTTCAGTTCAATTCTTATCAACGCGTTACTGAGAGTTTTATTTCAAATTATAGCAAATATATATTTTAGTTACTTACCTTGAAATAATGGATGCAGTTTGTAAATCCAAAGAGGGAAAACAACACCTACCTATACACACTGTGTAAATATGTAAAACGAAAACAAAATATAAACATGTATTTGAATTAAAATATCACACTGTATTTGATAATAACGTCTATTTGACATAAGTTCTGTGACACTGTGTAAAGGTAAACAAATCGCCGCGAGTTCTGGCAGCCAACTGATGCACAGCCAAGTTGACTGGTTGACATGCAACTGTTTCCCTCTACCGCCTTTACCTTGGACGTAATACGAGACATGAGCGAACAGTCACTTATTACAGCCATGCGAAGTAACCTGTACAACTATCTCACTGTGGCGCTTTCTCTCTCACTTGCATTTATACTATTAATTACTGGTATTAACTGAGTTTTCGTCGCTATGTTAAAGCGACCGCATGGCGGTATGCACGCAAAAACAGTAGATACAGAGGTCAAGATAGGACAAGAATGGGGGACGTAACGTAATATTGAAATTTAATGTATAATGCACTTCAAAAGGGAGAGTTTGGGCTCCTGAGAAATATTTTTCAGGATCATTCATTAGTTTTGATGAAATAATGCTCATGAATTTTGATAAATACGTGCAAATTTCAAATATAAGTTCAATTTAATTTTGGAATGTGCAATTCGTATAGATTTAAAACATTCTGAAACTAAAAGAGTCGGTTGCACTCGAAACATTGATTGGAGTGGAGATAATATTTCATAATACCTATTCGGCATAACTTTTGAATCTTCAAATTATGAAAAAAATTAAAAATAATATGAACATATAAACTTTTAAGTTGACAAATAGCAAGTAGAGAGTCATTTTCTCATTTTGCATTGTACACTTTTGGATCCATGTAATCATCAATTGCAGTTCAATTTCAAAGCTCATATCAACTACAATTTGATCGAAGTCAACAAATACAGTTATATTGAAGTATTATTTTACAGTTATAACTTGTGTGATTATTACAAATAGTTATTATTGGACGAAGGTAGAATTACTGGTATTTGGGTTAATCTCAAGAATCATTGAAATGGTCATCATCTATCTCTGAGGTAGGTACAGAATTGTGAAGGATTTGATGTTTCAGTTTAAGTTGTGTGAAAGAAATTACGACAGAAATCCATCATTGTTTATGGATTTTAGATGGCATTGCCAAGTATTTGCCCACACATCGAACACCGTTTCACTTGAATGACAGAATGAAATAGGAAAATTCGAATACACAATAAATATTATTCAATAGTGAACTAATTCGATTAAAAGCATTATAAAATACATCTGCAGTACTCTATACCTACCTTGGTTCAAATATCCAGGAGGCTATATTCAGTTCTTTCATCTATTCTGTCATGTAGCTCAATTACAAACAACCTCAAATCATACACAATACCATCTCAAATCTTCAGTACCTAGTACAAAACCAAAACATGATTTCACATATTCACTAGCCTCAATACAAGTCAATATGCCTCTGCTACCTGCCGATGAACCCCACAAACACCGTAATGAGATTAGAAATGTGCCACAAACTCCAGAACAAGCTGCGAGGTCTAGAAGACCTGTCAAGACAAGCGTCATCGTCAGCCCTGTGCCGTCAAATAGCCCCAGGACCACGTCAAGGAGGTCCGAGGATGGAACTTCTACGAAGACCCATGTGTCGAGGTATCCTACTTTTAATGTTACTGTAAAGAGCAAGCAACCACTTCCAATTGAGAAGAAACTCTTGTTGGCACATCAAAGAAAGTACGAGTTTACTGTTTTGCCAAGTGTAAATGTACCCGGGAGTAAACTTAATGAGAGTGTCTTGGATAGGCCTAATTACGTGAGGATACCACGTGAACGTCACACTGCGCCAGAGACGATTTGCGAATCTGACAAGTCAAATAACTCCCACTCATGTTCTGTCAATAACAATAAACATCGTTCAAAGCCAACTGAAAGATGTAATCCTTCGATGCACCATAAATGTCGGGGAACTTTGAGAAATAATGACGTTAGCCAATCTTCTAGACCTATCAGCGAAGACACTAATGATTTCAGAAGGGAATCCAGACGATGTCGAGAAAAAAATCAAAACAAAGTAAAAGTAAAAGATATGGGTGTAAACACTGGTTCGAATTTTAGTTTAAAACAGTTAATTTCCAAGTCTAAATCCAACAAACAACGCGACACTTCACCCATGTTTCGTAATCATCATCAGTCTCAGCAAGTATTCACTTTGGGAGAAGTTCGATATGGACGGAGTTCTTCAAAAGAGAGAAGCAGGTCACCGTCCACTTCGAGAGAAGACGAGCCGGACACCTCGAGAGCGCACAAGCGCAGTCCAAGGTCACGCGAGGAACTCGAGGAAGAGGTGTTGATGAGACAAGACTTCAGCGTGTACGCGTTACAGGAGGAGAAAACCCAAGACCAAATGTGCAACCACGATTACTGTCCACCGTGCGGCAAAAATGAGACACAGAGTAGTAAAGAAATAGAATCAAAAGATGGGGCAAAAGACAAACAAAATCGTTGTAGACCTGGCACTAAAGACGCAGTGAGAACGGATAATCCGAGTTCTACAGAAAAACAAGCAACCGGTAAAACGAATGTCTCTACACCGAGTAGCAGAAATAAAACATCGGAAGGCGACAATCCACCTTCTAATAGAAGCCAAACATATGGAAATCAGAATGTTCGTACGCCTTTCTGTAAACAAGATAGAGAGATGGAAAACCCGAATTCTACAGAAAATCAAGCAACAGGTAAACAGAATATTTGTCCACCGAGTGGCAGAAATAAAGCAACGAAAGGCAACAATCAACCTAATAGAAACCAAACATATGGAAATCAGAATGTTCGTACACGTTACAATAAAGAAGAAACATGGATAGAGGATCCATGTCCTACAGAAAAGCAAGCAACCGGTAAACAGAATATATGTCCACCTAGTGGCAGAAATAAAGAATCGGAAGGTAATAGTCAACCTAATAGAAGCCAAAAATATGGAACTCAGAATGTTCGTACGCCTTACTGTAAAGAAGAAACATGGATGGAGAATCCATGTCCTACAGAAAATGCACCCGTTAAACAAAATATGTGTCCACCGAGTGGCAGAAATAAAACATCGGTGGGTGAAAATCCACCTCCTAATAGAAATCAAACATATGGAAATCAGAATGTTCGTACGCCTTACTGTAAAGAAGAAACATGGATGGAGAATCCATGTCCTACAGAAAACCAAGCACCTGTTAAACAGAATATGCGTCCACCGAATGGCAGAAATAAAACATCAGTAGGTGAAAATCCACCTCATAATAGAAGTCCAACATATAGAAATCAGAATGTTCGTAATCCTTACTGTGACGAAGAACCATGGATGGAAAATCCATGTCCTACAGAAAACCAAGCACCTGTTAAACAGAATATATGTTCACCGAGTGGCAGAAATAAAACATTGGTAGGTGAAAATCCACCTCCTAATAGAAGTCAAACATATGAAAATCAGAATGTGGGTATGCCTTACTGTAAAGAAGAAACATGGATGGAGAATCCATGTCCTACAGAAAACCAAGCACCCGTTAAACAGAATATACATCCACCTAGTGGCAGAAATAAAGCATCGGAAGGCAATAGTCAACCTAATAGAAGTCAAACATATGGAAATCAGAATGTTCGTACACCTTACTGTGAAGAAGAAACATGGATGGAGAATCCATGTCCTACAGAAAACCAAGCAACTGGTGAAGAAAATATATGTAAACCTTACGGCAGAAATAAAGACTCAGAAGAAGATAATCCTCAACCTAATAGAAACCAAACGTATGGAAATCAAAATGTCTGTAAACCTCACGTTAATGAAGAAACCTGGATGGCAAATCCATCTCCTACAGAAAATAAAAAACCCGGCAAACAGAATATATGTACACCTAGTGGCAGGAATAAAGCATCAGAAGGCTACAATCCTCCTAATAAAAGTCAAACATATGGAAATCAGAATGTCTGTGCACCTTCTGGTGAAGAAGAAGCATGGAAGAAGAATCCATGTCCTAAAGAAATCCCAAGAACCGGCAAACAGAACATCAGTACGCCATGTAACGGGAAAAATAATAGGAAATCTCAGGAAATACCTCCAACAGGAAAGAAAGGTGGTGCAGAATGTCGAACTACTCCTGAAGATAATTCAAGGTCATGCAATGCGGAGAACGGTGTTGTAAACGTGACCATCCTCACCTTTGGCTTCCCGAGATCTCCAGATGACGAGGAAGTAAGACTTGACATCGAGAACCCAGACTTCACACGGCTTCTGTCGCGACTCACTCAATACGTGATGCATCGAGAGTGTAAAGGCAAGTCCTCATGTAACTTAGCTGCTGGACAAATGGCATGCAATGGCAAAATTATGATGTCAAGCAAAGGCAAGAGGCTGCCAAATGTAGATGAAGAAGAGGATGATGATAGTTCCAGTTCTCTTCAATGTGATGATGAAGATAACGAATTACCCTGCACAGGGGGAAGTCAACAAAAGTCATGCGATGAAGTCGAATCCGCGAAACAACGTCAATGTCCGCCCGAACAACGGTTGAGGGATGATTCATATTGCCGTCAGTCGTCGGCTACCGATGATGACGGGGAACTCGACAACAAACTGACAGACACCACCGACTGCGACGAAGATGGCTCATCCATGGCCGAGGAGGATTCAGATCAGGATTTCCGTTCATGTCTGTACCCAGATGAAGAATCTAATCAAAATCGCCCTCCACTCAAGCAGAGTTCTCATCACTCTTATGACGAAGAATGTATGAGCGAGGAGAGGCTATGCAACAGTGACGACTCTCTGTCGCAAGAGAGCTCTACGCGTACCGACAACAGACAAGACAGAGCAAAGAAGAAGAAATCCGCTCCAGTCAAACGGAAAGGAGAGAGTTCCAAACAAAAGGCCAAAGACAAGAAGAAGTGCAAAGAGCCACTAATGTGCACTAACCACCTTCCCGATTGTCCAAAATTGGAAAATCCAACGGACGATCCAACAGAACTGCGAGAATGCTACTGCGGGAAGACTGGCATCTGCGACAAAGATGAGCCGAACACGAAGGATGGTTGTCCGCTATATTGTAGCTGCACGGCTAGTCAATGTTGTCTAGGTGACAACAGGGAAGCAGAGAACAACGAGCTCATGAGGTCTGCCGAGGAAGACGTGGGCATCCCGTGTCCGTGCGGACCAGCGGGATTCGAATACAACTGCGGTACAGCAGAGATCAAAACTGAATCCAGAACAAAAGCATCTGGTGAGAGACGAGTGAGTTCCCGGGAGAAAGCAAAAGCATCGGGAGAGAGATCGACGGCTCCCCGAGAGAAAAGAAAAGCATCGGAAGAGAGATCAGCGGCTCAACGAGAGAAAAAAAGAGCATCGGAAGAGAGACCAGCTTCCCCAGAGCCAAAAGAAAAACCAAAGGAGGAAGAAAAACAGAGATCAGGAAGCAAAAGTGGACTAACATATTCAGACGGAGTATCACCTCGAGGGTCAAAGATTGGCGTCGAAGAAAAAGAAGAAAGGAGTCCAAAATCACGGAGGTCTAAGGAACAAATGGAAAATCAGGAGAGAACTGGAAGTAGAAGTGAATCGGGGAAACAGTTGCCAGAAAAAAGAGGGGTGTCACCACGAGGACAAAGATCAGATAAGAAAAGTTCTAAATTGAACTGTTGTCGATCAAAGCAACCTATGGAAGAACAAAATGATCAAACAAAAGCAGGGCAGAAACCAATATCATCTGTACAGAACACAGAAGAGAAAGCAGAAGAAACAACAATGTCAAAAAGATCCCCCGAAGTGAAATCAGAAAAGCGGCAAATTCGAACACAATCAAATCAAGTAGTAGTAGGGCAGTGCTGGTCAGAAGATCACAAGTATAAACCTGGTGAACCTTGCATACGTCCCTCAGAAAGCCAAGAACTAACTCCGACTTACGAGGACGTTGAGTCGGCTCTCAGATCTAGGCGAGTGACTGACAAAACTAAAGGAAATAGGCAGAAACCAGAGTGTCGAGTACAGGAATTACCCGTCATTGTGAATATAGTGTCGAGCAACACACAACTAATTCCAGAGGCGTGTGTTGCTGATCCCGAAGAGCAGAGACAAGAGACGATGAAGGAGAATATACAGGAAGAAGTACTGGACAAAGATGCTATTGAACCATTAGCAATAGACATTCTTGTTGCTCGGGCAAGTTCAACAGCTGAATTTGTTCCGACACAAGAACCGAAGCCGGAGAAACTGAAGCGACACTCTCGTTCGGGGCACAAGAATCGAAGTCCGATTAAAAGAAAGACCAAAACTTCAAGAGAACAAGAGCCAACACAAAATCCTCAGGAGAGAATTGCGGAACATAGGAAAAAGGTTGAAATTATATTGCCTGTTATTACAGACTCGCGACCAGATCACAATTGTGATGCGGAGATGAAGACCTCTGTGAAACTTTTAAGACCAAGTAAAAAAAAAGAACTTGTGACGCCCAGGACAAGATTCGTTGGATGATGAATTAACTTCAAAACATTTACCTGTGTGTGTTACAAAACATCAATAAAAACATAATTCTGTGCCATAATTTAGCACTTCGGTTCCATGATTTGTATAGGCTCTGGGTGTTAAATGTGGGATTCCGGATTATATATATTTTAAGTTTTAAGGGCCGGTTTTTCAATAATAATAATCCTTCGCCCGGTTCCATAGTTGGGTCGGGGGGGGTGGCCAAGGCCACCACTCTTCTCTCTTCTTTTTTCCTCTTCTTCTTCTTCTTCTCCACCAGCGTCGTCCACTTCTTACTGTCTTCCCACCAACTCTCCTCTTCTACTTCTTCCCACTTCTCCAATCTCTCTCGCACATCCTCTGCTACCACTTCTCCCTCAGTCTTCCCACTCTCTTTTTGCCACTCCTGGCCACTTCAAACTCTTGCCGTGGTATTCTATTCCCTTGCAAAATCAGCTCAATCTGTTTATTGTCTCTCCTAAACAATTTGCAAAAAGACACTAACGTGGTTTTGCCGACGACATAGAGATGTAAAATTACCATAGTAATTTAAATAATCGTACCTACCTAATATTACCTACCAAGAATATACCGAACTGACAAGTACCTACCAACTATTGGGAAAAAATATATAAGTTTTGTTCAAGAAACGATTATGTAGAAATTCTACGTTATTTCTGTATCTAAATTTCAATACTTTCTAAAACACTTGGCTTGTTTTTGCAAGTTTAATTTCGATGGTGAGTAGGTCAACGGCCACCAATCAAAGAGTAAACAAAGAGTAACGAGATTGAGGTTCATTTCGATACCAATCAATGATTCTACTATGTAGCATAACTTCAAATTAGAAAATGAAGGCAATTATAGTTGCCACCAAAACACCAAAAACCAATTGAAAAAAAGTTAATATTATGATAAAATTGTTTATACTATACTATCATGGTTAGGATGAACTACTATGTTAGGGTTTTACCCTCAATTACTAAATGCAAATAATTTTCTAACATCAATTAGGTATATTTTATTAAAGGTATCAATGTGAACAAAGGAATATGTAATCAACACAAACGGTGGTAACTCTATAAGATAGAACCATGTAAGATACACAGTTAAGTTCTTCTTCCATGGTCACAGTTTTTTCGCCGCGATGCGGTTTTGCGGGACGATTTCGCACCCATCGTTTTCCATGATTTGCCGTTGCGGCGCGATATTTTGAGACGAACCTAGCGGAATTTTAAGCAATTACGAACAGCGCTAGAGCGCTCCTATCGGTAGTCGTTTACAGCGCATGCGGCGAAACCGCCGCCGCGTCGCGGAATCGCAAGTATTGAAGTTGGCTCAACATTCAGCTGCGGTTCGCGTGACGTCGGCACGCGGCGCTGCGATTCGAGCACTGATTGGCTGAGAGGCCAAGATTGCGGCGCGGAATCGCGTTGCGGCAAAAATCCGCGACCATGGAAGACGGGCTTTATAAGTAAATGACCAGACATTGGTAGTTAAGTTGGTTAGTTTAGTATAACAGTATAGATAGAATAAGTAAAGAGTAGGCAAATGTTGTACCTATAACACTGGCAATATTGCATTTAGGTTGGCGTCTTCATTTCTTGCTTCACACAGGATTTGAATGCCTCCCAGCCTTCATTCTTCGCATATGACTGAAACATAAAGAAACATTAGGTAGTAAACACCAATACGTGACACGTGTACACATTTTTATTCTGCACAATCCTCCATTCAGTGTCAACATCAAGGAAATCACTTTTAATGATGAAAATATTAAAATTTCAATATGTTTTTCACATGTTGGTTGGGAAGATTCTGATTATTACTATTATTTGGAGTAAGTTTGCAAGAATGCAAAGTTTTGGAATGGAAGTTCTTCCTTTAGTAAAGGCACAGTGCTTAGGTGTCATTTTAGATGTGACATTACAGACAGCGCGGCGGGTGGCAGAAACCTGCATCGGCAGCAGGACGTCAAAGGTGTTGCAGTTACGTTTGTTGTTGCAAACATTACGCATTTATCAAAGCTTCATATTTTCAAAAGTGTGACAAAAATTATTTTGCTACGAAAATTGTAATGAAGTGTACAAAATATCACTGAATACGATAAAAATATTAATTTGCGCTCTTCATGTACCAATTCCGAGCTATTATGAGTTATTTGTTGACGATTAAGCTATCACGGCCAATGCCAATGAGAGATAAAACAATTGAATATCTTCTCATCACAGTGCCAACTTCGTCAATTTCTCATAAGTGGCACTAGGGGTATGACCGCACGCCGCACGGTGCCAATTGTTAGTGTGTTACTTCGTATACAGGTTCAAAGTACAGAGTGAATGAACATACGAAAATATTAGAGTACATTTAGATAACAAAACGTACTAGAACAAATAAAAACCACATTGACAAAATAAGCATGAAATATTAAATTTACATTTCTGTCGTGTCAAGAATATATGTAATTTGAAGTAGTTTAGGTAGAGGTATATAAATTGACCTGTTTTAAGGAAGAATGTGTTATTTTGTATTTGTTTGTTGTGTTCATGAATCTATTTATTATTTTCTATTTGATGCATTTGTTCAGGGTTGTGGTTCCGGTACTCGAGTTGGTTTGTATTTGGCTCTGAAAAGAGCACTAGAGACTGAGAGAGCTTGTCAAAGATGCTGTCGGCAATCTCAGAGTGACTGGAATGAAATGGTTTGGACGGGAAAGCCAGGCTAGTTTAGTAAAATGGGTTCGACCAATCTATAGCGGAACAGGTATTTTATTTTAAGCATATTGAGTAAATTATTTACTTGTTTGCATCTGCGTAGATACTTATTATTTATATTGACACTGAGATACAGTAAACATGTAGACTGGAATCCAATTCTTCAACATTCATGTAACTGTGAAATCATGTACAATGGGGTTGTTCACGCAAAACTATTGTAGATGGCGCTGCTGTTCTAATCGTCCGGGAGAGAGCCAATCAAAATGCATCTAGCGGAATGGAAGGTTTTTAAACTTTGGCGGGAGTTTGATTCAGAGTTCTTGGATTCAGAAACCAACCAATCAGAGAGAGGCACCTCCAATGCCGCTAGCGCTGCGAGTGAGAGCAAATGGCAGTGAACAACCCCATTACATAAAAATGTTGAAAACGTACATCACTTTCAACTTTTTCAAGTTTTGAACAATGATAACAAGAAACTCAGTCATGATTGTCTCCTGGCAAAGCACATGCATTCACAAGTTCTGTTGTACTACACATTTGACATGACATTGACTACCTTGTTCTGTTGAAATATACTTGATTACTACTTTGTCCGGAGCATCAATCACCACCACCACAATTTGAATCCAGGAAAAGCCCACTGCTGGAATACATGCAGTTGCCAGTAGACGAGCCAAATCAGAATAAAAAGATAGTTTGATATTATTTGCACAACAAATTAATTTTTATAATATCTTGAAGGTCACCATAAAGAAGGGCGGAAGGTAGAAGGGCGGAAATCCATTTTCTCGATTTTGCATTGCACTTCTTTGGAATGATGTAATCAAGCGGTAGGTAGCACTACTATTTGACTGATGTCGACAAATAAGTTATATTGAAGTATTCTCTTGCACAATGACTTATGTCACCATTACAAATATTATTGGATGAACCCAGAAATACTGGTTTATGAGCTAACCTTCAGAATCATTGAAAAGGACATCAGCCCTTCTACCTCGGAGGTATTCTATCTTCAATAAGACAAAAATAATCTTAAAAACCGTGGTTTAGAAACTCGTCCTTTCTCTTTAAAAAACCTCCATCTTTTAGGAATTGCGTTTCAAAATAAATAACATGGAACTGCATCGAAATGAATGTCGTACCTTGAATCCCCTGTGAATGCGGTCCTTCATGATGGCGATGAACTCTCGGTAGCTCAGCTGTCCGTCTCCGTCCTCGTCGAAGATGAGGAAGACGGTGTTCACAAGATGGCGGCTGAGGCTGGTGCCGGTGCAGATCTTCACCGCTCGGTGGAACTCATCTGTACGCAGGTCGGACATCGTTACAAGCCGCCTTCTCTCGATAATCATATCTCTCGTCAATATTCACCTGTCTATACTCGTGCCTATATTTACTTAATATTGTCTTTACTTGTGATTTACTACTAAGTACTTTAAGTATCATGACAATAATTATAAAATGTTCCTATTGTGACAAACTACGAAGTGATAAGTCACAAGTTGTATTATGAGCCAACATTATACAACAGGAAATATTGCGCTAAAGTTTGAAGATCACCTTTCGAAATGGGATGATCGGCGAGCGTGTACATCCGCATGGCGATGGTGAAGTCCTCAAGGTTGTTGAGGAAGTTGAAGAAGACGCGGAACTCCTCGAACGAGATGCCCTTCTCTTCCTTCACGTTGATTCGGTCCATCAGCCGGTCCAGGTACATGTCGTACCTGCGAGACACAAGCAAGCAATAGAACCCTTCAATATCACGCCTATGGAACCAGAGAGTGAGCTAACGGAACGATTCAGTACCTAGTTGAAAACCTACAGGTGTGACTCGAAACAAAATGTACACTCAACAAAAGATAAAACAGTATTGGGAAGAAGCTGAAAACGATTTGATGGCATCATCCGATGAAGTCTATACTAACTCCCCATCTAACTCTAGTAGGTGAGCTCTGATTTCATTGATAATAACAAGGATTAATTGTAAAGGAACCAGACCAGCAGCCAATCTGTTCGTTCAAATGCCGTGTTATGATTTGTTGGGTGTACCTCCTTCAAATCAAAGAACTTGTGTTATGTACAATTTAATTTTACAACCATTCTACTAACCACACAATGTTGGTAGTATACAAGTGAGATAAAAAATTAATACCTAAGAAATGTTTCATTTTGTATGCAATTTGATTTTTTGTTGCAAGAACTTGGCCAAATTTTAAAATGAGTAACTAAATACACATTAATTGAGTTTAAAACTAACACAACCAAAGAGATTGTATCTGGTGTATAGCGATGTATCTTAAATGGTTTTCTCTCTAAATGAGGAAATTTGAAAAAATATGCCAATTGACATAGGACAAAGAAAAAGCCTAATTAGATCAGTCAGACGATAGTAAAAAATTCATGAATGCTATTCAAGAATTGAAGAAATCTTTCAGTAAAGACTTTCAGACAGATCACAATGTGCTTAGACTAAATAACTGTGCCTTAGACTCCCAGCCCAATGGGCAACCTGTCTGTCGCACGCCGACAGTGCCCTCTGAACGGGGCGAAGGTGAACTTCAAGCTTGAGCTTCGCCCACGCTAGGCGGCAGTGTCGACATTTTCACTGACAAACTTTTCCCCCTCCAAATTACCCTGACCGCCAATTTCAAATCGACCCCCGCTCGCCAGACAGCAGGTTTTTCAACAAGGCCAGGGGCGGTCGGCCAGCTACCTGATACTCGCGGCTGCAACATCCGTCCCCCGCTATTGTTCTCATGTTCCTCGCCTTTCCACCCTGATGATAAACTATTCATACGCTTGGGACATTTGGAAATATTTCCGACTAAACTTAGATCCCGATGCTCCAAAAAAACCAACTATGAAAGATTATTGTCGCCGATAGAAATGGATTGTCGCTATTATTATTTGATATTTATTCTTCTTCAACTATGATACAAGGAATTATTATTTAATATAAATTGATGCGAGATTAGCTTGTGACCCGAGTTCGATCGCACACGAGATCACAATCTTCTTTCAAACATAAAATGGTACTGATTTATTTTCAAAACTACCTTCTCTATTGATATTTACGTACCTAATATAGGTAGGTAGGTACCTACTCAATAACAACCTGTTATTGTCTTCGATTTTAATATCTCTGTTATCCGTTTATTATTTCACTCATACAATTAATTTAATTTTTATCTTCCGTGAGTTTTGCAACTAATGACGTTAATATGATAATATAATTTCTCAGGTTACCTTCCAAACACTTTCCGAAGTGAGATATTCACTACATGTCCATCATTATCAATAAATATTGTGTTATGAAGTCGGACATTTAATTTGTGAACTTGATTCATTCGGTCTGGCGTGTTCTCCTGCGAAAGTCCCCCCTCCCCCTCGCGGCAATAGCCTGGTGAAACATCCGTCGAGGGCGGAAGAAGGTCGGTCCTATTGTCCCTTTAATGACAGGGCTCAGTTTCTTGACCACCAAGTACAATAACAAAATAACTTTTTTGATTCTTCGTCATCTTCTCAAACCGAAATTGATTCACATTAAATTTTGAACCAAAATAATCCGTCAATATTTGCACAAATGAATCGTGAGAAATAATGTCAAGATTAGTTTGTTCCCGACTGACTTGACCGCCTTGCCGAGGGTTGTGATTCCGGGAGATAATAACGGCACTTGTAAAGATTGACAGGTGACGTCCAGTTCAGAGTTTTTCTACTATGTTTACAAAATTGTTTTCCAAACAAAAATGTTATTGAGCAGATTATGTTCATATCTGTTTAACTGAATTAATATTTTTCATATTTGCTTCACGTGAATTGATATCATGATAATATTAGTGATATGATGAATTGATCATTTTTTGAGTTCGTCGGTCATTACGTGAGATACGCTAGGAATGAGGAGGTATGAATGAATAACATCAAAGCCGATGTCAAACATGTGTCGAAAATCAGGTTTCTTCTTGAAAATGCCGCCGTACTCAATCCGTCGCTTAGAATACGTGTTAAATACGTATACATATTAAAATTACTACAAATGTATTAATTTGTCCAGAAAACATCCTGATTTGTGTATGAATTGTGAGTGGACCTCCCAATTGACCCTTTATAATTGCGTGATAACAAGAACTTTGGACAATGAAAAAAAAACAGCTACAAACAGTCCATACGCTTACCACCTATATAGGATAAAAAAACTGTATCACTATGTAAGTAGTGTAGTGTAAACAATGTCATTTCCAAATTAATGATTTAATGTATATACTTCGTATGGCTACACATTATTTACAATTATAGAATTCGTCGAAAACAGCTCATCAGGCGAATGAGCTGCGAACAGATAAAAACTCTAATAAAACAAATACAATACAATTTTGTTATTGTACTTGGTGGTCAAGAAACTGAGCCCTGTCATTAAAGGGACAATAGGACCGACCTTCTTCCGCCCTCGACGGATGTTTCACCCGGCTATTGCCGCGAGGGGGAGGGGGGACTTTCGCAAGAGAACACGCCAGACCGAATGAATCAAGTTCACAAATTAAATGTCCGACTTCATAACACAATATTTATTGATAATGATGGACATGTAGTGAATATCTCACTTCGGAAAGTGTTTGGAAGGTAACCTGAGAAATAATATTATCATATTAACGTCATTAGTTGCAAAACTCACGGAAGATAAAAATTAAATTAATTGTATGAGTGAAATAATAAACGGATAACAGAGATATTAAAATCGAAGACAATAACAGGTTGTTATTGAGCAGTTACCTACCTATATTAGGTACACTCCCCCAAATAATAAACGGTAGTACTCGAAAGAAAATGAATTGACTGATTAAGGTTTGATGGCATCATCCCATGAAGTCAGTGCTAACGCATTATCTAACTCTTTTAGGTGAGCTCTGATTTCATAAATAATAACAAGGATTGATTGTCAAGGCACCGGCCCAACAGCCAATACGTTTTGTACCAAGTACCGTTTATTATTTGGGGGAGTGTACGTAAATATCAATAGAGAAGGCAGTTTTGAAAATTAATCAGTACCATTTTATGTTTGAAAGAAGATTGTGATCTCGTGTGCGATCGAACTCGGGTCACAAGCTAATCTCGCATCAATTTATATTAAATAATAATTCCTTGTATCATAGTTGAAGAAGAATAAATATCAAATAATAATAGCGACAATTTATTTCTATCGGCGACAATAATCTTTCATAGTTGGTTTTTTTGGAGCATCGGGGATCTAAGTTTAGTCGGAAATATTTCCAAATGTCCCAAGCGTATGAATAGTTTATCATCAGGGTGGAAAGGCGAGGAACATGAGAACAATAGCGGGGGACGGATGTTGCAGCCGCGAGTATCAGGTAGCTGGCCGACCGCCCCTGGCCTTGTTGAAAAACCTGCTGTCTGGCGAGCGGGGGTCGATTTGAAATTGGCGGTCAGGGTAATTTGGAGGGGGAAAAGTTTGTCAGTGAAAATGTCGACACTGCCGCCTAGCGTGGGCGAAGCTCAAGCTTGAAGTTCACCTTCGCCCCGTTCAGAGGGCACTGTCGGCGTGCGACAGACAGGTTGCCCATTGGGCTGGGAGTCTAAGGCACAGTTATTTAGTCTAAGCAATGTGCAATTAATTGAGTTTGGTGGGCAATCAGACTTGGTAACAACAATTGTTTTAACTACGGCAAAGTTGTGCCAACTCACTGGTCGGTGTCGAGGTATGTGTAGCGCAGCAAGATCTTGGCAAAGTCCACCTCCGAGATGGTTTCTTGGCCCTTGGAGAACTCGTTGTATTCCAGCTCCAGCACCTCGGACTGCAGATTCTCCATGAACTTCCTGCAAAACACACGCCAGTCAATATACATAACATAACAAGCGATGCAAGTGCAGGCAAACATTTAGTACTTTAAAAAACAGTGCTGAAAGCAGGGTGACAGCAAAAATGATGAAATACTATTTTTTGATTGTTTAAGAAAATTATGAAGAAAAGGAAGGGTGGATGTTAGATACGTTTCTAGCATTACCAACAAAACCAGTCATGAAAGTCAGTTAAGGAAATCAACCCTTGGCTCCCTATGAATCAGTAAATACTATTGGCAACGTGGCAGTATACTCTAGAGACAAGTTCCACGTATTTAAAAAATAAAATACAGGAAAGTATATATAATTTATTATAACACACCCCATATAAAACAAGATTTCCCAGCCTCTTGAATTTCCTTTTCATTATGCCAACAACTAACCTGAACCCTTCAAAGCGGAGCTCGTCTTTGCCCTTCTTGCCGAAGAAGTGAACGGTTAGCGTAGTGTCCACCAGATGCCTCCTCTGTAGGCCTTGCTCATCGTCGACGAACTCCTCGTGGATGGGTCCTCGTGGCTTCTCGTCGGTTGAGTCTTCGATACCTCGTTTGCCCTTCCACGCGTGACTGAATATCTTCTCCATCTACAGCCGGGAGTGACAGACAGACGGTCAGGCAATGCAACACCAGCATGCAGACCACTGCTTTACACATTTCATACACATTTTGCATATTATTGGGATACAAACTATAACAATAACTAAAATTGCTATTTTTATTAAGTTTTAAAACTATCAATACTTTAATTGGAAAAAATTAACAACTTCAAAGTAGGGACATTCACATAAACTTTTAAAACTTTTATAATCCACAAAATGTATGTACTAGGCACAATCTGTGTCATTTGCATTTGCATTGTCTTAAAAATTCTGCTTAGACTTCTGACAGGTTGACTTTTTAGACTGTTTTTAGGCTCACCAAAACCACAAAATGGACTAAATGTGTACAGACAGTAGTCAAGACTGATTGGATATTTCTTTCTGATCTCGTTGAAGACTTGTAAACATAACGGGATATCACGTGCTCTGCGAGACGTCGAGATAACGGAGCTCGAGAAGTACGTAAGAGACGGAGGCACAAGAAGAGAAGAGAGACAGAGAGAGACACTTTGACATTACCTGAACCTAGAAGCAGATCACATTCAAAGCCAATATCACAGATAATAAGCAACATCACAAGTTAGCGATATGTACAGAGTATGTGGAGTTAGACAATTTTATATTATATTCTGTTTACAACATTCAAAATATTACACTTATTTACATAAAATATAAAACATTTTACAAATATATCTTGTCGCAAGACAGTAGGATAATACATTTCAAACAATGCACTTATAAAGAAAACAGCATACAACGATCAATGTATGTATATTATTATTTTCCTTCTGTATAACACTTCAAATGCTCTACAATCATTGGATAGAATTTTATTAACTTTTTTTTCATTCATTGTAACTCTCTGAGCAAGCCAGAACACTTCAAATAGTGTTATCAAAACATCGCAGGAAATGCATTAGAGGAGTCAAAGGCAGTTCATCGTTGTCAAGCATACGATTTCTCAACTACAACATGTCACTTCACATTCACGGATACGATGAAGTCGGATGCATCGTTGGTTGCCGATACAGGAACAAGATCAGCTGTTCACAGGATAGAGTACACGTCAGGGACGTTTAAGTTCAAAACCAGGCTCAATAGTTCTGGTTTTGAATCTAAATGATTCTGTACACGAAAATAAATGGGTAAGCAAAGTACGAATAGTAAGCTCGGTGAAAACCGTAAAAAGCACAAAAATCAAACCGGTCGCTGGGACTTACGAGGTGACGTTGCTCATCTTCGGGGCGGCCAGTCAAAACTGATGCAGAGACCAAACGTCTCAACTAAACCAAACAAAATCTTGTCAAATCATAAACTAAACAAAATGTAACAATACTTAAATGATAAGAGAATCCCAAGAAATTCACCAAGCAGACTGGGTTGATGTAAAAAAAAATTCTTAAGTGGATATTTTTAGGTAACTAATTATTTAGTTATTTTAAATTGACTGCTGTTGTTTTTATATTTAAGTTTTAGCAAATAAGATTAAACTTGTGAATGGCAGTACCATTATCTATAAGTATAACAAATGTCAAATACAATTACAGCCCAAAACGATTAATTGCTGTAATTTTGCTTGGATTAAATTGAAATCATAACTATTAATATTTATTAACAACTTGAATATTATTATTTTTAAAAATAAGTCTATGATTTATAGAATTCAATTTAACATTGATTTATAATAAAAATAGAAATTCAGTTCGCTGTTAAAGAAGAATATAGCACACAAACGCTTCTAAACTAATAACAAATAGTTAGTTAGTGTGCTTCCATCCGCAATACTAAACTACTCATTAAAGTTGAAATGTTAATCACAATATAGAACATAGCAGACTATCGACTACAAGAGGGAGACAGATAGTTAGCGACGTACCGGTGGATTCGAACTAGACACGTCGTGTGACGGATCCAGTTTCGAAACCTGAGACATAACACGAGTTAGAAACACTGGGGTTAGAGAACGTTAGAGACACCACAGGCGATGCAAACATCCGAGACTCACAGCTTTCAGCGTTTGGGCGTCGACTTCTCGGTCTTTCAGCATGTTTCCGGCCATCAAGCGACGAATCTATTGTAGCAAACACTCGTAAATACAACGCTCTCTTATGTCTAACAAGTCAGTAGGACATAATTCATGTAGTCAGTTGTGGTTATATTATACCATCACCTACTAATGAAATATAATAATCCCCAGTGATAATAAGCTATAAAAATGTGACCCTGTTCGACAGAGATAAATCCAAAAACTCAAATTGTGGATGCTAATCAATCAAAATAACAGTGTCCAGTAAAAACTTCAAAAACCCACGAGAAAATTGGAGCAAGCAGTGATAATTGAGTAAATTGTAACAATAAAAATACCATCTAGTTTATTTTTGCTGAGGAAAGTCAAACTAGCTGCAGTGCAGATATTAAGCCCGATTTACATGGTCACATTTATTGAACAACTTCTGTGTCACAGTCTTTGGCACAGTCTTTGTCACATTTCTTGAAGGAAATTAACTTAAGTTCTGTGACAGAAAGTTGCTTTAAATGTAAATGCAAAATTTTATGAAAAATGGGAATGTGACACAGAAGTTGTTCAAGAAATTGCACCGCGTAAATCGGGCTTTAGAAACATAATTTTATCTAGAGAGTAAAGAGTGGAGGCTTTCAAGAGTGCAAAATAAATTAAATTACCAACATGCACTGCAAATAGAATACTAATTTCCTAGTTAATTAAATTAATTGTACTACATTTCTATGACCAATTGAATCGTGCGACCTGTCACCCGAATGAGGATCCCAAATCATCGGTCAACGAAGGAGAGCTACGAACTTACGACTAGGAACTCGTTCTTGTCGACGCGCTGATTGCCGTCGGTGTCGAACATGTTGAACGCGATCTGAAACCCGGACTGCGGCTCTGAAACCGGAAACACGGTTAGAGGTTTGAAGTTGGGTCTAAAGGCAGAAACAACATTTACAGTCTCCTGTTCAACGTTAAATGGAACAGTTTTCTATCAGAAATCAGAACTGAAGAACGAATTACGTATTTTTGGGTAGATACTTGTTTAAAATACTTTTATCAAAATTAGGAAGTAAGTACTTACTTGTGAGGATAGAGAGAAGGAATAGATACTCGGTGTACGTCACAATGCCTGCAAACAGAGAAAAATAAGTTGTAACTCTTACACTTAGATCAGTGGTTATACAATGAAAACATTTACAGATTTCAGAGAGAAAAAAAGAAAAGAGAAAACTGTGCCGTTAATTTGTATTGAATTTCTGTGTTTTCACTGGCTCTTCATACAACAATGGTTTGTGAACTTTTGATTTTATTGTGATATATCTCGAATATTTTAGACATCAACAAGCTAATTGCTCATTGATTAAAACCAACTAATAGAGTGTATTTTTTATATTTTTCACGATTTGGCTCTCCAGTCTGGCGACATTCCACACCTCTGTCTCTGAGATTTCTGAACATCTGCGTGGATCCGTGACGCAGCGATGGAGTCGTGTCGCGGATGACGTCCAGCTCCTTCTCGGTCAGGACGCGGCGCTTCAGGCGAGCTGGAACAGTACGAGGCCGAGGTCAGCTGGAGGTCGGCACACATCGATCATCACCTTGTGGAAACTATTTTAAAAAGTCCAATTTCTTGGCGCCGTCACCTACGGTTAAAGAGCTTTCAATTCGTTTTAAGTCCTCTTAGAAGAAAAAGCTTCATCATTTAGTTTTACCTGCTTCAAAGTGGATTCTGACATTATAAAAGCTGAAGAGACATAATATTATTCCTAGAAATTATATTGGAGCTTCAACCGAAGAACCGACATCAAGTAGGCTTTATGTAGATGATATCCGTATTAATAAGTAGCTATTCTGGGCAGAAACATGGTAATCAAGAGTAATTGAAAGGTACAGTGAAGGAAGAAATAGTGAAGGGTACCTACTAGTTAAGTCCGTGAGAGAATATTTTTGGATACAAGTTATAGACAGTTATAAACAGTTATAAACAGTTACATACAAGTTATAAACAGTTATTGCATTGTGCCCTTCAATTATTTTTATATTATAAAATAAAAAATAAAGTGCAGCCCATTAGCTGAGTCCACCACTATGTCCATTGTTTTATTTAGCGACTATTGAGACTTGCGACATAGATGTGCAAGGACTTACGTCTCGGCTCTTGCTCGACGACGGACTCGAGGAAGTCCTGAGGCGTCATGAACAATTGTCCGTTGTACTCCACCGAGGCGAACTTGATGAAGCGGCGCTCCCGAGAAGTCAGCTTCACGGCTCGGCTGTACTCCTCGTTGTACTGAAAACATCGGACATCGTTAGAACACAAAATACTCAGTCGTTCTGATGGTATACCCAACAGACACATTCCATTCCTATTAGAACAGAAAATAGTGTCTCTTTAGCGCAGAGGTTGGCAACCTGCATGCGGCTCCTTAGTGGTTCTTAAATAGATCTTTATAATTTATTATTTTTAAGTAAAAATCTGGAATAGAAAAATTAAAAAATTCGAAAAGCCTTGTAGCCTCATGCAGCCTCATGCTCAAAAGAATTTCCCGATTTATCGATGCAAGTGCCCAGAGTCTACTGGATTCCATCCATAAAATTATTAGCACACGGTCTTTGGTGTTGAAGACTGACATCCGCAAATATCTACTTGCGGACGCAACTTCTTTTCACCATGAGGCTGTTGCAGGGCAAAAATTGGAAGAATTTCCAATTGGTTTGAATTGGTCCAATTGGTTTTGGTTTGATTCAATTTGTTCATTTTAGAGCCCCTGAATCACTTTTAAATAGTCAAAATTCTAAAAAACGCCCTGCGGGGCCACAAAAACTTTGTGAAAATATCAAAATAAACTAGTCATGCAATTTATTATTTTCAGTGATTTATTTATGATTGCCTCTCCTGGGGCAATAATAATAATATGTGTATAATAATGTACGTACCTATTAATTATTGGAAAATTGGCTCCTTGACCAAAAAAGGTTGCCAAACCCTTCTTTAGGGAACTGCTAAGTTCCTTCGATATTAAATTATACAACTCAACGTTAATTCCAGCATCATTTTACTCCTTTCACAGTAAATTTTTCGTAAAAGAAAACTGACATTTTAAACAATAATACATTTTCCATAAAAGATCTAAAACAAGTTATAACTGTCAAGTCTCCCAAGTCTGAAACCAAGTCCAGCTTCGCTTCCCTTGCCCCTTGTGTATAGGCAACTTCTGCTACCCAGCTGTGTGCCTGGAAGTGTGAAGCAAGGAGGCCCAATAATCTCGAATGTATCGGCATGAATTTAGCTCACATATTTCATTCAATGCATAATAGCATATAATATTATTCAAATCTTGACGAACACTCTATTTGATAGGTACACCCAACAAATGATAAAACGGATTGGCTGCTGGTCAGGTTCATTGTGTTTATCAATGAAATCAGAGCTAATTCCTGACGTGTTAGCATAGACTTCATGATTTTGCCATCACATTTTTTTCAGCCAATCCATTTCTTTCAAAAACAGTTTTATCATTTGTTGAGTGTATCTACAAGAAAAATTAAATGAATATCTCTGTACATGGAAAACGACGTAAATCTTACATTTTCTCTTCATTACGTGTTGTGGCAGGACAAATGTCAAATGTACGCACAAAATTATATAACGCTATCAATTTCTACATAAAAATACAAATTACGATACTTTACTTCCACATTCTTATACTAGGAAAACGCTCTGTGTAACGCGTTGATAAGCGAGCACGGATACGTGCAAAACCTCGAACCATAATTCCTTAAAACACGGCAATAATATACCTAAAACAACTGAAATCTAGAAGCACGATCCACTAAATTATATAAAAAATAGCTGAATTTGCTTCTCATTGCAAGTTATTGCAACAGTTATTGCAAGTCATTGCAACATGATACACACTTATGTGTATTTATTTCAGTATTTAGGTACGTAGGTATTATGGAATTATTATAAATAAAAAATACAGAGATTCAAACCACAAAATAGGCCATTATCTAAGTGCTAATATGAGCAAACATAATTTAAGAAACATTATCCAAACAGTTACTTGCCGTTCCGTATAAAAGAGCTTATTTCTTCTAGCACATTGCTTACCTAACACAAACCTAACACATTGTATCTGATACAAATGAAAGAAATATTTCATAAACATAATTTCAATTATCAACCAACCAATCTATTTCTACAATCAAGCAGACATTTCATCGGTCTACAAATAATTTGCTCAGCCTTTGAAAAGATTGGAAGTAAGACTGCATGTTAAAACTCTCATAAACATAATATAAACATAACATCTTCAAAAATAATAGAATAAACCCTAAGTATAACCTCGCATGTATTGCTTTAACTATTATCTAACCGCAAAGAAATAAAATTGTTACGTATTCAAACAATAATAGATAGATAGACAGCTGCTTGCTTCCGAGTTGTTTTGAATGGAGCGCATCAGGCGGCCGCAACGGACTCCTCGAACCTACAATGCTATTTATATGGGAAAACGCGATTTTTTTATTTGTGAACGGATCTTTCTCAAAAACTATACAGGTCTAAGTTAGTATGAGATGAAGGTGTGTGCAAAATTTCAGATCGATACGTTGAACGGTGCGGCCTGGGTTGAACCAGCAAAAAAAAAAAAAAAACACACACACAGAGAAAGTGCCGCAAGAGTCAAGTGGAGACGCTCGCTCCGCTCGCTTAAAAAGTTATAAAAATTGAAAATAGCTGCGACTCACGATTTTAATTTTTCTGCTTTACCAAAGAATTAAAACGAGTGACAAACCGCCACAAAAGAGGTAATGAAACGTACTCTAATTTATTTAATTAATGTATGTCATTTCTTAAATATAGTTTTATTAATCACTTTGTCTACTGCAGTTTTTACGACATGGCTGTGTCGTGGAAGAGGTCAGACTTCGCAACGGGACACTCGGAGAAAAAACTTTTACAACTCCATGTAGTTGAAAACTTAACTGCATTCGATTAAATAAATTGAGCGCGCAGCTACTTAATGGCAAAACATAATCAAGGTTAAAAGGTTTCGAGTAAAAAGCCATTTCGGTCAATTAGTTTGTTTAATTTTTATGAACATTGTATGAATTCTACTGTGACTGGTCGGCGAGGGTGGTCGGTCACCCAGACGCAGACTACTCAATGAAAATCATTTCGTTGAAATTGAGCGAAACGATATTTAAAATTAAACTTTTCGTATTTGCTCATTGGTATTAAATCAAGATTATAAATCACGTCTTAAGCTGGCTTTCCATGATCCGTCATCTTCCGTCAACGTCCGACACCGTCCGACGAAAACGACCACGTGACCCGTCTCGACCAATCCCTCGCCGTCCGAGATTTTTGGGGATGGCTCTGATTGGTCGAGACGGGTCACGTGGTCGTTTTTGTCGGACGGTGTCGGACGTTGACAGAAGATAACGGAGCATGGAAAGCCAGCATTACACGATATAAAAACGTTGATATTTTAAAATTGTAACTTTCGAATTTTCCACTCGAAGAATTATTTAAAAAATCAAGATTGAGCAGCATTCAAAAGCTGATTTCAAAACTTCAAAACTTCAACACTGATTTCAATAAAATATTATACAATTCTTTTCTACATTCTTTTCTACATTCTTTTCCTCTAGATATTTCCATGCCGAGAAATAAATCGCCTTTTAAATAATAAAATTTTATTTATGGTCAATAGTAGTTTCCTGAAATACTCTCAGGGCGCAATAAAATAAAATAAATAAATAAATAAATAATGTTCCAAAAGACCTCTTCGTATTCGCTCTCCATATTTTTTCGACATCTTGTCGAAACTTTCATGAGGGGTTGGGGGTCAAAATGTCCCTGCTGCTTGCTCCTACAGAGTCACGCAAGTGGACAAACTACCGACATCTTCCATCGAACCGTCTGTACACGAATAGAGACGCAAGAGAGCGGCGCAAAAAGCTCGCCACGAACGCGATTAGCATTTCGTAGACGTCCATCACTGTGGCTGGTGGCAGCGGTCAGCGCACCCCCCACATCGCCGTCCTCGGTACCATCGACACCGGCGCCCTGGGTGGCGCCATTCCTGATCCTGCCTGCGTACAACACGTCGCTCTACATACCACTCACTAGCCACTCTTCAATTATCAGCCAATGCTTTATGACGATTGGTATTTTCGATTTTTTCGATTAAAATAACGACCACAAAACTTTCTCTGATCGTCAGTTTTTTTTGTCTGGGGTTTAACGTCGCACTGTTCTGCAGCGTGGCTAATGGCGACGGATGAATGATTATGATGATGATTGGGAGATGATGGTGAAGGAAGAGTAGGTAAGGATGGAAGGTGGGAAGGAGGCGGTCGTGGCCTATTAGTAGAGTACCTTCCCATCATTTGCCTGTAGACTGAGGGAATACCACGAAAAAAACCCAGTCAGGACGGACGGTCGCGGGAATCGAACCCGGGCCTCCGGAATACAAGTTCAGAGCGTTAAACCACTCAGCCAACCTGTTTATTAATTACATTGGGTTTGCGACCATGATATTTATTTAATTTTAGTGGTGTTTAACGTCGCACTGTCTGCAACTAGGCTACGATGATCTGAAGATCATAAGGTGGGACGGCGGTCGTGGTCTATTAGTAGAAGAACTTCCCAGCAGTTGCCCATTGACTGAGGGAAACCTTCTTAACAGGAAACCACGAAAACTCAAAGGACGCATGTCGGGGGACTCGAATCCGGGACGCGAATATTTTTCTGGCAAAGACTTCGTAAATGGGCGAAAAAAATATTTCTATAAATTTCCAGTTTACTTTTTTGAAGTGAAATAAATGGTTGATCCAACTATGTTTTCAAATGTCATTCACGATAGTTCTGGGATGAAATTAGGATCGTGACAACCCTCTAGAGTAAAACATGTTCGATTTTTTAATTCGAAATAGAGCATATTTTCATTTTACTGATGTTAAAGCTGTCAGAACACAGTATATACTACACTTCTAAATCAGAGTTCTATTTGTATACATAAGTAAGTTATTAGAGTTTTTGTCACCGTCAATTAACGTCCCATTTACGAAGTCTTTGCCAGAAAAATTCTCGCATCCGGGACCTGCGGATTACAAGTCCAGAGCATTATTGTCCGAGCCATCTTTCTCTGAGTCTGCTATGACAGAGCATGATCGAGCCAATGGCGACTGCTGAGGAGGATGATTGGGAGAAGGTGATGAAGATAGTCCAGTCAAATCAGGCTTAAAAATGTCCAAACCCAAAACAAATGGCAACATTAGGTTTTTTGGTGTCCTCTTCAGAAAAACGCCCTTTACAACATATCCAAAATCCGCCAAAATCCGCGCACCGGAAGTGCTTTTTAATCACTTTTTAAGTTAATTCCCCTTGTTAATTCCATCTTGCAAAAAAATCATGTATAACTCCGTTTTGATGAAATTTGACAGAATTGTTCACCATCCTAAATGAACACAAAACTATCTGAGCGTTTTCCTCTAAATTTCATCGTTTGGGAAATATGGACCTTGCAAAACGTCAAATTACACTCAAAGTGACCGAAATCGTCGAAAACCGACTAAAATATGACTTTTCGATGGGCCATATTTCCCAAACGATAAGATTTATAGAAAAACGCTCAGAGAGCTATTTGTGTTTATTTAGGATGGTGAACAATTCTGCCAAGTTTCGTCAAAATCGGAGCTACATGTTTTTTTTTTGCAAGATGGAATTAGCATGGGAAATTAACTTAAAAAGTGATTAAAAAGTACTTCCGGTGCGCGGATTTTGGATATGTTGTAGATTGCATTTTTCTGAAGAGAATGACACAAAAAAACCAAATGTTGCAATTTGTTTTGGGTAAATCTCTCATTTGACTGGACTGAGAAGGGAGAGCAAGGAGAGGCGATGGCATTAATGCAACCCTCCACTGAAGACTTGTAACGCGAATCCCGGCGAACCACGATCCCACCACCTCCACACGTCTGGGGACAACGTCGCCGAAGGTCACCTGTCACCCTGTGCGGTCGGCCCGGCGATCCATCACCTCCCGCTGCCGGCTAGAAGAATCAGCAAGTAGCGCTCTCCAGACCTGTCCGTGCCGCTGCGAGTAATTATACACTGCACACCGGATCCAGTGTGCAGTGCCAGCCGCGCCGTGCCGCGCCGTGTAATTAGCATCTAGGTAGCCGTGATAATGGCGTCGCAAGCTGTGTGGCCTGATTGGACGGCGTAATCGGAGATGGAAGATTAATCGGTGGAATTGATGAGGCGGCTGGCAAATCGGAAGGTCAACAAATAAGATCCCCTTTTTATGTGGATAGTTCGGAGTCTGCATACTTGGCGCAGTACTCTGTACCGCGATAGACAGGGGGAATAGAATCTACATAAATAGGCTCCATTTATTTTGGGTAATTAGTCCACTCTAAGCCCGGTAAAACTGAATGGATGAGTTTGTAACTGAAGTGAGTACCTGAAGGAATGGAGCCTTTTTATATGCCCATCTTTAAGTAGAGGAATTCCTAATCAGACATTTTATATGCTTTGAAGTTTTTCTTAAATACCTACACATTTGTATGGAGCCACCACGCAAGTGTCAAGTTATTAGACGATACTTTCCTTGTAAAACAACACTTCCCTGTGAACTTCCCTTCACTTCAGGAAAGTTTGTGAACTTTCCTTGTAGTGTACTCTTTTAGTACTCGCCCATCTTATCTATGATCTTTTTTGCATTTCATACGACAAGTAAGAACTTAGTGGAACAAGAACAATTGTCAACCATTTGTCAAAGAAATTTGGTATCTCTTTATACGACGGATTGTGAGGAAGGCATGACTATAGCCTAGGTGACCACTGTATAGCAGTTTAGACGGAAAAAGTAGCATCGAAGAAAATGATTCAGCCCATCAGATGAGTAAATTTACCAAAATAAACGAACGATTCGACGAGACAATGAAAAATTAAACCCGACAATTGACACACAATCAAAAAGTCAGTCGCAGAGGCCATACAATTATCCCGCCATACAATTAGTCCTGACCACGTGCGAAGAAGATGCTGTGCGTGAGGGTGTTATCAAGTAGGAGGAGGAAGAGATGTAAGAACACAATGCGCAACCTCCAGGAGATGTGTCATCTCATTGTCCCAGCTCCAGCACGACTAGGACAATGACGAGATGTCACAGCTTCCGTCCGTCTACCGCGAAACACGGCCATTGTCACGCATTGTCACGCCGTCACGACGGCTCACGTCACCAGTTCGCCAATTTCAAGGACTCCAATTCGAGGTGAATAGTCATGTCTTGAATTGGGTTTATATTTGCAATATTGTCCCCCAGGGCTCGATTCTCGTGCTCGTCCTTCTTGACAGGTTTCTGCGAGGTTTTTGGAGGTTTCCAGTACCAGAGGCATTAGGCTGGGACGGTAACCTACTAGGCCACGACCGCCTCCTTCCCACCTTTCAACCTTACTCCACATTAGCTTCATAATCAGTCGTCCGTCGTTTATAGACCAAATGGGCACAGGGATTGACAGAAATATACGAAATTATACGAAATATTTGTAAAATTGCCTAGGAAATATTTGTAAAATTGAGTTGTTATAAAAGCTCAGCTTTCTTCGACTTTTTTCGAATGTACCGGATTTTGCATTCAAATATTATTGATTGAGAGCCTACAGTCTGATAAATGAAGTTTTGTACTTTGAGGGGTAGACGTACTACCATCTATTCTTCATGAACAAAACGAACTATTCTGGAAGGACGTAATCAGCGTGAAAATTGTGGTACCAAACGGACCCCAGTGAACCCGCGTTAATTTAAAAAAAAACGTGAAAAAACAATATAACGAAAATACTGGAGGTCGTCACGTGATTTGTAGAATAATTTCTAGAACAAGGAAAACATCTTCTTCGCAGCTAAGAGTGCAGTAGTTCGTCCAATCTCATGTTCCTTCGGTGTGGTCCACTATTTAACTCGTAAAATGTAGCAAATCCCAGAACATTAATTAACATTTACAACTTAGCCAAAAAGGGATAAAGACACTGGCGTAAGTGATACCTTGGATACCACCTCTCGTGCGTGCTTTTTAGTCACGTGGTATCGCTCGGGCAGACACGGGGAATAGCGCACAGTTTTAGAAAATTGAGGGAGAAAAATTGTTTCATAAGTGGGTGTAACTTTGACATGCTGTTCACATGATCAGTCTGATTGTATATTAATAGCACTTTTTAATTTTTGTTTCTTGCATTGTTAATAAGGCGCCTGTTATTCAACAAACCCGCTCAAAACTATGAGATTTCAAATTTCAAATGTATGAGATTGATATCAAATTTTAATCGCGATTAGATAAAAGACAAACTTAGGGTTATCACTTGGCACATTTTTTAAATTAAATTTCATTCGGCACCCAATGAGACAAGAAATTAGAAAATGTTTCACCAAAAATCAACTAATTATTACTAATTAACGAAGTAAAAAACTAAAAATGTACCAAGTGATAACCAGCTAATTTGGTCTTTTATCTAATCATGATTAAAATTTCCAATCATTTCGTCAACCCATTTTGTCTCCAATCGTATCCAAACAAGTATAGCGGCAAAATCGCTCGCGTATGTAGCAAATCCGAGGAATGAATAAACATTCACAACAAAGTAGCTATCAGGTCACAGATAAACTGCATGTAATCAGTAATACTTCTCCTCCCGTGTAGTGTGGTCACGTGACACAAAAACAAAAAACTCGTCCGCAGCATCAAGCAGTAATTAACATTGCATTGCTAATTACCTCGATGAATGCACGCTAATCGTCGCCTGCATCAATCGCCGAGCCAATGCAAGCGACGAAAGCGATCACCCCCACGGGGGATATCGAGGAGGTAATCGCCGGCCGGGTCGGGGCGGCGGCATACGTGGAAGAGCCTTCCCATGACTAAATCAAGATGCTAAACTGTATCATTAATGACGGCCTCTCACGCTCGCTCGGATCTTCTCTCGCGCGCTCTCCACGACGCGGGCACGGGGTTCGTGGAAGCGGAGGATCAATCGGGGAGCGAGATGCGGGCTGGACCAAGTGGTGGTGAGGATTGAGATGTACATAATAGAGTTCCAGTGGAATCTGTGTTGAATCCAGGGATGCCTGATGCGGAGGAGGGGGCGACTGCCCTACCATAAAAGAGACTATATTGTTTTTCGATATTCTATCCTTTACTTAACACCAGCCAAGTATATTTAAAATCCTTAAAACGTTCTGCGCCCCCCCCCCCCCAGCCCCTTTTTTTATTATTTACATTATGTGTCCTAATTTTTTGTAATCTATCATGGACCCCCCCCCCTCCCCACCCCCTTCCCTGCCAAAGATAGCGTCCCCTTTGATTCATCAGGGGCCCTATTCTACAGTGCGTTCGGACAGGACCTTTCAGCGCCTGAGGGCAAATGTCTAAATACAACCGCCAATAAAATGCTGTACACACCTCAGAAATTTGGATCTTCTTTGCTCCTCTATTGTTATAGGGTGAGGTGAAGGTAGTGCCAGAAAAATATCCAAAATTAGCGTGTAAAATAGTAATTCCATGCAGAAATTAGTTTTTTCGCTGCTGCAAATTCCTGTCCGAACGCACTGTAGAACGATTTCCCAATTCCATTCTGATGGAATTCGGTCAGCGGTCATCATAAGGATTGACATTGATTGAAATCAAATTCCATCAGAACTGGGAATTTTGGGAATCTAGAATAGGGCTCCAGGAGACTAGAAATTTCCATTATATAACCACGTTTCGGTCTTAATTTTATACCAACTGTAGATTTAATTTTTAATTTTTTTAGTCCATAACAACGGAATCAGATTCGATATAAAGAATGGAGGATATTTATACAGCACGACTTCCATCAAAAAGACTATCAGAGACTGTGCCATTGAGAGACTGATAACAGGTGGAGGGAGGTCGTTACAGGTCCTTGAACAACCCATAGTCGAAATAACAACGGCAGCAACAAGCAAGGTGATCCTATAGTCTAAGTACTATTTCATTCATAATTAATACCCTCAATGATGTGACCAACATAAAAAAATATTCCCTTCGTCTTCTTGGAAACCAATTGTTTATTCTAGCGTAATATGTCTGCCAGGCAATTTGAAATTGGTGAAATCCGATATGCCAATAATATCAATAGCTTATTACAATGCTATTTTAGCGCTAAATGCATACATAAGTACAATGCAAATTTGTGTCCCGATTCGGTGCTTCGGCGAAAAGATTGCGTCAATCGACTAAAGAAAGAGCGGAGGTGCAAAATTAGCTTACTGAGAAGTGTGAATTACATACTTATTGTCGAAAGTGTCGATTACCGACCTCTATTGAATCACACGTCTTCAAATAGAGCTGGGTTTTTGTGACTCGATTTCAAGAACGCAACCGGCTAGAAGGAGTTTAAGACACAAACAACATAATTAGCGATTCTGTCCAGTCGAGTAAGATAATCTGACGCTGGATAAACGGCGGCAAATTACATGTTACTGGCGTCGGAGAAGATTTATACAGGCATTGGTCAACTGTTGCGTCGTCGTTTCCTTCCGCAGACCTTTCGAAACTCGGGGTCATTCGGAAAGATTTAAAGCTACTCTGAATTCCAATAATAAGATCGCATCTGGCCAATTATGTCATAATTTTACAGACATTTACCGAACTGTTTATTTGTATACAGGAACTGGACTTGTGCCTTTGCTCGGACGTGTTTTTCACTCTAGGGCGGGGCTAGCGAGAGAAACTAGGCTCGTGATTGGTAAACGCTGCGACGTATTTGGCGTTGGCCAATCAGAATGCGATGTTCTCTCTGGGAGGGGCTAGCGAGGGAAACTAGGCTCGTGATTGGTAGACCAACCAGTATCATGTTTCATCAACTTATAAGTACGAACACGAAAGTGAGACTTTTCAATACCATTTCTTTTACGATTTGTTAATTGTGAAAATTTTCATGAAATTTTCATGCAAATTTTCAATGTTTTAAATCCTGAGGAAGGTAATTTTTTGGGGGATTTTTTTATTTTTCTGGTAGGTGCACCGACATTTTTAAACGTATTTCTATCACGCATAATATTGTAACACACTCCATTAATACTTTACAAAATAAAACAATTGAAAATATGCTGAAAGGTCCTCTGTAAATGACTAATGAGTGTTTTCATGAAAATTTTTAAGTCCCAACACTAGACGCAACACCCATCAACAACATCAACTCCATCATCATCAACTTCAACAACTTCCATAAACTCCATCCAACGCAATGAATAGACCGAATATAATGGACATCCTCACCGACTCAGTTATCTCTGTTATGTTTGAGAACGTCCTCTAAGTGAACAATAGGCGCGAAGCGTTACCTGACAACAAATGTTGGCGTCGACTCAACTTCCTGACCTTTGCATTGAGACGAGCACCGGGTGCGGGTTATTGTCCCGCCGCGACGACGTCATGCGCCGCGACGCTCTCGACCAATCACGTGGCGGCGTCGCGGGGGAGGTGCGCCGGGATAGTTACAAGCGATATTGAGTGGATAATATATTGAGTGTGGTTCACGGCGGTGTATGAGACATGATTGATGGCGCTAAGATAGATGGAAAGAGGTCCTGCGTATTTAATTAGCCAGAAAATGCAGGCTATCTCGAAAGGCCTACAATGAAATTAATCACCTTAACAAGGTCAAGGTCGTATTCAGGATGAAATTTTGGAAGTGGCAGGACATTATTAATATTTTGAAAAAATTGCAGTGGTAAACATGGGGGTTGGGGCGCAGCTTCCGAGAAAATTTTCGGTTAAGGTCATTCGTTTTGGAGCATTTTGAATCGCAGTATAGCTATTTTTGGCAATAAGCTACAAATGTCCAAACATTGGTCTAAGAGGTTGAAGAATAGGTTTACGTTTGCGCAGGCCCGGAATTTTTTTAAATTTTAGGTCAATTCGAAGCATTTTGGTACGTTTTCAACATGATCTGTCATTTTTATGATTTTTTTACATTTTTTTAAATGTGCGTTATTTAGTTAAAGCCCCAATATGGGGGAGGGGGGGGGGGGGCACCAAGGCCCCCCCCCCCCCCCGAATACGCCCTTGAACATGTTGCTCTGCAAGATACAAACTGTATTACAAAAATAATTGTATCAATTACAGCAAATTACAGTCACCAACAACACAAAATTGTAACTACCTATATAGGTACAGTTTTGTAACTCTTGGTGGCAGTTTGTTTTAGAGGGTGGTTTTACAGAAGGGATGGAAATTGTTTTTGGGTGGATAGTGACTTGTCGGTCGAAGATCTTTATAGAAGGTGAATTCATTTTTAGATTCTTGACGAAGCACGAGTTAAAAATATAAGTCTTTTTCCTGGTTATTATTTTACGATTAAAAATAGTTTTTCTTTTGATGTGACTAAAAAGAAAACTCGTGGACAGCTGCGAAGTTGACGCATTTTGCGTAGATAAATGTAGGTACAAAAGAATAATAAATTAGCCCAGCTGAACGTTGCAGAAGAAGAATCGTAAAACATTAAAGATTGAGGTATGTCGCAAATAAAGATGCTTAAAAAGAAAATAATATAAAAAAATTATTGTAGACCTACTACTTTAATGGGATCAATTTTGGTATAGTACCTTTTAAACTTTGCGGAATTATTTTGGTTTTGGGGAAAGCTTCTATAATGCTCTGTGACAAAAGGGCGGAAGTCCATTTCAATGATTCTGGACAATCGTATTTGTAAAGATGACATGAGTTATTGTTGACATCAGTCAGTCTATTGGCGACCCCCCCCCCCCCCCCCCCCCCCCACTCAAAATAAAGTTCCTACGCGCCTGCCAGTATTTCAATCCGCTATATTTTAAACAATTGATTAGGACTTTGACAACAACAACCAATGAAAGGCCTTGAATTACCGTTTAAAGTTTAAGCTACAGGCGCTTAAACTACTGTTTTTAGCATATGATTTAAAAATCGACCCTTTGAATGACTCCAAAGAATCGCTCGTCTGGTAAGGAAAGGAAAGAAGGATCATAACCTAACTTCGTAACTGTCACGCGGCATGGGATATGTAGGAGACTGCATGGAGGCCGCCGGCGTTGAATGAACGTGTTGATATCCCCACATGCGCGGTTTCCCATGGCATCACGTGACAGATCGACGTCGATTAGTCGGCCGTCACGACGCCGTGTCTCACGGGGCTGAGCGACGTCAGCTGGGGCTCATTTGTCCGACCACACATGCCCATCACTCGAGCGCACAGCATGCCCGTCATGCCCATCATGCCCATCATGCCCATCACTCGTACGCACCGCATGCCCACTGGTTCGCCAGCAGTTGAGCCAACTTTCAATCATTTCAGAATATCGAGAATGTATTTTGGCGCAAGTATAGGCAAGGTGGTCAGGTAGGTCAATTACTTAAATTAGTACATTGCAATCAATAAAAATTACTGAAGATTCCTGAATTACATGATCCATCCATCAATCTCATAAAAGATGATTAGGTACACTCAAACCAATAAAAATTGGTACTCGCGAAACGAAAATGATTGGCTGCTTGCTGTTAAGGCTCCTTGGCAATAAATCCTTGTTTATCAATGTAATAAGAGCCACCTAGGTAGATAATGAGTTAACACAGCCTTCATGGATGATGCCATCAAACCTTAATCAGCCAATCATTTTCTTTCCGAGTACCGATTTTTATTGGTTTGAGTGTACTGTACCTAACTGTTTTCGAATTGAAATATAATATATCTTTAGCTAAATCGCTATTGACAATAGGTAAATTTTCACTAAATTGTACCACAACTCCATTTTTACAAATTATTAAAGTAAATTATAGTGTTGGAGTGGAGGTATATTCAATTTTTTAAATACATTTTGCAATTTTACGATATTTCCACCATCAACTACTTCATAACATCTGAAGTTCTCATCAAAAGTGTGATATTTTGATTTTTGACGTCTTTCGTACATTTTGCGGTGTATACGGACACGCTTCTAAAACGAAACAAACAAACTTCTGCCCACACACATTAGTAATTCCGTCGACCACCCCGTAACTCTACCCCTTTGGCCGCAAAACATGACCGAGGGTGTAAACTGCCATACAAGTGATCAGCTGCACACATGTCCCGCCAGAGTGCATCAATCATCACTCAGGAGCTCGGGGGAGGAGAGACAGGAAGATTGAGTCTGCCACCAGGAATACAGCTGCAGCGATGTCAACGAGTTCGTTCCACTAATTCGCTCATTAGTTATCACTTGCACGGGGATTCAATATTACAAGTCAACCCTTCTGAAGAGGTTGACAAGTCCCTATAGTTCTTGGCTAAGCAATCGCCTGGATTGTGAGAATAAAATTACATGTGTCTATTCTGGATTGTGTGCAAAGATAATCTATGGAAATATGAATGTGTAGGAAAACATGATGTTATGCAAATTGAAATAATGACGGCAGGTGCCTTCATGTAGAGATAAAATTACAGTGGATGTATTGGCTGTTTTTATATTACGCTAGTAATTACTAGTAGGCAATTTTCAAAATATTAAAAAGTATAAGAACATGCAACACGTGTGCAAAGCCTGTTGAGCACAATAAAACTGTACCTACAAGATCGAGTTCGTTTAAAAAAGTGATCCAAGTATGTATTCTATGTAAGATGGCGGTTGTTGTCCAACGTCCCCTGACCGTCCTCAAAGCAAGGGGTCGTGAATGTGAGGTGAGCTGCACATGCCAGCTGATGAAGAAGAGCGAAGGAAGGTAAGCTATTAGAACACCTACACGTGCCAGCAGTTAAACTATGTCTCGGTGGGATCAGATATCGCGCAATATCAGTTCATCACTGCGCCATGCCAGAGCGGCAGAAACCATCTAGACACCAGGTAGACACTTGGAGAGAGCTCTTGATATCAACCCGACTCTTTCCAGGCTGCGAGCTGTAAGATAACAAGTTGGAATAAACTACCCTTATTGAGTTAGCAATAAGGTCGACATTATAATATTACGTTGCTAGAAATTCACCCTTATCAATAAGGAAAGTAATTTTCGCGATTACAATGTCGACTCTGCAATGTGGGACTTCAATCATCTGCATCTCCACAAAACAGTTGAGAATTCTATTTTCCTTCTTATGGAGACATTTTATAGGCCTAAATGTTCTAGAAGATTTGACATAAGTAGTACAAGAATATTCTTCTTCAGCTTGAATGCATTCCAAATCACAATTTCATAACACGAACAACCTTGTTTCGAGATAAATGGAATGATCAACTAACATTATCATGAAACGGGTACAAAAACCTGTGTTTGCATATTTTAATTAATGTAGTTTTGTGATTTTTACCTGTTTCAGTTGGATAAGCACATGTTTACTCGCTATAATCGGTTTTCACTTCTAACCGAAAATATTACTCGACAAATCATTTTAAAACTATTATCCTACCTCATGATTCATTGTCCTCCATCGCAAAAATATTGTGTCACAGTCAACATAATTCTACTCAATAATTTTAATTGACACAATATAAATGCGTTAGCACACATGACAAACGTTTCTTCTTTCTAATCAGGTATTGCTTCATTCCTGCAGGGTTTCCAATAATTCCTCGTGAATCAGTAAGTAAATCAGAGAACGCGCTCTGATCACACGTCTGATCGAGAACGAGTGTAATAATCAAGACACAGACACATATAAATCCAAGAGTAATTGAACGGACCTCGGGCAGTCGGTGCATGAGTTACAAGGTGTTGGTTCACTGCAGCGCAAACACCTCACATGTGTTTTATATCTCAATCAGAGCTCCCTTGTAACATAGAAGAGGGGGGAATCATTCTTCAAGTCAGTGTTAATTGTAATTTATCTTAAAATTTCAAATATTGTAACCTCACCTTCATATCTCCTAAACTAGTGCTCCATATTTCCGTCAAAGAATTTAGTTTAAATCAGGGACATGGAACCCAAATAAATATCGCTTCCGGTTCCAAGTTTTTGAAAATATCGGTTCCGATTCCGGTTTCTGGAAAAAATTAAATAACGGTTCCGATTCCGGTTCCATAAGGGTTCCAATCGGTTCCATCGAATTCAGACAATAATTCAACCTATTTTTTAAATCGACTTGGGGAACTTTTGCTCAGAAATATCTAACATTAATTTGACTCGGTGATCATTTATTTTAAAAACTGTAAATGGTAATAAATAATTTCATATTTGAAAGGCAATGAAATAAAAATTCAATGAAATTAATTATTTAAAGAACCCAAATGGAACCGTTATGGAAACCAAATAATGTTCAATTAAATAATAATGGGTCTGGTTCCACCTAAAAAATAAATGGGTTCCGATTCCGGTTCCGGTTCCTATAAAAAATAACGGTTCCTTTCGGTTCCGTTCCGGTTTCAGTCTCTGGTTTAAATTACAATTCACAAGGTAGGTAAGCTACTGAAGTCTCTCATTTCTGTAGATGATTTACATTTGTTTTGTTCTATTTTCTCGAGTATTACAGAGCTCCGAGTACTGTACAAAATAAAATAAAGACAAATAAATTGGTATTAGCTTCTAAACGTTCAATATCTTCCAGACAATGCTTAGCTGGAACATAACTTCTTCTTCTTCTTCTTTAACTTATATATAGGATACAATCCTGTTCAAAACCAATTTAAAACGTTTTGTACTGAGCTCTTCATTCTAATGAATCCTTCCATCTCTTGTTTGGACGTCCTATTCTTCTCTTTCCTCTGGGCCGATTGTCCCGTGCAACCCTAACTAATCGCCCTTGATCCATCCTTGAAATGTGTTCATCCCAAAGAAGTCTTCTTTCCTTAATCCAATCAGCCACATCTGTAACTCTGCAGGTGTCCCTTATACTTTCATTCCGTATCCGATCCAGTCTCGTTTTACCTAATATTCTTCTTAAGACTTTCATTTCGGTTACCTGCGACTGATGTCTTGTCTTAGATGTGTCGGGTCTTGTTTCAGAAGCATAGGATATAATGGGTCTTATTACGCTCTTATATATCTGCGACTTCGCATCCTGGCGCAAGAACTTGTTCCTCCATATAACATCTCCCAAACATCCCGCTACTCTGTTGGCCTTCATGATTTGTCCATTCACCTCCTTCTCTATGTGTCCATAACTGGTGATAGTCGTTCCCAAGTACTTGTATTCTAAAACTTGCTCAATAATGTCACCATTAACCACTATTTTGCATCGAATGGGCTCTTTAGCAATCGTCATTGTCTGCGTCTTATTTGTAGAAATCTCCATATTATACAAACTACAAGCATTATTAAACCTAAAAACCAATCTCTGTAAGTCGTCCTCGTTATCAGCTATTAATATAGCGTCGTCTGCATAACAAATAATATTTATCGTACTTCTACCCAAACTGTATCCTTTAATTCCTCGAACAGACTTTATAATTTCATCCATAATCAAGTTAAAAAGAAGCGGGCTTAAAGAATCTCCTTGCCTTACACCCATGTTCATATCAATTGGTTCAGAGAACTGTCCGTTACATTTGACCTTAATTTTACTATTGCTGTAGATATCTTGTATAACTCTAATGATAGACTGTGGAATGTTCCTTTGAATGAGGATATTGATTATGTCTATCAGCCGGATTCGATCAAATGCCTTTGTCAAGTCAATAAAACACATGTATGCAGGGTTGTTGTATTCCAAAGATTTCTCTACAATCTGTCTTACTGCAAATATTGCATCAATGCATGATCTGCCCCTCCGAAATCCTTGCTGTGCATCTTGTAGCTCTATTAAATTGTCGAGCTTACTTGTAATGATCTTGGTTGTGAATTTGAGCATGGTGTATAAAAGGTTTATTCCCCGATAATTTCCCGGCTCCATTTTATCGCCCTTCTTGAAAATGGGTATTAAAATATTTGTCCTCCACTCATCAGGGATTTTAGAATTCTCCATGATCTTGTTTAAGAGTTTTGTTATCTCTCCCGCAAGTGCTGATCCTCCATATTTTAGAAGTTCATTAGTAATACCATCTTCCCCGGGCGATTTTCTATTTCTTAGCTTCTTTAATGTAATTCTCACTTCAGTCTCCGACACACTCACTTCTTCTACATTCTGTCCGACATCTTCCAATTCACTCATCTCTGCTCCCTGAAATAAGTTGGTGAAGTACTGCGTCCACTTATCTATTTCTATTTTTTTGGTTTCCACGAATTCTTTTATTTCTTTTTTTGATTTTGTATTATTTTCCATACTTGCTTCTGCAGCCCAAAAAAGTCGTGTTCCATTTCCTTTGAGAACTTCTCCCAATATCCTTGTTTTATTCTTCTAATATCTGCATTCACTGCATTTCTAACCACCTTATACTCCAAGTATGACTGCTGTGTATTCTGATTGCGATGAGCCAAATATGCCTCTCTCTTCTGTTGAGAGAGTGCTTTGACTTCTTCGCAGAACCAGGGTGTTTTCCTTGTGCTACAATCATCTTTATTAGCTAACACTCTTCTTTGTCCAAGTGCTTCTTCTGCCGCTCCCATGATATTATGCTTAATCTTGTTCCAACTCTGATTTACATCGTCTTCCTCAGTAACACTTGTGAGATCAATTTTACTCTTAAGTCTGTTCATATATAAGATTGTAGTGGAAATATCGTGTAGAGATTCAATGTTATATTTCGTTTCATACACCTTTTCTAATTTAACGGTCTTTCTAAATTTGAGTCTCATTTTACTTAATACTAGTCTATGATCACTTCCAATGTCAGCTGAAATTAAACTACGAACATCCAGTATCTGGGTTGGATGTATCCCTCTATTCGTTAGTATATAATCAAGGGTGCATTTGTGACCCCTAGTATTCTCCCACGTGTACTTATGCTGGAGTTTGTGATCAAAGAAAGTGTTATTTAAACGAAGTTCATTGCTTGCACAAAACATAACTAATTGTTCTCCGTTGTCGTTTAAGACATCTTCATTGAACCGGTGTTTTACCCCTGGTATTATGTCATTTCCCACTCGAGCATTGAAGTCCCCCAGCAAAATTATCCTTTCGCCTCCAATAACACTGTCTACAGTGTCTTGAAGATCGTCAAAGAACTCGTCCTTTTCATGCGCAGGCTTGTTATTCTCTGGGGCATACACTGATATAATATTGATGTTTCCTTGATCGGTCTGTAAATTCACCATAAGTATGCGTTCTGAAATGTACTTGCACTCATTTATGCAGCGTGCATATTTGTTGTGCAACAATATTCCCACTCCCTCTTTCGCTCTACAACCTTTATCCACTCCGCTGTAAATCAGAGAGTATTTTCCATATTGCATAATACCCTTCCCTTTCTTCTTTGTCTCAGAAATGGCACATATATCGATGTTAAAATTCTCAAGTTCATTAATAATTTCCTGGTCCCTGTTATTCCAAGAGCGTATATTCCAGGTACCTATTCTCATTATGTTTGATTTTTTCCAAATACTCAATTTCCTTTTTCTCGCAGGGTTCATCGTAGGGTTCGACAATCCGTTCATCCGAGGCCAATTATTGGTTCTGTGAGCATGTATAGTTTTACATCCCCTGGTAGGTTGCTAGCCTCGCCAGAGGATGGCCCTCCTCCTTTCTCATCCGGGCTTGGGACCGGCAATGGCAGAGGAAATTGGTATTGTTTTTTAAAGATAAAGGTTGTCTCCTTTCTGGTTTTTCTGTTAGGGTCTGTTTTCTGTTTTCTTATGTTTCTGTGAACATAACTATTACATTTAATTATCAGCATAGTCTTCTTATAGCACTGCTCGAATTGATATTGTCTGTCGCCGAATAACAATTTTATGACAGCTATTCGGAATTGTTTATTTCCATACACAACACACTGATAAATCTGGCTCTAGATCGAGTGGAAAGGCAGCCATTAGCATCGTACGAGTTCGTAGAGAAACGGCAGGAAGTAACGGCAGAAATCATTTTATCCTACGGAGACTTTAGAAATTAAACAGTCAAAATTAAAATGACTGCAATGTAAACAATGCTTAGAGTGGCGCAGGGTCGCCACCGCTGCCTTCTACACGCCTCTCCCCTATACACCGCCCCATCTACAAGCACGGTCTTGCTGCACCCCATTTACCCTACAGAAAATCACCCCATCTATAAAAATAATCGCATCACTTGGGTAAATGTGATATAAACATACTCAGCCTTGATTGGTCCGGAAGACGTTCTAATAAAACGCAATCCGGACGCTGCTATGAATAATATTGTCATAACATTGTTTTGTCGGAAGAAACTCTGTCAAAACAATTCAGTGATTACTTGAGAGATCAAGATCTACAGACAAGCAGAGTAGCCCAATATTTGCTAAGAAAAAAAACATGTACTTATCTAGATTTGCAATACATACGTACTCTGCTAAAACCAGTAATTAAGTTAATTCACAGTCATTCTAGGAATGTAATTGGTTGTTACAATGACAATCAAGTCCTAATCAACCGGTTAAAATTTAGCAGAGTATTGAAAGACAGGCCCTAAGGGTAAGTTTTCAATCAAAAAATTTAAACGGTCATTTAAGGAATGTCATTGGTTGTTGCCATGGCAATATTCTCCCAATCAACTGTTTAAAATTTAACAGAGATTGAAAAACTGACCCTAAGAGAAATGCATTTTTATTAAATTTCTTAAAATATATGTGCCTCTCACGTATCAGTTGAAGAGTAGATCATAGACCTAGGTTATAGGTCTATTAAAATCCTTAAAATTATAACGCCCCCCTCCCCTCCCCCCATTTGTACATGCAAATTATATTTTTATGCTCTATTATTCTTGTTTTTCCTTATTACTGTTTGACTTTTAATGTTTTTTGGAGGATACTTTTCGTTCAATACATTAATTTTTCTATGCTATTCTATTTTGAGTTGTCTGCCATTGAATTGTGACCTCTATCGGCGACATTAATCCGAGACCTACCGACTTCTCCTCTATAAATCTGCCAAATCTGAACCTCCCCCCTGCCCCTGGCCCTGGCCGGTGTGACAGTGGCATAGTTTCCAGTCACGTGTCAGCTGGGTCAGAGAGTTATCGCCGACCCTCTCTCGTACATCAACCATCACCTGACGTCACGCCGTCCGTCTTAGCGTCGGCGTCGGTTCTAATAACTCATTCAACAGGCCCAGTCGCTAACTTTCAGAGGGAAATACTGTCATTTTCTCAAGGACAAAATAGCGATTCATTCAGATGAATCAACGTTAAAATAAAATGTTTACCTAAATCCTGTACTAAAATTCTTCTCCCAACATGTATCACATTACCATTTTAGTAGGTCTCTGGTCCCACTACCTACCAATTTTAATGTGTGATTTTTGTTTTAAACCTACACAGTACACTTACATCTGAAAAAAAAATTATATCCTGGTTGCAAAATTTCTTTTTCAAAACTTGATTATCCATACGAAAATACTTCTAGGTAAACCCAGATTTCGAGCAAGTGGGGTTGAATGGAACCCAACCACAACGTTTTACGACATCTTTGCAGCCAACTTTATTCCTACCTAATTATTTATCAAAAAAATATTGCCGGTAATTCGTGCTGCAACTAACAATACCGTCAATCTGGTGACCGCGGGTTATGATCGATGATCACCAAACCAACGTATGATCAGATTCAAACAATTTTTCTTTTCCATTATTTAGCAAAATTATTTCGTAAAACGGGAGAAGTCTTCGACTTTCTTTGTCTAGAAGCCTCCTTAGTTTGTCTGTTTCCTAAGTAACATTGAAATTCCTGCGACTAGACTTATTCTATTTCTATGCCGCATGCCGCCTATTCAAATTTCCAATCTTCCTCGGCCCCCTCCCACCCCACCCACAGCAAGCGTTCCATTGTGCTCCGAAGTATTGGAAGCTGAAGTCCTACAACAAATCATTTGATAAAATATTTCGATTTAGATGGCGGGACAGCGATATTTTTTTACATTTTACAGAATAAGTCTCCTTTCACTAAATTTAATGTCTTGCATGTACAAAAGAAAAAAAGAACATCAAGTCATAGCTTTTTCTATTTCCGCTCAGAAAATACCGCGAAAATACTACATTGGAAATGGCAACTGACAGCACATTTTGTTTCATTCTACTTTTGCGTTAAAACCAGACAACACGGCAAACTAAAATCAAGCTCGGCAGTTACTGGAATTGAATTGAAACTATAAAATAAACTACTAAAATGATAGGACATCTGTCTCCTTATCCGTTGACAGGTTATCATTTATGGAGTTTGCTGAATACCTACGGCAAGTGTTCACTTCACACCATGTTCAGAACTAGGACACTGCATACTAATCTTTCGTGTCCATGTAAGTCCAGACTTAGATCATATCTAATTAATGAGAGCAATCTATTATCGCTTTCTTCTCGATTACCATAATAATAGTAATCTCATCGTCAGAATGTCGTCCATTTCATCACTAAAACTGTCGGCAAACACCAAGATTTGAATATCAAATCAACGCCTTCTAGAATGTAAGGATTGGAACGTTCCTGGAACGGACACCCAGTTCCATGTCAAATACTAATGTAATTAGTCACGACAATAGCTATGTCTTAATCTGACAGCTAATTAACGGTGTTGATAAACATCATCGGGCACGCTGTACTAATAAGAGAGTAGAGAATAAGAATAGGCGTAGCCACTTACCTTGCGGGGTTTGAAAGCGTAGACGGCATTTGCTTTTCCGTACCTACTGGTAACATAAAACACAATTCCGGCACCAGCTAAACACCCACACGCGGTCCATAGAATACGGGATTGCTTTAGAGGTCGGTTTGTTGTTAGATTTCGACGTGTTACTATTGAAACGTTTTGATAGATTCGAGTCAATAATGGTCTTCCAATGGAAGCCATGTTGGAACGCAACAGCTGATTGTGAGGTTTCGCGGAAATGCTGCAGAATGCGTGCGGCGTCCTTGGCAACCGAGAGCGTCCTTGGCAACCGGCTTTAGTGCGCTATTTTTAAATCGTCTTTGAACCAGTTTGAACGGATTTAAAATAAATGTACCAATTTTTTCATTAAAAAATAATGTCGTTATATTTGATATTTTTTCAATGCTCAATGTTCAATGTCCAATGCAGGTATTCAATGTACCTACATTTTACATCTATTTAATATTATTAAAACTCGATTATTTCATTTAAAACATGAATAAAAATAGCTCGAAGACCAAATTTTTTAACTTTTAAGTTTTAAATATTTTTGGAACGATACAAAATACAATAGTTTGGAATGTTTCTCCCTCAATTAAAATGGCCGTTCTTCCCATCAATATTTCGCCCTTTTACTTCTTTTTCTTTTTCTTTGTTAATTTTAAACATCACTAAAAGTATTGTAGAGACAGAACTGTTAAAATAATTAAGATCCCTCCGTCGGTGAGATAACTGCAGTACAGTCGTGATGCATCTAACACCACCCTCATCTCTGGATGCTGTAACACTTCTCTTCCTCTACTTATTTATCTTTTCTGTCCATCACTAGAAGATGTATTGTCTTAGATCTCATCGGATAACCTGCTTCCAGTTAACCGTAGAAACTCCATTGTATGCTAATCTTTTGGATGGGTTAATATTACGAGCCTCTGTAGGACACACTGCATTTCACAAATAAACAGGTATTCATATTCAAACATACCGACAAATAATCATTATGAAAACAAAGCAAACTATATGCACACATATCTACCTAATAGTTCGAGAAACAAAATAAGAGGCCTCTAATTGTCAACTTCAATAATTTGTGTATTAAAATGTTGTTCTTTAAGAATATTGACCAATTAGTTTATTCATTAGATCATTAATCAAAAAAAAATCTGAGATAGTTCAAGTTTTGATGATGTGATTTAAATGCAATGACTCTTGCAATGACGTAGTTGTGAGTACTGAACCGGCTAGCGGGACCCTTCCCTACGTCCCTGAAATACGAGATATTTTCGAAAAATTCAAAATCAGAGCGCTATACAAATAATGAAATAAATAGTATTAAAACAATACGTTTTCTTGCGTTTTGCGCCCATCCCATTAACTTTTTACTAACTTATTTAAAATTACTAACTACAAATAATATGACTGAGTGCTACTATTACACAGCAGTATCTGTACTGGGAACCGCGGGGCGGTACAGGTACAGGGGAGTGTAACTTACCGCCCTCTGTTACTGAAACTCCAGTCGTGTTTCTAGTCTATTATGTCACCTTCCAAGCTATTAACATTGTCTTTCAAACTATTCTCTTTGGTTCTCGTAATTCGATACTCTGGTCTACTGGAGTAAAAACTAAATTGGAAAGAGATTCAAGAGATTGTTATGTAACCATAATACAAAGCAAATGCATTTCGTTCAAAAGCACACCTCTTTTGGTTATCTCTAAACTTGCCTACCTCAATCTCTGATTATAGTATTGAAAGAATAGACAATAGTTATATTATCTTATTTTCTTTTGAATGAGTTGCGCTCTGTAGAGCTCTTCGACTATGGTGGTGTTGCATTCGCTTTTTGGGCAACTGATTTACTTTAGTCTCGGCTTTTCTTGAAATTCAAAATACGGGGGCGAATATTAAAAAGACGCTATGAAAAAACTTATTTTTGAACGAGATCGTGTTTTAGTCACTGTGAGGTGTTCATGAAACAGACGTAGGTATTATTTATAAAACACTTCTATAATATAAAAAATTCTTCCGTTGAAGAGTGTCTTGGAACAAAATCTCGGTATTAAATCCAAATTTAAGGTTATTCTTAATTTTGACCACCAATCTTTCAATATAATTTCCATGACAAATTATATTGTTGGCGTTTTGCAATATGCGTCCAAATCGCGTTGTATACATGGGCAAAAAAAGCATGGAAGGAAAGGATAAGAGAAAAGTAGGCACTTGTATAATTTGTAATTTCCTGTAATTTCACAAAGACTGAAGAAAATACAGAAAATATATAAGTCATATTTTGTTTGATCTTTTTTCAGAAAAGTAAGTATAGATGGGTACTTACTGGGTCTCGTCTTTGATATTTTTGGACTACTTTCTGAATTATCATGGGTGTTTAATTCTATAATTAATCAGAAACATCAAATAGGAAGATTACCTCATTTCGATCCAACAAAGCTTGAAGCATTTAAACCTGATTACCTATAGGACTACATATCATGTCCAAAACGCACCACAATACTTAGGTGAGTTCACATTGAAAATCTTATCTGGGGGCTATGCACCATGAACCCGCATATTATTATCTTCTTCTATGAATGACCCACCCGCAAAAATTAGTTCTGTTATGATTTTACTACATAATAAGTACATGGACTGTGAAATTGCATAATTGCATGACTTCTTCCCGAGTATTTTCTAAGAAAAGTTATATGGTGACCTTTTTCCAGGTCATTATCACTTCTAAGTATAAATCATGCGGGTTTTTACAGGTCATCGTGCATATGTATATTTTTTTATAAAGAAAGTAATGAACCTCAATCCGAATTTAAAGTCTTAAATAATAACTAATTTAAAATTATAACCAGGAGATTAGAAATCAAGAAATGGGAATGGCAATAAATAAATTCTGCGTCGCCGACAGTGGGGGGCAAGGGGCCCTTGCTCCCCCCCCCCCCCCCTGGTTTCCAACTTGAATAATAAAGTATCAAAACAACCTATTATTGATATCGATGAATCCATTGGTAATAAAAGTCAGGAAGGCGCAAAGCTCTCGTGCTGAGCTCGACACTTGTGATGATGCAACTAAACGAGGTGGAAAATCTCATCACTTTACGCCGTTCAGTGAACAATGTATCGTAGACATGCGATGCAAATAATTTTAAAAAATCGATGGAAGCACTATTTGTCATACTACACATCGTTATCCATAGAATCTACCTACCATAAGAAAACATAATTTTAAAAATAAATTTAGAAGATTTGAATTTTTCAATAAAATGTAGGTATTTAAAAAAATAATAATGCGCTTCAGCTCAACAGAGCAGTTAAGGTCCCTGTATATCACGTGACTTTTTAACCAAAAAGCTACACATTCTCTATTGGAAGGGTTCAGTTTAACAAAGACTTCTCCCTCATCAGATAAGTTAGGACACATCTGTTGGAACTAATTCTACGCAGAAAAGAACTGCGAAAATAACATATTAGATGATTTTACTTCCTTGCAACTAAATATTCTCAAATCAAGACCTGAAGTTGAAGGAAATTCTACGAGTTGCCAAAAACAGCAAACATTACTCTAATAAAAAGGCATATATGCATCACAAACCTGACGCAATGTCAGAATATATAACATGCGCTCTTTCTTCCTCTTTCCAATGAAATGTTGAGCTATTTATTATATCCACTATTATGAATGTAATGTTTAAACGAACAGCACTTGGTTTTGACAGTCTTCACACGCGTACGTATACACGATATTTGTGTTGTTTTTATTTATTAAACCACTGCAAAAATAAAAATTATTGACTGCAAATATTGATAAGCTCCAGTATGCAGTGAATTTTCTTCATAAATCACCTTGGATTATTCAACATGAACGATGTAAGGTATGTACTCATAGGTAACTATTTCTTTTGATCGGATGTAGAGAAATAAAGTCACGTGATACACAATGGCCTTAATCCCAAGAAATTATAGGTTATTTTTTCAAAGATGTGCCAATTTTAACTCCTCAATTTCTTTTTACACAAACATAAAAAAAGGCTCCACGGCAGCATGCCCATTGGATCGTATTTTCTGGGCCAATCAAAACAACTGCATGTGCCCCCCCCCCCCCCCCTTTCCATGGTAATGATCCGGGGGCGCATTTGCATCTACATCAAAAAGCCCAAGTTCAAAGACATTTTAATCTTCAGCAGATGAAAAGAAATATTAATGGCAAGCGACAAGACTTGAACCCCACACTCATTCAACACTTGAGTTCAGTAAGCAAACTCTCCCAACTAATCATTTCAGCTGGTGTGAATCACTCAGTACCACGCAAGTAGAAGCCACATGGCGAGCACGAGGTACCCAGTGACGTAGTCTAGTGCGAATATCTGCCTCGAGGCACGTAGCCTACTGTCACATGACTTAGTTGAGAGAGACGCCGCATGTGGCGCGACCGTCGCTTCAAGGTCAGCTGTCACTCATGGATCTGTTCATTGCCAGAGGGCGGTGATTCGTATCAGAGGCGACCGACGAACTCGGAGAAAAATAGTCGTTTAGACGTGGCGTGAAGTGAGGTTAAGGTTTGAATAATTATTTTTGGAACTTTCACAGACGTAGGAAGTGATGATAATCGATATGAGTGTTAGAGAATTTTGGCGAATACTTACTAAACTCTACGCCTCTTGCATGGGACATGGAATCAGCAGTTGCGAATTGAAAAGATCTGCAGTTTCAGTGGGAATTGAACCCGTGACTTCTGGATTTACGCTCCAATGCTCTACCGCTGAGCTACGTCGACATTCCCTTTTTTTCGGCCTACGGATTTTCCTACGGAAATGCGTTTAGTTTATGTTTGAAATTGAATTATGAAATTTCCTATGACATCTCAGGCGAGATTAAAATGTTTTGTAGAAATGTCAGATTTATTAATCATTTCCAATAGTTGAACGAGAGTAAGAAGTGAGGACTGAATGTTAGGGAAGTCTCGTGAAAATTAGATTTGTTATAATAGTTATTTTATTAAAGTTGAGATTTTGCTGATCACAGATATAGTATTATTTTTGTTGTGGGACGAATAGTTTTCGATAAATTCAGTTACAAAATTGTATACATTTCTTTTAAATTAAAACAGAATAAATTGACATTGACATCACAATCCTTCAATCATGGTTCCAAAGTGTATCACCATGGTAACACAACACATAGTTGTGGACTTGGAAATTATATCACTATCCCGATTCTAGTAACATGCCGTTTTTCCCGCCAAAATAAATATCCCGTGCTATTTCAAATTGGTTATGTGTGTTCATCATTATTACTTATGTTGATATCTACAAATTTACTGCAACAAAATTTCACGAGACTTCCCTAATTGTCCTTCGTGTGTATGTTGTCCACCACTGTACTATAATCATCGCGACCAGTCCGCCACTGTACTTATCATCGCGACCAGTCCGCCACTGCAAGAGCCGAAACATTTTGGCCGCCGCAAACAGAAGTTCGTTAGCGGTTGAGAATGCAAATTCAATTCCAGAGTATTGATCTTAGCTGTGGTCGCGTATATCATGACACGTGGCTTAACCCTGAATTTCCCACTGAATTCATGACTATTTCAACAAGTCACGGGCTCGATTCCCGGGACTATTCTTCCTGACTGGGCTTTCTTGTGATTCTTAGCGCGAGGTGAAGACTTGGCCGATGGGAAGTACTCGCAAAAAATTTCGATGCCGATGTAAAAAATCCTAGAAGTGCATGAAAATGCATTAGCTCTGGGTTGTACGTGACATTTGTGACATTTAATCGTGTATTGCATGTTGCATATACTGCTGTGAAGTAAGTTATTTTAATTCAAATATAGAAAACCACAAAAAAACATAAAAAGGCGGCACCTACTTTTTTCCTAACGGCTTGACCGATTGTTTTCAAAATTTAACAATAGAGATAAAGAGTAAATCTGTGTCTCTAGTAATTTTAAATTAATATAGGTAATACAAAATGTATTTTCTCGATTTGAGGAAATGCTAACATGGGCAATATATTAGTCTTTTTGGCACCTCTGCCCCGAAATAACTAAACAAAAGATAACACTTTGGGGCTACTAGAGACACATATATACTATTTATCTATAACCTGTGAAAATTTGAAGGCAATCTGTAAAGCCGTAAAGAAAAAAGTAGGGGCCGCCTTTTTGTGCTTCATAAATCAAAAATATTTCATCAAGTATTGTAGACTCTTAAAAGCACCGACCACATCCTACAAACTCCATCTTGTTCTTCGTCATCATCTCCTCTCTTTTCAGCCGCCAGGAGCCCAGTAGGAGATGAGACGTTAGAGTCGGCTGCTCTCGAAGTGAAGATTGGATGTATCTAGTGGAGCGGTCGCTCCACACAGCCAAGTCGTACCGTACACTCACTCAACATACCATAAATGCCTATATAAACTGAGGAGCAGACCAACTACTTTTACTGTAAGCAACAACATAGAATTTTCGGCCTACTGGATCTCAACAATGGAAAATCTCACAATATTTGCCAAATATCGTCATAACTAGTATATCGTTCAATTTGCTAGAAATGTGAAATATTAGAGTGGCTAATTGTGTAGTCTTTCCTAGCAATAAACTCAAATTTAAAAAAAAATGTTTGTGCCCAAAACTCGTGGAAAATTAAAAAAAATTAAGACATTTTAGATTTTCCATGAGTTCGGCACAAATATTTATAAATGGGTCTAATATTGCTAAAGGTCTTCTAAAAAATTAGCTAGGCTAATTATATTGCACATATTTCATCATTTAATTTGAATGGTTCAAAAGTTATAGCGATATTTAGGAAATATTATCTTCCAAAATCGTGTACATTAACTATTTATAGTCGATAGGTCAATTTACGCTTAGCTAATGAAACTTATTTTTTGAAGAACACTTCAACTGTGAATATGCAGCAAAAACTTAATAATTATCAACTTCAATGTATGTCGTATGAATACATTATTCTTTTTCAAGTGAAAAAGACACTTGAAGTTAATTTCAAGTGTTATCTGAAAATTTAATCAACTTCTTTAATTATTTAATATGAAAAGTTGTTTAGATTGTGACGTAGATCAACTGTCGGAAGTATTCGGGATGCGAGAGATCGCCGAGCTCCGAAGCCGAATATAGCCGAACATCTCTTCCTACGACAAAAGCGATAAAGGCTCGCTGAAATTTTGAGTAGAGATTTTTTTAGCTGGGTGACACGACTTTCAGATTTATTTCCTGGATGCTCGTGAAAACTATGACATGAAAACAATCAAGTTTTACTAAAACTAATACAAGTTCAGGAAGTTTCAGGACAGGTTCATTGAACAAGATTGTTGATTGAGATTGGTGATATTTTATTGTTATGCATTCTCTATTGACAAGACTACGCCTCGCCAGAGATTGGCTGAGTTCGGGATACTAAATGCACGGAACATAATATGACTATATATACATAAGAATCATGGTGTAAATGTGTACATAAGAAGTAAGATATATTTGGTAGCAAGTGAACACTTAAAACGAACATGAAGTGACAATATGATTGCCTGTGTTTTCCCTGTGGTTGACTTTTTATATTTATGAGTGTCATTTCTGTCAGAAATAGGCGATTACTAATGCCTAATATGTTAAGATAGCTGGCTGGCCTGATAGGTTATTGTCTGAAATGTTCAAATGACAAATTTGTTGCCAATCTGAATCATTCATACACAATATCTCCAAAAATGTTAAAAAAGAATGCATTTTTATTAGATAAATTGAGTTAAAAATCAGAATTGTTTCTCTATATTATTAAGTTATTTACTGTAGTGGTCAAGTTTAGAGCTTAATATTTATGCTAGTAGATATAATTTCTTATGTCAATGGAGTATGACTAAAAACTGTCTAGTGGAGAGTGTACATTTGGAAACGATTTGTTGCTTTTTACTGTTGAGACCAAAAACCTAATAATTTGAGCGTAATGACTTTTTAATGATTTAATTCAATCATATTGTCTTAAAATTAAGTTGAAAATAAGGAAAAAGAAAATGTAAAAAATAATGTCCTTTATTAAAAAAAATCAGGTCTTTACCAGTTACTTAAAACCAATTGTTCGTCATTATCTACTTCCTAGTTTACTAGTAAACTTTACTACGCAATTTACGCTAGTGCCAAGCTATAGTTATAGGAAGCGTACGATTTAACTTTGCAACTCTACATTACGTAGTTACTGAATAATGGACTCTATTTAATTTTATATCCCTGATTTCAAATTTGTAATTCATTAACGCATAGCCAATAAAAAATGTGTATTTTTGACAGTGACTTTTGAATACATAAGTAACTGTCATTTATTAAAAAAGTCATTTATTAGTAATTAAAAGTCATTTATTAAATTTTATAATATGTCTTCAAATCTATTAATCTAATTTTCCATAAAAATTTCGAATTTGTTATAATTTATTTCTAACTACGTAAAAAAAACTACAAGATTTTAAAATCGCTGTTTCAAATTTTATCTCTCAATTTACTTTTTTCTACCAGATCTTGACCTTATCTCTCGACAGAAACTCAACCCATCCTACACCTATATAATACTGGCAGAAGTCACTTGTCAAACCCTACATTACGCAGAGAAGAATGCAGCCAACACAAGTCGGAATCTTCTTCATTCAGACATGGATTTACATGATCTCGACACTGGCTGTTTCTGTTTCACTAGAGAATACGTGGTGATGCAGGAGAGTCCAGCCGACAAAGATTTCTACTACAGATTGCTACAAGACTCGAGCCATGGGGGGGGGGGGACATTCAAGTGACATTAGAATCAAAATCTAAGTTTAGTAGATTAGTCTAAGGATTTTCTTTTAATTAGAGTGACCATGAAATATATGTTCGTATTCTAGCGATTTTCTTTTCTGTATAATGTTTGATAGAGTTGATAACATTGTTATATCAACTTAGATTATTGTCAGACGCCAATTTTGGACGCCAGTAAAATCCGGGCCATTTACAAAATTATGTATGTTATTTCGTCGATTTTGCATTGAGATATGACTGATTTAGTTGAGTCTACAGGTGAAGTAGGAATGAAGTTCTTGAAATATTAGGGCAGATAATTCAACCGCCCTTTCTTCATGAACAAATCGAGCTCTTAGTTAAGTCTGAAGTATAGAAATTGTCGCGTTAAAAGGGTTCCCAACGAACAGTTTAAAAAATATTTTCTAAACGAAAATATTGGAAGTGGAAAAATCTCAAGTGAGCAGTTTTGGATAATGAGGAAAACACCTGATCACCCTTTTGGGTGCAGTAGTTTGGCCCTAATCTAGTTTTATGGCCATAGTCACTTAGTCTTGAATAGTCTTAAGGGTACAGTAAAGAAGTGGACCGAAAAAAAAACTTTGCATATGATACGATGCATTTTCTCTTCATATTAGGATATTTATTTTTTGGTGATTTTATGAGATTTTATTTAGATGCAGTCCCTGATATTATGACGTCATCAGCAGTACGATTCACCTGGGAGATCTTCTACTGTACTGTTGACAATAGCATGACGCTACTACCTTCATTAGATGGTTTAATTTGTTGAACAAATATTAAGAGGTTAATGATTCAAGTCCCAGACAACAAGCCAAGCATTAACTTTTTTAAGAGGTTGATAAACTAATTTGCATATCACTTAAACCGTTGATTGGAACGACAAACTCGAATCAATGTAGCAACACTGCCTCCTGATTGCTGGCAAGACCCTACTTTAAAACATGCATAGATTTGTATGATTCAGAGGTATTTCATAGTAAGTCTTACGAGTACTAACCTAATACAGAACGTCTTACAAAATGAGTATTTCGCTTCGGTAATTCACTAATTAATATTAATTAAGAGTATAAATTGTACAGAGAGACATTATCAATTCGCTTTTAGACCAGGTAAAATGACTGACATTTCGATAAAAATAAATAGTTTTTTTTTCTTCACCTAGGTTAATAAATAATATACACAATGTGTCATCGGAGTTGGCACGTAAAATTTCAGCAGGCCCTGACCGCCCGCCACTGACATTAATATACAACCGCCACTGTATTTAGCACTATTAACACTCGTAGAGTAATGACTTCCAAACGTCTAATCGTCTACTTCACCACTCTCTGTCGTCGCCGTCGTCGGCGCGTCGAAAACGGACGTCGTCCAGTTGTCATAGGGCGTCGTCCAGTTGTCATACGACGACGTCCAAGCGTCGGTCGTCGTCGGAGGAATGTGTGACGTCGTCGTCGTCGTCGCCGCCTCCGTCGGTCTCGTCACCGCGTCGGCGAGGGTGTTGAGGTTAGTGGCGACCTCCACCTCCGAGCTGTGGACGCCGATCAACTTCTTCCTCCTCCCCGCACCCGGGACGATGTCGATGCCTTTGTCCCGCATCCTCGCCCTCCGACGTCGTCTAGATTCTTGTAACCTCTTCTTACACTGTTCGTCGTCTTCTTCTCTTTCACAACGACGACGATTCATTGTCTCTCTACCGTTTCGCTGACATTCTCCGTTCTCGCACTTCTTTTTCTTCTTGTCGGGAGAATGTGGACGCTTCTTCCCGCAGTCTGCGCATGACTCGTCGAGTTCGTCGTGCTCGTCCTCCTCGCAGTCCTCGTCGTGCGAGTTGCAACGTCGCTTCTTCTTCTTCTTTCGTTTCGTTCGACATTGCAGTTTGTCTCGACCTGAAGTACAAAGAACAATATTATTATCTCATTTCACTTGCTTCTATCTCAGTTCAAGCTTTCAGTCAGTGGAAGTGAAAAGTCGAACTTAGAAAATATCGCTGTGTACCCATCTATGCACCTTAGTGCAGCCTGACAACCTAAAAACCAATCAATATTAAAAGTTCCATATTGATATCGCTATTTATAATTATAACAAAAAAATATGAAGCTGATATGGTGAGAAATGAATCCCTATGTATAGTAGCGTATAATCTGCATGGACCAAGCAGGGACATGTCAAGGTCAAGTCAAGGTCACGCACTCACCGTGTTGCTCATGCGCTCCCAGCACCACGGGCGGACAGGGGCGATGATGCAGCCCATGATGCCGCAGCCTCGCACTGGCGCCCATGTCCGGCGCCTGCGTCAACACTCTGGCGTACGTCGACAGCTTCCCAAGCGTCTTGGCGCCTCTCAGCTGCACCTTCCTCGGCAGCCCTCGCTTGTCCAGACCCAAGTAGAACGTGCGTCGCTTGTCAGAGTATCGGGCAGATGAGTAGGTGTTGTAGTAGTGCTGTTCGATCTGCTCATTGAACACACAGTCAGGGGTGTACTCGCGCTGGAAACATCAAGACAAGACATTATAGACGGGTTGACAGCTATTTCGTGGCTAGTTGGGGAAGGATCTTTGGGGATGTGCATAGACGCCTCGCTGTAAGTCTCAAAAGTCCCCCAAAGTCTCAAAATGTATATCTCCTCTGACATTCTAAATTGAATAATTTTAGAGAAATTATGGTCCCGATTAGTGAATCGTAATTAATTTTATAAATATCCACATCAACATAATCCACTTTGTCCCGCTGTTTCAAAGTCCCCCTCTCCTCTGTCATTTAGAGTGTCGTATTGATGCCGCCTCCCCCCCCCCCCCCCCCTCCTACAAGCGTGACGTCCTTCATACACAGTGCTTTTATGAAACGATCTTAAACACACGAAAAAGGAACTTTTCAAAAGCTCAAGTTTTTTTAAAAGATTTGAACTCAAGTTTGAAAGAGCTTGGAACTCAAGATCTTTTCAAGTTTTTTTTACAACTGACCTTCCTATTTCAGTTACCTACGGGACCAAATTAATATTTTTTTCAGTATAAACAGGTACTATATAATATTTTTTACTGTTTTTCAATTAGGAAGGGCGCGTCCGTGGAAATCAAACCCGGACCTTCGAAGAGGAAGGCTTTGATAGAGTTGGAGCATCACTCGATTTGAAGGTACCGCTAGTTAATTTGTGGAATATGGTTATTTAACCAATAAAAGAAAACAAAGATGGTCAGAAGAATTCAAAAGTAAATAAATTCTAGGACGGCCATAAACATTTCATTGGCGAATTGACTAGGATAAGTAATAAAACCTTCAACACTGCCATTTGAATCGCAATGGCCTTTTCTGAAATTTACAAGCCCCATTCAAGTTCGGACCAAAATCCATTCCATTCAGACACAAAGCGGTGAAATAAATTTTATATCTGAATTTGATGGGCAACTATGGCCAAAGGTCAAATGATCCAGCTCTATCTCAAGGTCAATTGATCTTATCTCTTCTTGCAATATTCGGAGCTATTTGCTGGTTAAGTACACTATTTCCTATTTATCCTGAGATCTTGGGAAGTTTTATTATCGGTTGAAGACGCATGACCTGATCGGGACTCGAACTCGGGCCAAGAGGACATAAAACACGACATATCCTGTCGCGACATTTGATTGGTGGATTCAGAGCTAACGTGGCGTGAAAAGACAAAAGCACCCTCCCCCCTCACCCCTCCCACCACCCACCAAGCGACACAATAACGAGAAAACTTTTGCCAAGTTTTATTCTTTGAGATGACTTTGAAAACTGAAATCTAGAATCCTTGGCAGTGAACTTTTTGAAGATGATTTGTTTTATTTCATCTTTTTGTGAGAATGAAATACTCAACCACTTTTCGGACACTCGGACTATGAAATGTTTCTTCAAATGTCCAGAACTTTCTGAATATTGTGCATCAATCAAAATGCCTGTCTATTTCATATAAAAATGTATTAGTTTGACGCTCTAGAATATTACACACAACTTTTCTTAACAGTTAATCAAATTTTTATAAAGTTTGTTCTAATTTATTTTTCCTAATTGTAACATCGTACGGGAAATCTTATGTACTTGAAAATTACGAGTATATTAAGTTTGAAAATATGAGGTAGCTTCTTTTGATATGGTTATGAAACAATATTCTTCCCAATTCAAATCATATTTATTTATGTGCAAAGGAATAAACAGTTTTGGCAACTTTACTAAGTTAAATTTATGTCTCTGTAGTGAAAGTATCTGGCACGTACGCATAACTTACTTTTTCTATTCCCTTTTTGGTGTTTTAATAAACAAAACTTGTTTCAAATACATACATTTATTACTACACAATGAATAATTTAATTCATCTTTAATCCTTATTTGAAATAATGAAGGACATACATTTTGGTACAATATGCTAGCCGAGATTTATAAGCTATCTGCCGGGGGAAATGCCGGTTTATTCAAAACTAATACCTCATTCAGTTCATAAAGACTATTTTACATTTCAGAATCTCTTTCCATTCACGTGCCAGAACCTAGATTTATTCCGCCAAGTCTCAACTATTGTCTAAACACTGGAGTTGACCAGCGAAGTGGAGGAGTGTTTCTTTGTTGTCGAAGTCCGAAACGGCAATGCGATTGAAGACCCAGCATTCCATGTTCATGCATTAATACGCATCATGATCATTCAACAGATTGCAGACGAAACTGAACCGTTCTAGACGACGTGACTGCAATCTCAAGTATATACCTTTGTCTACCTATAACACCTAGGCAGCATATAAAAATAATCGAATTTTGAACGTATGCCATTTTTTAAAATAGTCTCCGACAAATCGGAATGTAAGACTTAAAAATGCATTTCGAACATTAGCGCTCCTCCCGGGCAATTCAACGAAGGAGGTGCAAAATTATTGGCAAGGTATTGCGTCTAGGACATTGGAAAACACAATTGTAGGTATATTTTTTTATGAAAGTATTTTTTTTCGGCCAAGTGACCAGGTGCATCGCACTCTCATCTGTAGAATTATTCTTAGAAATATAATGATGAACTTTTTCACGGTTTGTTTCAACGACCTCTGGCGTCATGGCGTCATGGCGTCTTGGGAGGCGTCGGTATCAGAGAGGCGTCGGTATCGGGAGTGGCGTCCTGTGGTGTTTCGAATATTGACGGGACTATTGTCTAAAGTGATGCTCGATCCTATTTACTCTTTTGTGGCTCTTTTCTTACTACTTCGTTTAATTTAGGTTCCAAAATGTTACATTTTTTTTTTATTTTTTTTTTTTTTTATCAAATATCGAATTGATCTTAGTGTATCTATGTAAACAAATGGAAGTAAAATCTAAATTGTCCTACAGATTCATAATAAAATGAAAGCCTCGTGTATTATCCATTAAGCCGACAAGACAGTAGACAGACATAACATAATGTCATTAGACATTCCATTAAAACGCGGATAGCAAAGAGGAAGTACGTATGACGTAGGTGTTGGTATGTCTACCATTGCAGTTCGCTGCACCAGACATAAGATGTACACCTGTATTCGAACATCAAGTTGTTTTGATCACTTGCCATTGTTCTGCAAAGTGCCATGGTCTCTCTCGAACAGCTGACAATGTGCCATGTACTCCCACTCTCTACTTATTGTTCCATGTACTCTCACATACTACTTACATTGCTCCTTGTACTCTCACATACTACTGATAATGCTCCCTGTGTACCCACATACTACTTACTTGGGAAAATGTTAGATCTTGGGGTATAGTCATGGAAATATATTCGGTAAACGCTCCTTCTCCCTTTCCATGCATTTATGTTAGTTTATAGGCTACTCCCCCTCGATACGTAACACTAGCAAAGTGGGGGGGGGGGAGGCTCAATGGAGCGTTTACCGAATATATTTCTTCGACTGTACAAGATTCCCTAAATTTATTTTGATAAGAAAAGAACATTGACCTTCAACAATGTATATGAAAATTGGCGGCCACATTTTTAAACTTAAAATATTTGAAAATAATATGTCTACGTACTAAATAGGTACATGGCTACTTGGCACTTACTAATAAAATTAAAATTTATAGCAACTGACGTCTACTATAAACGAAAATTAAAAATAATCTCCAGATTTTTCACCTCATTTATTAAATTATTAACTGGCAAGTTGGTGTCTTCGCAAACCCAACTAAACGGTCTCGTGTTTTTGAATGGCATGACAAAGAGAAGAATAGACTCTACGGCTATATTCAGTGTCACGACGTGTGCAGAAATAACAGAATATAATTTTAGCAGTCGGCGGACACATCTTTGTATTGGCAAGAGAAAAGTCGCGCATAGCTTCTCCAGTTGTGAGGGCGAACAGCGACAATTTTAAACACTTTGGTGTGAAGCTATATTCATGTGGTGGGAGGTTTGCGTCTGCGAGCTTTGCTGATCTTGGCGTTTTATGGAACTAGAGAAAAAAATAGAAAAAAAAAATATAATAAAAAAAATAAAAAAAAATATCATGATATTTATTATTAGGATTGAATGACGTTGAAGAAAAAGTACAAAATGTACTTCATTTTTTTATAAGCAACATTTGTATAGGATTTTAAAAGCTTTGAAAAAATTTGGTGGATTTTATTGTTATTATTAATAGACAAACTATCTTTAATAATAGCAAATAACTGAACTTACGTTGAGTCCAGTCATATAAAACATTTTTTCATATTTTACCCCACCTGAGTAACGTGTTTAATTTAACATTCTAGAGTTCAATGTATAAAAATAAAATAAAATGTAACGCATTTCTGTGCCAAAGCATAGTGCTGACAGAAGATATTACGGTGATTATTGTTCAAAATAATTAAATTTCTACTTTAATAACCTTGCATTAACATCTGTGGCATTATTTTGCCAAGGCAAGTGCTGATATAATATTGAGTTCGCTATTGTTAAAATAAAATTGAGATATTAATCGAACTAATTGTACTATAGCCGGTAGATTTACTTTGAATTCTCAAATTCAGTATTTTTCATAAATCTCAAATAATATTGAAAACTACAAACTAAAATTCTGCAAAAATACTTTCATAACAAAATTCTTATTTTCAAAAGTCAAGCTCCAAGGTATCCTAAGCTTGTTACAATCATTGAAACTTGAATCACACTGTCTAGGTTCTAGATTCGAACCCGCGCCAAGTGTGCTATCCACTGAGCCAACCATCTAATAGAATTCTCACAACATTTCTCTGCCATCAATTAAGTGTTTTGCAACATTTGAAAAGAACCACCTTTATGCTCGTTACAAACAATTAAACTAGAATCACACTGTCCATACAGTGTAAACACTCTGTGCATCACATACAGTGTGATTCAGTAGGAATGGAATTCTCACATCAATCTGTCTTCTTGTGATCATTTAACTTGCACAATCGAATCGACGGTTGCAACAGGTGCAAAGGAACCTGTGGCATTTGATTGTGGCGCCAAAACAACGAGCAAGGAATAGCGCGACGTTTTATTTCCATCTCTTTAAACAAGAATAAATCAATTACACACTTTGAGGCTGAGAATTGGCGTGTGTCATTAATTACTTGCGTCGGTCAGGGTCAATGTACGGACCATTATATTTGTTTAATTGGCTGGCGAAATCTGGCACCTCCATTATTGATAACTAAATTGAGGCTAGAATCTTTTGTAACAGTATAATTTTTTTATATATGTAACGAGCAGTTGTTCGTTAAAAAAGTCGAGAATGAAAGATATTTTAAGAAGATGTATGTTAGACGACGTAATTATTTAAGCGGAATGGAATAGAACGTTTTGCATAAACGAAGTAAAAGTCGTAGCACCATTTAAAAAATTATATACTTTCAATTTTTTCATGTTTGTTCATGTTTATGATATTTTTCTCGACACCTCTAGAACATTGATGATGTTAGTAATGGCTGAAACCCGGTTCGTTCTGTGTGCAAATTATTTAATAAACATCAACGTTCGACTGACTTATAGCAGCCATCAGTCGAAACGTTGCTTTTTATTAAATAATTTGCACACAGATCGCTACTAAAACTACCACAACTAAGTGTTCTGAAAGCTTTCATAATAATATAGATACCTATTTCAACAAAAGTCATGTGTATACATGGATATTAAAGAAAAACATTGTAGTAAACTCATAGAATGTATAAGAATGTATGAGTTTAATTGGCTAAAAGCTCTGTATCAAATGTTGGACGATAAAATCTACCTGTAAAACCTCTATGATTATCTTGATTGGCTTTGCAAAGAAACGTGCGTATGGATTTCGAGAGGTCGAAAAAAACATTTTCGCAGTTTAAGAGTTGGCCAAATCGTGCATGGTTTATTGCAAACACAAAGGAGCGGTTAGTTTCAAGTTCTCAAAAAGCTTTATGACGAAATAAATATTCAGATGCTTAAAATAAAGAGCCAATGGATTGTTTGTATACATTGAAAATATATTCGAATCTTACGGCATAATGGCGCCAAAGAGATTTAATGAGAAGTAAGATCTGATTCATTCTGTGGCAGGCTTAGAAAGACAATAAAAATGCCCAACTATTAAAGACAAAGAGCTGAAACTTTCACACATTATAGAAAACATATAAAACTTAGAATGTGTGCAATTTTCAGAAATTGTTAATTGATGAGAAAAAAGTTATAGACTGCAAGTCAATTTATCTGGTATTTTCTGGGTTTTTTTCAATAGTATCTTCAATAGTTTCTAACTTTTTTCTATCATTTGAATATGTTTGAAACTTGCAAATTTTTTTTTAATTGTGTAAAAATTTCAGAACCTTAGCTTTAATAGTTTTGATGTACCGACCTTTCAAACAGGGGGAGTTTTTTTGCGCCACTCGGTATAAGTCAAAATTAATATAAAGGAAAATTGTATGTAATCAAACATTTATTTCGTCGAAATTTTGAATCAAAACATTCTATTTTTTATAAGTCGCACATAATTAAATAGAATTTGTTGAAGCTTTGAGACCCTCTGGTTGTTCCCTTTAGTACCTATACCGCCATTTGAATTTCAAACCCAGACTTTCCGTACAACTCTACTATACACGATCAATTAGCTATCCTATAACCTACACTCCATAATTCAACACTACAAAGTGAAAGAATCTTCCCTGATTAGCTGCATTGAGTTGTTTATAACTCTGAGGTGGCATTTTATTGCTTCTCTCTTCTCAATCTACTCCTCTCATCTCCCTCTTGCATCTTCATCCTCACGGCAAGGGTTGAAGGGGGGAGGGGTTGTTAACACCATTCACTGCTGTTTACTATACAATGGTGAAGGGAACACTTTTACGTAAGCTTGTTATATTCACTTAAAACTTGCGGAAACTTGAAAATTAGCAGATTTCTTGCCAAGATTCTTTTTTTCGGTTCAGTGATGAGACAAATTGCATCTTGACTCTAATTTATGTTCTGTAACGCTGAATCTGCAGTAAAATGTGAATGTTGGACGTGAAAGGAGCATTAGGATTTGCAGCCAAATAATAAGTATTTATTGCATGTTTTGATGCATTATTCTGAAATACTTAGGTTTCTCTTAAGGTGTCACCAGCGATCGGCTCTTTGATCTCAAAGAGAGTGTTGACATGTGCAGTGAGTGTTTCTATGTTAGGATGTGCATTTGATGAGACTGATTGCATTTTAATAGCCGAATTTTATGTTGCTTCTTGCTTTGATTATTCGCTGATTTGCAACAAAACGATACAAAAGTATGCGACGCCGATATTGTTTGTATTCCAAATTAGATGAACCAACTTATTTAAAATTTACAAACGTGTTCCTATGAGGGATGTTCTTTAGTTGCAACTTCAAAAATAATTCATGTCGAGAAAATTACATAACATGTCAAAATATACAATAAAATACACGATTATAAATGCGATATTGTCGTCCATATTCCTTGCTAAAAGCTCAACAAACTCTCACAGAACCAATGTTTTTTTCTATTTAGTACTGTGAAATGTTTATTTTGGCAGATCACCTGCAGCAGGTACAAGTTTAAGACGAACTCGATGTCGGGGGAAAGAAGTGCCACGTTATTTGTGTTTCATTCGGACAGTTTAATGCTGAACAAGTGATTGAGCCCGACGTATCGGTCAGTAAACATGTCTGTACAAGTAGACGGGATTATGCCGACGTTACGATCTCATGGGGTCGGCGGTCAGCCAACATCACACACTCTCCAAGCAGTCAAAATACCCCCCTCCCCCTCGTTTACGTTGTTACATGTCGTCTTCATTTTCATATATTATTTCGGGTTTCAATTGCTACAGGAGATTTTAGTATCGTGTCAAATTTTTGCTTAAACGGGGTAGAATGAATATGGTGGAGCTACAAATGAAAAATATTGTACTCAGAGTTTCCAATGAAACTTTCACTATGCTTAATTAACTAATTGGTACAGAGGAATAATATTTTATGTCGGCTCCACCCCGAGGTAAATCCTGCCTGCAGGATTTCTCCTACAATATGTCAGCATACATACATAATTCCAATTATTCAAAAGCTCAAAAATAGTTCGAAAACATACCTATTGAGTTTCAAAAAATTTGAAAAGGTAATTCGTTTGCACTTGCAATAGAATAAAGGCAAAACTTTTTGTATCGATAGATGTACACGATTGTTTAAAGAGGTGATTTTTTTTTAAAATACAGAAATGTAATACAAAATTAACCTGTTCTAGGAATAGTAAGTAAGAAATAGAATGAAATTCCTATAACTTTTCTTCAATCTCTGAATCCATCAAATTTAAAACACATCATAAGTTCATAGTTAAATTTACATGAATGACATTTAAATTATGGGAAAAGTAAAAAGTCCATTTTCTAAAAACATTTTTTTACACTTTCTCTGTTTGTCTTTTGATTGTGCATCATGAAGGTTACACCGATCAACTTTTCGATTTGTCACTTTGGACATACATACTGATCTCATACTAGCAGTCCCGTGAAAGGTTTTTGATTAAAATATGATTGGTTAAAACTGAAAATTTGAATTCCATTTGGCCGATGAAATTCATATTTTCCGTGGTTATTGGGTTGGGACTAATATTTATTGACATTTTCCAATTTTCCATTCAAATCGGTTAAGACATCTTACATCTGACGGTAATTTGGAAATATTTGTAAAATTTGTTTAATCAAGAAACAATTGTGCACCCCACCTTGATCTCTTGCAAATAATTAAGTTTGTCTCAACAGCTGCTTTCCAACGTCTCATCAACTCTGATAAGTGATAAGGCTCGCTTATCAACACGCTATACACAGAGCAAAATCCTAAAGAAAGTGAAATCTCAAACCCCCGAGCCAGTCTCGCCTCGCACGTGCTGGGTGGACGTGAAAGATGGCGGCACTAACCAATGTTTTCACACAAACCCCTCGACAATAAACCTTTCAATCGAATCTCGAGGGATCGCAGCCTCTTTGTGAGGAGCCATTATTTAGTGCATTAGGCTACTAGGCTAATTGGCCCCTGCTAGAGGAACCGTACTGCTATAAATCCAACACATCGGGCTATTTTTATATCTTGTTGTCTTCTTTATTTTGTTCACTTTTCACAATGCACTTCGCCCCACAGAAGATTTGTTAGTTCGATTTGTGAACTTTTTCTCTGACTTGAAGAGTTAATTACTAATTAGGACTAATATTATGACTCCAACATGACAATTTAGTGGTTCTATTTTGTAGTTTAATTATAAGTCGTTCTTATTGGTTGGTTTTAATGGTGATAAATCGTGAATTTTTGTCTAGATAAATGCCAATAAGATCGTAAACAAAGAAAAGACCCACCAGAAAGTTAGTTTCTGCACGTGAGCCATGTAAGACAAACCATAAATAATCTAGTTCATAAACGTTTTAAAAGAAACTATTTTTTGTATCGCATTTTGAATTACATGTGTATCGTCATGTATCATCAAAGATGTCCGACATGATTTTACTACTTTGTACGTTCACAAACATGTGGTTTGAGCTTGTAAATGCGACCGTTAGCGATTGAATCGGCACCGCCAATTTAAAATGGCCTCTTCAAATCTTCAGTTTTTTGTTCTATCGGTGTTATTGCCCCAATATTGAATACAGGGCACTATGCTATTTTTTGTTATTTTATATTCAATACGATTTTTTGTAGTTTTTTTTGCGATTCTCTAAATCAAAGCACACAATCTAGAATAAGTGATATAAGCATATTAAATTTAATCGGCATTCCAGTTTCTTACTTCATTATACCTAAGTGCCATAATTTTTATTTTTGACAAAAGGAATAGCATTTCAGTAATCAGAGACTATAATCTGTTACAATCTGAATCAAGAGGGTTTGATTAGATTTTGAGCATGTAGTAGCAAAATAAAAATTTGTAGAAATTGTAGTAGCAACGAGCTAAATATACGTATTCCCTTTCTTTTACTAACTTGCTTCATTTTTATAACTCACTGCCCAAACAAAATATGGTGATTTTGCGTTCAATATAAGAACAGAAAACGACTACTTGGAGATTTATGGACAAAATTCAGAGGATATTTGGAGATTTATGAAATAATTTTGGAGACGGAAATAGCATTTTTCATAGACGACCAGTAGCCAGTAGCTTTATGGGCGTGGTTATATTTAATATCAGTATCTATCAATAAAGAGTTAAAAAGTGTTTACCATAATGAAATTCGCATCGATGTAATGAAACCTATCCGCTCTCTATAAAACCCCAATAAAACCGTCTTTACAACATCTTCTACAAAGGCGATCGCATCTCGACCCATTCCCGCCATCTGATTGGCTATTGTTGTCGTCGGCGAGGAAACGGGGTGTCTGATTTATCCTCGTCGCCATTCAGCACATCGTCTTTCAACTTGTCGGAGATCGCGCTCGTGAGCATCAAGATAAATCTCTCGAGATCTCGCCCACTGGACCAAGAGAGATAGGAGATGGCTTATTGGCCCACTGGCACACCGATCATTATCGCAAGGACACGCACACGTACAGATCGAGGGCGGTCTTCGCAACCTGTCTGGTCCAGGAGGCTGTGGTTTCGCACCGGAGATGATGAATATGAAAGAGATCGACCTACGAGCTGACATCTGAATAACGATTTAGAAAACATTGTGACTGGATTAAAAATGAAAATGGTTTGATGAGGGAGCCGTCTTGCAGGCGCCATGGTGGTGTTTAACGTCACATTGTTCCAGGCGTGTAGGAAGGGGGGGGGGATGGATGACCCCCCCTGATTTAATTCCCCTCCTTATGTTCTTATACATTTAAATTATATGTCAATATGTTGGTATGTTATATGTTGGTATATCTTTCGTCAGGAGTAGGCTACATGCCGGTACCGGGTTTCCTCTCCTCCCTTCTCTATATTACATTCTCACTAGTGGAGCCTGGCTCTGTTGAGAATATAGACTTAATAATAAAATAAATAAAAATATGCTTAAAATCGCGTTCCATGACTGAAATTCAACATTTTTCTGGGGCTGTGCGCCCCGCACTCGTATTTCGCTGGGGGGCCCTCCCCGCAGATTCTCCATTGTCTTCATATACACTATTATTTCCAGCTCAATTTCTTTTACAATATTTCCCCCCCCCCCCCTTGCAGTTTTAGTTCCTACGCGCCTGCATTGTTCTGCAACTGCGGGAGGAAGGCGGTCGTGGCATATTACTAGGAAACTTTCCAAGAATTTGCCTCTCGACTGAGGGAAAGCATGAAAAGACTTCAGTCAGGACTTCTGTCACGGGAATCGAACCTGGACTCTCAGAATGCAAGTCCAAAGAGATTAGGACCTGAACCATCTTGCTCTGTGAGATCTTTGTTTTAGATATGAAAGGGATGCTACATTTGGTGTAGATGTCAAGATAAAAATATGCTTAAAATCAGGCTGGCTGAGGGGTAACGCTCTGAACTTGTATTCCGGAGGCCCGGGTTCGATTCCCGCGGACGTCCTTCCTGACTGTTTTTTTTCGTGGTATTCTCTCAGTCGACAGGCAAATGCTGGGAAGGTACCCTACTAATAGGCCAAGACCGCCTCCTTCCCACCTTCCATCCTTACCTACTCTTCACCATCATCTCCCAATCATCAACATAATCGTTAAGCCCCAGACAAAAGAAATAAAAAAATTGGTGTAGATTTAAAGTTACATCCTTCATTGACTTGAATTACGTCCTTTTTTACTATTCGTTTCACATTATAACAATACGTATTATATAATTATTTATTGATGTGTTTATAATAAATTATCAATTGTTCCTGTCATATTTTCTAATCACGTGAAACGAAATGTCACTGTTGAAGATTAGTAATGCCCCCCTCCCCTCCCCCACCCCCCGGGCAGATGAACTGTTGGTCGACAAAGTCATCCCCTTGTTGCGTGAACAATGAACATGGACCACCAATAAGATGAGTTATTGACTGCTCGGATCGGTTTCACGGTGGTAAAGATGTATCAATATCATAGTGCTTTATAGTAGCTGCAGCCTTCAGGGTGGTTCCATAGATGTTCATCATTCAGACGTGTTTAGATTAACACATTCAAATACAACTCACGCTTTTAGCACACTTTTGACCTAATTTTAGTGTTGGTCTGACATACGAGAAAATGGTATTAGATAACTTAAAGAGTTGATGTACACCCGCGGTCAGAATAGTTGAAGGTAAACTGCCAAGTTGGAGCTCGAATTACCGTCCATATTTGTTAAATGGAGAAATCATTATGTATGAGGTGGTTGAATGGTTCTTATAATAAAACCCACCAACCCCATGCTCGAAATCTGCGTTTCCTTCGTATTTTCGTCTTATCAAGTTTCGAAAAGGACTTTGAATTCTGCAAGCAATTTCTGTGACCGCGGGTTGATTTTTTTTTAAAGTGATTCACCTCTATTCAAAAGATTGTGACAAATGGTAATTTCTAGACGGTTAAAAGACAGATAAATGTTTGCTGAAAAGAATTTGAACAGGAATTTTACGAACGTCACTAAAGCCCTTATCATCATCAGACCAAGGCTCCCGGTCACCAACTGATTGTGTTTATGATCAATGTTTGTCAGGAGAAAGTGTCGATCAACTTACCGATCCATACAGCATCCCACACGCGTCCATGCAGAGGAACATACAACTCGCGACACCTTGGATCTTCACCTGCCCGTTGTTCACCGACTCGCGTTGAAAGATGGCTGAAACAGACGAGACACACGTTGATATTATGTGTCCACGGGTGTATAGATCACAGAGCGAGCGTCACCTCACCATGGTACTCTTATTTTTTTGTCTGGGGCTTAACGTCGCACTGTTCTGCAGCGAGGCTAATGGCGACGGATGAATGATTATGATGATGATTGGGAGATGATGGTGAAGAGTAGGTAAGGATGGAAGGTGGGAAGGAGGCGGTCGTGGCCTATTAGTAGGGTACCTTCCCAACATTTGCCTGTGCGTGTGTACCACGAAAAAAAACCAGTCAGGAAGGACGGCGCGGGAATCGAACCCGGGCCTCCGGAATACAAGTTCAGAGCGTTACCACTCAGCCAACCTGTTCCGTATGGTACTCTTATGACACTTTATCTGTTTGTTTGGTTTATTTTTTGTCAGAAGTGCCCAGGTCAAACCAAACAATCGATCTGACATTTTGCACATTTTGAAATCGAGGTGGTCTCGTAATAAGTTTTTTAAACACTAATCCTGTGATATTTTTGAAATTTATATTGGAACCGTTTGACCGATCAACTTTAAATTTTGCATGGTCATCGGGACCAACATTTTAGGAGCTTTTGTAAATTTTCAGACTAATATGCCGTTAATTTCAAAAGTTATTCACATTTTACGGGCATTTTATGCGTGCTTGAAAATATTTGACAATTTTCTTGAAGGGAAAGATTTTCCTAGTAGGCATCATCTCGGGCGTCTGGCAACTCTATTCATCATAATCCGTATTTGTTTTCACATAGCTGACACATTTCCAAATTATTCCGCTTTACAAACCTTAAGTTTAATTTTATTTTTCCTCTTATAGACAATGCATTTATTTGGCCCCGCGGCGCTCCTGGAAGATATTTGACTCTTCATTAGCTTATTATCTTAGCTTATCTTTGTTTGAATTTTGACCATGTCTATATCGGGGAGTGTCATGGCGGGCATTCCACCGCCTTCTATCTGCCCATGTTTATGACGATCCAGCAGGCCGTGGAGGGTTGTGTTACTCGGCTTAATCACGGCGGGGATGATACCAAGATGGCGGCAATTATTTATCAGCTCTGCATGAGGAATTCTACCAAGCGTATTGATTTTCATACACAGAGCCAAGAAGATGTTGATTTCACAAATCCAGACTGACCGTTGTATTCAAATTCTTCAGAACACTTTCGCTAATTATGCTAATTTATTTATTTTCTATTCATGAGATTTATTGGCACCTGACATTTTCAGGAATGGTTGATTTTGCACGAAATCGGTACAAAAGTGTCTTAAATTTTAATATTTATAATTGGAAATAAACAATCTAGGTAACTTAATGCGTAAAAGGAGTAGTGTTACATTCTTTGACATTTCTTTGAAAATATTTCAAAATATTTCAAAACAATCATAAAATGGCAGCAAAATGTCAGTACCTAACTCCTGCATTTCTTGACAGATTTGTCTGAAAATGATAAAAAATAAATGTCGGATCTAATAAGTAATGACCATACAAAGTTTTAATTTGATCGATCAAACGGTTAAGTTTTAATTTTCAACCCATAGGATCTCGCCCAAAAGCTATACCTGACACCGCTCTAACGATATTAGTTTGTGTGCAAAATTTCAGATAGATTGGTTGAACGGAATGCCCTGGGTCTACAAAAAACAACAGAGGGTGCATAGTATACATCTAGTGACGGTCGCTACAATCGCTTAACAATTTTTTACGATCCCAGCAATTTAGCCGATGCAACATGTCTAAGTGACCATGACTTGATCGCCCTCTACATGTTGTAACCCATGTTCTTGACAATGTACGATGGGCGTCAACTCTTACGCGGGCAATAACGATGACACATGACTGAATAAGTCAGATGAATTCGGAGAGTGTCAGAGAGAGACATGCTGACCCACTGGCCAGCAACTTGTTGATCTGCATGAATTGTGAAGCTGCACAGCGTGGGGTCCAGAGACTGAGAGGCTGTGCACAGATCAGATAGCAGTCCAACTAGGTGGATCCACGGTAATGTTCATTTTATGTGATCGCTGTTTAGTAACAATTATATGATTTGAAACTTGTAGTAAAATTATTGCAATTTTACAAAAGAAAACATTAATTAATTGCAAAACAATATGAAGAACTTAATTCACATAGCGTAACCTACACAATTCCCTTCCGATTCCACAGCCCTTACATTTATTTTTCAGTTATTTTCGCAATTAAAGTGTTTCAAGTAAAGGAATCGCACAATTATCTGAAGGAAGTGAAGAATGGCAATTAATGAAGGGTAGGTACAGGACCGATACAAGTCCTTTTGATACATTTGATACATAAACGCGTCTGAAAAGAGAAATGCTATTTTATCAATATTTTTGAAAGCCAGTTGTACCATATATGACACCTCTGTCTCATTTTCTCCAAAAGTTTACTTGTAGGCTATCGTTCTTCCCGGTACTCTTGAAATGTGAAATGTAACTTGAGACTGAGGATGAAAGTGGTGTTCTGGCTGCCTAACTCTCAGGCGAAGCGCGCATGCGTATGCTGGAATATCTTGGAGAGTTCGATGCGCGAGTAAGCGAGGAAATTTACGTCGAAATGTTCAAAACGCGGCATAAAGTCACTAAAATATGACCAGGATTATTAAGTACTCGTGTTTTATCTAATTCCTTCTTGTAATATTATAGCAGTGACAATATAGAGAGATTATTCTTATGATTTATTAATAATGTCATTACATATCATACTAATCAACAATAACCACTTAAAAATGTAGATAAAGGAAACATTCTTATCTCCACTAGGTACTAAACAGTTTTAAATATTGCAACAATTTTTTTATTTCTAAGATAGTTTGAACACGTTATTATTTAAATCTCTTTGAGACATAAATTTATGATTTGTTACAATTCAATTTAGCACGCCATGTAAAATATCATTGTTTGGTATCAGTTACTCGAATTTTTTAAATAGTAAAATTTTCGTTTCTTTTAAAGGAAACTTGAATAATAAGAATCAAAGAATATTCTCGCGTTTCTCTAACAACTTTAAAATATTTTAAAATCCATCAAATTCCAAACTATTTTTAATTTCAATTGCTACAAACAGGGTTTACTAATGCAATTAAATGTGATGTGTTGAATGGATATAAATTATACCGACATTCCTGATTTCCACATATCTCTGAAGCATCAACGTACACTTCACTTTAAAAGCTTCTTGTCTGTTTTATACCATACATGTGTCGTACGTACATGCGTTACACATAAGTACATGATTTCTGCCGAGAGATTGTATCAATGCTTCAATAAACTGGATGCACTTCAGACAATCTAGAACCATTCTTTGGCCTTTAATCATACTACTGTTTCGTGTTTCTCATAAATACTTGATTAAAACATAAAATATGTTGAGATTTATCACGCAATCATGATGGAATGGAACTTTGAACATTGTGTGCATTTTCTCATCCCTTAGAGAGTGAAACTTAAAAGAAACTTTATGCAACTATGCAACTTTGGATAGGTGTCTTATTTCTGATGATCGAATTTACTATATTATTCATGTATAAGTAAATTAATTCAGCAAGTTCTGACACAATTTTAAATTTTTATTACACTGCAACCTTTCAGATATTTCCATGCTTGGACATAGCAACTTTTCTGAATCGTTGCATAGCAATAAATATGTCAGCACACTGAATTAAAACGTTTGAGAATTAATAATATGCTATACACAGCTTCTGTGATAATATAATAATATTGTACCTTTAATGATTTATTTATTAAAATCCTAAAATCTCCCAGGGCGAAGCGACGGTTATACTCTCAATATTTTCAGCTCAGCAAGAATAAATGCTGGCTAATCGTTTATGGTTTTCTGTATTATTCCAACTTAAAGAAGACAATTATATTATTTCTAGAAATTGTTTATCTAAAGTGTAATGATTTCAAGTTAGTTTACTCCTTTTTTGGATAATAAATTTTTATAAGGGTCAAAAATTAATAAACTCGTTTTTCAATGCAACAGGTAATTCCTCTGCTCTTATTTCTTGGTTGAAAGTTGTACTTGTTTGCTACAGGATCATCGTGATGATCGTGTTTAATACATGACAGGTGTGCAGGAAATCTCTCGCTACCCACACAGCCATCTCCATCCATACCCACTATTATTCATACCTAGCATTTCAGCAAGAATGCAGGAAAGTACCTACACTCAGTTCATTTCTTCACGAAATCAAGTAAAATGTTCGACTGATGTTGTTTAGTTGTTGTTTATATGGAACTCTCACATTGCAGCAAGTGATCGGCCGATTTATACTAAACGCGAATGATTTTCTAAAATCTGAAAGATTGAGAGAAAAATACGAATAGTTTTACTTTATGGAAAAAGTGCATTCAGTATGTCAGGGATGCGATCATATCACTTATATTTAATGACACCCGATATGGAATCAATGTTATTCACGACAAAAATAATTTTAAATAATAATGGAAGAATTAATTAATAATTATTATAAATAATACAAACAAATAATCATTGTTTCTCATCATTCCTAAAAAATAACAATTATATTGCCTAAAATTATATATAATATGCCGTTTGGACCGGGTCTTCCCAGTCTTCTTACTTTTCTCCTCCTGCTCCTCTGCTCCATTCTCCACTTCTCGCATCATAACAACCCACACCCTTTCATTATAATTAATAATATTTTAGAATACTTATACAAATAAATAAATTAGTAAGTAAATAAATAATAATAATTAATTAATACCAATAAATAATAAATAAGTTTCGTCTGAGCGTGTTGTAATCAATTGGTGGTGAGAGGCTGAAGGATTGGCAGTTATTTATTTGCTCTGTTTCTCGGATAATCGTTCTCCGATCTTGTTCGAGCTCGTCGACAGCTGCGAATAAGTGTGTTGGTAATCCGGTAGGAATTCGATACAGTTTCTTGATCTTTCAATGTTTTTTTAATCGGGTTTAACGACGCACTGCTATGCAGCAACGTTAATGTCCTTCATGACTGATAACTGATAAGTCTAAGATTGAGAACCTTAGCATTTGCATTTAAACCATATCTGGTATAATAAGTCACAAATATATACCACACCCTTTACTCTAACGCTCTATACGGTTGTTACAGTAATATCGCTAGCAAAATCTAAAGAAGGTGTAAAATACTATTTTTGCGGTGAATGTTACCTTAAGTGAACCGTGGTTAGCAGATAATCGCGTTCTAGGAAACCGATTATCTTGAAAGATCTTGTTATTTGTTAACTACAATTAATAGTGAAACTGCAATGAAGATGTGTGATGTAAATTATGTCCATGGATGTTCAATCTTAGCCTTATATTACTTCTTCTAGTGTACTACAAAGAGATTATTCATCTCAGCCAACATGAATATCGATATACTAATGATGACATTCAAACGTATCATAATCCTGATTGAATAATTTTTGATCATTTGCTGCTTGGTTTATATCGTTTCATCATTACTAACCTCTTACACATTATTGGGGATCGATTAAAGTATTTGAAAATTTAGTTAATGCATTTAATTGTTGATACAAAATTTAGACTACAAGCTTTATTCAAAGAAGATTTATTGGTACATTCTTTATTTGAAGATTAATTCAGACACAAATTATACTTTATCATCAATACTTGCAATTCCTAACAGAGCTATTACAACATGATTCTTAGGTATATTTAAATTTTTAACAAGATTAACAACGAAATTATTTTTCATCCATAAAGTCAAGGGGCATAACTTTACATACGCACACAAATTACCATTATAAAAAGCATGAAATTAATATAAAAATTAAGTGTTACACCATACCCACATACACTAGAAAAAAAATTACACAAAAAAATCTGTCTTTTAAACTCTCAATAAATGCGATAATTTAATATTTACATACAAAAATAAAATCATCTCACATTTTGGTCCATCAATAATCACGTCTTGTCGACCTTGAGCGTGATTTAAGTGCAATTAGTAGCGGTCGGTTTCGTTACATCTCAGAGGTCCTTATCTCCCGTCCTATCACGTCAGCCTTGTGGGGATTTAACACTGCAAAACTGACACATTGATATGCAAATATTGCGAACTATAACAGAAGCTAATCATCCGGGCGAGAGAACCGGAGTCAAAATATTTGCATCACAAATTCCAAATTGACACACCGATGCGGATGATTTATTGATATAATTGTTTAATATCGTGATCACGCGTTTTTGTTGCACAAATTTGAGACCATTATTTATGATGATCATAAAATAGCAGAGCATATTTTTTAGTGTTATATGAAAAAAAAACTATTGAAAGATAATAAAAACAGGCTCATGGTGTGTAGTACTTAGAGAAATATCGCTTTTAAGGAATGTATGGGCGGCCCCTGTTTTTTAATGACGGCTTATCCGATTGCCTTCAAAATTTTACAGGTTATAGAGAAAAATTAAATGTGAGTCTCCATGGTCTAAAATAATTTATTGTTTTGGTTAACTTTGTTTCGGGGTAGGGTTAAAAAGATTAAAAAAAATACTCCCATTTGCTTTCTATAAACAAGAGTACTACATTTTTTGAGTCGCAAATTTATTCTTGATCTATAAAATTAAAATTATTTTATAATTAGTAAACATAGTTAGGATTTAACAAAATTACAAAATTACTAAATTACTAAATTTTCGGAAATTAAAAATTAATTTTCGAAAATTACTAAATTTTTGGGTTCTAAACACCTGCTGGACAAAATAAAACCACCTGCTGGACAAAATAAAACTAATAAATTATTCCAAACTATGAAATTATTTTCATTGAACTGTTCTGAATTCACGTCCATAGCCCTATTTTGTTAACAATTACACTGGAAAAAGATATTGATAAAAATCGATTTAAAAACTCGTCAAGGCCACGCTCACTACCAAGCCCTCTTAAATTTATTTGTTTATACATTTTCTAAACTACTACAATTCAACGTAGGCTAGCAGTTAGTTATTGAATTATAGACTTCGTATGGATTTTTTTTAAATGTGTCTGTGTCTAAAATTATCAAAACCGTATGCGAACATTTGAAAGCTACTCAACGTGACGCTTGCAACGACAAAGATAAAGTTCTGTTTCATCGCATGCTGTTGACTCAGCGTCCCGACGCCGGTGACAGAGACGGAAGCGTCGCGACGCTTTGGTCGCGATGCACTTTGATGCACTTGCGATGCACTTTGATGCACATGCGATGCACATGCGATGCACATGCGAGTTTACGACGAGATGAAATACACGTTTATACTTTCTTTGAGAATGAGAGAAATGAATTCAATTCAATCATAAAATATTTCGTTGATCAACATCATAAAATGGCATTTGAACAAAAAGGATTGACTGCTGGTAAGGTTCCTTGACAATCAATCCTTGTGATTATCAATGAAATTAGAGCAATGCATTAGAAGATAAAATGGTATTCGTAAGAAAAAGATTTGATGGCATCATCAGATGAAGTCTTTGCTAACTCGTCATCTAACTCTATCTTTTGTTGGGTGAACATACACTGCATTATTTAAAATTTAGCTGGATAGAAGCACTTCTCACTTTTCAACCAATCAGTGGATTTTGTTTTGAATTTCAATCAATCAAAGAATTTTGTTCTAAAAAACTGTACATCAAACCAGACAAGAAAGTGGTTCTTTACATATCCACGAAAAAAAGGTTTCGTAGTATTTCACCAAAGATATTTTAAAACTCTTTGATTTCATCCTTATTTCTGTCCACTATGAAGTCGAATATATTTATATTTCAAAGTTACTAGAAATCCACCCTTAGAACGTAATGGCTCTAAGGGTCTTTCTTATCCGTACTGTCATTATCTTCCTGACTTGGAAGTTGCAATCAGAGAATAATATGTGTGACCTCTACTCTACACTTATACACTCGGAGATATAAAAACATCAAGCTCTCTTATAATTATGCCAATTTTATGTTATCTCCTTAATTGAACTTGATTCAAGATACCTGATAATTGTTTAAGGCATGAAGTTGATCACAATTCGCAATATTATAGTACTATTAATATTTTTTTATATATTTTAATTAAACTAGGTTCCAGATAATTATTTAAATGAGTTAATTCATACTTGTGTTTCCAATAATTTTATTTTTTAGCTTTCAATATTATTTATGGTAAATTTATGGTTTTAAATTTTAAATCTAATTTATGCACTATTTTATTGATTGTTATTCTGTGTTTTTACTACCTTTATGTATAAAGGCAGACTTTATTTTAAAAAGAAATAAAGATTATATTTTTTTATTATTTTAATTAGACAAGCTTCCAATTAATTTGTAAAAGATTAATTTGTTTTCATAGAGAAGTAGTTGTAATTAGCGATACTTTTGCAATTGTTGATGATCACTTGACTGGAGATACAAGCTCTGTGTAATGCATTGCGAGAACCGGTACGTGCAACACTCGAACCGAAATTCCATAAAAACCAGAAAACAAGCTAACTGCATAACGTGTACTAATCAATCAATATAAAAATAACTCTATTATAGTGGATGTGTTTTTATTGTAATTTGTAACAGCCATCTATACCCTCAGGTGTGCAAACGAAACCCGAATCGTTATCTATGCAAAATAATATCAAAAAATCTTGACTGTTTTATTTGAAATTTGCTCAATATTAGATAATGTGCTCTTGATAACCTTGCAAAATTCAATTGCATCGTTTAATGTTAATTTTTCGATCAAATGATTTGGGGGACCAGACATATGTGGTCTTTAAATGATTGCAAAATTACGGCTTGATCGGAGAAACGGTGTGACCTGTGTTGAGCAGATAACCGGGGTATGCTCGTCAAGTACTTCTACAAAAATTTCGGAACTAAGATTAGTTTTTAATCCACATAATTTGGATGCAGTGTATATCCTTTCTTAAAACACATCAGAAATTTTAGGATACAACTTTTTACCATTTCAAAATAAATCTGCATATTGTGAAATATTTCCATAGGCGGCTCACAGCATCAACAGAAATTCCAAACCATCCATTTATCTCTTCACAAATCTACCAAACCATAACAGCTTCATCTCACAGAAATCAAAAGCTAAGATCACAACACTTCTTTGACGCTTGGTGTAGCCAGAATGATGCATTACCTAACCCAGTGGAGCCAGCGGCAGAGGCATTCAGATAAAATATAAGTCGTTTTCAATGATCTTTATCAAGTCGTAAAACCTTCAACTCCCCCTTGGTTTGGAACACATCGATCTCGGAGGCGCCTGACGGGACTATTGGGCCAGTAGAGGCGCCACCAGGAGGCGCCGGGGGTGGAACTTTTAATTCGCGATGCGAGATTGATGTTTTCAACTGTTGAGGATTTTTCAGAGGCCACGTGCTAGGGAATAGGGGGGGGGAGGGTGTTAATAGATTTAGAGGCCCTTGTGCAAATTCGTGAGATGTATAAATATAACTGATTTCATTTTTATAAATAAAAATTGAAATACTTTTCAAGGTCGTCAATCCTGGCTGAGATGGTCCAAATGCAGACCTACTGTCCGATTTTTCTTATTTTACCAAGAAAAATAGAAAGTAAGTCCCCAAAATGGTACATCCACAATTATTTGGGTTGTGTTTTAGACCCGGTTTTTCAATACCTTTCTATTGATTAACTAGTAATTCCAGGAATGTCATTGGTATTTGCAATTTCAATATAGGTCTGATTAGAGAGAGCTGACCAACTGTTAAAGTAAACAACTGAGTAAACAGAGCATTGAAACATCGACAAAATCGAAAACAAAATCGAAAAACCGAAGGAATTCAATTTCAGAAAAATCGAAGTATAAATATTTCCACTTTTCTCAATTTAATTCCGGTAGACAGTTATTATCACATTTATATTCTTTACTTGTTTGTTTTATTGCAGTCGATATATGACATACCTATTCTTCCTCCGGCAGAATTCTCCTTCCGATCAGTACGGGCGACCGTTTTGTTTGACACTCTAAAGCCGCGTTCACATAACATAACACGAGTTTCGCGTTTTGCGTTTCGCGTTTTTTTTTATTAACCCATCAAAACCACCGAAAATTTTGCCGCACGCGTTTTATTTTTAAGCCACCTTATCTCGATTGTCGGGAGGTATTTTCAGTACCGCGCGTGGCGAAAATGACGTCACTATACGTAAACTATAAAATAAACTATAAAATAACTATAAATTAAGACTATAATGTAATTAATTTCTTACCAGTGCATAGTATTCCATCTAATAATATCTAATAACACCCACATTGTTACTAACAATAATAATAAATTTATATCAGAATTCTGTTTTCGACGGCCTCTTCTAGGCGTTATAAAAAAAGAAAAAACGCGAAAACGCAAAACGCGAAACGCGTGTTATGTAAAAGCGGCTTAACCTCGCATTAAACTGGCTCGTAGGGAAGGATGCGGCCCCTAGGAAGGTAGTACGCTTCATAGCTGATAAGCGCGACGATTGAGCCAATACCACGGGTGATCAGTAATTGGGAGTACGTGATCCTATGCGCGAACTTCCCGACGCGGGTCGTTCACCGTCAAAAAACACGCCGCCAGTGTCAACACTAACAATTATAACAGCACAAGCGGTGCGATATAGGTGAGCAGTTTGCATACAAGGATTTCTGTTGATTTTCCAGGAGATAGAGAGAGTTTGCTTAGATACGCTGTTGTAGATGGTTTACGTCAATGATGAGCATGTGCATAAATGTAAGTAATATGACATATTTATCTTTTATCGAGGTATGAGAGATAATGTAGAAGCGGATAAAATTACCGGATGTGATTGGTTTTGACTTTTGACGTTTCGTAACGATTAGCAGTCGGGTGGTATGTTTGCTTCGTAATTATTTATACCGGGTGGCGCAAAAAGAAATCTCCCTGTTTGAGAGGTCACTTAAGTTTAACTATAAAAGATAAAGGGCTGAAACTTTCACATGTTATAGAACAAATATGAAAATGTTATATGTACAATTTTCAGAAATATTCGAGTATATGAGAAATAAGTGACATGCATTTGAATTAAGCCGTAGAAAAATCGTTTACCAGCGCGCGTTTGAGTTTAAACAAGAACCAGAAGCTTGTTAAAAAGAATCACCTGTTTTGTACATAAGTAAGTTTGCGTCGATCATAATTTAGTAAAACATGTTTGTATCTTATTGAGACTATGGAGGAAACAGTTATTGTGGCTGAATTTCCAACGATGAATTGGAAATGTTAGCTCCGCTAATACGTTAATACGTGTCCTAATACGTAAGACAAAAAATGTCGTATAGATTTATAAATTTATGTTTATTTTAAATTTATGTTTATTTTAAAATTAATAAACAGCTATTATTCAGCTAATTCCTACAAAGTAACACCAAATCAATTCATCAACACGTTAATTCCGTCTGGTTATGAATGAATATTTGAAACTTTCACATATTACATATTGGTATGTTTTCTAATGTGTGTACATATTTCAGTATCCACACAATTAATTGTAATTTTACAGATTATAGATTTCTATAATAGTTTCGAGTGACCCCTTAATTAATCAGGGTGATTTTTTTTGCGCCACCCGGTATAGTTATATTGAAGGTAGATTCCATTAACAGATAGTGTTTGTAATAAGCGGTTCCCCGGCCGTATAATTCCGTACTGAAACTATTTGCGAAAGTGAAGTGGGTATTACGACCTAACATTGCAAGAAATATAGTAGCAATTTCGCCATTTACATACCTTTGAAAGTAGTAAACTAACTCCAAAGTTGCTCTAAAGCTACCAAGAAATAAAAAAAATATGATGTTTATATTGGCGGATAAATGTTCATTTGACCTTCTATATCGCCCATGGTAAACGCACATATTTCCGTATCGTTACAAATCTACTTTTATGATGGCTCCATTATATACCTCAATCATGCCTCAATTACACTATTATAATTTTTGTCCAGAGACATGAACCACACATGTACATATTCGATACCTATAATTTAATGTGAGGAGGATTCCATAAACGAACATTTTGCAAATACGTTTTATAAAAACCATTACTAGAAGTCATTTATTTTATGTGCATTTGAAGCTTGCACAGCTAAAAATTTACCTCATTGGCGAAGGTAGAAACTATGAGTAGGTACACGATGAAAAATATAATAACCGACCATTCTAAATTAAAGTGTTTAGTAGTCTATAATAAAATTCAAATACTTATGCTGATATATGACTCAGGTGTCTGTCTACTTAGAAATAAACTGCAATTACTTTTGTATATAAACACGTTTGGAATTAGTCTTGGTATTTTATCGCGAAACAGACAGTGAAATGTTTGATGCACACTCATTAAACTCTTGCAATGTAACGATCTACGAGTAAAATCAACAGATCCACCTGGTTATTTATTCGCTTCGTTGTGAATTACACGCTTATCGTTTAGTTAGTTGCTCGTGGCGAAGCCGTTAATCTTGCTTGTGTTGGCGAGCCTGTGAATGAAGATGCGAAGGAGGTGGACAATAATAGACCGCCGCACATCTGTCAGAAGCGCGAGGTCAAGGTCGACCTCGAGGTCAAACGATGTGTTGCTAGGTCATGGGTAATTGGCGTGGTAGAGAATCGATGATAGATCCAGAAGGGGGAGGGGGACTTTTTGGTTGACTCTTTGTGACGACTCTGTACATTAATTGTTTTTGTAGATTTTCCAGCGGAGACAAATAATATTTCAGTTGGAAAAGCGAATAGTTTAACTTCTAAAAATAATACTGTCTACGTATACCTTGCATTCTGCATAAAGTTTAAAAAAACTAAATAAATAACTAAATAAACTAAATAAACTCAATTACTTTTTTGGCAAATCAAGAATGTTCCTTTAAGTAGACTTTTACACAAATGTTTTCTTGAACTAAAATGTATTTTCTCTGTACAGATTGACAACAGCCGATCTTTTACTTATAAAAATGTACGCTTTTCTTCTTGTGGATTCCGTGGATATTATCAGCCATCAAATTTATTTTCTTCCAAATAAAAATGGAATACAACTAAATTACCGACCTTGAATAATACGCCCAGAATAAAAGTAATATTTGAAAAGCTTCATTAATAATCACTTAATATCCATTATCGTTTATTTGGACTAGCCCATTAGTGATTTGATCAACCAAATCAAATTTATTTTCTTTCGAACAAAAATACGAGTACAACAAATTTTTCGTCCTTGAATAAATTAGCCACACAATAAAATTATTATTTTGTAAAGCTTCATTAATAATCACTTAGTTTACATCACGTCCATGGACCCGCGCCGAATCTCCTCTCGGATGTCAAGCCATGGGGAAGAGAGGGGGGGGGCAGATGTTGCTATTGTGACCTCACGAGGCATCGTGTTACTGCACATGGTCCAACACTGACCTTGCACAATGTATCTCACCTGGTGGCTGCATGGACCAGGTAATTGCAGTTGCAACACGTCTTGATGGAGATCTCGGAAGTCTGCAGTCGGCTGTCTGACACTTAGTTGTGTGTAGGCGGCAACCGCGCGCAAATGCATCGTGTTCACGCTTGGTAATGATTTCATTGGAACTAGACGAGTATGATGGAAATGTTGATTGTGTTTCTATAACTCAATTAGTGTAAATTAAACGAGAAGATATAGAAATATACCCGCGGTCAGAAAAATTTACGGTAAACGGCTAAAATTACCGTCAATATTTGTTCACTCAACTCTTGGAAAACCTGGTATTATACACATTTAAAAACAAATTAAAAACAATATTTAATCCTCTTCATCAGGCAACTGACGACTTTTGCCAGCTTTCCCCTCTTCCATCAAAAACCGCTATCAATCCAGATACCATGACTCAACTCTGTCAAAACTAAAAGTACGCACAGTCCTCAGTAATAACTAAAGGTAAATGAATCGGGTACCACATAAAATATCACAGATTATGTCCGCTTATTTTTAATAAATAATAATAATAATTGTAAGTTGGTCCAACTAATAATCAAATCATATCTCTTTCTAATAATCAAACCCTCCAACCCCACATGCTTGAAATCGGCATTTCTCTGTGGTTTTTCAAGTTGTGAGGAAGGTAATTTTGCGAGTTTATGTGACTGCGAGAGAATCCTGGATTGATAAAACAGTCATCACAATGTCTTGCCTGAGGAACGACCGAACGAGGCGGCGAAATATCGCGTTCCATTTTATATGTTGTTTTAATTAGAAATGTATCCTAGATTAGCGTACATTTCAAATAAAGTTGAAACTTGTTAAGAATTGGAATTTTATTTTCAAATGGTTTTGGTACAGCGGTCACTTTTTAATTATTGAATTCTCCCAGCCTTTTCCCCCCTTTTTTCGAGCCTTCATCAGTTTTATAATAAAACTGCGCAAAAATATGCACCGTCGGGACCATTATTAGCAGCCCAAACTCATATTTGTTCCAAATTTCAAGAAAGCGTTCCTAAAAGCCTAAAAGAGTGGTGGAATTATGTTCTCATAGTTACTTGGGCCTAAGGGTGAATTTCTAGCAATTTAGGCGAAAACAAGGTCGAAAATATTCTTATGACTTGTTTCCATCAGTATAATATTTGGGTTGTTATTTACAACACTTTCTGAATCAATATTTATGAGGGTTTCTCTTAAAGAGAAAATAACATTACAATCCATTTTCACCAAAAACCAATTAATCAAGAATGTTTAAAAAAAATACTTGTTACAAACTTAAGATTGTCGTATATAATGATGATTAAAAAGTCATACCGTTACATCATTTGGTTCACTAACGCTCACAAAAAATTGTCTGCAAAACAGCTACATTGATCTCTCTTGGGTCACCAAAACCTGATCAATATTATTTTTAGATTAGATTAGTTTAGTTTAATGGCGCGTCAACGACGAGGTTATATTGCGCACATTAATTGTTATATTTAACTTTGTTGATCATAATTGGAGGGCAAGGGGAGGGGGTCGACCTAACGGGCCCGATCCGGGGGAGTCCGGCACTGGTGGGAAGGCCAGGCCGGAATGGGGACGGACCGGGGGGTGTGAGGATTTGGGCCGGCTGAACCCGATTTCAGGGGGATCACCATCTCGAGGGGGGAGGCCGGCCCGAGGGGACCGCAAATTCAAGGGAGGGCATGGTTAGGCCGACCCTGGCTGCTCTTGGTCTGGGCCTCACCACTGATCTGTCCGGCATGGGTAACCCTTACACATGAGCATATGCTCGCCGGCGTAGCTGCAATGGATCGTTGGCCAACACAAACCCCACCACCGCGATAAGGTGGCAGCCGTCGGGGGGGTCAATATTATCGTAGTGATTGGTTTTGGCAAACGAATCACCGAAAAGGTATCAATTTGCCGGATGAATGGTCTGCTAATAACTACCAACAGACTACCTGGAATTTCATTCAATCCCATCAAAATAAAACACCCAGCACGTACTTTGTGCGTGAAGAAGAATCTTCATGTTTACAAATGTTCACGCACGAAGGAATTAGAAGATCTTAAATGTTGATCTAAGCTCTTCCTTATGTTCCTTGTTCGGTATGTTGTTTGCTAAATGGATGGACGTGACCGAGTGAAGTTGAAGTGAGATTTGGGATTGACGATTCAATACGATATACGAGGTCGGTGGGAAGGAGGTCGTGGCATATTAGTTTGGAACTATCACAGCGTTGAATGAACTCATCCGCGATATCTCCCGTATCATGAGGGTATTGACCCCTGACCTCTAGGATTACAATCGTCACGTATTGATTATCATTTGCTATTCGATCCACTTGTTCGATCATTAATATGCATTTACTACTCTAAAATGTGTTTACAATGTTGCACTACAATGTGCAGTTCTGATTAGATGATGGCAGAGATTTTTGTTAAATCGATGTGACATGTTTTAACCAATTTTCTTCGAGTATTCTGAGTTTTCACGTAATTTTTTTTTTATTTATTCGATTAAATATTTTATTAAATATTTGATTAATCAAATATTCGATCAAATTTCGATCAAATTTATTCGATTAAATATTAACATAAAAAAACAGAGTGCTATTTCTTAGAGAAAATAAATAACTTATTCTTTGATTGACAGCAAATCCACGTTATCGAAAATCAAAACTGTCTCTATTTAAATATCAGCCCGTCAATGTTCGCTTCAAACCTTTTTTCTCCCCAATTCGTCCCGATTCGTTATGCGTATGATCAAGTCATCGTAATCGTCGTGATGTCCACGCAATTGTGCGTGTCCATGTTTAATCTGTCACGCATTATAGGGCGTGTAATCGGCTTGTGGCTGACAAACACTCACAAATAACACAAACCAACATGAATAACAGCTTTGTCCGTGGCACATGAGAGCTAATCTTCCCTACATCTGTCCCCATTGTCGAGAGCAGGAGATATTAGGGATAACAACATAGTTTAGATAGACTAGCATTCATTCATTCTTTCTGTGGTTTTTCTTCAGCTGTTCACGAGTGGAATTTTTAGATTTTTGTCACTATTTTTGGGTTTGTATTTTGCACGCCCAATTTCCGGTATGTTGAGTCAAAAATCAGATTGCTGTATGTAATTTAAGGGGATGTTTTTCGTGTCCCAGAATAAATAATGTGGTAAAGGAGGAATTTGTTGCGAGTTTTATCATTTTAGTTCTAAATGTCCGCCCCCCAGATCTTGTTTCATTCCAAAGATTTGTATTTATATTTGTGTCTATTCAATGCATTTCCGCATATTCGTCAATTCAAGATTTCATGACATGTAACTTATTGATGACAGTTTGGTTGATGTTCGCCCTGAAAAGGGCTTGTCTTTAACGGCCGCTATGTATAAGATAGAGAGTTTTAGAGTTATGTCTTGAGAGAGCACAGTCGAAAAACAGTTGAAGATTTTCTATAAGATGATTTTAGAATATTTTTGATTTGAAGATGATTTTTACTTAAATAATACAAATTTTCGGACAAGTACTATTATTTTATTCCATGAATAAATGAAGTAAAAATTATGCAATCTTAAAATCATTTTGAAACTGTATAATGTTTATTACATTGATTCATAAATAATGGTACTATAAGAACTTGGCAAAAATGTGTCTTCTTTGCGTAAATTAACCACTTTGAGTCGTGGGGGAGGGTGGGGGATTCAAAGTTATCTTAGGAACGTCACAAAAATTGAAGAGAGACTGCTAAGAAACTTCTGTTTCATAATGTTGATGATATCCTATTTAGGCATTGATTTTTGTCAAATCCATTTTATTTTTTACGAAATATTCGAACACACATGAAGTGAGATTTTATTTTGTATGAGAAACACCAGCCTCAACGAACTAAAACATAAACGATTTGAAGAACAGTATGAAATCAAACACAAAAATGTTGAAACAGAATATGATACAAGTTATGTAACCCTTCTAATAATTCGTCATGTAACCCCTGTGCATTGTCTTGCCCCCTAGCGCGCATGCTCGAGAGATATGTTAATAATCGCCTGCATTGTGCTGCCCTCGCCCGGGTGATTTATGCGGCTGGACGCGGTAACGAGTTGATTCAGGAGCCGGTGGCTTAGAGGAGAGTGGACAATGAGGTGACAAATGTTGACCAGTGGAACAGATGAAGAGGAGAAGCGTGAGAGAGTCGGTCTCGTGGATCAATCATTGTGGTCGGCTGCTGAGATTTTATCCAGTTCAAAGAGCTCAGAGAGTGGGTTTGATACTTCATTGAAATGTGGTAAATGTTCCAAGATTCGTATATAATGGAATTTAAAATGTTAGTGCCAATATTACAGTTTTTGCCACCATCGTTAAACTTTTGTCCTTTGTAGTTAAAAAATGGGGCATAAATAAAGTGTTTACTAGTTCCATGATTTTCAAAATTAATAAAAGAGAAGAAGATATTATTACCTATACCGGATTAACGATTAATAAAACACCCACAGTAATCATTCAAACGGCAAAGATATCTTCAAAAAATAAAAAATAAAAATCCAGGAAACATTTTCGAAATATTGTGTGGATTTTATTATTTTTAATTTTTTGACGATACCGGTGTTGTGTTTTATTTTCAAAATTGTTGGAACATATTAAGAAATTTTACAAAGTATAAAAATAAATCTATTATCAAATAATGTTTGTATGATTACACTTTATTTGCATCTTTTTTATTTGAATGTCTAAATAACGTTTTTGCTGTTTCGAAAATCACTCGACTTCTGATTACAAAAAAGTATCATTGATAATTATTCTGAATATAAGAAAATATTATAAATGATCTGTGGACAAAATATAGGTACATTGAACAAAATGATTCCGCGGCTTCCAGATGTTTGCCTGCATACAAATAGCCACCGACAAGACACTTAGATATCGAAGGCGAACGTGCACACTGATGATGAGTGACAACCGGGCCATGAATTAGCCACACTTCCTCTCTGCCAAATATTGCCCCCCTCTCCCCTGCGGGTGGGGTACTTGTTCCCACGCGGTGTTCTCGTTGCACGGAGCAATGCACTGGCTGGCAGCAGCTACTTGTTGCACTTGTGACGACCTTGCAACGTGTTCACACCTTTCACTGCTAGCGAGCTCGTGCGTGCAGGTGGTGGCGCGTTGCACGCTCATTCACGAGACCCGGTTCGATTCACCTTTATGATCTAGCTATTGGATCGTCTATAAAGATGTCACCAAAGCGGTTCGGACGCTAGTCTCCCGAATGACATGAAAGATGTTCGTTATTTAGACGAGTTTTACTACGTCAAGCCAAAGGTAGGTATTCTATGCCATTCCATATTATTTTAGTGTCGAAAAGTTCCAAATCACCAAATCGCTCGCGCTACGCTACGCTAGGTCAAAAATGCAGTTCTGATGGGAAGGGATGTGCGAAGTAAAATTATCTGGCCAAACCGGGGCTTGAACCAGGGAGCTCCACTTCGCTCGCGCCTTCCTATCATCCTGACTCCACTGGAAGTTTTCCATAAAACCCAGTTTCTCAGAAGTAATGTTTTTCCAACATGATTTTGTAGACTGGATAGGTATACTCTAAATCAATCTCATTACCTACTTTGGAACACAAGCTTGACCGATTCTTGAGTGGGTCCTCGGTCTAATTTCGGGTGTGCTCATCTATAAACATCACGAGATGGGATGCTGGACTGGACCATATCATCTCGATCTGCTCCATAAACGAACTTTAGTGGGTCGTTAAGACAAATCAAACATGGTGTGATTCAGTGATTCGCATTCCATGACATGTTTCATGGCGTATTTAATGACAGCTAGATTAGTTTCATGACATTTGTAGTCATTCAAAGTATCGATATGATCATTTGCATGGTTTTACTTTTATCTGGTTCTTGCCCACCTTCGGGACATGAGCGGGGTGATAAATCGGACACATTTGATTAATAAGTCCATTCATTATTGGTTAGTTTGATTTTATTTGTTTTTGACGCCACAACTGGTCTGCAAATAACCTGAAGTGATCTACAAGAGGAGGTCAAAATGTTCCTGGATTGGTGGTTGCCAGTTGGGTTGGGTATTGCTGTTGTACATTGTTTGATTGTGTGACTTATTACCTATAGTGTACCAACGATTGATCCAAGTCTTTAGCAATTGATTGATTATCATTGTTTGATCGATTTCGAAAATAAGGGTGTCAAAATAACTGGCAATCTTATCACAGTTGACCAAATCTAATTTGGGAATAGAATGCTTTCAGTAAATAAGTAATAAGTAGTCAGTATCTTTCTAGATACTATATAATTATTTTATTTGATATCACTTCTGTCGTTCTTTACAATTATCAACAATTGAAAAATTGCCTGTCCCTCAGCGAAATAAACAAGAATAGGGTCTGTTACCATAGCAACCACAGTGATGCAAAGCTACCCTAAACTCAAGTCTGTTAAAACAGTGCAAGTAGATGTGAAGGAGAAAAGTCGAGGAAGATGGGAAACCGGGGCTTAGCTGAGAGGTTGACTTGATATCGAGAAAGTGTCCTCCGCCAATTTTGAGTTTTGACCGTCTCGTTAAAATACACAATAAGTATGTTAAAGGGACAAAGCTGTATTGAATTAAATGCTCTTTGTTCATCGTTGACACCTTATTTAAAAAATTTGATCCCCTAAACGTTATGCGTGTCTACGTCATAAAAGTTGCATAAATAACATTGAGCGAAGTTCAAATTATATTAAAACAGGTCAACGATGCACAAAGAGCAATTCATTTAATCATATAATTCATCTTCAAAGAGGCGGCCACAATCCCAAAAGCGTCCGTCTCGAGAGTGATCCTTCCTCTTAACAAACGGAAATCTCGCAAACCACTTTCACGAGCCGAACACTATTATAGAAATGCCGAGGAAATTGCATACGTCATAAACATGTAAGTGATTACACCGGCGGGTATTGAGATGAGACTTGCAGTGTCATAACTCGCGAGTTTATGACTCCACTCGGCTGTCACTCACTGATGAATGGTCATAAAACGAGTGATAAACTTCAATTACTCCTGTCATGAAGTCGATGTGTGGGCTTATCTTTGGCAAGTTCATCGCCGAACATTAGGCGAGTGCAGTCTGAGACTGTGTGCAGCGCTATTCGGCAAAACAAATATTTTAAGAAATGAAATAATTAATATTGCTATCGGTTAAACTTATGGGCTTATTAGAATCTGCCAATTAGTAAAATTCCAGAGATAGTTTTTGATATGAAGACCAAATTGGTTGTCTTCAAGATTAGAGACAAATTGAATTCTCGAGAGTATTCAATTGGTTGAAAATGGAAAGATTTATGAAGAAGAACTAGTCCATTATTTGCGAAGATTTATTTAGTTCAGTAATTTTTACAATTTGCAGAGAAATCAAATTTCTTTCCTATTCTATCCTATTCTATCCTATTCTATTCTATTCTATTCTATTCTATTCAATTCTATTCAATTCTATTCTATTCTATTCTATTATATTCTTTCTATTCTATTCTTTCTATTCTATTACATCCTATTCTATTCTATTCTATTCTATTCTATCCTATTCTATTCTATTCTATTCCCGTGCATTATTCATTAAAAGAAAATTAATGTTTTGAATCGTATTGATATTCATGAAAGGAATAATGCACTTTCTTACGACCTTCATAAAAGTTGCCGAAAACGATCGTGATCAGTGGAATGAACGAATGCATGGAGGGGGAGGGGGTGGGGCACTAACTGATTAAAATAGTTTGTTCGAGGGCAAAGACGTCAAGAAACGTAATAAAAAAATATACTTACAAAAGTTTTTGTTTACCTACTTTAGAAGCAAAATAAAAATAAAATTTTAGAATATGCACGTATGATAAAAATTGTGTAATGTTGGTACCTGTACTTGCTTTGGAGATATTTTTTAGGATATGCTAGCAATATTGTAGAATTTAGTGTTATTTTCTCAAGTCATATTCGGTGTATTTTTAAAACTATTTTTTTCGTATTCGTATTTTATACACATAAAGTTATTATTTCGGGGGTGGGGGTGAGGGTGAGGACTCCACTGCCTAAGCAATATCGGACTATTACATTTTGTTTTTGATATAATATTTATCATATTTGATACTTTTTGCACATTTTCAAATTTGAATGGACCATATTTCAGATTTTTCTCTAAAACTCCATCCAATCACGTCTTCCTCAGATCTGAAAATCTCAACGAGATGCAAAATCAAAGGCATGAAAGTATTTAACATTTTGTCTTTAAATAGATTTATAAGTGAGCTGAAATTGCATATGTTGATATTCCCTTTAGGGTTTTAAAGCCCCTATTAACTGAGAGAAAACTTCTATTACAACAATTAACTTCTCTTGGACAATGCCCGTAAGAGATTTTATTCTAACAATTAATCAACTTATAGATTCCGCAGCAGGTCGTTCACTGGGGATGACCCCAGATTAACATACCAGAGAAAAGTTCTGTACAAAGTTCAGATTACTTTCGAAAAAGTCATATTTGACAATGCGCATCAAAAAGTCAAAATCCCCCAAACAATTGTTCTACGCAAGGATTTAATGTATAGTTCGGAACATATCATTTAATACTATTTTTTTTTAAATAAAACTAATTTTAAACAAACTCTGCCGTCTGTCCTACAGACCTACAAAATAAAATCAACTGTAGTAAAAGAATGAGCAGAACAGAAGGAATTCTATTCCATATCCAACCCCAAATAATACAAGAAAGCGTTGTTCTTTCATTATATTCTGAGGGACAGTTTATTCAAATGTTTGAGAGCAAGATGGCTCAGGCTCTGGATCTGTACTCAGGAGATCGGGTTCGATTCCGGGGGTAGATGACTGAGTTTCCCTCAGTCAAGAGGAAAATGCCGGGAAGGTTCCACACTAATGCCAAGACCGCTTCCTTCCCTCCTTCTCATTGTCCATCATTATAATCTCTACATCATTATCTCCCTATCATCATAATCAATCGTTAGCCTAATTGCAGAACAGTGCGACGTTAAGGTGATACTAGCGCTCGGCTGTTTTAAAAAATTGAGAGAGAAAAATTGTTTTATAAGTGGGTGTAACTTTGACATGATGTTCACATGATCAGTCTGATTGTATATTAGAATAGCACTTTTTCATTGCCTTGTCAATTAGGCGCCGGCAATTCAACAAAATCGCCCAAAACTATGAAATTTCCGACAAGATTGGAGACCAAACCCGTTAACCAATTTATCTCAAATTTTAATCATGATTAGATAAAACACAAACTTAGGTTATCACTTGGCACATTTTTAAAATTAAATTTCATACGGCACCCAGCGAGACAAGAAAATAGACAATTTTTCACCTAAAATCAACTAATTATTACTAATTACTTAATAAAGCAAAAAAATAAGAAAAATGTACCAAACAATAACCCTAAGTTTGTCTTTTATCGTTTGTCTTTTATCTGATCATGATTAAAATTTCAAATAATTTCGTCAACCCATTTTGTCTCCAATCGTATCCAAAAAAAAGTGCCTGCAAGAAGCGCCAAAATCGCACAGTATAAATTATCAAATCTAGGTAGGAAACAAAATCGTCAAAATTTTTAGATGAGTAATTTGGTAGGTCGTCACCATGGGAACCATCCCAGCATCCCGTAGAATGGACCAAGATGAATGGCCTCCTGGGCCAACTGGGATGAGATCTCCGAGATGAACGGTTGAGGCGGCAGACAATGATCCACAGTTGCGACACAAACAAGATTCCTTGAGATCAACAAGCCGGATGATTCGCTGGACCATTATCCACTTGAGATGTCCTATTAGGCAGTTATTAGAGTTTTCCAGATTTCATGAAGAACTGTAAGAGATGTACTTGAGATATATCTTCTATTATACCTGGGCTTTGTTGGATGATAATGTGCAGTCATTTTGACAACCGATTTAGTTTTCATTTTTGCACCCGGCTTCTTCCAGAGTATATCGAGCGAGGCAATTTCATGGACATACACTTTGATTCAGACTAAAATTTGGTTTAAGACTGGTTTTATAATCTCAGAATAAATATTAAGCATGGTTTTTCCAGTTCTCTCATTGGATTCAGTATATACATATTCAAGGAATATTATGATGTTCAACACAACTGGCCCAATAAAAAGAAAACTGTTTGATAAGATTTTTTTATTCCTTATTATTACTTTGTGTATTTATTCTACTGTCTGCACCAAATAAAAATAAATATTACACAGAATACCAAACAAATATTAAAAAATTATAGGTCATATAAACGATGGGAAGCTTCCCTACCAAAAATGTCACAATCGCCTCCCTCCAATCTTCAATTCTTCCCAATTGTTAATCATCCCTTATCTTTTCTGCGTGCTATTGTGGAAGGATGAATGATTACTGTGATGATTGGGAGATGGAGATGAAGAAAAGGTAAGGATTGACAGTGGAAATGAGGCTGTCATGGCTTACTGGTCACCATGCCATCATTTGCCTCTCTAACGAGGGAATCGAACCCCGGGGCGTAAGTCCATAGCGTACTTCTGAACCAACTTGCTTCGTCATCTTGTACTCTGTTTAATACCTACCTGAAGCAGAAACGTTGCATGTAAACTCGTTAAGAGGATAATTGTTAAGGCGTGAACTCGTATATTCAGACATTTATAAAATATTATTGAAGCAATTGTAACGAAGCTTCTAGTGTAACTATTACCGAGGAGGAAAACAGATAACTGACAATCTATACTCTCATAAAATCCATTAATGCCTGATCATGAAAGAAGATACCTCACCGCCAATTTATATTACACAAGATTTCTCTCTATTCTCTCGCATAAACTAACTAGTTTTTCACACTCTGCTTAACTGGCGGCTAATTTGTTTTGTAAACTTATCTGATCTATTGGGGATACAGGTTAGGTTCACTTCACAGGAGTAGCTAATTAATGACAAATAATTATATGATTTATTCTGAAGTTTATTTACCAAATAAACCGGTTTTTTGAAGTTTGGACAATACATCAGTATTGTCATGATTCATGTCAGATTAAGTCAGGATAATGAAACGTTTCGATTTTTAGAAGGATGCCATTTGTAAAATATTTTAATTATCCTGTTTCCCACCCTTGACATTATAGCCCTACTTTCTAATAAAAATATGTTAGACTGTTAATAGGGATAGTTAGACTAGTTTTTTTTTAAATAATTAAAAATTGCGAAAGCAAAGTTTATTCAACTATAGGCACCGAGTGTTCGCCACGAGTGAGAGAAATAAGCAACATTTGTGGGAAGATCGTCAACTGTTTTATTTCTCATTGGCCGTGACCTAGCAACCAATCAGATGTCAACAAATGTACTCAAAATATTTCGGAATCAGAACTTAGTCGCGCAAATTAATATTGTGATCAGATTCAGTGAAATTGTGAACACTTTGTTGTTAATATTTTGTAGGCGAATAAACATTAGATAAACTTGTGTAAATTTTAAGAATTGATAATGCGTAATATGTGCAGCAACATAACATATAACTGCAGCGACTTGGACGCCTTGCCAAAAGGTAAGCTTCCTTCCCACAGATTAGGTGGCTCTGTCTGTACTTTTGCAGTGCCATCTGTTGTCTAAACACGCTGCCTATTGACTTTTAGAATTTTTTAAAAAATCCAAAATTCCAATCATCTTGCACGTAATATTTGTTGCGGCGTTATTATTGAAGACGCCTTTTGATTGGTTGTTAATTGATCTTGGATCGAGATTTGCAAGTCGCTGAGATCGAGCTCCTATGAATATCAAACTGTAAGAGAAGGAACTTTAAGGCCGCTGGATACGCAGTCAGGTGCAATCGATATTGGTGATTAGAATGTTGATATACTGCAGTGAGGACATTTATAGCTTTTCAACCAGTTGAACTGTGAGTAGTTAATGATATGTATTCTAAAAATAATTTGTTGGTCATTTTATTTTTTGTTTCTGATGCAAACGTCATTTCAAGTAAATGGTCTTTGAGGAAAATTACAAATAGGAACCCAATTACCCAATCAATCAGCCAATTTACCTACATAGTCATGTAATATTAAAAATAAATATAAATTCTTCGTCTATAAAAATGAGTGATGTGGTTTGGAGGGAAAATGATTTTCTTTTCAAAATCAAACAAATTCTATCGAAATGTATGAAACTTCTCCTTATCTTAGCCCCGTATGTAGCACTGTAAGTAATCTCTTTCTAGTTTATATTTTCTTCAATGGGCGCTATTCTATAACTCTAACATTTCCGATTCCGCTGGAATCCGATTCAAAGCCATTTGGATTTGCATGGAATAGGATTCCGGCAGAATCGGGAACTTGGAAGTTACAGAATCGGGCTCGTCCACAGCATAAATTGTCTTGGCTTCACTTTGCCATTTATTTCAACTTTGTTAATTTTTGTCCTGTTAATTTTCGAGCATTTTGATTGTCATAATAAATTCGTAAAATTTGCTGCGTTAATTGGATTTTAAGGTATTGTAAACAGATTATTTATTGTTTATGTCGGTCAACTAGAATTCAAATAAATGCGTATCAACTTGGGGCGTTTTTATAGCATTTAAATTATCAAGAATCCACCTTGAAGTTCAGTTAACCCGAATGGTCGAGCTTTCATTCAATTGGACTTTTGAAAACTTAGAAGCTTTAAAACGTATCAATATCTCAAGAAATTGATCCTTTTATGTAGATTATACTCCCCTTCTCTCGTGGTAATATGATAGTGGCGTTAAAGGAAATGGCCATGTATTCAGTGGTCTTAAATGATTGGCGGGAGAGTGGACGGGATGACACGAGTAGCGGCGCACGAACAATCTCGCCAACATGCAAATGTCGGAGCAGACTAAATTAAACTTTTCCGCGGTGGGAAAAGCGGAGGGAAAGCGACTACGTGCGAATTGATTCCCACAGGCTGAAAGTCAATGACCTACGCACTTCCAAATGACCTTCACACAACGATCAATAGGTTGAAATTTGCTCCTAAATTGTGCCTTCGGGATGACATGAGACAATAATTGACCAATAATCTAGACCAGATCATATTTAGAGATAATGAACACGCACTTTTCAACATTATCTACTTTTTGAAATGATTTGTATAGATTATGCGTAGTGATATCAGAAATATAATAGCCATTTTAATTTGGATAACTTGTTATAATGAGAAAAATTATGATTTTATTCAATATGTCCCCAGGAGAGATTTAGAATTCTTTTGAAATGAATAGATGTGGCACATTCTGAAACGAGGGATAATTTTGTCCAATGGAGGTCGTTAGTAAAAAGCAGTCGCTTCGTGATGTAGCACATACACAGTTTATTTACCTTCGGACAAGGTCATTTCAAAGTCTACGAATATTGAAGTCGGCCTTTTTGACAAGGTGCTTCTATTATACAAACAGAGATATAATATACATTATAATTTCATTGTGTAAAAGTAGCTGACATAACTTTGGAACCTCCTAGTGTTGTGATCACGTGGTACAATTTTGATATTGTATGGCATTTGAAGAAGATAAGAATTTTGACGTGACTTGTAACCAAAATGGCGGTTGCGCCAACTGACAAGGAGAGACGCCACATTGTAAGCTAGTTTACGGTTCGACGTTGACGCGTTGACGTTCGACGCTCGGCGCTGACCTTGAATGATACACATTGATAATCTGTTGACCTTGAACGCCAGCACTCTGACGCTTCGACGTTGAGCCACCTGATTGGCTAGCGTCGACGCGCCTGTTGCCGAACTTGGTAAAGACGTTACAAAATATTACATTGATTCTATATACCTTGTTCCACTAGTATTTAGTTTAATAGAGGCTCTGGAGGAAATTAAAAAAAATTGTTAACCTGTCAAAGATGGACGCAAGAAGTGACCATAAACTTACTCAACATTACTTGGAGCTTTCAAATTATTTGAAAGGGTGCAAGGCTGCATTCGAAACAAGGTGGGCAAGCAAAATGTCTTCAAAGGGCAGCATGAACGACTTCAATAAACTCCAGACGTTGGGTGCTGGCTCCTTCGGTCGTGTGTTGTTAGTGATTCACAAAGAAACTAAAAAGCCATTTGCTATGAAAGTCATGGATAAAGCAAACATTGTTAAAATGAAGCAAGTAAAGCATACTTTGAGTGAAATTCGCGTACTAGATGCCATTAGATTTGATTTCGTTGTTTACATGGAGTATTATTTTAAAGACAATGTATACCTGTTCCTTTTTCTGCCTTTCATCAACGGAGGAGAAATGTTTACACATTTGCGCAGACTGACAAAGTTTGAAGAAAACATGTCCAAGTTTTATGCATCTCAAGTAATTTTGGCATTTGAGTATTTGCATTATCTTGGATTGGTATATCGCGATCTGAAACCAGAGAATTTACTAATAGATCGAGACGGCTATGTCAAAGTGACTGACTTGGGATTTGCCAAGAAGATTGACAATAGTAGAACGTACACGCTTTGTGGCACACCAGAATACCTTGCACCAGAAATAATCCTCAGCAAAGGGTACAACTTCTCCGTCGACTGGTGGTCCTTGGGCATCTTGATCTTCGAGATGGCGTCAGGAAATCCACCCTTCTTTGCCAATGACCCAATGAAAACATACGAGAAGATTGTGAAAGGAAAGTATGTATGTCCGCCACACTTTTCCCCGGAGCTGAAAGACTTGATAGCGAATGTGATTCAAGTTGATCTTACAAAAAGGTTTGGAGGCTTGAGAAACGGTGTTAAAGATATTAAAGCGCACGCGTGGTTTAAACCACTTGATTGGAATGCAGTGTTAGCAAGAAAAGTAAAACCTTCATTTGTACCCAAAACGTCGAATCCAGAAGATGCAGGCAACTTTGACCAATATGAGGAAGAACCTTGGCTTACTTCGGATGTTGATCTGTTCCCAGAAGAATTTGCAGACATTCAAATTAAAGCCTAGGGGTCAGGAATGACAAAGAAAATTTGCAGTCACAAGTAGTAGCTAATTTGTAATTACGATGCCCTGACTTTGCTGGAAGATAAGTAACTAAAAGCAATTTATACATTTTGTTAATTAGAATAAAAATACTGATGGTCACATTCAAGTCCAGTTGTTCGTAAAGTTTGTTTTTAGAACGATAATAAATAATACCTTCCTAAGTAGGAAGATTTGACAAGGATCATAGGGAGTACTCCCTATGATCCTTGTCAAATCTTTAATGAACTTATTGTACAGTCAGTTGTAACAAATAAATCTTAAGAAATAATTCAAAACAAAGAATTTGGATTTCTAAAATAAAATGACAATGCGCATGTTTAATTGTATTTGAAAAATGTCTCTATTCTGTATTATTCAAAGCTATCAAAATATTGTCCGAAGATCTTTCCTCAATACAATATGTTTCTGTTACTTTTGAAAGGGAAGTAGAAATTACATACTTTCTTGATTGCTCCTAATGCATTTTGCTAGCCAATTTGATCTAGTGGGCAGAAGATGGTAAATTATTGCATTTATGAAGAACTCAGTTTGCGAGCTCCCCTACGTGTTCCCAAAGCTGTTGCTTCGTGGAATGTTTTCTGATTACTGATGTTGAAAAATATTGCAGTATAATTTAAATTTTCTCAAATTTTCCTCTGTGAAATCATAGTGTATAATTCAGTAATAGTTAGAATCCATACCTCATTTAAATTTAAGTATTTGACAAATTCTTTAATGGGATCAAAGCAAGAAAACTATGCCCTGACACAGTGTGGCAGAGATCAAATTGAATTTTTGTATAGATTTATTGGGTCCAAAATGTTAAGTTTTCCTCACTTGGCGGAAACAACTTGATTAATCTCCATCTCATATGTTCCCCACCACATCACCACATCCCTAATGTCATAGTAATTCATAATACTAAACTTATGCCTCCCCTAATGTGTATGCATTCATGTAACCTGCAATAGTTATTAGATTATAATTTATTAGATGTAGTGCTTCATTTGCCAATACGCCTTTTTGTCCTGTTCCAATCTTCTCCTTTAAACATTATGTAACACAAACACTTGGCTATGTTCCGGTCCGGTTTTGTTTGCGGCAAACAAGTTTCTGGTTTTCTGCGTGTAGTTGAAGCTTCATGCAAGCTCTGGGGGTCGTAAATAACGTCAAGTGTCTGAAACACGGCGGATGCAAGGGTCAAAGTGGGCCCCTAAAACCTGCACAGTTTGAGCACTTCGGTTGCTCGAATAGCACATAATTGCTAGACTTTTTTTGTATGTATTTGATGAAACCAAGTTTGGTAACAAATGTTGTATGCATAATTGTAAAAAATTACTGTATCTTTCTTGTAATCTCAATAATCTCACAGTTTACAATGGGCAAATGGCCTCCCCTTCAGCAAATTTTGTGTCAACTAGAATTTGAATACATATACATGGTTTCTATTTTATTATGGGCTAATCCATGTTAAAAATCATAAAATGATCATGAATTACTAATGAGATCACGAATTAAAACCATGAATAATTTACATCATTTTCTCCACTGTGCTCAATTTTTTTTAGTACTTCCAAGGATAAAGAAACACACGTTATTTATAAAGATTTTTCAGTTTGTTTCTTTTTCGGTTTGTAGATCTTAAAATATTGTTTAAAAATATTGGATTCAAGAAGATTAAAAGATTTAACTATATATTACATTTTTATATAACGTTTTAGTAAAGCTTTCAATGTGCTTTTTATATGCCCAGAAAGTTTCGAGATATGACATGTTATTTTTGCATTCATTTTGGTTGATTTTATGTGACTGTATTATGGGGTGGGAAGGGGGCACCGGCCATGATTACAAAAGTAGGGAAAGACATAGTAAATGGGAACTATAACTGCAATAGTTAACAGCTGATTTTTTTTTTATTTATTAAAGCAGTAGAAAATTTATCATACTTTAAAAACGTTATAAAAAATGTTGAACAGAAACATGCAAAATGTCATGTCTCACAGCTTTCTATCTGGCGCATGCGTATTAACCTGGTTGTTAAGATGTCAGTTATCTGCAATTACATGTCACACTTCTGACTCATTATCACGAGATAATGATCGGTCCAGAGTGGATTATCCCAGCCTCTCAAACTCCGGCGCCTGTATGAAGATGTCAAGGATGGAGATGATTGAGGCGCCACGTGAGTTCGCAACAACGTATCAGTATGATGATTCATGAAACCAGGATTGAATACTCGACATTTTGAGAAGAGTTACTAGATATAACTAGGAAAACGCCCTGTGTAACGCGTTGTTTAAGCGAGCATTCGTATTGCATGCGAATTGCGAATTGATACGCGTTTGAAAGTTTCTGCTCTACAGAGACATTGGAAAGAGCCAAAACGAAAATTGTGAAAACTCCTTCAAAAAATTTGAAAAATATTTCCAAGCACGCATAAAATGTCCGTAAAATGTCAATAGTTTTTGAAATTAACCACAAATAAGTCTGAAAATTTACAAAAACATCTAATATGTTTGTGCCGATGACCATGCCAAATATGAAGTTGATCGGTCAAACGGTTCCAATTTTATTTTCAAAAAATCACAGGATCCTGTTCAAAACCACTCTTGTGACATTATACCTAGAGTGTTATAAAATTTCAGACTAATTGGTCGTTTTAGGCAAAAATAGGCAAACAAAAAACAGAGAAAGTGCCATAAGAGTACCGTGGTGGCGCTCGCTTAGCAACACCGAAACCAAAATAAAAATTAGTTTGCGTATGTGCCATAAGTTGATAAGTTATTTCCAAAGATGAATGGTTCTAACCATTCAAATTTTTTTTATTATAAAGCAATGCCCTCCTGCTATAATTGCTTTTTAATAAAATAAAAAAAACAGTAGTTATGTGTCAAACTGAAATACAGAAGACATTTTCAAGATGAAAATTTTTAATCAAGACTGCATTAGGTTGAGGAGCCAGGATCTCTTTATCTATTTTATGTCTCACATTAAATACATAAATCATTTTTCCTCCTCTCTTTCTACCTTTCTAAAGCATCCACGAGATTAAATCTACGCCCCTCAACATATAATATCTTCAGTTAATTGTTTATTAAATTTGATAATTGGCTTTTATTCCCGTGTCTAATTCAAATCAGGTTTTTCAAAATGAATTCTGCAGCTCGTCGTGGTGTTTCTTAATTATCAGCTAGGCTAGGCGTCGGCGAAGTGATTTGTTTGGAGATGTTTGGCGACAGATTCCAACTAGAACTGGGTTACAGCGATCTCGTCTAGAGATTTTCACACCTATAAACCGATCAATTATGCAAATAAAACTAGATAACGGCGTAGTTTTCTAAGAACTATAAAGAGAAAATGTAATTACGGCGCCTGCAACGAGAAATCGCACATTATGAAGATCAAAGCAGTGCGAACGAATTTCAGAGAAATCAAAAAAGTTGAGCGATTTATTTGATAGATTATTTAAGTGGAATTACTCTTATCTTTAATAATAATTAATATGTTAGCTCATTAGTGTACCTATAAGTACCGCTATAGGAATTATGCCGGGGGATCCTCTCAGCAATAAATACTTTTGAAATGGAAATGAATTGGGAGAATTCTGTCCCGAATGCACGATCAACGGTTCACAAGAGGAGTTCGTGGAGCATATTCTCTATTCAGGGGCTTTTAAGTACTATTTTTTATTATTTCGATTACGATACACACTAGTTTAAAGATATCAAAATATATGTTTATTTTAATTTTATTTGTATTATACGTAACTGTTCTATAGCAAATATTACCAACTCTAGAATTGATTTGGATCAAATAAATTCAAGACTAAATCTGTGCCATAGCCAATCAGGGCACTTATTCTTCAACGAAAACATTTTGTTTTTGTTAAACAGAATTAGGGTCAAGGAAGCAAATTGAATTGAAATTTTCTGGTTTAACTACAAAAGTTAGTTAACTTTACTTGAAAAATTTGGTAACACCCACCCTTATTAACACATTTGAAGCAGATGAAAGTACTTGATTTATATTGTGTATTACAATTTTCTACACAGACTTGTAACCCAATAACAGCAAACCTTCTTGAAAGCTGTAAGCTTTTTACCTGTCCTCATTTTACTTTCAACAAAACAGAAAACAATTCACGAGTTCATTGTTTCTTTGCCTGATGAAGCAATTAACTCCGATTGTGTCTGCTATAAACAGTCTAAAGTCCCAAACCCATCCGTGTTGTAAATTAAAACGAGAATAAAGTGTGTTCTTGGTCCATCACAGACTCCTAAATCTCACATCTCGCCGATTGAGACGTTCATTAATTTGACAATATGGGAGTGAGAATGCCGATGGGTCGCGTGTGTTGAATTCGCCACGGCAGTGATCCAATAGTTTACAAACACGCACGCTTTAATCAACTCATCTGGTTTTATACGGGCAGATCAGTTCTTTCGACAACTCTTTTTCTTCATCGAGGTGTTGCCTGTGGGGTTTTACTACTGGGGCTGGAACACAAAGTGCGACGCTGGAACCGACAAAGCTATTACCAAGATGCAATATTATCAGAAATTAGCAATTGATTTGGCGTGACTGAACGATTTTAACTGAGCTATAAAACCAATTTTCAAATAAAATTTGTAAGTTTTATAACGGTTATAGGGATGTTGTTAAAATATTGCACAAAATTTGTTTGTTTATTTGTTTTTCGCAAGTCATTAAAATCATATTAAAACAATACGGCACAATAATGATGTTATGTAAACAATAAAGTGCATAAAGGCTAAATAGACTAGCAACTTTTGGTTGATCAAGTTGGTTGTGCGTATGTGCAGAACTAAGTTGATCAACCAAAAGTTTGCTAGTCTTTATATTATACAAAAATGTATTAAATGACAAAATCCATTCATGTATACACACATTTTGCTTTAATCTAAATCTACATATAATTTATATTTTTAAGTGATATGATAAAATTATAGTTTGGCATCTGCATAAAAAGAATCTCAATCCGTTTTGTGAATCAAATCCTTGATGTATTGATTTTTTTTTTTTTTTTTTTTTTTTAGAAATAAATTTATACCAAATATCTAGAAATGTATCAATATGAAATTAAACACATAAAACCTAAATAAAAACAACGAGGTTAGAAGCATTTTATAAAAGGCTATTTGGTTATTTCTTTCGCTATTGTGTGTGTGTGTTTGAAAATTGAATGAATCAAAACTTTCTGTTTCGCGCGTTTCGCGTATCCTTGGATACGCGATGCCAAACTATAATTTTATCATATCACATAAATGAGATGTAGATTTAGATTAAAGCAAAATGATTGTATACATGAATGGTTTTTATCCTTGGATACGCGAAACATAAATAGTATTCTGCCAATAGTTAAAAACAAAATGACAAATAATAATCAGATAATAAGCATGAACCGCAAGAAAATGCGGAAAAAGTGAAACTTGAAAGTTGAAACGTCAAAACGTCAAAACATATGTTCATTAATCGAATATCGAATATAAGCTCGAGGTCGACCGGAAATGGAGATTCGATATATCGCATCACTTCCGGATTTCGCGCGTTTCGGTTTCGTCGAAGTTGAAGTTAATCCAACATTTTTACATTTCGGAGACGAAATTAAACATGTACGATTTTCTGTGTTAAAAGGTAGCCATTTTGCGAAAGCGAACCGAATGCGAAACGAAAGCGAAGTATGGGAACCCAGCTTTAGCCAATAGATATTATAAATTTTAAATGAAATTAAACATGATGAAATAATCAAATTAATCGACGGTTATTTTAAATTCTCCTCATTATAATTTTCTATTTAAAAGACAAAATCAACTCAAGTTCAACCCATCTCAGGTTAAGCAGGTTATGTCTCCAAATGTCATCATCTTACAGGTATCACGTATCAATAATCAATCTTTGTAAGTCAATTAATATCAATCAACCGCCATTTTACTGCAAATTATGGACTTGAGGAAAGCCCTGCCACACGTCTTCTCAGTACAAATTACTTTAAGTTACAAAAAAGCTTGTAATTGGAAATAATAGCAAGTAATCGAACACATCGATGTAAGTGTGATTCTATAGGCGGCAATAATTAAAGGGATCAGTCTAAAAATACGGTAATGATTCTAAGAAACCTGTTTCGGAATAAAATATAGCAGTTAGACATGCCTATCAATTACAGTATTATAAACACTATATTTTTAGATGGGTTGCAGATTTTTTTGGTAATCGAGTCAAGGCATAGAGGACAAATCGGTCGAAAGAAACAAGAGTTAACGTGGTATCTTTTTTCAGTTTAATTCCGTTTAATTCGTGCTGCAGGTGTACAATTTGATGTGAGATATTCTCAAGGTATTCATTCTAGTAAAACGCTAATAAAAAAATAATGTGAATATATCATCGTTCTTATTTACTGGTGTCTAAATTTCATTGGACGAAAGAGGACCAGACAAATTAATATGTAAATTAATAATTACTAACAATTCACTATGTATTTGCGTTTTGAACTCTGCCGCTAACAAAATTCTACACTTTAGAATCCACATAAATGGCTCCATTTGGGGAAAAGCTTCGTTTCTATCACTTTCAAGTCGTTAAAAGTTCTATTAAAAGTCAGGAATACCCGATTGGATGACCCATTTTGCTTTAAATACGCATAATAATCTCAAGAAATAGGACTTTTTATATAAACTCCGATCTCCATTGGTGAAGTTTGGCATGGCTGGCCACCCAAATATCACTATCGTATTTTCTATCACTTTATGAGGAAAACAGAGTTGAAGAAATGGCAAGATGTTCATGTTTACACCTAGTTAAAAGACAAGTCACCGACATCGTCCCATAACATAACCTATGCTCGGCTGTTTAGTCGCGAATAACTGCTATTGTAGAGAAACGTTTAGTAAATTACATTGATGGCCAGAGTCTTCTTTGTAGTGGTCTGTCTGTTGACACATTAAACTTCTTTAATTGACCCTCACATTCTTTGGCGTTAAATTTAATGTCATTGACCTAAATCGACGCCTAAGTGGCATCGCGATTTTACATGAAAAGATTACTTGGTGGCAGAAGAGGGACGAGATTGGAAGAAAGGAAAATTAAGTTGAAATAAGGATATTTGTTTATTTTCATGCTTTATAGGAGAATTACAATTTGTTTTCTCAATTTGTTATTTTTTAATTGGTCCAAGCTTAGAATAATCAGTGTTCAAGCTCTAAGATATATTTTGTATTTGTAAGAATACTTTTTAAGCGTGTTGACTTGGCCAAACGATGTGTCAGTGGCAAATGTTCATATATCCCCATTTATTGTTAAAAAGAGATACGTGACTGCTGTTTTTGCACGGGGTGTTATATATGAGGTTTAATTTAATTAAAAAATAATTTTCAAATGATGAGGGAAGCTTTTTGAATTATATACACTATTGTTATAAAAATAACCTGCTTTTTTGAATGAAATGATCCACACAAAAGGGACTCTGAACTTACTTTACCATTTCGTGAATAACAGTCGCCTGCTATTATTAGCCATTATTTTGAACAGCACGCAGTTTCTTAGTATTAGAAATTGATTAATTACTCCGCGATGATGCTGCGTAAGGAATAGTCTTGACAAATTGTATAACATAAGCTTGTTTTGATCTCTGAGTTTTAGAACTAAGTAAACTGTAAACTTGCACACAACATTCATCTCAAGACCCTATTCAACAAGTCATACATTTGCATTTATCATTCGGAGATTTGTTATTTCTACGAACTATGTATCAAGTAAGCGTCCACAAACTATTAGACCAACTAATTGTCTTAGTTCAGTTTGAATTGCTGAAGTTTCAGATGGGTCTAGCCAGCATCCAATTTACGAGGAAGTATAAAATTAGTCTTGACCTATGCACAAAGTTGCATCGGTTTGGCTTGTTTCTATTCCCTACCGGCCACTAGTCTGGGTGGCTATTTAAGTCGCCATTGTCCCACCCAAGTACAAGTTTCACTCTTCCGGACTTCGAATGATTTTATTTTCATCCAAGAACTGGTTTGTTTTCACAAATTGAAGCGTTTACAATGCGCTTTTACAAGCTAGTTTACGTCTCAGCTATTTGATGCTCTGCTCTTTACTGATCTGAAGTGAAAGTGCACTGTGATGAAGATGCATTTATTTAATTGATAAAAGTAATAATTGAAAACAACTCATTCAGAAATGGTAAAAAATACAAATCACACTTTTTTATCTTGAAAAATAAAAATTTCAAAACAACCATAAATTACAAATAATTTTAAAATTTTAAAATGTTCACAACTATTTAAATTCTTAATTATTACAACCAACTATTGGAAACCTGGTATTACAATTAATTAAAAAAATACCAGGTTTCCAATAGTTGGTTGTAATAATTAGTATACTAACTGGTATATAATCTCTTCTTGTTTTTAATATTTAAATTCTTGACAGATTTGTCAGAGAATTATAAATGTTAAACTACATAAATGTTCTCCATAAGAACGCGAATTTTTTTATTTGATTGGTAACTTGTTATACTATTTAAAATTTTCAACTAATCCAATACATTTTCTCATATTATTGGGGAATATTGGAAAGTTTTTCGTAATAATTTCATGTTGATCAGAGGAACGGTATGACCTGTGCGCGAGTCCCAGATGGATCTCCCCTCCCTCCTAAACAGCTATTGAATTTATAGCTGTATTTATACCTCGTTCGTTTATTCTTTATTTTAACAACTTTAGATAGTAATGGTGTCAATCGACTATCAAAATATAATTTTTATGTGAACAGTTGAGATTAAATATCCGGTAAAATAAATATTGCGTGTAGAAATTAAATTATTTAGCGTAAGCAAAAAAAGTGTAAAAAAGTGTATAAAAATCTCGTGAATCGTGAAACAATGAAAACAAATCACGTCGGCGGTGTGAGATTTGAGGATGAGCATAAAATATATCCACTAAAATCCACTAGAAATGCATTTATGATAGTTGTCTAACAAATCAGGTATCTCCCAAACACTTTCAACTTTAACTGAATATAGGCCAAGATTAGGAATGTAATAAACACACTGTACACAATAGGTAGTTCCTACTTATATTTGTTAATGAAAAGATATGGTAGCTTAGAGTTGATAAGAACATTTCCGCCTTCCCGTTTGCAAGTCATAATCAAACATTTACATCATGCCGGCATCTTCGTTTGCTCCAGTGATGACATCTTGGCTCGGATACAAAGTCATCCGCTGAAATCTCCTTGGAATCATCCTAATCTCCCTGAGATGATTACTCTATATGATAAGATGATGCAAAGCTACTTGTTGCTTCTTGTTCTGGGGCTTACGGCCACCAGTGGCGGGCGATTATAGAATTAAAACAAAGATTTCAAATCGATTTGAGGTGTAAAAAATAGTGTTTTGTAAACACGACAAGTTTATCTAAAAAATTTAGCCGAATTGGCTTCATTGTCAAAACATTTACCAAGCAAACAATGTAAGTGGTTAATGTTTAACCTCAAATTATTTAATACAATTACACGCTAAATTTCAAATATGAGTTAAATCCACTCAAAAATGTTACAAAATTGTTCCTTTTTTGAGTGGATTTAACTCATTTTTTAGCGATTTTCAATCAATCAAATTTAGAATGTAGCATAAGAATAATAATAAGTTTTATTTAATGAAAGATGCTTTCCGTATTATAATACCTACTGAATTAGACATATTGAAATAGATTCGTGACGTACGGACAGTATCGACTGTAAGACACATCTGAGCATGGAATACCCTGACTGCACGCCACTGCCAAGTCGCAGGTAAACTTGACTTAACCCTGGGTCGTATGACACACTGATAACACAATGTTATCAGGTAAACACAGCTCTGCTGGAGCACGCGGGTTCGCATCCCGTCAACACAGCCCTCTGCATTCACTGCACACTGAGCAGAGGGTTGAACATCTTCCTAATGTCTTTGGGCCGAGCAAGATGTAAGCACTTTCATCTTCACTTGGAAGTTACGGAGTCTAATTTCGACACATGCTAAATTCCCAAAGTTTCTTTATTATTGACGCTCCTGGTCCCTGGCGAAATACTTTATGATGTTTGTGAAAGTAATTTAGCAACGAGAAAAAATGACCGGAGGCCCTATTCTTGAACTTTTGAATTCCCAATTCTGATGGAATTCGATTTCATGCAATTTTAATCCTTATGGCCGTGACCGGATTCCATCAGAATGGAATTGGGAAAACGTTCTAGAATGTAGACCTCCTTGTTGTAGAATTGGATGTTAATCTAGGCTGGGGCTTGTTTATTTAGAGTGATTGATTATATTTATGTATTATTTTAATCGTTAAGCCTGAATTACACGGTTCAAGTTTACTTGAGGGGATTTGAATTCAACCCTTGATTTCAAGGAAGCATGAAAGATAATTTAGACGATTTAATGTTTATTATTGATTGAAGTTGAGGTGTAATTAACTATTGGTTGAAGTATTTCAAGAGTTGAAGGAAAATAGAACATGTTCTAATTGAAAAGGCTGAAGAGATATCTTGAATACAAGACTTGGAAACGTGTTAAATGCTTCAATGTTTCATTTAGACGATCCAAGTCTTGAGTTCAACCCCCTTGAAAGGGTTGAATTCAAGGAAACTTGAATCGTGTAATTCAGCCTTAACAAAATAAAATATACAACACCAACAACAATTATCACGTACTGTGTTAATGCTACGTGCAACGTAACCACCTGTAGTGTTATTCATCTTGTTTTATTAATGTATATTTAAGTGTTGCGAAGCTCAATAGACGGTCCATTTCAACTCTCACTTCTCTTAAAATTTTAAATCAAATTCGCATCCTACTTCAGATGTTCATTACTAAAATTTCAATCGAAGACTAAAAATATGTTCGATATTTTAAAATCTGACCACAGTGATCGGATACAACTTAAAGACGACGTGTTGAACTTTCTTCATCATCCTCATCATCATCATCTCCCAAACATACTCATTATCATCAATTTTCGGCAAATGACCAAATCGCCTAAGTGCTAATGACACCATTAACTATGGCAATAACCGCTTTATATGGACGTAAGTGTAAATTACCATTTAATTTGAAATATTATAATTGTAAGTGTTTCGTGATACATAAGCAAGGATGGTGGTCGTAACGCCCAAATTTCGAATATTACCTTCTTGTATAAGTACTTTTGTGTCTACAAATAGACAAAATGTCGATGGGTGAATGATTATGTAGATGTAGAAATAATGATGGAAGGAGTCTGTCGTGGCTTCTTAGTAGGAAAGATTCCTTGCGTATCCATCTCAACATGAGACAACTAAAGTGACCCGCAGTCGATCTGTGGATTGGGATTTTCTTGAAAAACAGGTATTTTACGAACCCCTTAGCGAGCTCAACCCAAAAGAAGGCTCGGCATTAACAATGGGGCATGGTGCGCACGCAGGTAAAGTAGGGGACGGGAAAGTAAAAATACCCTTTTCCAATCCACAGATCGACTGCGGATGACTTTAGTGAAGAATACTCTGACAGAATGTTCGGCCGCGGGAATCGAACCTTGTTCTGCGGAGTACAAGTCCAGAGGCCCCCTCATTCAACGTTGCCAGTTTATTTAATACATTAGGAGGCAATTGTTTTATTAGATGGATGTGAACTTTATGTATAGTTTTTCAAGGAGAGTCTGTTCGAAAGCTCTGCTTGGGCTGATTTGAAAGTTCGGTCACGTGTTTTACATCGATTTTGATTGGTTGAAATGGTTTCAGTATTCCATCACTTCGGAGTCCTGAACCCTGAATCGTGTGTCCTTGTTATAATCCAAAATCCAGGACCCAGCGCCAAAATGCAATAAAGTTGAGTTACAAAATTAGGAATCAGACAGTTATTTGATCTTCTTGGAATATAGATTTTTGGAGTAGTTAAACGTCCGTAAATTTTCCAAAAATTCCACTTCAATTTGACCCTGAATCCAAGATAGAAATTCAAAGTCACAAGTTCAGCTTCAGGGTGAATCCTTGAATCCTGAACTTGAACCCAGTACCCTGAATCCTGGATTCTGATAATTCTGGGCATTCCGGGAACATGTCAATGACCTCAAGCGACACGACAGTTTATCACCCATAAAATATCTTCGCCAAGATACATTATTAAAAATAAAAGAAATTTTTATTAGCCTTGCAGATTCAACTTGTTGGCTGCTAGTACATGACTTTCGTCACGTAAACAACCGGGTTAGATTGCTCAAATTTGGCCGACCAAATCGCAACGCATGCAGATGACCAAAGATGAGTCGACGTTTAAGAGAGAAAAAACGAAGAAAAAAAAACTGGAAATAATTGAGACAAACGATGCGCCGATTAAATATTCGTGAACTTCGAATCGAAGCACGTGGATTTTTATTACCCAGTCAGAGAATAAACACTATTCGTTGGAAGATGAAACCTTTTTTATAGCGCAGTAAAGTCACACCGCAACAGCCAATAACATAGCCGATAAGGATGTAATTGATATTTGGAGGTGGGAGAAATCTCGCATTTGGCGAGAAGTCTTGTTGACATGATCCTCTGATGGAAAGGAATATTGATGATTGATTTATGTTTTTTGGAGTTTGTTTTGACATCAAGGATGTAATTCCTTTAGCATTGGTCCGAATGTGAGAAAGAGAACTTCAAAAGAAAGATTGCGAGAGAGTTTTACAATACGAGACTTAATACAAAAAAAGAGAAGGTATTTGTGATAAATAAACTTGTTGAATGTTTGAATCACACAAATCTCAAATCTTAACAAATTTAAATACAGCAACGGGACAATTAAGTGAAACAGCATTATATTTGAAGAATTTCTGTTAAAACATGTTATGTATTAGTTAAAAGTTTTCAAGACTTGATCTTGACGCTTGATCAAGAACTTGATTCATGTAATTCAGGTTATTACTTTCCGCATTTTCCAAACACCGAAGAAACTAAGAAACTGTCTGAGCGAAGTAGTTTCGTCATTTATTGGATTAAATTTGTATCAATGGATTTAAAGATCTCTTATTCAGCAATTAACATCGTAATTTTGATTTTGAACATGTTTTCAAACCAACGAACAGTAGTCTGTAGGGTCGCGGTTCTTAATTATGTATTTAAAATAAACGTTTTGTATATAACTGGAGGAAAGAAGGACACAAATTAGGGATCATAAATATCGCTATTTTCTTTCAAAAATTAGCATGAAAAATACAGCTCCTTATATCAAAGCATGATACCGCCTGTCAATAACTCCTGACTTTAAATTATCTACTAATCGTCACCACTAAGTGCAGCAACTAATTGTCTCTATCCTCTCGACAAATATATTAACCACTCAGTTACATAAGAATCTAAATGACGTTGCTAACCTTCTAGATTGTTGAACGAATCTTCTACAAAGTCTTCATCTGCATAGTTCGAAGTTTTACATATTAATTAAGGATAATAATACTAGTTTTGTCCACGCCTGAACTTTGCAACTAAAGAAGTAGCTTCAGATTGGCGGTTGGAATATTATATAATACGTAGGTGACTAAACTTTTAAAAAAAATACATGTTTCTTTAAATGTTGGCTACTAGAAAAATGTCCGCCCACTTGATTCTAAAAGTGTTAGTAACTAATAGTTTACTCTGTTTGGATTTAGGATTTACAGATTTCGGCATATTGACACAGCAAATCTTACATTCAAAACGTACAGATTTATCAAATCCTATCTTTGACTTGCAATCAGTTTAAGTGACGTGCTAATCCTAAGGATAAGTACGTCAAAATAATATCAATTCACTGAACTTTGGGAATCTTTGCCTCCAATCTTTAGAGCCTTTCTAATGAAATTTGGAAAAAACATCAAGAGAAGGCATTTTGTTAGTGAAAAACCTACATGACTTCATAAAATGTCATCCAGAAGCATTTCTCCGTGAGCGTTGAAAACTCTTTCTGAAATGCGTCGACCTATGTAACGGCATATCTTATAAAAAGTCTAATTTCTAAAGATAAAATTGACAGGTCCGATGCACGATAGTATTTTTTTGTATTTACTTACGCATGTCACTGCAGATAGCTACTCTACTATTGTACAATTGACGTGTTACGACTTACGACCTAACCCACTCAAAGTCCATCACCTTACTTAAGAGCTTCCATTGATGTGTGGTCCTATTTTACAATCAATACAAATCGATACACAATCGAGATACGAGTTCTGATTGAAGAGGGAAGGATCAAAGTCAATCACTCACGCATGAGTGAGGTATTTACAATGATTGTTTCTTCCTACACTTAGATTTACAATCAGATTTATTTGCTACTTTTTCATGACTTCATGTTAAGATTATCAATGAAATTCTCTTGTGATGAATGATGTCAATAAACCTTTGCTACATGACAATACGTCTTATTATTACAGATTAGCATATTACATATTGGCAATGAGAATTTCATCATACGCGCTACTTGGGTCTGGGAGAGGGCGGGGGCGATGAAACTATTGGGTAATCGTGTTGCCGCGAATGCACACAATGTAATTATATTATTTAATCATCATATTAGTAATTAAATAATAATAAATTATGTTATAATCATATTTATTTATTGTCATATAATTACATATATGCATGTAATTAATTATTAATTAAATGCATGCCCCAATATAAAAAATTAATGTCTAAAATCGAGGCGGGAAGTAATAAAATTTTGAGATCATTCACCCCTTTTTTGCAGTTGCTCATCTATTACATCATCACAGGTGTCGAGCTCAGCACGAGAGCTTTGCACCTTCCTGACTTTTATTACCAATAAACCTATGGATTCATCGTTATTAATAGTCGATATGCAACATGACCGCAAACGATGTGAGATGACGGACACCTGTTGTATAGGTTAAGTTGTAATAATTGATGAACTCTTAAAATTATATTAAAATGTCAACAGAGTTATTTAAAACCTTTTTAGATTATGACACCTTGAGGATATGATTTTTTAAAAGTGAAATTGCATGTCAAATTGTGCATGGCTGCATAATTGGCTGCAGGTATTCATTCTCAATAGACACAAATGCAGATCATTCTCGAGTGCATGATGAAATGTGTAATTATAAACGTGTCTTCTTTTATTGGCCAGCTAAACATGATTCAAATAATACATATATTTTATTATTTTATGCATTCGTTTTACGACTGTTTAAAGTCATGAACCCACCAATTTTCATTGGAATGGAAAAAGTAATAGCTAAGATATGAAATGAGGAAAGTATTAGTAACCATTCCAGGATTTTCCATGCTACAATGCCATATGCGCCATGCTGGTCTCAAAATCATCAAAGAAAATAATCGACATTTTATTGGCACATTACAGACATACTCAAAATCAATCATCTAAAGACTTTGATATGCTACTGATTACATCTGCTACAAAGTGATTGACTGCAGACCGGTTTGTTTCATCTACTCAGCCTCCAGTACTGGACCAACATGATGCGAGCAATTGCTTGCCGAACTTGTTGCGATTTCATAGGACCACATTCTTGGACGCATCTCTGCACGGCTTGTTCGACAAGGTTGCTCAATTCATTCACTTCACTCCAACTGCACATGCAAACAGTACAACTTGCATGGGGCGGGTTGCAGGGGGCAGGTTGCATGGGGCGGGTTGCATGGGGCGGGTTGCAGGGGGCAGGGGCTAATTTACCTCATGGGAGTTCGACCAAATCGATATGTTGGTTTGCTACAGGAATCCGATTTTTTTTGAATCCGTAAAAATGTAGGACGTGTTTGTACTTTACTTTGTAGGTGGTGCGATCACTTGGGGCATAGTCTCAGATCTTTATAAATTTTTGTGTACTTATTGATAATCATGCAATACACAATCCCTGAAAAAATTAAACACTTCTCGTGTCTATTTTCTGAGATAATTTGAGTTTTCTCCCCCATGTTATCTTATGGCAGCCAACTAAAATCGTGTAATTTTTTTAGCTAAAATGAAGTTCTAATATTTTTTGTACCGTTAGATTTAAAAAAAAACTTTTTTTCTGGTAGACATACGGACATACTATCAGGAAAAACATTTAAAAATATACCAACGTGTGCTATTTTAAAAGTTATTAACCACATTCGAAATTATTTTATAAAGTTCATTCAGTTTTGTTCATTCTCAAAAGACATAAAATTGAAAACTCATTATTGGGCGGGAGTTGCAAAATATGTGCTATATATATATCGAGTGATCGCGCCACGTGAACGTTTCAAAGTTCAAATCTTTTTCGCGTGTACTGAGAGCGTTATCTTTGGCCCCCCATGGCTAAGTACACATATGTATATTGATTCTGCAGTTCTGACGTTTGCTTATTGACACTTTAAGATGTGACGTGCACTCTAGAGGTACGGGATTCGATTCCCGCGTCTTTACTATAACTCTCGTGGTATTCCTCAGAAGAGAGGCGAATGCTGGAAAGGTCACCTACTAATTGGCCACGATTGCCTCCATCCCATCCATAAGCGAAGGAGGACAAAATCATCATGGTGAACACTCCGAAGAACATAAAACGGTATGAGAATTAATTTAAATGACTGGTTTAGTTTTTGACAGTCGATCCATGTTATCAATGAAATGAGGCTAGATGACGAGTAAGCAAAGACTGCTTCTGTTAGTGCGATCAAATCATTTTCAGACAATCAGATAACTTCAAATACTTTATGTTTTGTCGAGTGTACCTACCTTTGAAACATTGGATGCACTAAACAAGACGGTAAATTGAATTGAAATGCACATAATTTTTATCTTCGACATACAGACTTCCGTGTTCCATCTGAATGTTGTTTAAACAATCCGGTCTTGAACGTTTGGTTTTGCAAATTGATGATTACTTATCTCTTGCTCTGATGCAGAGATGCTGATCTTGAGTTAGGAACTAAACCGGCTGGATTGGGATGCTAATTGACGGGATGAGTACCTGAGATAAAGTACTTTGAATAGGAATTGCCGCTCATGTTTGGCAGAAGAGAAGACGCGGCAGTTTGATGTCTAGTTCTCATCTTGCTTGGTGCATCGCTTATAGGTCACAAGAAAGTGCTGGGATGGTTCTCGATTTCTCGTCATCCTCGAAGGAATGATTTACTTTATAAATAGCATCGCAAAATAACAGGTCGGTCTATCTTTTGGTTACATAACAAAAGTACAAATAGAGGGTATTTGCAATATTTAAGACGGCTGGTTAGTGAGTTTGACCTTGAAGAGTTTTTTAATCGATTATTATCAATATCTTTTTCCAGTGTAATTGTTAACAAAATATGGCTATGGACGTGAATTCAGAACAGTTCAACGATAATAATTTCATAGTTTGGAATAAGTTATTAGTTTTATTTTGTCCAGCAGGTGTTTAGAACCCGAAAATTTAGTAAATTTTCGAATGAAATTCGAAATTCGAAATTCGAAATTTTCGAACTATGAAATTATTATCGTTGAACTGTTCTGAATTCACGTCCATAGCCATATTTTGTTAACAATAACACTGGAAAAAGATATTGATAAAATCGATTAAAAAACTCGTCACGGCCACGCTCACTACCAAGCCCTCTTAATAGTTGTATTTAATAAGATACATATTCATATCATTAAGTCCAACTTATCCCAACAAGTTGCGTTTTGAGTGATATTCAGCCCAATAGAGAAAACAAGAGTGCAGATCATGCAGATAATGCAGATCGTGCAGATAATGTTGCAGATCAGTGCGTCATTAACGCCCGACTGCACATGTGCGGTGGATGCTTAGTATCTACGTCACATCTGCAGCCAGGTGGTCGAAACGTCGGTGGACCAAGGACGAGATGAGATCGCCTTTTAGGTCGCCAAATGTCCCCCCCCCCCTGTCAGGTGACAGAGATCGAACCATCAATCAGGAGCAGAGATTGAGACCTTAATAGGCCATATCTGTGATCATTCCGATCATAAAGGATCAGTCGGGATGATCTGCAGGATCGTGGACAAGAGATTCACTCTTAAAAAATAAAGATAACTTCAGACAGTTCCGAAATTACTATTATTTTGGCACTGCCAACAATCCATTTTGTTGTCTATGCGAAATGTATAGGAGGCAGCGAACAGACCTATTGTCTTCACTATAATTTCGACGCATGAAGTAGTGAAAACTGGATGCAGGAGTTCAGATTTATTGTAACAATTCGAATTGAATGGAAATTTATTTCCAAAATTAAGAACAATTTTCATTAGTGGATGGATGGCAACAGCTTACAGGGATAACAATGAATAACAATGGCTGTACAACGAGCGAATACGGGAAAATACAAAAAAGGAAATTAAGAAGAAGAAATTGAAGGGAAGAGAAAGGGAATCTGGATAAAAATTGCGATTTTTTGGAGTACTACACTTTAATAGTTTCGGAGCTTTTAATTTGACAAAGTCCAGATACGCAGATGGGCTTTCCTGGACAAAGTCCAGATTGTAAATGCTCGATTAAATCAGCTGTTACATAAACAGTTACTTAGTGGTCATTCTAGGAATGTCATAGGTTTGCCTTCGCAATAAAGTCCTAATCAACTGTTTTAATTAAAGAGATCATTGAAAACCGGCCCTAAGTAGAAAAAGCTCAACAAATAATTAATATTATCAAAGTTCAAAGTGAGCCCAAATTGAAAGCTCACCCTCAGATTGATCTGATTTACTTAGTTCTCAAAGTACAGAACATGACTCTCGAGTGCAAGTATTTGAATAATGCCATCGCCTGGAGCCGGTGGAAGCTGGAGCCGACATCAAGCACGCCGATCCAGATATAATCTCACCGCCCCGGGGCTCGAACCGCACGCTCGTAAACAATCTGCACAGAACCACCTTGCTGCGAGATGCACGTGTGATTAATAACCTGCATCCAGTGCATCGGGTTAAACACCTCGGTACTGGACCAGTACTCGCCCGATCTTGAACGGCCTTCGGAGAGGAACCAAAATGTTTCGACCTTCGAAATATATTACAGTTAAGTAGTTATACTGGTGGTGCTGTAAGTTCACATGCAATATGTTTTTGTTTTCAGATGTTTATTTGGATTTTACGACAGTCATATTGCATGTGAGTTTGATTAGAACCCAGAGGACCTGTTCTCTGCACGGAATCGGATTCAAGCAGTATCAGAATGTTTAAAGTTAGAGAATAAAGCCTCAGACAATTTCTGAATTGGGTTACTTATTATTGTTGTAATTTTTAAGATCTGCTTTCCGATAACAAATTTAATGAAAATTAATTTACACGGTGCAATTTCTTGTACAACTTCTGTACCACACTTCTGAAATGGAAATTAGAACAGTTTTAAGTTCTGTGACAGAAAGTTGCGTCGTGTAAATACTAAATTGTATGAAAAATTGGAATGTGACACAGAAGTTGTTCAAGAAATTGCACCGTGTAAATGGGGCTTTAGAAATTGACGCATTTCTTCAACATGCTGAAGAATATCAGTATGCTGAAGAAGTCAAAACGAACTTTATTGTTTAAAAATGTCAAACACGTTGTTATTGGTATATTTACAGATTTATGTGTGCAATTCTACAGTGAAGTGATATAGCAAGGTAGACTACCTCTTAGTAATTAAATTTTATTAGAGTTCGTTAATTTTGCGATCCAATTCAGCTAATAGGTTTCAGCGAATTAGATTTAATGGTTGTAGTTAATCCTATCCGCCATAAGTAAAAAAATCACTGTTGTCTAATTTTGGTAAAACTTGATTACACGGATAATGGATTTGACCAAGATTTAAGCTCACAAATCAAAAGATTTTAAAATGAAGATAACTGACATTTTAGTGAAAACTGTTATTGGATAATTATTAATTTCAATCATTAGATTGAAACAAAATTTGCTTACAGATGAAAGAATGTCATATTTATTAATTACGAATTTATATCATGAGCTCGACACATGATCAAAGATATTATAATTCTAATTTCCAGGTGTATAGATAAATCATCATTTAGGAGCTTTTAACATCACCCCAAAAACCCCATTCCACATCCTACAATCGAAATAATTCTCAAAAGCAAACGAAGTCGTTAATACAATGAATGATTAGGTACTTAGAATATTTATGTGAAGTTGTGATTTAGATTACCCGCACGTGGTGGTCTAAAGCGGGGGTTTTTGACCTGGGTTCAAAATCCTGCTCCATGTGATATTTCGGCGCTGAGGTCGTCCAGAAAGTCGTACCTGCATTTTAATTGCACTCATCTTTATAGAGTCTTTTTTTACCAAGACTCGCTCAGAATTTTGCGACGAGCTTCGCGAATGCCGGCTGATAAATCTTTCGGAAAACTGAAAGATGTTCAGCAAGACCAGTGGCGTAGGCAAGAGACAGGACAGTTTATGATAGCTTGTGGTACCTGAAGATGCTTTGATAGAAATTTAATAGGATAAAACAGGCTGATTTTGAACGGTATAATTAAAATATTCTCTTTATAGCTTAAAAATGTATATGCCTTCTTATTTATTTTCAAATTTTTAATTTTACGTATACTGAATTTCATACTCTAGCTTTTAGGGTTCTGATCTGCAAAATTTATGAGTTATTGATATTTTAAAGTAATTAATTGAAATATTGTCAAATTTGATAATCCAAAAATTATTATGCACCTCGCCTTAATCAATTGCAAGTCATAAGATTTATGCTACAGCTGTTTTTGAAGGTAAAAACAGTAACTTTCACACACATTATTAATTTGCATGCAAGATAAAGCTCGCTTATCAACGCGTTACACAAAGCGTTTCCCCGTCTCAAAAATAACATTTTCTTCTGCTTCACCACTTCGTCGCTGTCACGTTTAGTCACAAGATATGATCCGATGTGAATCTTGTTTTTCCCAACAGATTCGGACGCTGTCAAGCGATTTACAAGACAAATGACAAGAAGATGCATAAAAACTTGACTCCCAAGTTGTTGCCAAGGCGGGGAGGTGTGCAACAGGTGACACGGCACCTCCACCAACCTCCCCGACCACGTGGAGGTTATTGACAAGGTCGTCACAACATCGCGACATGATGGACGCAGAAGTAAGTTCAAAGAGATGCTCTGCAACGTTACTGATGGCGACGATGATGATGATAGGGCAAGGATGTTTAGGACCTATGAAACGTCAAAAAGGCAGGCAAATAGTACCTTAAAACTATTAAAAAGGACCAAAAAATCCCGAAACAGGACCTTTGAAATTTTATAGTATGTAATATTCCTCAACATATTCGATTTATCGGTTTAGGAGTTGGACTTGGAGCAATATATTAAAATTAACTTAAAATTATTTTATGAATGTGTCAATGTGTCAAGTGTCAATTGTTGATGGCGCATCCAAATGGTGGATGGACATTTATGAATTGTGGTCTAGACCAAAATTCATTAAAAATTTGTAATTTTGCAACAAACATTTGATATCATTTTCCCCAATAATTTAAAAAAGGACAAAAAGGCCTTAAAATAGCAAGAAAAGGACTGAATTCATCAAAAATTGAGAAAAAGGCATTTTCAGGTAAAATGAAACACATATTTTTGAAATCAGGAACACATGAAACATATTTATCATTTGAGACGTGTCTGAACAAAAAATGAAAAAAGGATATGTCCTAAACATTCTAGCTCTAATGATGAAGAGGTGGGAAGGAGGCGGTCGTGGTGTATTAGTAGAAATCATTCCCAGTAATTTCTCTCGACTGAGGGAAATATCATCAGTCAGGAAGGACGGTCGAGAGAAGTGGGTTCCTTTTAGTTTATTTATGCGTTGAAATTGGCGGCGAGTGAAAAACAGCAGTCTCATAATATTTTAAGATTATTCGCGTTTCGTTTCAAGCTTCTTGTTAAAAGAAAAATACGTGGATTATGTCTCTTGACATAGCTAGAGACCACAAAAAATTGCAAATTAAATCGTTTTATTTGTTTATGTCAGCATTCATAAATCTGTTGTGTTAACATAGTATTAATATTTAGAAAAAACAAACATGAGACGAAAAAAATTCAATCTAAATATAGTTGAGTTGGCGGACCGCGGATTAAGACCTCAATGTTCACAACAAATCAAGAAACCCCCGCTCGAGCATGCTCGTGCGACCGGTGTCCCGAGTTAATCGCCCACTATTAATTGCAAGCGACTAGCAACAGTGGCCTCTTCCCTCCCATGTAGCGGTCTACATGGGCCATCAACATGAGTCTACAACCCCCATGTCGGCGGCCTGATTGATATATCATCTCGGCAGCAATCATGGTACATGGTCATGTGACCTACGTGACCTCCCGGGGTCACCTTCGTTTACATCTCGACATTGTGACTTACAAGTCTAGGACGGAGATCAGGTGTGTTGATCATTCGTGTTTCGTGATGCTGGATGACGCGTTTTTAAGCGAGCAGAGGAGGATACAATCCGAAGATCCGCGGCTGAAAAGTGAAAGTCTTATTGACAGCCCCACAACCCCTACAAACCAAAAGCATAGTTGAAAGTTTAAACAAACCACTAAGTCAAATCAATCATTGCAGTCAAATCAATCCTAGAACAAATTACAAAATTTGTTTTTTTGGTGTCATTCTCTTCAGAAAAATGTCCTCTACAACATATCCAAAATCCGTGCACCGGAAGCACTTTTTAATCACTTTTTAAGTTAATTTCCCTTGTTAATTCCATCTTGCAAAAAAATCATGTATAACTTCGATTTTGATGAAATTTGGCAGAATTGTTCACCATCCTAAATGAACACAAATAGATATTTGAGAGTTTTCCTCTAAATTTGATCGTTGGGGAAATATGGACCTCGCAAAACGTAAAATGTCACTTTAAATGACCTAAATCGTCGAAAACTTACTAAAATAATGACGTTTCGATGGGCCACCTATTTCCCAAACGATAAGATTTAGAGGAAAACACTCAAATATCTATTTGTGTTCGTTTAGTATGGTGAACATATCTGCCAAGTTTCGTCAAAATCGGAGTTACATCAATTTTTTTAAAAGATGGAATTAACATGGGAAATAAACGTGATTTTAAAAGTACTTCGGGTAAACGGATTTTGGCGGATTTTAGATATGTTGTAGAGGGAAATTTTCTGAAGAGAATTACACCAAAAACCAAATCACATGACTGTGTGTAGTAGTGTTACATGACTGAGTGTAGTAGTGTCACATGACTGTGTGTAGTAGTGTCACATGACTATGTAGTAGTAGTGTCACATGACTGTGTGTAGTAGTGCCACATGACTGTGTGTAGTAGTGCCACATGACTGTGTGTAGTAGTGTCACATTACTGTGTGTAGTAGTGTCACATGACTGTGTAATGACTCTACCACATCTACTCTATCGTCGGTCTGCTTGTATACGCTATACAGCTCGCTCCACGTTGAAGCCCATATGACGTCACAACAGATCAAACCACGTCTTACGTCGCAGCGTTCACACCTCACACGATTGAAGCATTTACATTTCAAACAAGTGCAATATAAATAACAATTATTGACCGTCTGAAAAGATCAAGAACAGAAAGTGGCGGTCGCATGCCTTTAATTTATGTACAATCCGAATTCAAATACCTTGCATTTAATTACTGTATAAACGTTTTATGACTTAAACGTGTAATAGACCAATTTATTAATACCTCCCGTAGATATTTTACGATGAAAAACAATCAATATCTTTGCATTTCTTGTTTTTTGCAAAAGTATCGGGAATGAAAATTACGTGATTATGAAGAATTCAATCAAGTACCAATCAATTCAATCACGATCTACAACAAGCCGATCGGTTATAATCACGATCGAAACGACGCGTTCCGATGTGATTACAAGACTGGAGGGGTGATTAAGATCATGCTTGTAGGCGATTTTTCCAATCTTCCGCAATCCGTGCGAAGATGCAGCTTCACAAGAGATGCGATGCTGTCTGGAGCATTCCGATCTGCAGTTATATTTACTCTTCTGCAGTCGGATTCGTGTAGAAGTTTCAGTGTAACGAGATGAGGTTCTATCGAAACTTGTACTGAGAAATCTGTTCATATTATAAATGAAGCATGAGACACGAAACAATTGTAGGTACACTGGCGGCATTATGTTGTTTGTACTCTGTCTCTCTCTGCTCCATATCAAAACATGTTTATGATATGGGTCAGAGAGAGACAGAATGCAAGGATCATATTGCCGCCACTACACATGACAATTAAATAATTAAAATAACGAATTCTAAAATGTCATAAATAAACTTTAAATTTGGTAGTTGGAGAAACTGAATTACACGGATCAAAAGTGTTTATCAAGATTCAGGTTCCAGACATAATTTAACAAATTTAGTGACGGCAACAGGACCAATAAGTGAATACAGTCATATATAGCATAAATTAATGTACGGCTTAAAACAAGTTTAGCTGCAGACTTAATGCAGGATCTTGATTCGAAATATCAAACAGTTAAAGTCAGACCTCATTGCGAAATGAAATTTTCCAAGTTGGAAAAATATTCAGTTGCTGTTAATGTTTGTAGCTGGCGAGTCTATGAAAGTTTACCTATTTTGAGAAATTACAGAAGTTATTTTACATAAGTTCCAATCTATAAAACCATTTATTAAAAACAAAGATATTTGCGCAGTCAACAACTATTTGTTTAAATGAATCTTTCCATACCTCGATTTAAAGTTCCATTCAAGCAGTGGAGATCATAAAGCGAGACAGAAAAAAGAATCACAAGAGCAACAGAAGAAGAGAGACGTAAAAACTGTTGAAGAAATGCGTCCAACGCAAGAAGGTAGCTCGTCTTGCATTGTTTCAAAAAGAACTGCATTTCTAAGTGGCTAATGGTCCGAACCACCGTTCATTAACTGTCAAACGTTTACTCCAAACAATTTGTCCACTAGACAGACGAACTTCTTGTCGAAATGCCGACGTGTTCTTGGACACCGGCTTTCAAACTGACAATTATTAGTTGTAATTGTAAGGCAGTGAGTAGACAAATTAGCATGATTAATTGTTATACACTTTTAAGACGACAAGGCATGTATTTTAAAGACGGCTTACCTTTTACGCATTACCTTATACAGAATATTTAGGATAGTAAAATTAAAGATTATACCAGGGAATTAAAAATAATCTATGTAATATTGGCAGTATAAAATTGCATTTCTTGTCGTTTTAAAATTGTAGCTGAATAGGCTGAACACGGTGCATAATGTTTAAGATCATAAAATGAAAATATTATCATCTACTCTATTAAAAGTATACAAACGAATACCTGTACTACGTACATCAGCTAGTGTAGTTTGCGGGTTGGCGCCTTTTTCGTGGCATGGTATTAGAGATAATTTATTTATTGATCTATTAAAATTGCATTTATTCATTTATTGGCCTTTTAAAATTGTAGCAAAGTAATAATTGACGCCACTAAAAATTAAAATAATTGATGAGAAGAAGCCATTAGCCCACATATTATATGTTCGCTTAAGGAATAATTCTGCTTTATATTGCGGGTTGGCGCCTTTTCTCTTATATGTGTGTTGAAAATGTGCAATTAAGCAATTCTTGGAAATATTTGCTTAACGACGCACTTCTCTACATCAGGATGGTGAGCCAAATCAACACGTTTACTGAAATATTTTGTACTAATAAAAATAATTGGAGCATAATTAACGATTAATATTTATAATTATTTGAACTACTGTGTTTTTTTACCTGAAATAAAATTACTCTACATTAAGTGTAGAATTCTCTATACCAAAAACCGACCTGTCAAGTATTTTTTCTTTTTTCTTTAATATCATAATTTTTTATCAGTTATATTGATATCAGGGTATAAGAGGTAATTTATTTTATAAACTGTTCTGTACCTCAAGATGACGATTATTTCGATTTTGCCTTGTACACTGTTGAAATAATGTAATCAAGTTAGCAATTTGACTGTAGTCGACAATTACAGTTATATGGAATCATATTGTATTACATAATGACTAGTAGTATTAGAAATATCAATGTGTCAGTTCTATACTGTGATATCTACAAAATACTAGTTTTGAGATCAAATGAATAATAAATATTGTTTCTATTATTATTACCGCGTTACCAATCTATCTTTTGGACACCTTCAGCCTCAAGAATCATTGAAATGGATATCGGGCCTTCTACCTCTGAGGTACAGAGTCTATGATGACTATCTATTGCCAAGTCAACTACCAATGACATTCCTTGAATGTCGTCTTAAACTTAACTACAGCAATGAAACACTGGCCCTTATTGGCCTTTTAAAATTGCATTTATAGCTCATAAGTGCATTTAATTGATATTCTTTATTGTCAATAAAATATTAATTGACGACTGTAAAAAATACAATAATAATTACTAAAAATTTGCCTAAAGATAAACAGTTTCGTATGTAAAGATTCATTTTGATTTTAATAAGAGGTTGGACTCCTTTTCATTGGTAAAAAAGTTGTTTTTAAGAAACAATTCTTGGAAAAGTGCTTTTAGCGATACACTTTCTGCAACGAGGATATGTTTGGGATAGTGAAAAAAATGTTTTGACCTCAAAGATATTATATTATTGGTCATTTCAAAATGCATTTATTGGCCGTCTCTAAAATTGTATGCAAGTAATAATTGGCTACGATCAAAAGTAAAATATAATTAACCTGAAAAATATATTCTGCCTAAAGATATACATCTTCATTTAAAGGTTAATCTAGTGGAGCGGTCGCTCCACCCAGCCAAGTCGTACTATACACTCACAGTCACTCAACATACCGTAAATGCCTAATAAACTGAGGAGCAGACCAAACACTTTTACTGTAAGCAACAACATGGCATTTTCGGCCTACTGGATCTCAAAATTGGTAAATCTCACATTGTTGCGAAATATCTTAATTTCGAGCTATGGCCCACCCCACTACATATACCAAATTTGGGAACAATAGGTTATGCCATTTGCGCGCTAGAGGACCGAGAAAACAGTGAAATTACACCACTTTCTGATTCTGAAGATGATGATGATTCTGATGATATCACGAAACGTCGCTATCACCGCCACAGCCTAAACGGCTGAACCGATCGACCTGAAATTTTTACCACATGTGCACTTTTGGCGTCTGAGGTGCCTTTTTATAAAACCAACCGGAAGCCGCCATTTTGAAACCGGAAGTGACGTCATAACTCAAAAACGTCTGGACCGATTAGAACGAAATTAGCGCCATTCGATTTAGATGGTCATCTATATGAAGTATCAATAAAAAAAATATTATTTTCTTATTTTCTAAACCGGAAGTGACGTCATAAATACGCAATATTTAACTTATTTCAACAAATTATACTTAAAATACGTACATAATTAACTTACATTGTAACATAGACAATACAATTTATATATTCAAGGTAGCAGTGTTCTCGGCCGCCATTCCTGAAACCGGAAGTGACGTCATATATCTAAAACGCCTGTACCGATTGCAACTGAACTAGCTCCTGCGTATTCATTCTGCTATTTATTTGAAAAATCAATTGTGAAAAATGAATAAATAAATTAATGGTACCGGAAATGGCGGCAGGAACCACTAAATGAAACCGGAAGTGACGTCATATATTACAAACGGCATGACCGATTTTACGGAAATATAGGGATTAGGAATTCAGATGGTCGTTCATGAAGGTATCAACTAGATAAAACTAGATTGTTTTCTTATTACCTATACCGGAATTCGGCCGCTATTTCAAAACCGGAAGTGACGTCATGTATCGAAAACGGCTGGATCGATTATAACGAAACTTAAGCTATTCTTCTTGGATAATCATTTTCATCTTATACCAAACGCAACTTTTCATAGTAACCAAATCGGTTGAGGCGTATTTTTTTAAAGAAATTAGTCCCTGCTCGGACATGTGCTACAAGCTGTATGAATAAACTAACAAAAGAAGTGATATCCCAGAAAAAACACTCCGTGTAAAAATACCAGCCAAGTCTCTTTAACTATAAAAAAAAATAGAAGAAATCTAAAAATTCAGCACTGAAAAGGAGTGATATCAAAAAAGGAGCCAAGTCAACGAATTTTCCAAATTTTAATCGTACCATTGAAATAAAAATATCAACCCCCGAGAAATACTTAAAAAAAGGACTTGGCGCATCGTTTTTTTAAAGACATTTTTCTATTCTTAAGCTTATGCCACTCACATACTACGTAGTTCAGAAATGCCTAGAAAAATTGGGACAAAACTTTCAAATTAAATATTGAACATTCTGTAAAATATTTTAAATTTAAATATAAGTACGCAAAGAAACATAGCATTGTCTTACAAGCAATAAATACAGAACAGTTGTGTTTGTGATTGGTAGGTACCTATAGTTTTGTGGGTACATCAACATACCTACTACAGCATTATACTTTGAACCTTCTCGCCGTGTAATTAATTGCTATTAATTAACATTTTATACCAAAAAAATTCATAAATTACATAACGTATTACTTTAGATAAAAATCTAGTCAGTAATTATTTGAGCAGCATGGCTCAGTGCACTAGTCACTTATACAAATCTCATTGACGGCCTTCTTGTAATGAGCGCTTTCGCTATTTCCCTCAGTCACGATATTGAGAAGTATGATTGATTAATATGACCCTAGAAATAGTGGCAATAACGAATAGACTAGGCCGCTTCCGTTTATTCGTTATTCGTTTATCCGTTTATTTCCTCTGAATATTGACAAAATACCAAAACTGCCAGTAGGTAAGAGTACTAGTTATATTAAAACGTAGTATGATTCGTCGATAATGAATGTGATATACTCAGGAAAATATACTTGTAGAGTTCTTCCTATACTTTTAGGATAGAAAAGTGTCTTTAAAAAAACGATGCGCCAAGTCCTTTTTTTAAGTATTTCTCGGGGGTTGATATTTTTATTTCAATGGTACGATTAAAATTTGGAAAATTCGTTGACTTGGCTCCTTTTTTGATATCACTCCTTTTCAGTACTGAATTTTTAGATTTCTTCTATTTTTTTTTATAGTTAAAGAGACTTGGCTGGTATTTTTACACGGAGTGTTTTTTCTGGGATATTTTGATTTACTTAATAGGTTGATGACTCTTTTTCATTGATATTTATTTATCATAAACCTACTATTAACCTTTTAACTGCCGGTTTATTTTGCCTGTAGTTTTACTTTCCTTTCTTCAAAGTTTGCATTTTGTATTTTTTGCAATTACTTACATACCTTTTTCGTGTTTTCTTATACTGAATTTTCAACCTTCTGAAAAAATAAGATTTATTGCATATTCAACCCGCATCTAAATATATTCTATTTTTTATATTTGCATTTCTCATTAACATAACTACATTTTTATTTTATATCAATATCAAATAAGATACTGTTCTATATTATAAACCTTTTAACATTGTTTTTTCTTACACTTTTGAATCTATGGTATGAAAAAGGGGTCCAGCAATAAATTGTGCAACAGAGTGTATGTCTGTGATCTTTTGACAGCTCGGCTTAATGTTGTAAACGTGGCTATAAGGACTGAAATGATCAATTAAATGACTGTCAGCAGAGCAGAGACCAAAGAATGCCGCAAATTGTTTCATAATGTATCACTGTTGAAAGTGCAATCATGAAAAGCAATTGGCCGATTTAAAAAGAGGGTCTCTCTACCAATGATTATGATGACAGAAAGTAAATTTGATAAGAGGTGACCTTGAATATTCAGGGCTTGTCAGTTTTAGATGACAGTTTTATGAATTAAATACACAATTTTATTAATCGCGGCATGGAATTAAATTTAGTCTTGTATAGGTTTGTGTGATTTTCCTTAGGTTATGCTACTATAGATTAATCTGTGCTCTTGGGCTAAAGTGAAGCATTTTTTTAGGGGAAATAATAATTGAACATGTACGGAGTAAGTGAAATCAACATAAAACTCTCCGAATTTTGGAAAGTCCAAAAAAGTGATTGTGTATTGATATTTTTGTTCCTCATAAAGTGTATAGGAAACATGGTTTGCAATTTTTTGGATAAATGAACAGCAATGCGTGTTGACATGTTTACGAGTATTGCATACAAAATTTTCTTAAATAGTTCTACAAAATATGGTTATTGTAAACATATTTTTTTCTTAGTTGTAAAAAGAAACTTACTTTCAATTTCACGACTATTAAATTTCTTTACTGAGCAAACAAACTGACCGACATATTCCGAAACCAGCAGGTGGGCCAACATAAATCTTACCCAAAATTCCCGTCTTGACATCGAGTCAACTTTATGTAGATCAGAATCCATCATCTCCCATGGACCGATTATTAAAACAATAGAATTCATACATTTGCATTGATAATCAGCACATTCGTCAAGTCAGACCTATCAAGTCGATCTCAAGTCAGGTGAAAATACGGATAGATTCCTTACCACTCTTTTCTATCCACATTATGATGAGTTACAACTCAAAGAAGAATTGTTTATGACAGTTTTTGCCTCTGATGTCGCTTGAATTTATTTAGCATGGAATTAGGTTGAGAAGATCCCTCGTTAGTTGTCTATGTATCAACAGTGTTAAATCATCACGAATCCATGCTTTAATGATTATTTATTATATGGAACTAATTTTCAATAGGTACTCTAAATATTAGGTATGCTAGGTTAGGTGTAGGAGGCAAAATTATAATTTGTTCATTGTAGTTATTTTGTATTAATATCTCTTCATATATTTTATGCTTATACATCAGCATGGATTACTTCAAGAATTATTATATTATTTAATGTATAATTACTAATTAAAAATTGTTAAAGTATAATTGTCAAGTCGGAACAAACCGTCACCACTGCCAATTCAATTGTCAAGTCCCTTTTAAAGTATTTATCTGTGGTTTACATTTTTTATTTCAAGGTACGATGAAATATTTTGACATTTCAATAGCTTGGCTCCTTGTTTGATATCACTCCTTTTCATTGATTTCCTCTATTTTTTAGTTGACGGAGACTTGGTTTACACCGAGTGTTTATTTCTGGGATATATTTTAATAATCTCTCCTTGAACAATTGACATTAATCACAGTTGTGCACTCTTCTGTTCAAATGGAACGAAAAGAGATAATAAAATCTAATTGTTACTCCTCCTATAAATTTAAAATAATTTTATATCACAGTAAATACAAAAAGGTCCAGACGACACCAAAAACCAAACTGATTTCTTAAAAACTAAAAATCAGTAAAATATACCGAAATCTAGACATGTCAATTAGGTATTCATTTTCCCCGTAGGTACATCATGATTAGTATGTCGAGACTTGAAAGATCCTAACCCTTCTAAATAACCCCCCTTCATCACGTGCATTGAAATCACCGCCGCCTGGATGTCGGCCCACTGTCTTCGGCTCAGCCACTTAGTTCGAATTACAGTCATTTTCTCGCCTAATGAAAACGTTTACACACGTTTTCACCATCAGGGATGACCAAACGTCACTCGACATTCGAACCGTTGGAAAACACTCGAATTTAAATGGAATTTCACACGTTCTTAAGCCGAAGAATTTCTATCATATTGTTTTAATTTACGGACCTGGACTCTATAAAATCTCTTACGTGAGGATCAGGTTCGTTTTATAAAATGTTTTAATTTATATGCATTTAAAACTAAAATATGAAACTTTTCGAACAATAAATAATAATTTGAAATGTCTTCAGCAATTTATTGCTATTAATTTACGGTTGAGTCGTTTTTAGAAGACACTGCAGTTAATCGCAGTTCCATTCCACATTTTTCATACACTTTTATTATGTTGCTTTATGCTTTAGGTTCGTTATGCACAATAAAGGGTAATAAAATTTACCAATTTAGCAAAAAACATAATGTGTCAGTGCCAAATTGACTGTCCAATAGCCTGAAGTAAATAGCTTCTTGTATATATTTTTTTGCTATTCGAAGATTTAAAATGCTTGTATGATTATATCTTTGTTCCATGTTACATTGAACTGTTATCCCTAAAATTCACTTTTTACTTTCTTGAATTTATTTCAAAACAAGATCAATCTGGGAATGATGCTACTATTTTCAGTTGAAACCACTGCCCTCTAGATTGATGTGACACTGCGTTCCTGATACCAATGTTACGTTTAATTGTCGTGCAATTAGTCAGTCGAGGTCTAGAAGGCAGAGGAGGCCCTGCACGAGTTTGTAGACAAATAATCGATCTCTTCTCTATTTGGTCAATGATCATGAAAAACGGATGAAATTAGTCAGATCAGATTTAAACTGACTAGTTTCTGTGTTCAACGGAATAATGTAGAATTTTTGTGTTGACTTGCATACGTGTAACAGTGGAAAGATAAAAAAAGCATTTGATGGTTACAGAAGAACGCTATGAGTCACATTCGGATGAAACTGAGGTAAACGAAGTTTTATGTTGAAACTTGTATCTATCTTCCATACAAACCGATATTTCAATTGCGTTTTTTAAGACTTTATGTCAATATTTTCTAAAAACCGAGGGTATAATCTGAAAGCTCATAAAAATCACTACAAGATTACACCTCAAACTCATTTTTTTTCAAAAAATGGACTTATATCGTTCTTTCCCTGTACCATTCATTTTGTTTGCTTTGTACAAAGAAAAATACCTACCAGATTTGTCACGAAAAAATCGTACCAAACTAAAGTAAAAACGCTAAGTTATTTTTCACTCAACACAATAAACTGTTATAATTTCACTTGTTAAAAATACACCTCTTTATCCAAGGCCAATCCGTATCCTTCAACTTTGTAACCATATCTTGCTACATTGTATCATCCATGATACGCTCTTCAAATCATAGCATTTTTATTAATCACCTTTAAATAAATATATTTCCCATCAATCTCTCAAACTAATCCTCTTCCGGTGCAATACTATTTACATTACTACATCATATAATAATTGACTCAACAAACACTACAGTCTTGAAATCTTCCATTCGAGATGTCAGCTTCCATAAGGCCATCTGGTTCCAGTTTAATTCACTACAAATGACCTCCCAATATTGATTATTATTCATCTATGCTGCAAAATTGTTTCTAAAAAAAATCGCAAGTTTCGCCAATGTTTTCAATCTTGGTCAATATCTGCACATGGTTTATGCTCGACGAATCCTATTTGGACATTGGCTATTGTTTCTTTGGCTTTGGTCAAGCCGCGTGTTCCGATATGTCATCGAGTGGTTTTGGAACGTGCGTTGTTCACCCAGAGCTGACCCAATGCCATGATTCCGATCACGTGGTGCGATTAACGGCGCACTCGTTGCAACAACACTCGTTGATTCACCGACCATCCTCGACTGAGTTTTTCGTGGCGTCTCTCAGTCGAGAGGTATATTTTTGGGAAGTTCCCTCAGTCATTATTAGGGCTAGGATGTTTAGGACATATCCTTCTTTCGTTTTTTGTTCGGACACGTCTAAAAATGATATATAAATTTGTTTCATGTGCTCCTTATTTCAAAAATATGTATTTCATTTTGCCTGAAAATGCCTTTTTCTAAATTTTTTATGAATCAGTCCCTTCTTGCTTTTTTTTAAAAATCATTAGGGTCTCTAGATCACAATATAATATATAAAATTTCCATCCACAATTTGGATGGCCATCAACAATTGACACTTGATGGTACATTAACACATTAATCCAATAATTTTAAGTTAATTTTAATATAATACTCCAAGTCCAACTCCTAAACCGAAAGATCGAATAATATGTTGACGAATATTACATACCATCAAATTTCATTGGTCCTTTTTCAGGATTTATCATTCATCCGGGGCCATAAGCCTAGTTGCAGAAAAGTGCGACGTTAAACACCACTAAACAAATCCCATTATTTTGTAGGTATCTGGCTTTCTTTGGGCAATGAGTAATATCAATATATTTATATGGACAAGTCTTAAGACTTTAGTATTGTAAATCGTAATTGAAATTCGTTAGCAATTCTTTAAATTGAAAGATTCATTGAATAATTTATGAACGAGTTGTTGAAAGCTTTTGCCGGTTTTCGGTAACCTTTATGATACAACATTTGAAAAATACATTTCTGTTGCCAAACTGAACGCAAAGGTGGATAATTGAAACGTTTTCGTCCAGATTATGCGAAAATGTTGCTTTTACAAGTTTTGTTATTAATTCGAGGTCGACTCAATAAATAGCTACATAAATTATTTTTTACATTGGTTCAAAAATCATGACGATACTAAGGAAATATTGTCTACCTAATTTACCCCGGGGTGCAACTGACTATATAAAAGAACGGTGCAAAATAATCTGTTTCCATTTCCAACAGACCCGTCTGTGTTCTACTTTATACTATAAGTCGTAACTTTAAAAATGCATTTCCATTTGTATGGTTTGCATAAACATGTTCTCACTTGACTCTTACAAGCATGTAGAATCGTAACCATGAACCGCAAACAACATGTAATTGAGGCATTACTGCGGCCTGCGCGTTCCGCATCATCAGCATATCAATAGAAACTTTCTTACGCGTTCCGCTCCTTGTTCATGCCATGCGGTTACGTCCTTGTTACGAGAACACTCATCGGGTTCGATTCCCGGTGGCCAGATCGTGAGCAGGGCTGGGATAGTTACATACAGTGGCGAAGTAATGTATTCTTTTAGTGCGATTTCAAGCAAAAATACACAGTTTTTAGAAAGTCGACAAAACTTTAATCAAAAAATTCTTTATTTTCTGAAATTTCGCCTGATTTCGGAAGATTGACGTATAATTTCAGCCTCCAGTAAATATAGCTGGGATGGTACCAAACAGTGGTGAAATGTATTTATATTATTTTAATGTGATTCAAGAAAAAACACAAAGTTTTTCGAAAATCTAAAAAAATCATAATTTTCTGAAATGTTACCTGATTTCGGAAGATTGACATAAATTCAGCCGCCAATAAGTAGGGCTGGGATTGTACCAAACAGTGGCGAATCCAAGTATTTATATTATTATCTTAGTGCGATTTCAAGCAAAAACACAGAGTTAGTTAATAAGAAAACACACGGTTTTAAGTGAAGAGAAAACAAGGTTTAGTAGTGTATTGATGATTATTATGATATTGCAGTTATTCTTTAAATAGTACATATTGAATTATTTTCTTGTTCACTTTTTTACGATGACCAGGTATATCAGATATCATCACTCATTTGGCTGATATGCTAGTGTCAGTCACTCATTTCTTATATATTATCTAGTCGTAAACTATCATACATTTCCACTGGATGCTGACCATTTCCTGCCATTAACCATTACTATGTATTAAACCTCATTCCTCAACTTAAATGATCTAGTGTTATACTCAGCACATCACTCACATTCTTCTGTAACTATGAATATGCAGCAAGACGCCAATGTTAACTTCTAATAGAAACACAACAACAACGAGCAAAACAGTTTGAGAAACCGGGTTCTTATGGATAACTTCCAGGCAGCACAGTTTGCTAATATTAATCGACTTTAGGTCAAACATGCAGAAGTATCATTAATCTAAAAATCAAAGTATATTTAAAAAAAGATAGATTGATATTGGTTTTCTAAAATCAGAGTGTTTTTATTTGAATTTGCATTAACAATGGCATTCGACTGCTCTCCCCCCTCCCCACCCCCACCCCCTTCACTCTAATACGGCTCAGGTTCTACCAATAAACATTTATATCCCTATCGAACACCAAAACCCATTTTCTTCGAGCGTTATTAATTGTGAAACTAGGATAAAGCTCAGTGTAACGCGTTGATGAGCGAGCACTGATGCGTATAACATCTCCAACCAAACACGATCCACCCAATCAAAGATATTTTTCCGATTTTGATTGCGACTTTCCTATTTTGAAAGACTCTGAAATATTGAATAACAGACCCATGTGACGTCAACATGGAACTTTCCGATACATCTCTCTTGACAGCTCTGTCAAAACTGCTAAAATTGCAACAAGTTTGTAAATACTTCACCGATTATTCTGAATATGCGTAAAATATGAGATAATGTTGGTCTTGATCACTATGCAAAATTTGAACCATTTCGATTTTCGACCAATCGGAAGATGAAACTATTGATGAAACTGTGTAAAATTTTATAAAATGTTGTTCTTAATGACCTTGCATAATTTCAAATTGATCAAATATACCAATCAGAAGACTCTTTTAATTGAACCAATCAACGGAAAAATGGGTCTGCAAACCGCGGAAATGGTCATCACATGTGTGCAAAATTTCAGCTCGATCGGAGAAACGGTACAACCTATATTCTGGCAAGCACAGAAAGAACAGAGGTCCGTGCCAAAAGAGCGAAAAAGTAAACGCTCGCTTCGCTAGCTCAAAAATACTCATTCTTATTATCAGCTCGTTGCTTAACAGTGCGCCGTTAAAGAATGCCCTGTCCCGACATCGAACTAGCGACAGTTAGGAATTTCATATTGATCAATGTTGATGTCAAGAAAAAACAAGACGAGCTTTATCACTGATATTAATGTGAACTGCACGTAACATTATGTTAAAACTGACTTTGATTAAGTTATCCTCAAATAAATTATATCCTTGGTGAAGTATAAGGTAATAAGATTACATGCTGAGAAAATTCCAATGGACGTTCGGAATTTCTTATATTTCACTTTTCATCTCACATGGTAGCTTTTACAGAACACTTTTTCATCCAAATAAAAACTTTTCCAGAACTAAAAGTAGTAGTTTATTTGATTTATTTGCCATTTGACCTCCACGCGCGCCATTTAACTCTTCGCATTTGATCTATCACTTTATCTCTTTCTCTTTAGCAGGAGTTTAATTAAATTATAGAGAGCGAGACATCTTAATGCCTTCATTTGTGATAATAAATTACATTCGTATAGTAATTAATACAAGAAGTGGATGGAAGTCGCTAGTTTTACCTAAATTGTATTCAAATTGTGATGTAAACACCTAAATTAGAACATTACTGTTTTTGAAGACCTCCCCGAAAGTGGTCCATCGAAATTAGTTCGTCATATCGCAACTTTGAAATGAATGAAAATCAAAAGAAGGGCGTAGGCTGACAAGTTTGCTGTGAAACAATAAATTAATTTGGCCAGAAGCGAAGGCAATTATTATTATGTCCAAGATTTGGATAATAAAAGTCAGTTATTATTTCAATAGACCTTAATTCTGGAGCCAAACTTTTTTTCTTCAATTCTCTATTGCAATTATTCTTCTAGCAAAAACGTACTCTTTTACTTCTTCCTTTTACCCTTCATGATATTCCTTTCTGATTCTACAGTTCTAAAGAAAAACGAAATTGGCACATTCGTTGATCGTGAGCACGGATAACATCAGTTCTTTTGTTTACATTTAATTACAAACATTTCCTACCCAAATATAAATGTGAACAATTTTTTTTTGTGATAAAATGCGTACCTGCTGCTTAGCTTTTGAAGGTAAAGGGGAGTAACGAAAAAATTTAATTAAAGAAAGAAAGACAAATTTGATAAGCAATGAGAAAATATGAATTTATGTGCGAAGTGAAAAATATCTTACCGAACCGGGGCTCAAATCCTAGACATCTCATTTGCCGAGCGAGAACTCTACCAACTTAGCTACCCGACCTGACGGATCTCCGAAGCGAATTTATCACAGGCAGTCATGTCCATTATACCCAGTATCTCAAACTATTGAAATATGATAAGTAGTAATTATCGGATATTTAAATCTCTGTACTACATGACGATAAATTGAAATTAACTCTAATTATGTGCAATTTGTTTAAGTATTCATTTAACTAAAGCCACTTGTCATCGGCTCGAGCTCGCTACAAATAAAATCACAGAAGGAAAGAGAAGCTCACTTACATTACTCTGTTTTAAAAAATAATCATCCACATTAAACAATTACTTATCAATGTCTTCAAGATCCCGACATTCTTGTAACTATGTCTTGCTCCGTATAGAAAATCCAGATCTGGAGTTGATTTGTAAAAATGTCTGGAGCGTCATTGGCCTAAGATAATACTCTGATTCATTGTAACTAGTGTAATTAACTGGTGGAATGCAACCTGTTCAGTTCGACGTGCAGTTTATACGAGCAATTACTCAAATATGCCGCAATCTACATTATTACATTAACAGTTCACTAGTGTAGTGCGGGTTGCATGTACATGTTGTGCGGGTTGCGCACATTTAGGGGATATTTATTGTACCAGCGTGGTGACAGCAAATATTTACTTCTGCTTATTTTTATTGTTGGTGATTTACAGTGCATAAAATACCTGTGATCAATCTGAAATTTAGCTCACATAATTCTGTCCTGCTATAGTGACGACAGATGAATGATTATGATCATGATTGGGAGATGATGGTGAAGATTAGGTAAGATCGACGGTGGGAAGGAGGTGATTGTAGACTATAATTTGGGAACCTTCCCATCATTTGTCTCTCACTGGGGAAAACCACATAAACACTGAGTTAGAAATGGACCACATTAAAAATTATCCAGTGAGCTCTGCTTTTTACAAAATATCATATGCAGTTCGACGATTCTGATATCTATTTATGTTATTTTATGTTATTCAGCAATATGCAGTTACATAAATAGATACCTGGAAACTCGAACTATTTGAAATGTTTGCAAAGTCAGAGTTAACCAGATAATTTTAATTGGGTCTATTTTGACCCCCCTTCCTAGTCAGTTCTTTTATGTTCTTCCCCCCCCCCCCCCCCCAGTCGAGAGGCATATGCTGGGAAGGTTCCCAACTTATAGTCCACAACCACCTCCTTCCCACCGTCCATCCGTATCTTATCTATTCGTCTATTGACATGCTTGAAGAATATATACACCTTGATCTCTTTCATGATCATTGAGCTATGTATTTCGATCAGATATCTATCCACGGTCTAGCGATTGTTAAGTATTAAACAGCTTGTTAATGCTTAACAATATAGCTCGTGCTTATACTGCATACTTCATCCTAGCATTACAGTTTTAATACATTCAATTATAAAAAAATAGGTATTTCCTTGCATAATATAATTTCAAAGAATTCTAAACGTGATTCTGTTCTGCACAGTGATTTCTTTGGAAAGAAATAAGAAGTCTTGTAATTCATCTTAAATATTAAACCACGCAATAAACTTATCAATATTGATAAACGACGTCATGTCAGGTTATTTGGCGAAATTCGATGGTTATGTGTTTCATTGGGCACGCGAAGCTTAAGGTAGTTCAATGCCTCGATGGTCGGTAAAAATAATCATGACAAATAACCACTTAACTTGTTGTTACAATCGACTTTTTCACAGATTTTGTCGACGTGTGGGCAGCTAAGTCGATGTCTGAGATGGCTGTGGAGATTGGGATGTGAGTGACGGGGAGTTAAGAAGAAAAATGTAGCTGTGACGGTTGTTTTAAGCAAATAACAGAAACTATGATCAAATTTCAATGACTACCTATACGTGAGGGACTCAATAAGTTCATAAGTGTTTTCTTATATTTAAATGAAATTTCATTAGAAAACGATCATTCGAGTTACAGACTCCATTGATCGACGTGTCAGTCAAAAAGCAAAAGTGCTCAAATGTTTCTGGGAGTTCATTGATCTAAGGAGGCAAAATCCGAAATAAAATGTGCCTAGATTAACTAAATGTCATCAAACTAAAAGAGGCATAAAACCAATATTGGGAAAAAATTGCTGAGGTGTATAGCGTTTTCAATTATTTTTAGACTAAATATTAAAATACTTTTTTTTTAAGTTTCCTAGTTCTGTACTTTATAGTTCATAGTATCCCATGTATCGAGTTAACTCATTTGAAAATTGACTTTTGATCATTACAACACGTCATTTCAGTGCATGCACTTAGTATAAATGTGTACAATTTTGCGTAGGTAGATTGTTTGTATTTATTTATTTGGTTTCATTTTTTATATTTTTTTCAAAGTGTACGCAACTTGTTTTTATTGTCGACACCTCAGGTAATTACAGAAACAGTGATCTGATATTACATACTCATTAACACTACAGATTGATAGCCTTGCTCTACAAGATCCTCGATATAATTAAGATTTGTATCTGTCGCCTATTACTGTACACTCACAGTCTGATTGCTTCATTGATTCATTACTGTGACCGCTACACTTGACCTAACTTGACCTCACCTCACAACTCGACCGTGAAAATTGACTGTTTCAAGTCTAGTAGAATTCATCAATGACTGTCAACTCGTCATTAAGATCTTGTAGATTCTATGTATTATGCAAATGTGACAGATTACGCATATGGGAAGTCAGGAAAGAGAGAATATTTCATAATAAATGCTTCTCAAATTTGTTAAGTAAATCGGTTATTACACTGGGAAATTTATGGGATAACCATACAGCTTCAATAATCGTCAATGGGTCTCTCGATATTTTCATACTTTCCATTCATTATTTGTATTAGTGCAGAAGTAGTTGATCTGGGGGGGGGGGGGGGAGGGGTATTTGGGTGAAGGGGTGATTTTGAACAAATATTAGAATAGGTATCTGATGTGTATGCCAGGGTCTGGTAAGAATTGGAATCCTAAATAAGTGATATATGATTACTCTATTTCATGGCCTAAGAGTTGTTTGAAAATAAGTGGCATCGGGTCACTGTATTTCAGGGTTGTATTCAAAAGAAGTGATATCTGACCACTGTATTTCAAGGATTGTATTCGAAATAGTGATAACTCAACTGACCACTGTATTTCAAGGGTTGTATTCGAAATAGTGATAACTGACCACTGTATTTCATGTTTCAAAGGATCTTTTGAGATATACTTTATTCCAAGGTCATGTACCTTAAAATGTTTTTGAAGTAGTGATATCTGAGTACCTACTGTATTTTATGGTTCAATACGAATTATTTGAAAATAAGTGCCATGGACCACTGCATTTCATGGTCTCAAGGTTGCCTTTGAAGATAGATGCTAAGGGATGTTTCTCAAGAACTGCTATTCGACTTACTGTATTCGCTTCCATCATCCGTCCCATTAATCGTCCCATCCGGCATGATCTGCAGATGTCTGTTCTTGACATACATCCTGATCTTCCTGCCCGAACCCTGGATGTGCGAGAGATTCGTGCTGCGCTCGCTGCGCGCTGTACCGTCCTCCGTGTCCGCCGCTAGCTTATGTCCCGGGGGCAGCACTAGTTCGTACTGGTGGTGGTGGTGCAGGACGGGGGCGGCTGCAGCCACCATGCACAATACAGCAACGAACAATACGCAATACCAACACGCCCGTGTCATGGTCTTCTGGCACTCGGGGATTAGGAGACCATCGCTGTGACGGACATCATTCGAAGTAGAGGAGATATGGCTCTTTCTGCCCGTGGAGACCGTGAGGAGACAGCATGATTAAATTTTAGATTTTTGTTTGCGTCACTGATTTTGTCTAACCCATCGTACTTGATGACTGTGGAGTATTATTTTTTTCGAAAGGTTTAGGGAGTGTCGATTTGTTTTCACTATGGCACATAAAAGTCAAAATGATACTGATTTTTGAGTATCTGAGAATTTTTTCAGAAAGTTTCACACAATCACTTCGAATTTTATTTTAAGTTTTTTGAAATGTTTCCTTTCAACACGAAATCCCGAAAGTCACTAATTTAAGAAATATTTATGAAGACACCAATCTAGAAAAACGAAATTTATACAAATGTGATTTTTTATTGAATAAAAATTCGAATTGTCACTAATTTTTCCACTCCTCGCACAAATGTATCAAACTACGTCGTAAACAATTGACTGTTGATGCACTTCTTGTAAATTTAACAGTTTTCAAATAAAATTTAAAATTTTCACTTATACGTAGTTATTATGAAAACATTCTATTAAAACACACAGAATTAATTTACCATGAAAATCACACGTATTTTTCACTTTTCTCGTTTCGCTGTTCCGAGCGCGTGGTATTCGTCGCGATCTATTCCGCCGGTCGGACTGGAGGTCGACGTGCACCTCGTGTCGGAGGTCTGACGGCGTCGGCAGTCGAGACAACACTGACTGACATCTTCTATCTCAGCTGCCGGGTGATCTCGCGCAGCTTCCAGACACAGCCGCTCGCAGCGCCACTAGCAAGTCCGCGGTGCACTGGGGGAGGGGGAGGGGGAGCACGCAGATAACACAGTCAATAGGCACAGAAAGTTCCTGAAGAACATACGAAAACAAATTTAAATAACATCATAATTGCTGATTTTGCGGTATCCATAAAATTCTCGTTAAAAATTAAGATATTTGCTTCAAATTAAAAATTAAGAGTGCCGATGTAATTAAAAAAATCTTGGGTTGTTTGGTTGCCAATAGATCATATTCCTTTTATAGAAGAATTTTTCAAAAATAAGTAAATGAAGTAAAAGTGAAAGAAAAATGAAAAGTATAGCCTATGCACTGGGGGAGGGGGAGGGGGAGCACGAAGATAACACACTTAATAGGCACAGAAAGTTCCTGAAGAACATACGAAAACAAATTTAAATACAATCATAATTACTGATTTAGCGGTATCCATAAAATCCTCGTTAAAAATTAAGATATTTGCTTCAAATTGAAAATTAAGAGTGCCGATGCAATTTGTCAAAAACTTGAGTTGTTTGGTTGCCAATAGATCATATTCCTTTTATAGAAGAATTTTTCAAAGATCAGTAAATAAAGTAAAAGTGAAAGAAAAATGAAAAGTATAACATATTCACGCTGTGATAAGAAACACTTTGTGATTTCATAGTTCTGAATACTTTATTGTAAAACGCAATTTATGGGTTTCTGTAATATTCTACGATAAGTTTTACAAATTTATGAAAATTAGCAAACCTACCCAAATTAAATATCCTTTTTCTCTAGGTTTCGATCAAATCAATTTTGTCATAAAGAGGTCATTCAAAATAATACACTCCATTATTGGTGAGAATATTAATAATAATTACCTATAATGTTCAGGTATAGCGCAATCTGACTTGACGTTAATTCATTCAAAAAACGAACACGAGATAAAAAAAAATTAACATATTAGTACATAATTGAATAAAACTTCGTATGATATTTGTTATTTTCATCGATTCGGAACCATCCAATTTAAGAGTACCTTAACTTTGAATGTCCTAAAGTTCTTTCCAAATAATGTTACATGACTGTCCCTTCATTGGCTCTTTCCCCCCCTCGAAGTTCGAAGTTCCTGCGAAGTCTTGCGATGTTTACAACAACCCTTCCAGGTCATAAAGTCACCTAATCGAGGTAAATCAGCCGGTAAACTTGTGAAGTAGGAAGTAAGGGTGGATTGTAGATTGATGTGGGCAGGTGGGAAGACTACTTAACACTAAGGGTGCTTCTCTTTACTCTCTAATGCGAGGTATTTCACGGCATAAATACTCAAGTGGCATGCGGACCGAGGATGTAAACAAGGGGTCGGAAGGGGCCAACAAACTTGGAACGATAGTTACAAGAGTTTGTGAACTTTACTCTGCTATTGTTTAAACAAAAACAAGTGCTAAAAAGTTTACAGGTTACGTTTCATAAAATCAATTTAAATACTTTCATTTATACGGTTTTAATATAATCTCAATAAATAAAGAGTTTAGCAAAATATTCCTTCCTAAAGTGCGTACTGGCGGCCTCTACTTTTTAAAAACCGGATTGTCCGATTGTCTTCAAAATTTTACTGGAGACACATCCTTTATCTCTAATTTGTGAAAATTTCAAGTAGATCCGTCCAACCATCTTTAAAAGTTCAGTAGCCGCCTTTTTATGGTTTTTGATTGAATTAAAATGTTACTTCACAGCAGTTCCTATGCATCATGCAACACACTACAGAATGTCACATACAATCCATAACTAATGCATTTGCATGCATTATTAGGAAGTGTTGTATATCCGAATCGCAAGTTTAACAACTGATTAGGATTATATTGTCATGGAAAAAAATATTATAAATATTTAATTTGAAAAACCTGGCACTAAATAAAATTCTGGTTTCTACGGCTGTCTTTCCTGATTGAGGCTCTATCGTGGTTTTCCCTCAGTCAATAAGCAAATGTTGGGAGGGTTCCCTGCTAATTAACCATGACGCCACCTTCCCAACGTCCATCCTTAACTATTCTTCTTCGAAATCATCATCGTCATCATCATCATCATCATCATCATCATCATCATCATCATCATCATCATCATCGTCATCATCATCGTCATCATCGTCATCATCGTCATCATCGTCATCATCGTCATCATCATCGTCATCGTCATCATCATCATCATCATCATCGTCATCATCATCATCATCATCATCATCATCATCATTGTCATCATCGTCATCATCGTCATCATCGTCATCATCGTCATCGTCATCGTCATCATCGTCATCATCGTCATCATCGTCATCATCATGGTCATAATCATCATTCATCCATCACCATACATTAGCTTCATTGCAGAACAACACCACTAAAAAAAAACATCTCGTACTGAATTATTTATATAATAAAGAGAATTTATATCAATTTGATAGGTTTCGACTTGGGCGTCGTCCGATTCTATCAAAGCGCCGAGCTGATCTGCAATAATTCATTATTAACTCTTCTACCTGGGTTCGATCCCCGGTCTATGCCAGGGTTCTGGGTTCGACGACCGCATTATCTGCATAGTTTCACAAGAGACTAAAAGCTAAACGTCAGATTCACCCCCGAGCAACATAAACCCTTCCTCTTACTCAGCTATAGACGCAAAGTATTTTCTAATTTTATACACGCCGCGTTTTAACGTGAATAGCTTGTTCTTCTTGCCTATTATTTCCGATAATGTGCCGAAAAGGAGATTTAACTAGGGGTTGGAATTAACTGGCTCTTCGAGAAACCCTATAAGAGAGCGTATAGCAGTTTTACAAGAACACAGCTTAGATGAAAACTTTCGGTATAGAAGCTTTGCGTATCTATTGCAGGAGACCTGAGCATGAAATGAAATGTATGAATGAATGAAAAATAATAAAGAGCGAATGAATAAAAAAGAGCGAAAGAAAGAAAGAAGGAAGGAAAGCAAAGTATAGTATTCGGAAGAAAAGGATTTGATGATAAAAATTTGATGGCATCATCTGATGAAATCTATAAACTCGTCTTTTAACTCTAAGGTGATAGCTCTGATTTAATTGATTTCAAGGAATAATTGTCAAGGAACCTCACCAGCAACCAATCCGCTTCGTTCAAATAATGCGTTTATTTGGCCAAGTCTATATACGTATACAACAATTATTTATCTTCCTTGTTCAAATTTTTATAAACGAAACGAATCCAATAGACACAAATGGGTGTAACCATAATTGGCAAGAATGTAAAAGATATGCAATGTTCTAAGGCCGGTTTTTCATTAACTAAAAAGCATAAAACCGATCATGATTAAATTCTGGAACTTTAGAATCTTGATGAGGAAGACTAGGAGCTCTTGCGCCACGGCACTTTCACAAGCGAGTGGTCGCGTCTCATCACTGACCAATGTGTGACAGGTGCTGTCATGTCCGAGGACTTGGATGAAGGAACACGGCCTCGATGTGTCTTCTAAGCAAGGTTGTCATGTGCGGGGCCTACTGGAGTGTAACCTAGAGTGTATCAATGTGTCTTGTAAAGAGACTGGTACGTTTGATAGACGTCACAACATCGACAAGTTGATCGATTTCACAGAGAGTCTAAATTCATAGGTCTATCGCGGCAGGCAAAACGTCGATGGGTTTGAATTATGAATACTTTTGACACTTGCTGATAACGTGTTAACGTTTTCGCATTTTATTTCTAATGATCTGTTGGAGATTAGCGTACCTACAGGCTTAACCGTCCCTCTGATAAAGCTGAAATTTTGTGAAAAGTGGTATTAAACCGTTTATCCGATTTAGCAAGGTCATTTGGACCACAATTTTGCTATAAAATTATATTTTTGCTACAAATTGGTAAAAAAACTTACTTTTTAAATGTTGTGTCACCGAGAGTGTAACAGATCAGAAACATATACCTACCCAGTGTTGGCGAGGAACTAGTTTCATTTAGGGGAACTTTTAGGGAAACTTAGTTCCTTTATTATTAAAGGAACTTAGGAACTAAAAAGTTCCTTTTGTATGGAACTTTGGAACTTTTATTACGTTATTTTTCAAGTTCCTTTCGAATAGAAATATAGTATCTTATGACATGATTTGCACAGAATTTATTACGAATAATGACCCATTTTTTGTGGTTTCCTAAATTTACCTGATTTCTGAAAATATTCTACTTGATCACTTTACTCACTCAATTTAGAGAAGGATAATTTAAAAAAATCCGGGTTGTTTTTGGAGGGCATTGTAACTTAAAACGAACTTAGTTCCTTACTGGTAACTTCCCAGTTCCTTTATGTGAAAGGAACTAGGAACTGGAACTAGTTCCTTTTTGATCGAAGTAGCTGGAACTATAACTAGTTTCTTTTTTTGAGGAACCTACCCAACACTGCACATACCTACTTGCTAACAAAGGCTCGCTTATCCACACTTCATTATTAGAGTTCATCTAGTACCTATAAATGTATCGGCTGCATTGACGACGCTCTTTAATAGTTCATTTCCTACTGAGTTTATTGGTTATTTCATGATGCGCAGCTTACCTATTTAATTCCTGTACTGCAGGTAGTAACATGTCACACACTATTTTTTTATGTATGAAGTTATAGCTGGTTTATTGCTAAGTGCAAATGAGATAAAAAAATTACAGAAATATGAACTGATTTATTTTCGTACTTCAACTGCAGATTGGTCGTTAAGTTATCTCTTATTGCACCTTCCTGCCTGTAATGTTGTTTCTACCGCCCACGACGACATGGGAAGTAAGTAGCAGTAATTAACCTGAGTAATTAACTTACATACTTTTCAAACTCCTCTTTGAGAGCTGTACAGGTCAGGCGGTTCCTCTTATCGAACTGACATTTTGCGAACATATGAACATCAATTCCAGAAATACTCTCATGGTATTTTTTTAAATAAAATCTTCTCATTGTTAGTAAGAAATTAAAATGGTCTATACATAACGTCAGGTTCAGTTGATACTTTCACACTATAAAGTTGATCTTATTTTGATCATCCTATATAGTTGATCCTTCATAAATTATAAGAATGCGTCTAAGGAGCAGTGAAATGTCTTTAATTAATTTAACAAGTATTTCAAAGAAGTACAAAATGTCAGTAAAATATTAATAGCTTTCTTGCTTTGTCCGATTTGTCTGAAAACTGTCTAAAACAACTAAAATGTTGGTCCGAATGACCATGCAAAATCAGTTTAAATTTTTAACCAATCGCAGGATCTTTTCCAAAATTCATCAAGTGACCGCTCATATGACACTTGTGTATTTGACAAATTTCAGATCAATTGGTTGAATATTTTATGCGTCATTGGCTATGTTTAGCATAGGTAGTCCTATAGTTTTTGCTTCACACGAGGACTAATCGTAACTATTTATTCTTTTCGACAAAGATCCAAGCGTGTTGTAGTCATGTTTAACCACCCCGTTCCGTCCCCGTCACACCATGTCGTTGTCACAATCCTCCCTCCTCCCTAATGAGAGCTGACGCGCTGTCACGACCGTGACACGACGTGACGCCCCCAGCATGCGCTCCCGTGACACCGCATGGCGTCACACATTGTTTACTCCTGTCTGGTGATTTACATAACGCCCGTCGTGAGCTGAGATCATGGGAAACCACGAGCACGATAGGCAGCGGCTGGATAGGAGTCGGAGGATTCCATTAGGAAGCAGCGCACTGGAGAAGGGAAGTTGAATGTACTAGGAAAACGCTCTGTGTAACGCGTTGATGAGCGAGCACCGAAACGCGCAACATCTCCAACCGGAATATCGTAACGCACAGAAAATATAATATACACCTATAGTGAATTGAAATACGATCCACTTGATCAAAATAAAATTACCTGACTTCATTGAAACTGAGAATAGCCATCTATACACTCTGATCCATAAATAAAATCAGATCTAAGCTGTACTGGAAATTAAATGTCCGATAAAATCTCTTCTGACATTATATTTAAATCTATAAGTATACCAATTGGACTAAAAACTTGTAAAATAATGTCCATGCAAAATTTGAACTTAATTGTAACATTTTGATTTTCGACCAATCGGGAGATATTTTCATTTTTGATACAATCGAAGGGCAGCTCTTAAAAACTATAGTACACGATTAAGTTAGAATGATATTAGTATGTGTGCAAAATTTAAGCTCAATCGAAAAAAACTGTGACCTGAGTGTGGCGTCGGGCCAAACACAAAAACACAACAACAACAAAAACAGAGAAAGTGTGAAAGAGCAGAATGGAGTCCCTCGCTACTCTCGCTAAAAAATAATCGTACCAGTGACTTACTGTGATTTTTTTACCAGTTTGTTTATCAGTTTTGGTAAACATGGTTGGACATCATCATGCATGAGAAAAACAGGAAGAAAATTCAGTTATCAACCAATAGGAATCCAGAATGCATAGATAGACACTATGGGCTAAAATGTTTTTTCTTACTTTTTCTTACAGACACTCTCGCTTATGTCATGAAAATGACTCCCATTCGGAATGATTCGGTCGTTTCCTCTGGTAGTTCTTCCCTTTCCTTAGTCGAAATGGAACTGGAAGTTCCTTAATAAATTCACATCTACTTCACCGTCCGTTCTTGGCGTTTTCAACTTCATCGTCTGCATCATTCAGAGAGGGGGTAGTTTATTACTTCTAAGATGTCTTTTGTAAACAAATGATTACTTGTTCTCAATAATAGAAGTTAAACTTCACGCCTGCCAAATAACATTGTATCTGCTTCTTGCTTGTTGGTCCTTGCTAATAAATCTTACATAAATATTTGCACATTACCGAAATGTCATGCTTTTTGTTGCATTAAATTATAAACGACATCGCACTGCAAAGTAACAGAGACAAATGAAGATCATCTTGAATACAGATGTCAGGTCTGGGGATCGCGCGCTATGATCCAGCTAAAAGATTTTAAATCATTTATATATTTGAAAATTTTGTGGTCGCATATTTGATAATAAGTTCTATGAGTAACATTGCTTTGTGTGGTTAAACAAGGGGCTAAAACCCGGTACCTCTCTTTTGCCGGGCGAGAGCGTACCAACTGAGCTAAATCTGGTCAAATTTAGGGCTTTCAATGGGTTTTCACTTCGCATATTCCTTCTTATTATCCTGACTCCACTGTCACATTGTTACAATTAAAATTATAATAAATTTAATAGGAAATTTAAAAATTACGGAAACTTGAAACTTTTAAAAACCTTGTTGAAGCTTTAATTTGCTAAATTCTTGGTACTTCATTCACTAGGAAAATTAGATCAGAATATGATAATTGTATACTTTATCTTTATAATAATAAACCAATTGCTTACTGATAATAACTTTTTAGAAACTAATACAGTTTTTAGGTTTAGGATAGTTAAAAAGTATAATAAATGTCATTGAAAGAATCATATTTTTCGAAGAAATTGCAACTAGACAATAAGTTCCCTGTGTTGTGAAGGAGACGGTTCGCCGAAGTCTCATCAGGTCAAGGTCGTCTGAAATGACGTCACTTCCGTCACTCATCCATCATGGCGCCCGCACCTGTCTCTGTCTGCAGCATCTCACACGTCTGGACCAGCGAGATGCAGCAAGGTCAGGATCTAGCAGACGCGGATTCACAGCTGGGGGGAGACACTTTTTAAATCACAGCAAGAAATTGTACTTTTGTTTGTGTGTAGCTCTTTAGGCGGCTAAACTCGGTACTTTTGCAGAGATTGAACCCTTAGAATCGTTCCTCAGTAGCTCAAAACTCTAAAAGTACTCTTTTGAGAAGATGAGTAGGTAAACACCTATAAATCTAATTCCAAGTTGTATTAATACCAAATCTCCATACACCAAATAGTTTTGATTTTATAAGTCTAGAGTGTAATTTAAAATTTTACTGTAAATATATTCTTAAAATACTATTAGAAAGTTTGGGATAACTATACATCTTATGATTTTTCCGAACTATTTACAAATCTACAGTGAATTCAAAGAACTGGACAGCTTCTAACGTTCAAGAAAGAACATGTATTGTGCTCACCAAGATGTACTAATTAAAACTGAATTAATTACAAATATCGAAATTAATTACACAAACTTTTTTTATGTCAAAATTACAAATTTTCATACACAAAATCATCTTCAGATTTGATGAAATAAATAATTTGTGAATTAAATTCAATGAATTTCATCATTTCAATTTGTATTAAAACAGTTTAAATATACCTCCGAGGCAATGAGGACGAAAAGGAATGTCAAACTGGATAATCAATTTAAAAATAATACGCTCCGATTAATCATTATACACATGCGACATTTTTAATATTATACATTAGCGATCTAACCAAGTATATAAGTCTCAAACTTATTTAACGAAATTAATCATTTCAAATATATACTTATATATAACAAGAAATATCAATCTTAATTATTAATTACAATAATCACAATAATAATTCCAATAAGAGGTTTATGAAAATATAAAATTTTATTTCACCTAACATAAGGGACAAATATTTTACTGATGACTTTCGTGAGCTTTTGATTCTGTCATGGTGTTGCTTTCAATACTTTATTAGCTTCTCTATGGCGATATTTGGAACTTTTGAGTTCGGTCCCAGGTTCATATCCCGGTCGAATCACAACACAAGTTGTCAGTCGTTTTGGGAACGAATCATTGGGCATTGATCACAATACAGAAACTGTTTTCATTCACAAAATTGATTCTGTAAAACAAATCAGTAAGTTTTATACATTTAAAATTCAGACAGTTTTTATACATAAAATTTCATATTTAGAGAATATATCTGCAATTTTATTATCATTAAAAGGAGACGTTTATTTAAAAATGTAAAGAGGTATACCAATTCCAATTCTATACCGGTTTTGATACAGTTGAAATTACATTTTGTCAAAACTGTAGGTTTTATAGAATGACTTATTAATAAACTAACATAAAAGTACCAACGGAAGATAAAAACTTTGCGGAAAACATAACTCGCTATGAAAAAAATGTAAGTCGAAACAAAACATATTCTTGATCTTGAATAAAATATCGATAAACAAAATGAGTTATATGGGTAGGTACTCTTTAATTGTGTAACTTCAGCAAAACACCTTTGCACATTACTCTGATTTTTTAAAAACGCTATTGCTTACCGCAAACAATTGAAGAATGAAAAAGTAGTAAAAACTATATCAAATCATCATCCAAATAAAAACAGTTTCACCGTGTCTCTAGCCCTGCCTCGCGGTAAAAATAAGAACCAATTATTACATTTTAATATAAATATGAATATTATAAAAGTAAACTTTGAAGTAGGTATACAATTGTTTCAGCCGCCATATTTGTCAGTCCATCATGATATTAGACGTCAATAGTTACCTAGCATCTCTTACACGAGGCTGCTAGCGTGGACTGACACAAATGGCACCCAACTGTGGGACTAAGAGAGGAAGTAGGCCCTTGTTGGAGAGGCCGTCGGATTAGGCCGGTCATTCGTATAGTCATCACCCTTTCAGGACCCGATACTTATGACAAGTAAAGTTCCTGATAACTAACTACCAGATAACTTTGAAAAGCTGAAGTCGTGGTGATTTTTTTAAATCAGTGTATACACAAGAGTGATAAGTTAGAAAGTCGTAGAAGAATGTATAGAAATTATCTGCTCTTCAGATTTCAAAACATAACGGTATGAGATCTTAGCATACATATGCACCACGTTTGTTGAAGGTTGAAATAAACTTTGATGAAACACACTCCATATATTGTAACTAGATTTCGATGGCTGTCATTTCTGAATGTCGAAATACGCCACTTCTCCTTGTGGAAAGAATTTGTGGAAGTTTTATACCTGCTTCCGGTCAAATGGTCAGAAGACATTAAAGTTACTTTATAGAGTTTGGACTTTGCGTTATCTTGATCCCTAGAAAGACTCTTCACAGCTACTTTGGAAGTTAGAGTTTGGAAGAAGAGCGTTTGGGTTCGTCTTTGGTCTAGAAGATCGATTTGTAAAATGAAATACACTTGATATCTGGATAATATGCGAGTGAACATTCCAATAGGATTGTGAATTGTTTCAATAATTTCACAAGCTACTGTAATGAGTTGACGTCAATATTCAGATTGTTTCAGAATTAGCTAGTGAGGTTTCATGTATGAAAATGCCAACCCATTTTATCTGAAACATTTAACTCAAAACCATGGTGCTATTAGTTAGGTGAGTACACGAGTCACGTGGGTACGTAAACGCGGCACTAGCGCGCCTGGCGGCAAACGCAGTACTTGCCAGTGAGCAGACTCTAAACTAACCGCTAGGGCACTCACAATCGCGTGCTCAGTTGATCATCAGCACCTTAGGTGAGTGCTTCCACCTAACTAGTATATAGCACCATGCTGAAAACGCACAAATGTTTAGTGCAAAACGTCTAAAACGCATTCCGAAGACATGGGATCTGAGAAGAAAGCGCGCCGCGATCACACTTGCCAGATGAGCAAGTGATTGGTCGAGTCTTCTCTGCCAGCGACCTCTGACGAGCTGGAAGTTCTAAAGTCTTCATAACCGTCGCCACCGGAGATGACTAACAGCCTGGCTGAGGCGACGAGGTCGGGTTTACTCTTCAACGAGTACCGATGATGGCCGCTAGGTCGCATGACGAGCTCGCTCGACGGCGACGGAAGTGTCTCGACGACTGTCAGGAAGCGGACGTGGCCGGTGTGCCCGTGGGGCACGCCTGGGGACAAACATGTCGGTCAGGTCGCGGCAGAGAAGAATAATGACGACGATAATGGACTGTCAGGAAGGACTCCGGCGGGAATTGAACCCGATACCTCCCTCCAGTATGTAAGTCTAGAACGTAGCCCCAAAGGCAACTGAGATGTCCCATTACATTTTATGAAGGACATAACAGAAGAAACTTCATTATAAAATTTAAAAAAATGGAACGCATTTCAATTAAAAGTTATCATTGTGTTTGACGGAAGAAGGTAGAGTTGGGTATTGAAAGTGAATGAAGTGTACCTGTTGCAGTGAGCGAAGTCGCGAGTTTGTTGGTCGAGGCAGATATGTGAGGCAAAGACATGGTGAGGATGACGCCGGCGCTTGTCCCGACCCAGAGCAAGTCTTTACATGCCAGCAATGACGTTACTCTCAAACACGCCGCCTTGTGCTGGCGGATGATGTCGTCACAACCTGCAATACACATTATTCGGACTCAACCCTTCTGTCACAAGATGTTTTTCAACAATAATAAAGATCCCACTTCTGTCACCACATGTTTTTCAAATAATATCTGTATTTTACAAGAAATAGTTTAGTTAATTTGTGTGTTGAAAGGCAAAACAAGACGAGTAGCCAGAATACAAGCTTATTATATTCTGATTCCAGATGCAATGAACTTCTAAAAGTGTTAAATAAAATTAGATAGTACGTTAATAATTATTTAATAATTAATGTATTACGTTTTTTGATTTTTTAAAAAACATTGCTTCTCATATGTCTACGTACATTGTAATCTGACATATACTTAAATAGCAATTTGCAAACTAAATATATCAATCAATCTATAATAAATATCCCACTTCTGCCACCAAATGTATATTTTTTTTGCAATAATTCATTTCAGTGAGATTAGATCAATCTCCCCCGCCCCTCGACCCAGAAAGCAGTCAGATGTGTTGTTGACTTGTGTTGACTCACTGGCGAGCATCTTGTTGACGGCCGGCGCGACGTTCACGTCGGTGAGACACTCGTAGGAGGTGGCGTGGAAGAGTCTGACGATGGCGGAGTTGTGCAGCGACACCCACGCGCCGAGTCCCGCCGTCGCCAACCACGTGACGTTCCTCGTCAGGTCGGCGTTCACGATCAGAGTGTGCTCCACCTCCAACAGTGTCGTGTTCAGGACCTAGAGCAGAGACAACGTGTTCGTCAGAGACAAGGCCGAGGAGATGATAATCGTTTTGACTTTTGATACATAGTGAGTGGCAATCTCAACACAACTATATGCATGTTGGAAAATAAAATATATGTCTTAAGGGACTGGGAATACAATCTACATAAATGGGCTCAATTTCTAATGACATATAAGAGTTTTAATATCTTTAAAATCAGAGATGGTTGCTTCGGGAAGTAACGCTATGAGTTTGACTTCAGAGGTTCTGGGTTCGATCCCTGAGGCCGTCCTTCCTTACTTACACTTGACTGAGGTTTTTCAAGATTCCTTCAGTCGAGAGGCAATTCTGAAAAGGTTCCCTAAGAATAGGACACGACTACCTCCTTCACAACGTCCTTCCTAGTGTTTTATGTCTTAAACAGGGTTTAAATTGTCGAAAGTTCACATTGAAGTTGATAAAGCGAACAGCGAACTTTGGTATCGAACTGTCACGCTAGTAGAGCTACACAGTGATCGAGTCAACTGCATTAGAGTTCCTATGTTGCTTCCTACCTTGATGGCGTTGTGACAGCCGCACCAGAGTTTGCCGGCGACCGAGAGCATCCTGGTGACCGGCGTGGAGGCGGTGCCGACGGACACAGTGTAGGGGTCAGTCGTGTTCCACCCGGCTGGAAACATTGTCACAATTAGTTACTATCTGATGTGCCAGATGCAAGATATGTCTGAGGCATGGGGCTACTTGGATATGTCAACAATATCTAGCTAAAACTAGAAGTAAATTCTAGTTTCTGGTCTGGAAATCTGCACCTTTGATGACTACATTCCAGGAAGGCAAATGCATACTAGGAGAGGATAGCTGGAAACAATTGATTGATTTGAGATAGTGTTCGATACACGAAAGTTAAGAGCATCTAGTGGACAAATCTTGGAGGGGAAATTACATTATCTTGAGACAGTTTTCCATTGACGATAACCATTGACCATATCTGTACCTCAGAGGTAGAAGGCCGGAAGTCTATTTTCTCGATTTTAATCCCACACTTTCGGAATCATGTAATCAAGCTATTGCCATTTGACTTATGTAGACAAATACAATTTTATATTGACGTGTTCTCTTACACTATGAATTACAAATAATTATGATTAGATGAAGGCAGATATCCAGGTTTTTGAGCTCACCTGGAGAATCATTGAAATGACTTCAGTGCACGAGAAAAGAGATAAAGCCATTGCTCTAAAAATTATGTTTTTAACATTATGATATCTTTAAAAGTATTCAAAATTCACTTTTGACACACAAATCAAATATAAGTAATAATTATGGATATATATTTATACAAATATGTATGGTTTAACATCGGACACTTACTGTGGTCTCGTAAGTATACTGTAATGTCTCCATTGGCTAGCGCCACGAATACCCTGTTATCCAAATAACTGTGAACAAAACACTAACATCAGTTCCCTCGTTCTCTTCCCTCCAACAGCATCTTCACCATACGATATCAGATACTCACATAATGCAGTAAACCGCTGAGCCATGTTGTATCTTCACCTTATTCTTCTTGATACGTATATTGTCGCTACAGTTGTAGACGTGGATGCACCCGTCCTCCGTGCCCAGCCACATTGTGGGCTGGAGACTGTCTGTGTCGTCACAGGTTGTGGGCTGCGCAGGAGGTTGTGCGTCGCTGGGCTGCGCAGTGGACAGCACGGAGTCCGAGGCACTGCGCGCGCGCTTTAGCTCGTCCTCGGGCGGCACTGTCAGGGACAGATCAACTTACATCACACGTCTGATAGCTTTAGTCTGCAAACACACGGGGCGTTTTTTCCCTACCCAGACGCGCGATTTTTCGTCCTAGGGAGTTTTACACTCGCGTCTTTTGCGCGTCCCGTGTGTTCGCTCCCATAAGACTTAATGCTACCAATCTGCTCTGCGTTTCGCCGGTGTTCGAACGCTTCGACTGGGCGTGCAAAAAAACGCCCCGTGTGTTTGCAGCCTTAGCTCAGTAATTTTTTTTAGTTAATTCCAAACAATACCTAGGTATAAGGTTTAGTTACAGCCTAATTTGAGTCTAAATAATTCTTATAACAAATGCATTTCTTTCCACTTATCTATGTTTTTTTATCTCTTCCGTTTCGCTACATAATTCGAAATTGTAATATTTTAGGAATACTATTTTTGATTATTTGAAAAATTAAAATGAATGTACCTTATTCCTTGCTATAATGAAGCGTAAATGGAGTTCTAATCAATTTTTTAGGGCCAATTACCAAAGCCAAGTTATGCTGGATTAAAAAACAAAAAGTTTTTTAAGCCTAATTTTAAATTAAACTCAACTCTTTCAATCTTGGCTCTGCCACTAATTAAGCCCAATATCACAAACCAATTGGACCAGCTTTTTGCTTGTACGAGCAAAATGTAAGCCACATTGATTTTTTTTCAAAAGTATTGGAATCGTTTCTTCTACTTTCTATTCGTGTGCTAAACTTGGGCACCATCATGCATAAACACTTCTAGCTCGTCAACGCGTTGTATCATGTCAACTCAGCTAGAGTCTGTCTAAACTAGTCACCTATCCGAGCCGGCCGATCGTCCTCCGGCTCGTCGTCCTCAGAGCTGGACGAACTGCTGTCCAACTGGATGTTCCCCACACTCTTGTCGGTGTCCTCGACAGAGATGCTGATGCCGATCTTGTTGCTCGTGAACGGCTGCTGATTGGTCGCTGGACCAGCAGCGACCGGACTGCGGAGATCGAAATAACACATATTAATTTGTGCTGCAAGCGCGAGCGATTTTGTTGATTTTTGTAGACATTTTTTTGGATACGATTGGAGACGTAATGGGTTGACCAAATGATTTTAAATTTTAATAGTGATTAGATAAAATACAAACTTAGAACAAACTTATCCCTTGGTACATATTTTTTCGTTAATTAGTAATAATTAGTGGATTTTTGGTGAAAACTAGCTATTTTCTTGTCGCGCTGGGTGCCGTATAAAATTAAATTTAAAAAATGTGCCAAGTGATTACCCTAAGTTTGTCTTTTATCTAATCATGATTAAAATTTGAGATCAATTGGTTAACGGGTTTGATCTCCAATCGTATTGGAAATTTCATAGTTTTGCGCAGTTTTGCAACAATTTTTCTCTCTTAATTTTCTAAAACGGCCGAGCATTAAGTTGGTTTTGCTGATGCATTATTAGACCTTGATCCCTGCCATCTTGATTAAACCAAAACCCTATCCACAGCCACTTTACTTCAATATATAATTTTGTTTTGTAAGTAGTGTATTTGATTCAAACTGACATTGACTCTTGATGGATACAAAAGTAAGTGAATTACTATTTGAGATGGCATTTAGCTATATTTTCACGTATAATTCCCTTTCAAGAGACCTACTGCATCAAAAGGCTGTACCATGAATATTTCTTTAGCTGTTACCCAGTCAACAATGCTTTTATGTGCAACACAGGGACTGTCAACAAAGTAAACAGCAGATTTACACACTACTGTGCTACGAGAAAGTGGAATGAATCTACATAAAAATGCTTCGTTTCATGGAGAATTTCGTTTAAATAGCAGATAACTTGCTAAAAGTATTAAACCCACATGAAATGAAGCCCTTTTGCGTATGTATATTCTATTTCTCTTCTCTCCTAGCCCATACAGAATAATGTCTATTATTTTCCTTTTTGAGCGAGCGTAGCGAGCGTCACCACGGTACTCTTATAGCACTTTCTCTGTGTGTTTTTTTTTTTGTTTTTTTTGTTTGTTTGTTTTTGTTTTTTTTGTTTTTTTGCCTGCACTGCCCAGGTCAAACCGCACAACCAATCGATCTGAAATTTTGTACACATACTAACGTAATCTATGCGATCCCTGGGATCTTTTCTGAACGAGATCCTGTGATTGGTTCAAATTTTATAAAAATTATCTTTCGATTGGTTGGTTCGATCAATTTGAAATTTAGCAAAGTCATTGCAACCAACATTGTACCCAATCAAAAAAAAATTCAGCCAAATCCTCCAATTGGTTTAAATTTGAAACCATTTTTCCTGTGATTTTTGAAATTTAAACTGGAACCGATTGACCGACCAAATAAAAACTTCGCATGGTCATTGGTACCAACATTTATGGTATTTTTGCCAATTTTCACTCTAATCTGTCGTTATTTTCAAAAGTTTTTGTCATTTTAGGGACATTTTGCGTGTTGGCTGTCAAATTCACGGCGACTTCGAATCTACAGTTCAAGGCAAGGTAGTTAGAGCAGAAAGTTTTAAACATATGAAACTAATAATGACCGTTCAACAGATTGATCTGATATTGTGTACACACACTACATATCATATCATATGGGTGGTCCCAGGTATATTTTTTGAACGAGATCCTGTGATTTTCGAAAATTAACAAGGAACCGTTCAATCATAAAGGTTTAATCGATCAACTTAAAACTTAGCAAGGATTGGCACCAATATTTTTGGAGATTTTGGTGATTTTTATACAAGTCTGTGACGAAACTAAAGAATTGTTGGCTTTTAATGACATTCGATAGACATAATTTCGGTTCGAGGTGTTGCGTGTATCCGTGCTCGCTCATCAACGCGTTTCACAGAGCGTTTTCCTAGTAAATACAATGTCGTACTTGCAGTTGCAACAGGTTGCATTTCAAAGTTGTGTGCGTCATGCCAGAATTTATGAGATTCTGAATGATAATAGATGATAATTATTCGATTTATAATTATATTGAACAAAACTATGCCAATCTGTTTGAGAAATTACTCAACTAAAAAATAATGAATTGTCCAACATCTGCCACCATTTGTAGAAATAAATATCTTTCCCAATTTTTTTACCACCCGTTTCGAAAAAAAATAATAACAAAAAAATTGCATGGCACCGAAAGTTAGTTATTTGTATTATTTAGCAACATTTGTATTGCCGTTTAATATTTCCAATGTAAAAATTATCCATAACATTATTAAATTGTGTACTTTCAGATGCAGACTGTCATCATTTTTCTGGGAATTTACATGCTGATGTTGGGAACATCCCAAGCAATCTCATGCTACACTTGCATAGATTACATGGTAGGTATACATCAGTTAGGTATCCTAATGTTTAATTAATAATTTTATATCATATATTTTTCATAACTTTTATAAACGTTATTTCAGCTGAACAACACACATCTGAGTAAACCTCCGCTGCTTTTAAAGCTAACATCAATGCTTAAACTTCTACGATCCAACTCCAACTCCAGCGAGTACATGTCATGTCGCACTTCGAACTCTACGTTACGTCCGAACATAACCGCCGACTGCGCTTCGGGGTTCTGCGGCCGAACCATCGCGATGTTCTGCGAAAGCGGCAACAAGACACTGATCGACGTTCGAGGTTGCGGAACAAACATAACCGATACGAGCTTGAGTACTGGGATCAAAGATGTTAACAATTATTATCGAATTTACGAAACTAACCGAAATGATACAGACTCGAATACCTATACCGAGATCGACGACGATAATGAAGATCTAGAATATGAAACAAACTTAATAGTTAACTCTACCAATATCAACCAGACATGTAATGTTGGAGTTTATGAAACAAACGACACCGACATCACATTGAACCACGTTTGCACATGCAAAAACGGAACCAACTCGACCTTGAACAACTACACCGAGATCGTGGAACCGCCCAAGCCGATGTTTCGAGCGTGGACGTTGACGTGTGATACTGAGTTGTGCAACGGAGATTTTGAAGCAACGTCGGAGGTTTTAACGAGCAAGTGTCCAGCGGTTCCTCCGCCTGAACGTGATGTGTATATGTTATTAGACGAACTGGCACACTTCTTGGCTAACGTACTTCAACTTGGCATAATGATGGTAATGACTTGGTATACTTGGCGTAGGGTTTTGGAGGGTCGCTGACATTCTTGTGACAATTAAGTGTGTGTTCATGGACAGAGAAAGTGCAGTAGTCAGTTGAATTCATGAAGCCGATGTCTTCTGATTTACTACTAGGCACACGGCCGGAAATATCACAGCTTTTCAGACAAGCAATTGTTTTAATTTATACCTATACACAATTTGTTATTTGCATAATCATGAATGATTTTCTTAATTTATTGTATTATATTTATCTCATAATATTACTATTAAAGTTTATTCTATGTTAATCTTCTATTGGGTGACAAAACATTAGTACAATAAACTAAAGTTTTCTTCCATCTCTTTTGTAGGTATTCTCAGAAATAAATAGTCAGAGGTATATTATTTTTAAGTGTCCTGCCCCAGACTAGAGCCCCACCTTGTAGAAAATGTATTTTTATTTGTGAAATGCCCTCTAAAATCCCTTTCCCTTTGCCATTTCCCTCTAAAATCATTAATATTTGTAACCAATCCTGCGTTATTAAAAATAACAACTTAATTAAGGAAAAATAATGATTCATTATCATACAAATGACTGAAATCGTTGTTGCTGCTTTCTCATCAAATTTCATTCATAACTCTAATGATGATAATTACATCTTTCCAACGTTAAATATACCAGGTTCATATAAAAAAAAACATCTAAGAGAATTTCACAATGCTAAATTCAAATACGGAATAGTAGATAAATAAAAAAAACAGAACAGGACTACTAAGAGAAAATAATAACAACATTACATAACTTGAAGAATATAAGAAGTTTAATCAACTTGAAGGAATGGTAGAAAGGAAGTCGCTCTTACCCGGGTTGCAGACCGGCAGGTATCGAAGCGACGCAGAGAATCCTCGCGTTGCAGACTCCGTTGCACGAGATGACGTTGGGCTCGGGATGCAGACTCAAGACGCAGACTTGTCCGACGTAGCCGTCGCTGTTGCAGACCCACACGTCGCGCATGTGGGCGGCGTTCAGTCCCAGCGTGGCCGCTGCGCAGGTGAACTGCAGGCCTGCGCGAGTCTTTCGGATCGGCACCGAGACGAGGAACTCCGGGCACGGTCGGCGGTCGGCGGACAGAGCTGTGCACGAGACATAATGTCAGAACACAAATGAGAAACAAAATAAAATAGGTGCGTTCATGAATAATTTTCCTACATGAACAAGATTTGATTCGAAAATAATACAAAACCTTATAGGTAAATCATAAAACTTGAACTTTGTTTAAATTTCCTTTCCTGTAGGACAGTTAGATAGGACTTCACATAATTCAAACTGTTTTCATCAATGCATCTCTCTATAATATATTGATAGTGATTCATACCTAGCTTCTGTTTGGCATCGTTGAAAGACTCTTCCCAGTTTCTCTTCTCGGCTTTCGTGAAGTTCACGGAGATGTTGTCGACGCCGCTCCTGTGAGGCAAACAACTCATCTTAGAAGATGTAACTACTACAAATTGTTATTCTTTTAGATCATTTCAATAAGGTATTTAACACATCTGAAATCTTACTTTTAGTGTTTTTACAAACTGGTGGCAGAAGTGGGTACTTTTTCAAAATTATTTTGTCTTAAATAAATCTAAACATTTTCGATTATGGACCGTATACCTGGAGTCTAACGTCGTTTAGAAAAGCTTTTGCTGCCCGTCATCAGGCTGTGATTACATACAAAGCAAAATGGCAATTAACTGTAAAAGATTTGCTTTTACAAGTTTCACTTTCACAATGGTGGCAGATTTAGGTACCTAATTTGTTTTTGACTAAACTTACTTGAATACAAATTTGGTTATTTCATTACGAATTGCAATATTTATTACACAATCAGCGTTAAAACTCCTTGAGAGATGGGTAATAAAATGGACCCACAATACAACTGGACCATTACTTGGAGTACACAATAACAGCTTTTACTGTTGTTAATGGTCAACGTAGAAGGACAAACCTCAACTTATCAGTAATCTAGATTTCAAAGTGGACTATGACAACTTAAAAGTTGTTAAAGTGCAAAATATTTCCAAGAAATTGAACCTTTTCATGTGTATTCTGCTACCAATATCGTGTATGTTCATCAGATGGAATGTGTTACTAACTGTGTATTCAGTGTGAGCTCCAGACAGCCCAACTGCGCATCCGAACTGCGCTGTTCCTCCAGCTGTTTGCTCGCCGTCGCCGCCATCTCTCTGACGACCTCCTCGAGCTGGCCCCTGTTCCCGTGCAGCGACGCCGTCAGCTCGGCGATCTGGTTCAGCGTCCCGACGTCCTCGGTCAGCTGTTCGATCTCGCGCAGACGCTTCTTGAGCGACTCGTCCTTGGACTTGACGATGTCGAGGTCGTCGAGGCTGACACGCATCAGGAGTTTGTACTTGTTGGCTTCCAGCGTGCTGGCCACACTGCCGACACATGTCCTGAACACACACACGACATTAGAACACACACACGACATTAGAACACAAGACACGACATAAGGACACAAGACACAATCAGTAGTAAAGTAGGCAGCAGGCGATCTGTGGATTGGATTTTATTTTAAAACCGTTATTTTACGAACACCTGAGTTAGCTCAACTTGGAGTCCAGAATCATTTCCATTGTAAGTTCCAGACTCCAGGTTGAGAGAACTAAGGAGTTCATAAAATACTTGTTTTAAAAGTGAAATTATTCCACAGATTGTCTGCTGTCTACTACAGACACGACTTTGCCAAGAAATGCCAACAAAATAGGTTAATTCTTTAAGTTATCTCTTTTTATGAGACTACGTGAAAGTTTTGTCAAAAAAATTCGATGTGGTGCTGCTTCAAAAATTGATCAGCTGTCAGGAGGTGCTTCTAATATTCGTTGACATTTTCCTAAAGGTAACCTCGCTGACCCTTAACCCTTTGCATCATGCGAAAGATCAGGGACGGCACCCAGAATGTTTCTAGGCAGGGAGCGGTGGACATTTGTTAAGAGTGGGCGTACAATTTTTTCGACATTTACGAGAGGGGTCATGACCCGCAGGGCGTTTATTGGTTTTCAAATCAACTGAAAAACGAATTTTAGAAATTGAAATGACGACCATTTGGTAAAGTAGGTAGTGTTTGGAATGACGTGTAGAATGGAGGTGGATTGTAAAAAGTTACCAAATACAGGCTTCAAATTGACAATTTGTAGTGTAGTTTATTATTTTTTAAGAAAATGTAGAAAATTATTCTTTCTGCGTTATTTGATTTTTGCATTGATATTCACCCTAATATTGAATATCAAAGATAGCAATATATTTTATTTCGTTTACTTTTGGGAAGGCAGAGGGTGGGCTTGAGAAGAGCCCACCCCTGACGCTGTCCTTGATAGAGATTGTGTGATTTTGAAGAGATGACCGTCACTTCTCGACCCTAACCCCTAAACAAGTCATGTGTACTGGCTAGATCTTAGTACTCACGCCGACGGCTTCCTGATGGCGCCACTCCTCCTCTTGACACTGGTGATCACGAGGAGGTCGGAGAAGAGGAACAACGCCCTCTCCTTCCTCGTGCCTCCGCCCGCCGCCATGGTGACTGTGTCATGACGCACGAAGCTCCTGTCCGGGGCGACCAGCGACACGGAGCCCTCGATGATGTTCTCCAACTCCTTGAGCGTGTTCTGCTGTTGTTCGAACTCCAGGCTCTCGCGCTCCGTGCAGTTGATCTTGACGGCGAGCTCGTGGACCTCGCGTTGCGCCTCCAGGAGGAGGGCGTGGTCGGGGTGCGACGTGTCCGTGTGTTTCAACAGGCGCTGGGGGGACAAAGTCAAGATATTTACAGAAAGAACGCCGTAAGAAAGACACAACGCACTGCGAGCTCTTGCCCGGTAAATGGGAGGTCCTGGTTTCGAGCCACGGTTCGATCTCATATTATCATTTAAGAAATGAAACCCATTTATGTAGAATCCATTGCCCATCTCTCCTATGATGCTTATGATGGCATCACGAAATATAGAAGGTGAGACTTATTAGTTATTACCCTATCTATCACCCAATATATTATAATAGAAATGTGACTATTCCTTACAACAACATCATTCTGATTTCTGTTACTCTCCCAGCTTGTGATTGGTTCTAGCTGCACTCCTATTGGATGTTACCTGTATAAGCAGCTCGTAGCGTGGTATTCTCTGCACGGGCTTGATCAGCAAACAGTCCAGCGCCAACTTGCCCTTGTGTTCTCTCGCCATGGCCTGGGAACATGAGAGCCTCTGTCAAGCATCAGTCATACATCGGCACCACATGGCACCACATGGCACCACATGGCACCACGACATCGTACATGGCACCACATGGCACCACGACATCGTACATGGCACCACATGGCACCACATGGCACCACGACATCGTACATGGCACCACATGGCACCACATGGCACCACGACATCGTACATGGCACCACATGGCACCACATGGCACCACGTGGCACCACGACATCGTACATGGCACCACATGGCACCACATGGCACCACATGGCACCACATGGCACCACGACATCGTACATGGCACCACATGGCACCACGACATCGTACATGGCACCACATGGCACCACATGGCACCACGAACATTTGTTCACGACATCGTATTTATTGTCACAATGTCAGCAGTCTTTGGAATCTAGTCGAGTACTGCTTTCGGGAAATGCCAGTTCGTGTTGTCGTGTTGTCTGGGTCAGAAACTTCGCTCTGTATACAATTTCCCTTTCGTCTTTGTCTAAATATTTCGTGAGGGGTCCTTCCACCTGCAGCCCATTCTGTAACTTTTAAGAGACGCAATCTGCCAGCAACGGGACAAGCTAGACAATCAGGCTGCGGGCAAATACCTGGCTCTTAAAGATAAGAGAGTGAACCCATGTCGATGTGATGTCTAATGGTGTACTCAAGGTGTATCGTGTTCGTGTACCTCTATGAACCGCGCGAACGCCGGCTTGGCTGCACATGTGGTCTTGATCGCCTCCTTGGCACTCTTCCAGTTGTTGATGAACGACGTGTAGGTCTCGATCACGGGCTGTCTCGTGAACTGAAACACGTGAAATCCACAGCACGTTAGGGACAACGACCGACATTCAACTGTCTGTGACACCAGACAAGGGGAATAGAATATACATGAACAGGCTCCGTGAGAGCTTACTAGGAAAACGCTCAGTGTAACGCGTTGATGAGCGAGCACGGGTACGTGCAAATTCTAGAACCGGAAATGCGTACACAACGCACAGAAAACATATACAACCATATTGAATTGATTATGATCAGTGCTCGAAGTAGGAATTAAATAGTGGCGGTATGGTAACATAAGAATACCACGTGCGGGGGGGGGGGGGTACGATATTAGATGAGGGTCCAGATTCCAGAATTACACTGACAATCATTGTCATGTCATTAGTTAGATTAGTCTTTTACCTTGATGAAACAACTAAATTAAATAATGAATTTTACTTTATCTTGTAGTGGATGTTCATAGTTCACAGTTATGCTTGAAATATGCAGTCAAAAGATAACCATGAAATACGAGTAAATTAGAATCTAAAATTACGTAAATTTCCAAGAATATCTGATTTTAAGCATTCCGTTTTTTCTGAGAAGCAACGATATGAAATCAAATGTGTAAAGAAGTACCAGTATACCATACCGTCCCATACCGGCCCACTTCGAGCACTGATTATGATATCAACTTAAAAGTAGGTATTATGCTTTTCATCGAAACTTTAAAATAGCATCTAAGCACCTGGTTCATAAAGCAAATCAGAATCAATTCAATTGGCACTGGAAAACATTCATTTCGATACTTCATTACTGACAGATATTAAAAATGTCAATAAGTTCATACGTTCTTAACTGATTGGGATGAAATTTTGTAAAATAAGAGACAATATTGGTCTTAATGATCATGCAAAATATGAGTTTGATCAGAATTATCGAAGACCGTTTTCATTTTTCAGCCTATCAGGAGATATTTATTTAAATTTTAACCAATTAATGGATTTCAAAAAAAATTATGGTGTGGAAACAGAGAAGGTTGGTTTTACATGTGTGCAAAATTTCAGCTCGATCAAAGAAAAACTCTGACCTGTATAGCCAAAATATGAGTTTGATCAGATTTATCGAAGACCAGTTTCATTTTTCAACCTACCATCAGGAGATGTTTATTTAAATTTTAGCCAATTAATAAATTTCAAAAAAATTTGGGGTCTGCAAACAGAAAAGTTTGTCTCTACATGTGTGCAAAATTTCAGCTCGATCGAGGAAAAACTCTAGACATGTATAGCCAAAATATGAGTTTGATCAGATTTGTCGAAGACCATTTTCACTGTTCAACCTATCAGGAGATGTTTATTTAAATTTTAACCAATCAGTAGATATCAAAAAAATTAGGGTCTGCAACGCCCAGAGAATGTCCAAACACGTGTGCAAAATTTCAGCTCGATCGAAGAAAAACTCTGACCTGTATATCGTCAGTAACAAAAAAAAACAAAAAAAACAAAAAAAACAAAAAAAAAAAACAGAGGTCCGTGCCAAATGAGCCAAAAGGAGACGCTCGCTTCGCTCGCTCAATAAGTTGGCAAAAGTTCACTCGGAAGACCCGCTAAGCCAAAGTGAGTAAAAGTTGACTTATTTAACAGCCAAAAGCTAATCAAACACTAAAATTATCGTCAGAAATTTACCCCTTTTAGATCTATGCTATTGCCCTTCAGTATGGTAAAAATGTTTTTACATAATATGAAATTTGAAAACGTTCTTTCTTGCCTTCAGTAATTCACACATAATTCGCAGATACCTAAGAGATTGTCTGGTATGACTAAGTATAACTATGGGAGAGGAGAGATGGTCAGAGAGAATAAACAGGCCCTCAAGGTAGATTAAGTTGAAAACAATCTAGAGAGGATGCGGCAGGTTACACTGGTCATAAGAGAGGTTGGAAGATAGGAGTTGGTGACATCTGGAGTGCAAAAGGTCGTAGAACTGTGAATACCATATTCTTTCTCAAACCTCAATCGCAAAGGAGATGAAATAATAAAAGTAGACCATCAGGTAAAGTGTCTATACCAATCATATACTACAAACGCTGCCAACTTAGTATCTCGCTCTGGAGCTAGACTCTCACCGCATCTAAGAAGACGTCTCCGATCTTCTGGTTGATGTCCCAGTTGTCCAGACGCTTCCTGAGTTCTTCCAACAGGAGCTCGTGATGCTGTAAGATCGCCGGCACCTGGAGCAATAAATACGCGTTCATTCTAGACTTTTTACTTGCATGTTGACAAGTTTTACTACCTATATATGGTTTGTTGAGTTGGTACTTGCTGATGAACAGCATGCTTCTTGGCAGTAAAGCGATCATAAAACTGATGATCATATAAGGATAAGACTTCTTTAAACATTTAAAAACTGAAGCCAGAATTACACGGATCTCATTTTTGAATCAAGCATGAAGTCTCGAGCCAAAGTGTCGTTTTCACTCCTTAAGTAGACTTCTCTGTACTTTTTCAATACTCTATTTTTACTAAATTGTCCCAAAACTGAACACACATTGTAAAATCCAATACATTAAATCTTGAGCAATATGCCAGGTAAACTCGGCCAAACAAAAATTGAACGTTAACCAAATTTGAATGACTGCTGATCATGTCCCATAACCAATCAAAGCTTGTTATTATCATTGAAATGTGAGGTCACCTACTAGAGTGAGACAATGAGATCGCTTGGACTGACTTCTAATGGTGCGATCTTACATTTATCAGCCTATCAGATTTATTGAACGTTCAATTTATGTTTGGCCAAGGGTACATGAAAAATGTTATAATATAAAGCGTGAAATAGCATTGTTTATTTGTTGAAGAATTTCGAATTGATACGAGTTGTCATTCAGGGGTTTCATGACATAAGGTGTCATTAAGTGATCTCGAGACAAGTGTATGAGATGAGACGAAGATGCTGACCTGGTAGAAGATCTCGTCAACCAGAGAGGCGTCGACCAATCCGGCGTTCTCCGGACTCTTCAACGGCTGCAGATATTTCTGTAACACATCAACATTAACATCACATCAACATCACGTCAACATCATGTCAACATCACGTCAACATCCCATCAACATATCGTCAACATCACGGCAACATCACGTCAACACGGACCTGAGCGTCGACAATCCTCCCAACATCACATCAACATCAACATCACGTCAACATCACGTCAACATCTCGTCAACATCACGTCAACATCACGTCAACATCAACATCTCGTCAACATCACGTCAACATCAACATCTCGTCAACATCACGTCAACATATCGTCAACATCACGGCAACATCACGTCAACATCTCGTCAACATCACGTCATCATCACGTCAACATCAACATCACGTCAACATCACGTCAACATCAACATCTCGTCAACATCACGTCAACATATCGTCAACATCACGGCAACATCACGTCAACACGGACCTGACCGTCGACAATCCTCCCAACATCACATCAACATACTATGAGAGAAGTATTACTCTACATAAATAGGCTGAATATTTGCGTGTTATCTACTTCTAAGGCGAGCCCTACATATGAATGGAAAATATGTAGTAAACATGTTCCATTTAGTTACAAAATGATTAATTTTCTCATTATCATCTTTATGACTGGACAAACAGCATGCACGAGGCATGAGAGAAGAAGGCACGCAAACAGAAAGTATTCGATAACGATTTTTCTTAATTGCCTTTTTCCAGAGTAAACGAATAGAAAAGACAAAGCAGTGAAAATGAAAGAAGATACATTGCTGTATATAATACATCCTTTTCATGCGGATGACTCATCGTGCGGGCTTACTGTAGAAAGTCACTAACTAGCGTTCACACTTTGGGACTATTGAGTAAGCTATTGCTTACTCAAGTGCTTACTCAAGTAAGCTATTGAGTAAGCTTGAAAAAAACAGTTTTAAAACCCCACAATATTCAATTAAAAAATGAATTTAGCGAAGTGATTTTATGCCGATTATAAGTAATCGACATTTTGTCTGTACCTCAAAGGCAGAAGGCCCGATGTCCATTCAATGATTCTTGAGGTGAGCAGGAGCTTTACTTTAATCAAATTACATTGTACTGGCCACACTCGTCATTTTGAAAGAGAATACTTTAAAATAACTGCATTTGTGGTCATCAGGCAATTTACAATCGATAGAGCTTGATTACACGATTTTAAAAGAGAGCATAGCAAAATCGAGAAATTTGACTTCTGGCCCGGATTCACAAAGCTTTTTCCCCGGGGGTTTTAAATAAACTCCCTTATTTTACTGCTTATTAGATACACCAAAGTGGGGTAAATTATCAATTCCTCCAGGGAAAAGCTTGTGAATATGGGCCCTGAAATACAGAAGCAAGGGGATTTCTCAGAACTCTCAGAACTCTAAAATGTCAGTAAAATAACTTCTGCAGTAGCCACGACATGCTGTACAACATGACACAACAGACACAAGTGTCCTGATATTCGGGCGGAGTGACGTCACAAAGTCGCGATTGTCGCACCGAGGGGTGGGTGGGGGTGGGTGGGGAGAGATGTTGATAGGTTTCTGTTATTCACCGAGCAATCAATATCTCCGGCAGTGAGCAGTGTCGCGCAATGCGGCGGCCAACAGGTTGTCAAACAAACACAGCAGTGCTGGGGCCTCATTCTACGACTTTTAAATTCCCAAATGCAATGTTAATCCTTATGGCCGTGTCCGGATTCCATCAAAATGGAATTGGGAAAACGTTCTAGCAGAGACTCTTGAGCTTTATACAGAGGAGCAGAATCACGTTTAAATCGCAAAACAGACGATTTACCGTCCGAGTTACAACCATTTTCAGAAACCTCATATAATAAAATGCACCCTATAAGATCTGTAAAACAGTAAACTGCAAGGCTACTTTACTGTCGGGTCGTTCCGCCTCAGGACAACCAAAAAATGACGAAAATTGACCTGACCTCTTGCGATTTTAATAATTTTTTTTTTGAATATTGTCTACCTAAAAATAGTCGACACGTGTTTTTTTGTTTGACCTTGAGGGCAACCACTTCCGCAGTGCAAGCTTGCAAAATATCATGATTTTGTACTTTTTGAACATTCCGCTTGCACTTTCATAGCTCGTAATTTTTGATCCAAATATCGTACAAAGATTATTTTTTTACCAAAATGAAGCTCTTTTTATGCTCTATTTTACTATTGTATACACAATATGTTTCTTAAATTACAACATTTAAAAAAATGAAAGTGAAAAATTCAAAGTTCCATTACTCAAAAAGTCATTTTTTTATAATTTTTAAATTTTTACCATATAATTACTCATATGTTATCTACTTACTGTAAAACTTTCAAGTTGGAGTGTCTAGGGATGTGGGAGTAATGAATTATTTAGGGCGTCAAGGTACTTGTGAAACCGCGCGGCAGAGCGCCGCCGCTGCTCTCGTTCTAGCGATCGCGGTAAAAACTCCACTGAACTCGATCACTATTGTAACTACTCATTTTCTATTCTGTCTACTATAATTCAACAATTACTTTGATACTATTAGTTGTTAGTTGATTTGACAATCATAGCAATGGTTTAAATATGTATTCTCGTGGAACCACGAAAACCGTTATGTTCTGAATCCTTCGTTACACGACATCACAATAAATTCTCTCTGTCTACTATAATTCAATTACTTTTATAATATTTGTTGTGGGTCGTTTTGACAATCAATGCATTGTTTTTATATGAGTTCTCATGGGATCACGAAAACAGTTATGTTCTGAAACTTTAGGTATACGACATCATAATAAAATCTCTTGTCTTACGTTTTGCTATTCATAGACGGTACTCCGTTCTTCGCCAATTTTTGCCGACCAATCATGTAATAAATATTCCTGTCAATTAATTTCAACCCTTTCAGTTTTTAATCCCTGCTCTGTGTTCGCCGACACGAACTGCCCACCCTGCGTTGGTCTCGGGTGCAGGTGTATTTCTATAGGTATTGTTATTGGTTTTTAGGTATGTAATTGATTGAGGAGATTTTCTACACTGTGTAACTTCTAAGAGCAATCATATCTGTTTTGGCTTCCCAACCACACGGACCTCTGAGCTCTCCAAGTGTTGGGTGTTATAATAGGTATACATTTGTGTGTGGTTTTTTTTCTGATAGACAAGAAATACTGATATACCTATTCGTAGTGCATTTCGTAGTGAAATTGGTGTTCAATTTTTTGCGTTTTTTATCTATGGTTTATCGAGTCGATGTAATTATTTAATGAAATCAATTTATAGAATAAGTTTACATCTATGTAGGCTTTTCCTATAGGTACCTACTTTCTGTAAAATTGAAGAGTTCAATAATTTGAGAGTAAATACTACTTATTACATTATTTTCAAATTCAATCAGTGCGTCAAAGGTGTAAATCAGTCGCGACTTTGCTAAAAACTTTTCTTTTGTGCTGCAAGACGAGGCCCAGGGATTTTACTGAAACAAATCGTCCACCACTCTCCATCCATTCGTCGCATACTACAAAGAGAATAGTGAAGTGAAACACATCAGTTTTGCAGTAATTTCTGAATGCAGCAGGATACAGTTGCCGTCCGTTTATTTATTAAAAAAACTTATTAATTTTCTGAAACAATATTTTCAATCAGCCAACAAAATCATGTAGGTATTTATCAAATGGTTCAGCTGCCCAGTACAAAAATCGTAAAATATAAACAATATTTGCCGCCACAATGCAGCCGAGTGGCACTTCACAGCCACATCGCACGGAAAGGGGGCCTGTGAGGGTGTGGGTGGACTGTGAAGCGGCTTGCAGTCGAGCCAGTCTGCATGCCTTATGACGGCCAGATCATGGCTCCGCGACAACTCTATGACTGGGTCCAGTCCAACATCACATCCATCAACTTCGAGTATTGTACGCAAGATGAGCACGACTTGGAGGATCAGATTCTCGCGGCAAGATTTTCACAAGCACGTCTTATCTCTGGCACCCAGAAACTGCATTCATTTGTTCCTGTATCCATATTTATTTATTTTTTTGTCTGGGGCTTAACGTCGCACTGTTCTGCAGCGAGGCTAATGGCGACGGATGGATGATTATGATGATGATCGGGAGATGATGGTGAAGAGTAGGTAAGGATGGAAGGTGGGAAGGAGGCGGTCGTGGCCTATTAGTAGGGTACCTTCCCAGCATTTGCCTGAAGACTGAGGGAAAACCACGAAAAAACCCCAGTCAGGAAGGACGGCCGCGGGAATCGAACCCGGGCCTCCGGAATACAAGCTGAGAGCGTTAACCACTCACCCAACCTGTTCCGTAAATTTACATTTATACGTGAGTATAAATGTCTATGCTGTATCAACACACGTCATTCAAACGAGAGTTTATTCCTACGCTGCAGAAGCAAGAGATGAATTTGTGTCCATCCAAGCAGATGAACTATTGTTTAAACATATCTGCGGCTTTGTCACGTGCAATCGCTAGAACGACAGCATCGCCCGCGCTCGGCCGCGCGGATTCCCAAGTACGTTGACGCGCTAAATAATTTATTACTCGCACATCCCTTGACACTCCACCTTGAAATTTTTACAGTAAGTAGGTAACACATCGGCAATTATATGGTAAAAATTTTAAAAAAATTAAAAAATGACTTTTTGAGTAATAAAATTTTGAATTTTTTACATTCATTTCTTTAAATGATGTGGTTTAAGAAACATATTGTGTATAATATATTAAAATAGAGCATAACAAGAGCTTCAATTTGGTAAAAAAGGCATCTTTGTACGATGTTTGGATCAAAAGTTATGAGCTATGAGAGTGAGAGCGAAATGTTTAAAAAATACAAAATCATGATAATTTGCAAGCTTGCATTTCGGAAGTGGATGACCTCAAGGTCAAACAAAATTACACGTGTCGACTCTTTTTTAGTATACAATATTCCCACAAAAAATTAATAATATCCCAGGTGGTCAGGTTTTTTGCTTGGGGATTTGGAGCTGGAATGCCCCTGTCTTCTTTTAGTTATACTTTGGCGTACTTAGTCGCACGATATGAGCGCGATTTAGAAGTCGAGCTTTTTCGCGATTGTCCTCCGAATTAGTCCGAATTGTCCTCCCTTTTCGTTGTTTTCCAATGATAAAATCGCAATGTCCTCCCTTTTCGTTGCTTTCCAATGATAAAATCGCAATGTCCTCCCTTTTCGTTGTTTTCTAATGATAAAATCGCAATGTCCTCCCTTTTCGTTGCTTTCCAATGATAAAATCGCAATGTGAAGCATTTGCGATTCATGGAAACCTTACTTTTGCAGTACGTTCACTGACAAATATCAATTAAAAGTAGATTTTGTGAGTGAAATAATTGTCGTGGTTAGAGAATTGAACGCGTTTGATTATTGAGCGATCGAAGCGAGCGTCTCCTTTTGCTCTTTTGACAAGGACCTCTGTTTTTTGTTTATCTGTCCCTGCCGCTATATACAGGTCGCACCGTTTCTCCGATCGAGCTGAAATTTTGCACACAAGTAAGGATATAACTCAGCAGGTGGCAGCTGCTTTTTTAAATCCGTTGATTGGTTCAAATCCTAAAATCCGTATCGTGTGATTGGTTGATCAGATCAATTTGAAATATTGCAGGATTATTTAGACCAACATTAATAATAAAATGTACTACCAATTTCAGTAAACTATTCCAGTGTAAGGCGAGATTGTAAAGTTGCAATGAGTAAGTTAGTTATCTTTGGATTGGGCATATCTATGCACGCTCATCAACAGATTACACTGATCATTTTACTATTTAAATTCATGCCAACAACCACATAACTTGAATAAACTTTGATCAAGTGTGCTTCGCTTCAACATCTCTCATATTTTAAACTCTGGGCCATGGATTTTGTGCTATTCTTGGGCTATTGATCAGACGGAAGTCGATAATAACCAAAAACACCACTAATATTGAGCATGTAAATAGAATCATTCAGATCTTCTGCAAAGCTTTCCAAAATAATCATATGCGTTTTACTTTGCAGAGGCATCTCGTATGTGTTTTGCGTCACAACGGGACTCCTGTGACATTTTGCCCTCTTTGTTTTGCTTGCAATGCCCAGGTCACACCGATCAACAGATCGACCTCAAATGTTGCACCTATGTCACATGAGCGGTTACGTCTTTATCTTGTTATTGGTTGCAAATTGAAATGAACCGTTTGACTGATCATTTAAACTTTGCATGGTAATTGAGACAAGCATTTTTATTGTTTTGACAATTTTCAGATAAAACTCGATCAAGATCTTCAAGAGTAATTTACATTTCACGGAAATATTTTTGCTAGTTTTGTTATCGTGGAATTAATTTTGTATTTACTTTGTTTTGGAATATTTGTCAAATTTATTGGAAAACTTTTCAAAGAAATTATCACTGCTATTTTGATGCATTTGATGAGATATCTTTCCCAAGATCTGTATAGAGCAGCAAATTTCATACGAATATTAAGTCGAATACAATGCGAGTGCTCGCTTATCAACGCGTTACAAAGAGCGTTTTCTCAGTGATACAACTGCATGTGAAAATGTTTATACTCTGAGCCTGTCAGATAACATCTGAACTGGTCCATTATGATTAACTCACCATGACTAGGATCTGCAGGGCTTCCACATAGTTCCTCTCCGTATCGTAGAGTTCAACCACCACGTGTGTCCTCGTGTCCTGCAACAATGTGTCACAACAATCAACTCAACAATGTGTTCGCAACAATCAACTCAACAATGTGTTCACAACAATCAACTCAACAATGTGTCACAACAATCAACTCAACAATGTGGAGCTTCCGTGTCGTAGAGTTTAACCACCACATATTGTGTCCTCGTGTCCTGCAACAATGTGTCACAACAATCAACTCAACAAGTGTCACAACAATCAACTCAACAATGTGTCACAACAATCAACTCAACAATGTGTTCACAACAATCAACTGAACAATGTGTCACAACAATCAACTCAACAATGTGCTGACAACAATCAACTCAACAATGTGTCTTTCAAAGCAGCAGTGCAGGTGATCATTTTGCAGCCGTTTCTTAAATAGCCGTTCACATAATATTGCGTTCACATATTCAGAAACATTGTGAACACATATTCACCGTTCACATTATTGTGGATTGTGGATTTTTCTCTGAAACCATCACAGGACTAGAAAGCTCTCCCGGTAGACTTGTCAATGGTTAATCGGAAAATCGGCAAACTGCACACCTAGCTCTTATGTGAACGGAGCTTTTTAGAACAAAGCTTTCAAGATCTGCCAAAGCTTTCAAAGCTTTTAGATGTTCTTTATTTTCATTTTTCCACACTTTTATTGAATTTTATTCAGGTTGACATTATGACACTAAAATAGTATAGTTCACAAACAGTCACCCCCAATCTTTACAATCATGTCTGTGGTGTTATAGACTTTAAAAATAGGTAACAATCGCAAAACGCTTGCTGAACAAAATGTATTGCTGCATTCTGTAAAAGTGAACATACTGAAGAAAATAGACGTTCAAGTCTATTCACCTGCCACACAAAAACGGCACAAAATTGAACTCCTTTACCATTTTTTTGTGGCTGAAGGTAGTGGAAGGCACAAACCTGTCTATTTTTAAAAACCACCCGCCAAATGTGTTTGAAGTCTGTTAATCAATACACGCTTGTAAAACCAATCATCCGCGTACCACCAGTAGCCTCCCCCTCCCCCGCAGTGTCTGAAGCCAGGTCATACAAGGTCAAGTTGGGTCACATGGCAGCCATATTGATCTGTTGCACGACCGATCACGCTGGCTCACCGACTCACGCATGATGTTGCGCTTTTTTTTATCGAGATCAAGACACTTGTTTCAGTGATGAGGTTGGAAATACATAAGGTCTTATTTCAAGGGGGAGGGGAGGGGGAGAAGTCAGCACGCAACTAGAGACATAAAGTTCAACTTGCTACGTGGTTAGGTATGTATAAAGTAGTTAGTAATGGGGCCGAGAGTTTTTGACGTGATATGTTGTAGATGGTTGTAGTATTGTGATATGATGAATAAATAGCATCGGAGAATAAATTATTATAATATTACAAAGATGAAAGTAAGTATTTGTAAACCAGTCACGCAAACTATAGCAACCTAGAATGGTCTAATCTAACCTCAACAAGTAAGCTTTTATAGTGATTTGTAATTTCTAACAGTTATCATGGAGCTTATTTACCTCCATGCAGTTATGATTATTTACCTCCATGATCAAATTGTGGAACAGATAGAGAATATGTGTACTTCCATTAATTTCAAAGTGTTTCCTGTGCTGCAAGACCCTGCCAATCCTGCGGCTGGTGGGCCCGGCCCCAGGCCCCAGGCCCCAGGCCCCCATTTTATGATGCTTCGATTCTTATTGCAACACCTTGATATAATCCGAATATCCTATAACTTGATGTTCTGCCTCAAATATGCAATCACTCACAGTCACACCTAATAAATTTCAATTTAAGTATTGTATACTTCATTCTTTATTTGCATTTATCTTTCAAAGATTCCTAGGCGAATAATCTTCTATTTATCGTTTTAAAAACAGTCTCAACGGCAAAATAAATTGAATCACCTTCCTCTTAATCTTCTACCTCTTAAGCTGTAATTTAAGCTCGACCCAAATCGCACACGTGACTTGAAAAAGCAGAGCTGTCAGATTCATAACAGCCGACCAGATGATAAACACGGAAGCGTATAAACTCCGAGTCTCATCGCGAGATGACTAAACTCTCACCGGTGCCGTGCGCGTCCTGCTCCAGTTGACCGGCGTGCCACCAGTCGTCGCTGCGTCATCGTCGTCGTCTTGAGGTTGCCGATGGAGGATTGTAGTGCCCGATGTCGGATCGCTTAGCCGTAGGCGTAGGCCGTCGCGAGAGGGTGTGGAATTCGTGCTCATTCCATACAAATTTCATACCATATCACATTCACGTCGGGCCGTTTGTAGTGGGCGTTAATTCATCTAGGAGGTCATTGTTGACCTTGAACATGGCGGCATGTCAAGTATGTCGGTCATACTTAATGTGACACTACGAGAGATTTCCGTCGAATATTAAACCATTCTGGAAAAACGAATACCTACATTTGACGTGTCTTGTTATCCTAAATATATTATGATAATTTTACCAAATAATCAAGTGAAAATTGATGTAGTGGCTAATTTTTATTTTTTAGCGAAATATGATGGAAAATAATATCTCAATCATGATGTGTGTCTCTAATAAATATATTTTTTTTTACTGTGATTTAAAAAATCTGAGTAAAATTATGTTTGTTTGAACGTTTTGATCAAAATTAGAATTGGACTAGCTTTCAGCTTTTGCTGAAATTGTTACCAATGACTATTGTGTTGGTATGAATGGGAAGAAACTGACGTATTAAGCTGTGTGTGGGTGGGTGGGATGAGTACTGCAGTGGGAACAGAATCAACGTACCGCGAGCACGCCTACAGCTTGATTAATTTACATATCCAAGTAGGACTGAGTGGTAGAAGACAAATACAGATGCTTGCCGATCTACATTTCTATATGGGATGAAATATTTACTCGAATTGGCTGTAAAGAACACTGAATAGCCCAGTTATGAGGTATATTTCCAAAGAGGAAGATTTCGCACTAACTTCGGAACCTATACCCTGGTTTCAAAAGCAACAACAGAGAGCGTTTGGCTGGATTCATCTTCTAGCCAGTTTTGGGGATCGTAATACGTTTGTATTATTGGGCATATATTGGGTGTATTATGGCGTGAGAAGGTGGACAGGGCAAGGAAGTAGTAGTTAGTAACTATTCCAGCTTCACTGAACTGAAGTCTGGACGATCACGACGAGTATTGAGCTCGGCTCTTCAGGATAACTAAAATGTTATTGATGAAATAGTTGATCTAAGAATATTCTCTAAATAAATCTGGATATCTGGTGAGTGTGTTTGTATTAAAATCTCACTGTTCACTCCCTAAGTCCTGTCCACACGATCACGAGCACTTGTTCCTCTAGACGACGTCCTGCACGAGACTGGCGACGCTCGGCACTGAGCTCGCCGGGACCTCGACGTCGACCCGACGACGCGTGCGCGACGCCGACGCCGACGTCGGTTGCTAGGCGACGAGTGCCTGGAATCCAGACGCCTCGTATCTAGGTCAACGATTGAATAGTTTCCTCATTGACTCTCAACAGGAAAACTTTCTTAATGTGATGGTTGTTTATCTTGCGGCTTGTACGACGAGACTATGGGAATTATGCCACCGGGGGGGGGGGGGGGGGAGATATGTGACAGTTTGTGACGTAGGGAAGATCATGTTTATGACAATACCGTCACGTATTTCTTGATGTACAGCCATGGACTCGTAAATTGCGCGGGTGGCATAGGTGAAACGAGAAAGTTTAGTCCAAATATTTACTGATTTTCAAATACATGGATAGAAGTGGGAAGGAGGTGTTCGTGGCCTATTAGTAATGAACCTTCCCATCATTTGCCACTCGACTACGGGAAATACACAAAGAACTCGAACCAATGCCTCTTGAATGCTGATTCATATCCATCGGTCATTGTCCGGTGCTCGCTTATCAACGCGTTACAGAAGACGTCTCCTCGATATTTCCCACGAACTCATCCTGACATAAACTTCCTCTTCTCAACTCTCAAGTCATCTTCTTCTTGCTTCTTCTCTCTGAAGCCTTCCGTTTGCTTTCCTCGAATTCTCTTTCGGTGTCACTTTCTCTGCACTTCGCAGAACGGCGAGCTTCAAATGCGGTGAACTTACGCAGCCGGGACTCGACCCAGGACCGAGCAGGAAGTCACGTGCGATCAAGAGAGAATCAACTACAGATACCATATTCATCTTGCAAGACAATCTTACTCCAATGGTTGGAATACCTTATAGAATTCTAGAGGTTGGATTGTTTTACTTTTTCACAATTGAATCTGTGACTAGATGAACTAGAGGTAGAGGAAGGTCCAGAACAAGTATCCTTTCTGGAATAAATGCAAGAGTTACTAATATACTCTTATGGCACTTTCTCTGCTGAGGCAATGCCCAGGTAACACTGTTCAATGTCGTAACACCGGTCAGCCACTCAATTTGAAATTTTGCACACACACTAATGTCATAAGAGCGGTTTTTGGACAAGGTTCTGTGATTGGCTGAAAATTAACAATGGAACCGTTTGACCGATGGAATAAAATTTTTGTATGGTCATTGGGATAATTATTTTTTTATCTTTTTCAGACTAGTCTGGAATTTTACGAGTTATTAATATTTTACTGAAATTGTATGCTAGTTTTGAAATATTTCTCAAATTAATTCAAAGAAATTTAAAATAAAACTCCTTTGACACATTCGATCAGTTTGTAGTTCTCTATACCCAAGGTATATTATAGAGCAACAACTTCCACACGAATATTAGTTCGCGTGCAATACGAAGGCTCACTTATCAACGCGTTTTTCCAGTATATTTACTTCTATCCAATGCAGGCTGCGGATTGTTGCAAATGTTCAGAAAATCGTTACGCGTCTCTGATGCAATTTTAGCGATAATCATAATTTCGTTTCTTCGTGGGCCTTTCTCAAATACATCATCACTAGCGGTATTTGAGACATGAAACATATTTCATGGCATATTTGATCTTGAAGTATATGACCTACGGAACAGGAATGACTGAGTGGTAACGCTCTGAACTTGTATTCCGGAGGCCCGGGTTCGATTCCCGCGGCCGTCCTTCCTGATCGTTTTTTTTTCGTGGTATTCCCTCAGTTGACAGGCAAATGCTGGGAAGGTACCCTACTAATAGGCCACGACCGCCTCCTTCCCACCTTCCATCCTTACCTACTCTTCACCATCATCTCCCAATCATCATCATAATCATCCATCCGTCGCCATTAGCCTCGCTGCAGAACAGTGCGACGTTAAGCCTCAGGAAAAAATACTTCATCACTTTATTCAATAAAAAGTTGAATGTTTATTGTTTTTCCTTTGTGTTTTTGTCAAGTTCTTGAAGTGTTCTAACGGTCAATAAACACGAGTTTGAACCCTGGGAGTGTGTTGTCTTTGGTTCATCTTCTCACCAGTGTCATTGAGATCCGGGTTCGATTCCCGTCATGGTTGTCCATGCTGACGAGTTTGATGATGGATATGAAGAGGCAACGATCCTTCAGACACCCTGCATTCAAACTCAATTTTATCACGTCACTGTATTCAATAAACTGATTGATACAATAATAATACTTTTGGTGCACAAAAATACTGTTTGAGAGGTAACTCAACAGTCAACACTATAAAACACTATAAAACACAGAACTATAAAAGATAAAGAGCTTTTCACATGAAATTTTAATGTGTGCAATTTTCAGAAATGTTTAATTAATGAGAAAAAAACAGTTTATCAGCGTTAAAAAACTTAAACAGAACTTTTCTAGCATTGAAAACAGAAATAAAAGATTCGTGGCTACTCACAGAATCAGAAATTATATTGCAATGAAAACTTCGTTTGCGCATGGTCACAAGGACAGTGAAGATCAAACAACATAAATTTAACTAATTCCCAAGAAGTAACTGCAAATCAATTCTTCAAACAAACAAGTCAATATTCTGGTGTATTCTGTTTTTCCAATAATTTGGTTTTCTTCCACAAATACTTCAGTAACTCATACCAACCCAACAAACACTTCTTAAAAACAACAACAGGTGGTTTATACTTGCTGATGTGTTTGAACTCTTGAGTCTTGGTTTGAACAAATTTGATAGATTAAGGATTTCGTGAAATTTTAGATTTTATGGACGGTTTTGGTATTTGGTTAATATAAAAATCCGCTTTCCACAATCCGCTTCCGCACTTAATATGTTAACGACACTTTTTTTTACGTTTAAGTTTAGATTTTTATTTAGAATAGATTTAATCTTTTTTTTTTTTTTTTTTTTTTTTTTTTTTTGAATTTACGTTTAGATTTAAATACCTCAAATTAAAAAACACTGAATTATATTCCTAATTATATCCCCTCGGAAATATGTCAAACTGATCCACATAATCAGCCGTGAAGCTGTGCGTGCTGTAAGCTCTCTCCCGTCTCACCGTGGCCATGGTAACAGCTGCCATGCTTCAGATAGTTGCAACGACGCCCGTCGCGGCGCCGAGCACCGTCCAAGTCCCAGGCGTCTCAGTCATGTATTAGTTACGCAAGCATCCGCATGATGAGTTATTACCAATATGAATGAAAATATTAATCTAATACATTCTGGGATAATAATTGTGACGTTAAGTATTAAACACAAACTTATATCAGATTAATTCTTCGTGGCACTATTATAAAACTATAAAATGCCCGATTCTGCTGGAATCCGATTCGGTGCAATGTTAATCCATATGGCCGGGAATCGGATTCAAGCAGAATTAAGAATTTTCAAGTTATAGAATACTAAATATCTTGGAATTGCAATTAATATGTTTGTGATGATTGAGATATGATAATAGATAACTGAGAGAAACGGAAAGTGGGATAAAGACGATTGTCGTACAATATAAGGCTTCTTTCCAAGATTTCCTCTAGATTGAAAATTAAATCAGATAGCTAATGTTGACCACAGGCATCGAACCCGGACCTCTGTAATGCGAGTTAGACTCTTATTGTTCTTCGAGAACCATCCAAGAATTTGCCCAGAACCAGTAGGGTTGAAAGACAATGACGTCATCATTTGTATAAATCATCTCGGAATCCCCCTGTGGTTGTTTACTTAACTCCCGACACCGTGCGACCTTAACCATAACCCCCGGCAAGCACGGGCGTCTAAAAGCGTCGGGTGACGTCACCGGCGTCGCGACGCTCGTGGGCGGCGCCTATATCGAGCACCGGAAGCCGGAGTTTACGCTCGTATTTCATGCGATCGCCTCGCGGAGGGTATGAATGAATTCCAAAGCGACGTCGACGTCGATGATGAAGACGTCGAGCATGTTGGGATTCATTCACTTGGACGCTGCTTTGTTATGACGTCGTTGTGTAGGTTAAGGTGCCACGAGCGCTTAACAAAGTCTCATTGGAGCGGGTCTATTTTAGTGGTGTTTAACATCGAACTGTTTTGTATCTAATGGTGACGGTTGAATGATTAAGCAAAGTTCAAATAAATTGCGTTCAAAATCGCTAATCGTTCGTGGGACGTGAGTAGTGTTTCCATAAATCGCGAAAAACTTGAGATTTGACACTCGTGGCGCCATCTACCAACATTATCAGAAATATAAAGTTCGCATGCAAAGAGGGATTAATCTGCAAAACTATTTTTGCTTGTCCTCTGTAGTTCCTTTAGACCATTCGCTCCTTTTTTCGCTAAAAGACGATAGGGAGATATACGATAGGGAGATGAAAATGAAGAATAGGGAAGGATGGAAGGGACGAGTAGACGGTCTTGGCCTACAGTACGGAACCTTCCCATAATTTGCCTCTCGACTAAATGGAGATAAAACACGAGACCTCCTGAGTTACAAGTCAAAAGCGTTAATGAGCCAACTTGTTGTCTATATAAAACAGAAATGAACGTCAAATTAGCGTGATTTTGGTAGTTTATAAATTAACAGAATCATATTTCCAGATGATGGGGAGTATAACTTGTTAAAAAGTATATGCTTCTCCGACCCTCCATCCGTGTGGTGGG